>BPLQ01015713.1:0-1200000 GCA_021605075.1 Caerostris darwini | reverse complement strand
TACTACAATTCCCCCTCCACTCTTGAAAATATGCTCGTTCCCCGCCCCCCCTTTATTGATGATGATGACGATAGCGATTAAATAATTTTTTATTAATATTCTATGATCTTTGTTCGTTTGCTTTCTTATCTGATACTTTATTATTAATGAATATCATTTAAAATTTAATCTCGATATTTTTAAATTTTTTAATCGCTTTGAATCGCAATTATAAACACTTGTAAAGTCTTTTTCAATTTCAGAAGAGAGGATAAATTACATTTCCATGGTTTTCAAATGTAAATTTGCCTTTTAATCTCCATTATGAAATTCTTCACTTGCAGAACGACTTTATTTAAGTACCTCTATGGCAGATGGCATTAATGCAGGTGAAAAAAATTATCTGCTAAAGATTTGTTTATTTATGCACAAGCTACCATGAAAGAGGTGAATAAATTTGTAAAAGTCACTAGTTGAAAAAAAAAATCTTCAAACATTATCAAACATATGTGTAAACAGGCTAGGGAATTTTAATGTATTATTTAGCAATAACATCTACTATCTTTAGTGCAATTCTAAAATAAAACATATTTGAGGTATTAAATATCGCAGAGATAAAAAAAATAATTGGGTCGACAAGAGTCCTGTATCCAGGCTAACAAGTTATTGACAAATCTGATCTTCTAATTTGCATTAAAATAAAATAAAATAGAATATTTATCATTTAAATGTTTTAAAAATATTCTTTGGATCATGTTCCCTTTTTTAATCTTTCTTTAAAAAACAAGTAAAATAAAAAAAAATTTTAAAGTCAATTCCTACGTTTTTTTTTCACTCTATTGCAGAAAGTGCTTTATAAATAATTTTCATTCATTTTTTTTAAGTTTATCTGGCGCCATCTATTGGTAGATATATGCAAATTAAATCTGAAAAAAACTAAAATTAATTAATTAAATTTAATTAATGAATTAATATTAAAAAAAACTGTATTAACATCAAGTGTCATCCACTACAAGTTCAAACAAAATGTATTTGAACTTGAGTGGATGAATAAAAAGTATTTTATGAAAGATTGAAAATTTGAACAAGATATATATAGGGAGAGTGTGAGCTAATAGAAGGAATTGAAAAAAATAAACATTTTTCTAAAAATTAGCAATTTTTTTATGGATAATATAACAAGCTGCAGCTAAAGAAAATTATCGATCCGAGGCTTTTTCTGTTATATAATACATCAGCCATCAAAAAGAGACTCAATATTAGTCTTTTTTTAATTTCTTTTATCAACGAATAATTTTAAACGGGACAGTTTTTATTGATTCAAAGATTGCACTGTAGATTATAATGTGAATTAAAACACCTTAGAACCCATACAATTGAAATATAACAAAACAGCAAAAGGCTTATTCTCAGGAAAAATTGCTGCATTCCAAATAATAAGGAAGTTAACGTCATTCCAGAAAATAAAAGCAGTAGTTTTTCAGAAATATCGAACTATACGCCATTTCTTTTATATGATTAAATCAACCGTAAGAAAAATTCTTAAGATGGTTGATCTGAAATTCCAAGATTAAGAACTAATAATTGTATTTCTATTTTTTTTTTTTTTTTTTTTTTTTTTATTTATTTTTTTTTTTTGTAATAAATAATGAAGTGGCTTTCTAAAACCTCTTTTGTATATCATTTTCTCATTAAATGTGTTCGAGTACTAGTCATAACTTCAATTATTGGAATAAATTGATATAATTAACTTTGCAGCTGTCTGCTTTATATGGCGATAAAAAATATAGTTAGGAAAAAATCGATAGGTTTCAAGGTAACAGTAATGAATTTTTTTTTCATCGTCTTTAATATCATTGTCAAGAAGAAATTTTTTTATTATTTTATGTATATAGAGCAGAAAATTGAAGTTATTAAGATTACATTGAAGATGATTACATTAATTTATAATTACATTGAAGATGATAACATTAATTTATAATTACATTGAAGATGAGTACACGAATTTATAATTACATTGAAGATGATTGCACTAATTTATAATTAAAGATATTACACGAACTTATAATTTCATTAAAATGATTATATTAATTTATAATTACATTGATGATGATTACACTAATTTATAATTTCATTGAAATCATTACACGAACCTATAATGACATTGAAGATGATTACACTAATTTATAATTAAAGATATTACACGAACTTATTATTTCATTAAAATGATTATATTAATTTATAATTGCATTGAAGATGACTACACTAATTTATAATTTCATTGAAATGATTGCATTAATTTATAATTACATTGAAGATGGGTACACGAATTTATAATTACATTGAAGATGAATATACTAATTTATAATTACATTGAAGATGATTATACTAATTTATATAGAGCATAAAATTGAAGTGATTAAGATTGCATTGAAGATGATTACACTAATTTATAATTGCATTGAAAATCATTATACTAATTTATAATTACATTGAAGATGATTACACTAATTGATAATTACATTGAAGGTGATTATATCAATTTATAATTACATTAAAATGATTAAGTAATTTTGTATATCCATTTCAATACTATTAATTTATGAAGCGACTAAATTTAATATTTTTTGTGCATTAAATTATTTACATTTGATTAAATTTACAGATCGATTCAATTTACCGATATTTTAAAGTACTTTACTAATTTTCAATACATTGGAAATGGACAAATTAAAGTTTCAGCTTTTTTTATATCATAAATATGTCGAATTAATAATTTTTTTTAAAAATATTTTTCTTAGTTTTTATTTTGTTTTTTAATAGGTCACCGCTGTGTCAAAAAATTGCATTAGAACCAAATAAGATAAAGAGATAAGACATTTCACAATGTCATCTTAACTATGTTGAAATGAACGATTGTGGATCTTTCCTTATTGCACATGTACATCGAAATATCAGTAAAAAAAGCTTATGAAATAAACTATAAATAATTAACTAACACTTCCTCAAACAAACTATTATTGCGTGCTGACGCTTGTTTTCTCATTTGTAACCTTTTTGTATTTGATAAGATAATTTGAATAGATGACTTTGATATCGCATTTAAAAATAAACCTTGACAGAAAGCTGATTCCTGACAAACATATTAAATTTCAATTTCCTCTATTTTGATTTTTTTTTTTTTTTTTCAGTTTAATTTCCCTATGTCTTCAAAATGGTGACATTCGTTAAAAAAGAGATAATATTTTAACCAAAATATATTAAAACAAATCATTGTTTTTGCAAATAATGCTCTTATTTATCCATTAAGTTGGTATATATTTTGATAGATATATTTTTTGGTAGATATGTTTTTCCAATACCGAATTGCGTCTGAAATTTTTATCGTAGTTGGTATTAAAAAAAACCCCACTCATTTCTATGACAGAGACTATGCGTCTCGCAAAACAAGCAGATAATTGAGAATTTCTGCATACTATAGTGACATTTAACTCTTATCTTAACAACTAGTTTAACGTGTTAGATAAATATATCAAACCTATTGAGAAATTAAATTTAAAACTTAGTGTTAGTCATTGTAACGGCATATAGGAACGTTTTTTCATTATTCTGTACTAGAATATTCCTTTTGGTATTAATTTGTAATATGATTTTAAATGATTGTCATAGAATAGAAAGCATGATTTAAATCAATATTGGGCGACGTATTGTTCAAAGTTATCAAATGCGTTTTTGAAATTTTACTCCACACATTTTAAAATTAAAAATCAGAAATCATTAAAACATTTAATTGAAATCTAACAGTGATTAGATCATTATAAAAATAAAATGAAATAAAATCTAATAGTGAATAGATCATAATGAAATGAAATAAAATAAAATAAAATAATATAAATAAAATAAAATCTAATAGTGAATTTCCATACTAAAATCCCACCATATTCAACTTTGTATCCAATATCCCTTTATTTAAATTGTGCTGCAATAATAAAGGAAACAATGTCTATTTCTTTCCAATTGTCATAATAATCTCGATCCATCGTTCCCTTGTTGTCAGTTTTCACACATTCAGCGTTTTAATTCTATGATCTCGGTACAATTGATATTTCAACAACATAAATAATAAATCCCGCTTATTTGTTGCCCCAATTTCCCCTCATCAATCATCGAATAATTTTGCAATAGACGTTAAAATAAGTAATGGTAGAAACATGACTTCAATGTGCAATAAAAACATTAGAAATTTTTAAAGCGTTACGACTTATTGAAGATATAACAAACTTTTGTAAGAAAATTTTATTTATGGATCTATCCTTTATTCTTTTTATTCAGTGTTTGATGCTGTTCATGGAAAGGTGGTAAATGTGGTTATGTAATGTAGTTTTTAGAACATTTTTAGAGTAATTAGAGTTTTTGCATACTATTACGGATATATTAACACTAATTTCAAATCCTATCTGTCACTGAGCATATGCTTATATCCAACTGAACGAACCAATATAGTAAATTTACCGTGAAGAGTTAGCGTCAGAATAACAAGATAAGTAAAATCTATTTATTAGATATAAAAAATTTTAAAAAAAAACAATGAATGTACCAAAAATAATGTTTCATTTACAGGATCGGTAACTGCTAATTGCAAAGTAGAAATTAAAAGATATTTTTATATGCTAAGCACACCAGTTCTTTACTTTTACATACAAAGTAAGAATGAAAATAATTTTTTTTAGATGCAAAGTATACAAGTTATTTTCTTTACACAAATATAGATACCCAATTTTTTTTCCTTAACATCTTGGGAGAACTTTTTACGATAAAATATCTCAATAATGAAAACAAAACATTCATAACTTCTAATTTTTGTTATAATTATGCATAATTATAAAAACTATAATAATAAAAGTTATTATAATAATTATCCATAATTACATTTATGGATTAATCTTTATAAGCCAATGTTGCGAATCCTGCCTAGGAAAGGTCGTATAATTTTTTGTAACAAAATCATTAAAATATTTTAATCGTAAACAGCATAGTAGATAAGCTCTAAACCTTTAGAAGATAAATCTATTTGTGAACTAATCCCTCATTCTTTGTGATCCGTTAATACTGCTGTACGCGAACAGGAAGTATATCCACATAGTGTGGATGATGATTCATCCACTACCTTACTGAAGTATTACCAATAGGATTTTGAAGAGCATTTGCGCTCCATTCTTCAACAATCCCCTTACGATGCACTCAGCATAGCCAAGAGCTCAATACAGCAGCTCAGTGAGCTGGAAAATCTATTACCTAGCTGTGGGAAGGCCGTCCTCAGAGGGGGAGCGTCACGTGCATCTGCTGGTCGCGTTCTTTAAAGTCTCACGTACCCCCCTGCACGGTACACTGGGCCCAAGAGATGATTTGACAGTTAGGGGAGGACATGGATGTCCAATCCACCTGTCTAGCTTCAGCTTTTTTTTTTTTTTTTTTTTTTTTTCTGCCGTTGTTGATTTTCTCTGCTTATTGAAAAACTGAAACTCTGCTTTTTTTTTTCTTTGCAATGGTAACTGAAATGTTCAATAGGTGACCAAGCATGTAGGTTTTTTGAAGACAGATAAAGAAAAAAATGATTATCTGTACTGATATAGATTATTATTTTTTCTTTTTTTGTATTAAATCAAAGTTGTTTGGATTGGAATAGATATCTATCTGGTTATTTGAAACAGGCTAGAAGTTATTACTTATCTACTTATATGAAGAAAAATAGGGGTACTTTTTTTTATTTAGTGATTTAAACAAATACGTGACTCCGCATTGATTGCTTGTTCGAAATGAAGTAAGATTATTTGTAGTGGCTTAATCCGATAAATTTTAGAATTGGCTAGAATTTTAGAATTTTGATCAGTTATGAATTATTTTATCCAAAATAATGCATGAGGTGAATTATTTCGAAAAATAATCATAAAAATTACTAGAATGAATTCCTAGCTTAAGGATTTGAACAAAAATGAAATAGTGAGAAATATACTGAAGAAATTAAGTGATTTGAATTAAATATTTTTTTGGGAGGATTTGTCATACACAAATAAACATTAATATATTATAATATTGAGATTATTTGAACTCAATTTATTTAAAAGTGAAAAATAATTTTTAATTTTCAGCTCATGTATTTTTTTTTTTAATTTAATATTTACTTTATAAGAAAACCATACATTGCAATGAAGTTATAAAAAAATTTATCAGAATTAAATATCAAGAATTAGAAATAAAATCAATAATATCAGAATATCAAGAATTAGAAATTAGATACTGTATAAAAGAAACCATACATTGCGCTGAAGTTATAAAAAATTATCAGAATTTGAATTAAAAATTAACTACGTTTTAAATTTCATCTGTAATCAAATATTTTTCATGGAAATATGTATTGGCAAATTAAGTCAATTAATTCTCTCTGATTGAAAATCTCTGAATTTCGCAGTGTCGTGATACAGTATCTAAATTTCAATATTCTATTTAACTCTGAAGTTTTAAAACAAATATTTTTTAATAATTAATTTCTATTCTTTAAGTGAATTCTGCTTACATAATCTGAATCTTAAGGTCTTTAAAATATTTATTCCGCTTTTTAAATTCTTAAGATTTTTAATGTAATAATAGTAAATTTAAACTGTAATCTTATTTATATTTGAACTATTAAATCAAATGAAATTGCATTTATTGCTCATTTGTTATCTTTTCATTTATTCAAGAACAAATGTATTCACACACTATTTATAATTAATATTTTTTAATCAAGAAAATAATGAAATGCTTCGAACATAATTATTTGTACATGAGCTTTATATTTCGTATTTTGTTTTTATATGAAATACATATAATTTTTTATCTTGATATTCAATTGCTTACAATTATTGATTCCATATTTTTTTGCTGTGGTTAAAAAAACGACTTGAATATTTCAAGGCTTTTTAATAATTCCAATAGCTTACTGGGTCTTAAGATGTAATCTTCCTTTCAATTGCACAAGAATGTCTAGACTTTATTATCCCGCCAAGTCAAATAAATTAATTACTGTAATTTTTCTGCAATTTAATTTCGAAACATTTTCAAATGACGAAGTGAGTTATTATCACAGTCAATAGCTTATAAATCGACTACGAAGAAATTTCACGAATGACTAATTAACTGTTCGTATATAATATTGTTCAAAACAAACATATCCTTAGAGTTATAGACAAGTTTAGTTTGAAATACTTTCCTACGTTTTCTAAACTTTTTTTTTTTCCTAGTTAATTAGTTCAGTTAATATATATATGTATATATATATATTTCTAATGCAGCTGGCAATTAGACCGTGTTCTTTTTATGCCATAAGGACTGCACCGACGTTACTCACTTTGCATTACTCTGGGGGAGCGTGTAACTTGAAGATAAGCCGCGGACGAGGAGTCACAAAGCCCCCGCAACGCTCTACGATCCTGTTAGACCGGGACCTACGGTTTAAAGTGGATTCCGAACCACTACAAACATCCATGGCACCGCCGGGATTCGAACCCGATACTTGTGGTACCGAGAGCCAGAGCGCAAGCCACTCGGCCCTCAGGCCCTTATATATATGTATATATATTTATATATATGTAGATTACAAACTATTTTTTGCAGTTAATATATTTTGTTTTAATAAAGTAGTATTAGGTTTTACAACGAAATGAAGATTTACTATATTTGATATTAAATAAAGAATTTTGCTCAATTCGGGACTCTGTGTAACTCAACTAGAGTGTGCAAATGATAGAGGACGCAAATTGAAATCTGTTAATGACGTGTGTTGTAATCAACGATAGAAGACTCGATGGAGATTGTATGTTGGTGCCTGGTGTTTTCCGAATGTTCTCCTACACATATTACATGTGCGCAGTTAATCTATAAAGGTTCGTGCTCACCAAGGCGACAAGATGCAAGCGACCAAAATTTGACCTCACCGCGGTCGCCTGAAACCGGTTTGCAGTTCGCCGCGTGGAGTAGACCTACTTTCAACTCGAAGCGGTTTTTCACTATGCGTAATGCTATTTCTGACGTTTCGCTGTGAAGGGGTCGAAAAAATTTGGTCGCTTGCCTCTTGCATCTTCACGCCTCTCGCCTCGGTGGGAACGAGCCTTAAGTCTTCCGGAGGACAGATCCATATCCATCCTTTCACTGCTTTTGGTATACATTAGTGGAATTCGAGTCTCACGATGTACAAAACAATAAAAGCAATAAAAATAATAATATAATGGGCGGTCACAAAAATTTCTGTTTGAAGGTTGTAGAGTCCAGATTTGGTATGCCAATCATACAAAGTCGTATTGAGCATTTAAGCAATCATCCCACTTTCACCAGGTTGAATATACCCTTCTAAAAATCCCCTTCCTGTTGCTTGAAGTCCAAAACTGCCTACTGCACTGTCTACGTCGACCTTTCAAGGACTTTTTCAAGGGCCCGGAGGCATGAAAATCGCACGGGTAGAGAACAGGACTGTAATTAGATGGTTGCTCGAGTGCCTCCCATTTGTGTAACTTCTGCATTACGACATTTGCGATTTGGGGACGTGGGTTTATCATGAAGCAGAGTCACTCCATTTCGCAGTGTTCTGGGACGTTTCGTCTTAATTGCGCATCGTAATCTCTTCGCATTACATGCATGCAGTTAATCTTTCTCCAGTGATGGAGACACCTGGATACTCCAAATCAATAAGCTGGATGGTCCTGTTTGGACGCCATGTACTAATGCCATCATTGTTAATGCTTCAGCATTTCCCACACATACTTCGGAAATAACCTAATGCCGCAATAATCCCATGCCTCGATGTCGATGCTTATATACGAGCTAATTTGCATATACGCTGTAGCCACGCCCACAAACGGAAACTTATAGATCAGCCCTTACAAAAATAATATTTTTTATATATTAACTTTTCAAAAATTTCAGAGCCAAATTTTACATATTAACTACATATCATATAGAAATAATAATAATGATGCATGATATTAAGAACATAGATGGATCTTAATTTACATGTTTTTATATTATAATCTTTTATTGAATAGAATATTAATATAATTCAAAAATTATCATTTATTCACAAATAAAATATTTCGTTCATAATTTTGCGTTTTGTTCTAAATTGCATTTAAGCATTCATTCAAAGTAAGTTTTATTTTAACAAAATTTTTAACATTTCAAAATTTTTACAAAAAGATGTTAGATAAAAGATGTAAAGACTGACCATTTTTCAGGTTCAAAGCAGATCAATGCATTGTTACCAAGAAGATATTTCTTTATAAAGCTCGTTAATTTATAGAAGAATATTAGAAACATTGTAATTACACGATATTCATAATTCAGTTATTTTAATAAACGGATATGGAAGATTTATTTAATATCGAAGATCACTTAGACTTATTGTGACTCGTGGCAGATACGTTAAAATAATATTAAAGTCATTTATCATATATAGATTCTCTAACTGTCATATATAGATGATTTATACATTTATATTAAACAATTATATATTGATATACAGAATTTGAATGAAGTGTTGATAAATTTGCGTTCTATTTTCACAGAATCTACAATATTTCTCTACATGATATGTACAAGATAACAAAAAAAATTTTAGGATTCCTTTTTAATACTTTCTTATTGTTAAATACTAGTTCAAAAATTAGCGGTTTCTCAATAAGAAAACCTTTACATCGACTTGGTCATGATTTCAATGCTCATAGTATCATTTCTTCAGGGATTTTCTTCTTTCTTCTGAAATAGCTTTTTTAAGCATTCTCATGGTTGAAACCTTCCTCTTGTTTAGTTCTTTTTTTAAAATACTCAACAAAAATATATTTAAAAAAATGGCATGGTGTAACATCAGGATTGTTTGACATGCATTGATAAGGCTTTGTGAATTGCACTTTCTCCTCGTTGAGGAATTACGAATGTATTTGTAGCAGTATACGAAGGTACGGGTCTTAATGAAAAGCTCCATCACCACTTGGGTACATTTTAATAAAATCACCTTTCAAGAAAAGGAGGCTCTGAAATTTTTTTGAATGTAGTTATTTGAATAGATAATTTCTACCTGCATAAAACGAGGTTTTTTTCTTCTTCTTTACTTGCGAACAGCATGTTACAAGCCAAGGCCGTCTCAACAAGCTTTCTCCAACAGATCCGATCAGACGCCACAGTCCGCCACAAATTTTTAATGACTTGAGACCTGCCTCTACACAATTTATGCTCTACGCCTTAAGCGAGGTCTACCTCTTTTCCTGGTACCCTCTACATTTGCAAAAGTTTTTAACATTCATATTATACTCACATCTAAAAATATGCCCAAGCCATCTGATGCAGAAAGATTCGATAACTCTGGTAATATTAGGTTGCTTTTAACTTCTATAGATTTCATGGTTAAATAAAATTCTCCATCTATCATTCTCTCTAACTGGACCAAAAATTTTTAGTTCAAAATTAAAAGTCTGTCTTCATCTGTTTTGCCAGCATTCACAGCCATACATTATGATAGGTCTGATGAGAGTTGTATAAAGTGTAATTATTGTCTTGAGATTTAAGAGTTTAGACTTTAAAAAATTCTTTAAACAATGGTAACATTTATTAGCCTTGGATAGCCTATTGTCAATTTCAAGTTTAATATTATTATCATTAGAAATGATAGTACCGAGATACTACGGTCTACGATCTCGAACGTATAAAAAAAGAGGTTCAACGCTTCCATTTTTAGAAATAACCCATCCGGACCAACACCTTTTGGATGGGTTTTCAAAGTTAAAGAACTTTAATTTTGACCTCTACGTATGTATTGTACTTCAGATGTTTGACTTTTAGCTCATAGAAAGATTTCAGACCTCATCAGTTGTCACTACTTTTCACCATCTATCCCCTCGAAGAAGCTTGTAGAGAAGCTCTCTCACTTATATAGCTCTATCACTTAGATGATGGCACTTGGGCTTTTTCTTTAAGGTGTGTTTTATTTGATAGCTTATGACTTGTTGATTTAGAGACTTAGCCATATTTGCCAGTGTTGGAGGATCAACTTTAGAGACAATCATATTGAGGGGCTGGAGAGGTTTTGTCAATTTGCTTCACCGACTAATAGATACCGATTTGCCATACTTTTCCTTCAATTTAAGTTTTGAGTTCTTAATCCTATGATAAGACTCAAAGACTCTCTTTTTTTTTAAAATAGAATTGAATCACTCTATGGCTCCACCGAAGTTCAGTAAAAGCTTGAGTTTGACAAATTAAAATGTTATTTTAAAGGCATGACTTTTATTAAAATGGAAGTCACAAATTAAAAAAATAAATAAATAAACTAATTGTCAATATGTTTGACCATTTAAGAATTTATTGCTTAAAAATGAAACGTTTATGCTTATAGTGGTAACTAACATAAAAAGTCGTTCTCCAAAATTTTATGTTTTCCTGTAGACATCCATTTTTTCATTTCCTTCTATTAGCTCACACTCTCCCTATATATATCTTGTTCAAATTTGCAATTGTTAATAAAATACTTTTTATTCGTCTACTCAAGTTCAAATACATTTTTTTTGAACTTGTAGTGGATGACACTGGATGTTAATACGGTTTTTACAAATATTAATTCATTCATTAAATTTAATTAATTAATTTTAGTTTTTTTTTTTTTTTTTTTAGATTTAAGTTGCATGTATCTACCAATAGATGGCTCCAGATAAGCTTAAAAAATGAATGAAAATTATTTATAAAGGACTTACTGCAATAGAGTGAAAAAAAAGTAGGAATAGATTTAAAATTTTTTTTTTGTATATTACTTGTTTCTTTTTAAATAATACAAGAAAGTAATTTTAGTACATAATAATTTGTTTTGATTAAATCTGTAAATTTTAGAAACTGAAAAAGTGAAGTAAGGAGACATATCACATCATTCACCACCATTGTATATTAGTATAAGAATCATTAAATTCTGTACATTATTAAACGAAAGGCGGAGAATCAGAGTCCCCTTTGGACTTTCGTTAAATAACCTGTTGAAGTGAATGATTCTTATACTAATCTTCTGATAATAGTTGGGAACAAGGAGTCAGGAGTCAAACATTTTAAAGTAATCGGGAATCTGAGTCAGGCGTCGGTTTAAAAATCCCATTCGTCGACTCTTTTATAAAAATAATTTTTTATTTTTCCAAAATTCTAAGAATTAATGTTAAAAGTAATTGTTAAGGAGGCAATTTAATTGCATCATCGTTCAGTAATACAGATAGTAGCAAAAACAATTACTGCTTTGAAAGCATATCATTTATGTGTTGAGAGATTTTTCTCAAAACTGAGGTTTATGAAAAGTTGTCGTGGATCAACAATCAAAGATCTTATAGAATCTATTTTATTATTAATTGTATTATTGCAAATATATCATGTTTGTGATTAAAATGTACAATTTCTGTTTTCTTGTCTTAAGCTTTTCTGTAATGCTTACTTACCTGTTAGTTTCCTCTTCATTGGCGTAACAGCCTCAGGATGGCCGTACAAGGCCATCTGCCTACTGGCATATTTCGAAACAGGAGATGTTTTCTTTTTACGGGGTAAGGACTCTCAGCCCTACCTCTAAGTGCTGCAGTCATATTAGACCAGGACCTACAGTTTAAAGAGAATTCCGAACCGCTACAAGCATCCATGGCATTGCCGGGACTCGAGCCCGAAGCCGGTGGCACCGAGCGCCATAGAGCTAGTCACTAAGTCATCAGGCCACATCCATTGATTTAATTTCGTTATTATTATAAGATATATGCATTTTTTTCCTTAGCAAAATTAGAGTACATGGATATATTTTAATTTAGTACAAATACTACACCTTTAAAGTTGTGAAAATTACTTTGTTATGAAAAACTATCTAGATATATGTGTTCATTGCTAGTCATTGAATTTATTTCACAAATTCTTAAATTCCCTAGTATACGCTGAAGTGACAAAAGTCATGGGATACCTCTTAATATCGTGTCGGCCCTCCTTTCGCCCGGCGAAGTGCAGCAACTCGACGTGGAATGGACTCAACAAGTCGTTGGAAGTCTTCTGCAGGAATATTGAGCCATGCTGTCTCGATAGACGTCCATAATTGTGAAAGCGTTGATGGTGCAGGATTTTGGGCACGAACAGACCTCTCGATGATGTCCCATAAATGCTCGATGGGACTCCTGTCGGGCGATCTAGGTGGCCAGATCATTCGTTGGAATTGTCCAGAATGTTCTTCAAACCAATCGCGAACAGTTGTGGCCCGGTGACATGGCGCATTGTCATCCATAAAAATCCCATCGTTGTTTGGGTACATGAAGTCCATGAATAGCTGCAAGTGATCTCCAAGTAGTTGAACATAAGCATTTCCAGTCAATGTTCGGTCCAGTTGCACCAGAGGACCAAGTCCATGCCATGAAAAGACAGCCCACACCATTACGGAGCCACCACCACCTTGAACAGTGCCTTGCTGACAGTTTGGGTCGATGGCTTCGTGGGGTCTGCGCCACACTCGAACCCTACCATCAGCTCTTACCAACTGAAATCGTGACTCATCGGACCAGGCCACGGTTTTCCATTCATCTAGGGACCAACCGATATGCTCACGTGCCCACGAGAGTCGCTGCAAGCGATGTCGTTCTGTCAGTAAAGGCACTCGAGTCGGTCTTCTGCTGGAATAGCCCAAGAAAGCCAAATTTCTCCGCACAGTTCTAACAGACAAGTCCCTTGTACGTCCCACATTGATTTCTGCGGTTATTTGACGCAGTGTTGCTTGTCTGTTAGAATTTACGACTCTTTGCAGACGTCGCCGGTGTCGGTCGTTAAGTGCAGGCGGTCGACCATTGCGCTGTCCATGGTGGGATGTTATGCCTGAAATTTCATACTCTCGGCACACTCTTGACACAGTGGATCTGGGAATGTTGAATTCCCTAACGATTTCCGAAATGGCATGACCCATGCGTCTAGCTCCAACTAACATTCCGCGTTCAAAGTCTGTTAATTCCCGTTGTGCGGTCATCATCACGTCAAAACCTCTTCACATGAATAACTTGAACAGAAATGAAAGCTCTGCGAAAGTACTGCGCATTTATACCTGTTCTATGCGATGCTACTGCCATCTGAAAATTTGCATATTGCTATCCCATGACTTTTGTCACTTCAGTGTATATCATAATACATAAAATTACGGGAAAAGAGTCAAGAATCGTGAGTCGGTAGAAAAATTCCAATTCAGGAATTTTTTTTTTTTTTTTTTTAGAAAGTAGAAAGTCGAAGTAGAAAGTTTAGTAGAAAGTCGAAGCCTCAAACAATGAAAATTAAATCTTTATTTTAATTAAATAAACAAATGTCATCATGAATATTAAGCCCTAAAAGGACTTAAGTTTTGCAAATTTAATTTTTAAAGTAGTGTTACTATTTCACGGCATTTATTTTAAAATAATTTTCAACCAAAATTACATCTTAAACCATTCTAGCGCGCAATTAAATTTCTCGAAGTTTTACTTTTATAATTCTTCATTTCTGAACTTTTATTACGTACACAAAATTATAAACACCCTGTCTGCAGAACTGGATTTTAATGAAAAGAGAACTGTTTTTCAACCATGAGCTGTTTAGTAAAATGGATTGAACTAAAAACTAATCCCGTCTTAAGAAGAGCTTAGCAATTAAACAAAAAATTTGATCAGAAATATTAAGTCCTAAATAGACTTAAGTTACGTAAATTTATTTTTAAAGTATTATTATTATTTCACAGTGTTTATTTTCAAAACTAATTAAAATGTGAACTTTTATTTTGTTATAATTCTTCATTCATTAATTTTTATTACGCACATAAAATTGTAAACACCCTGACTACAGAACTGAATTTTAATGAAAAATTTACTACTACTATTTTAGAAGGAATTCTATTTTGCAAGCTTTAAATTGCTTCATTTAAATTTTAATTTAATCTCTTTATTCTTAAAAATATTTTAATTTTAATTTTATTCTATTTAATTTAATTTTTTATAAACTCATGTTTGTGAAAATTGCAACACCATGAAGGAATCGTCATAATTGAATGAAATTTAATACACAGTTGAGTGGTAGTGGTACAAATAAATGATTAAATGTTCAAAGCAAACAAACAATAACAAGAGATCGGAATCAGTATTTTGTGTAGCCACCACGCGCCGCAATAAGTGCTGCTACACGACGTGGCATGGAGTCAAACAAATTTTGAATGTCTGCCTGAGGAAGAGCATTCCATATTGTTTGTATGCGCACCCAAAGTTCGTCTGCAGAAGCAACAGGACGAGGATCACGAGCGAGACGCCGACCAACGAAATCCCACACATGTTCAATCGGCGGCATATCCGGAGAATACGCAGGCCAAGGAAGAAACTGTACCTGTCGCGTTGCAAAAAAGGATTGAACAGTCCTAGCAATATGAGGGCGAGCATTGTCCTGTTGAAATACAGCGCCTGGCAAGCTTTGAAGGAAGGGAACAGCTTGGGTCTGTAGAACTTCACTGATGTACCGGTTGCTGTTCAGATTGCCTACAATTCTTAGCAATTGAGATCGTCCATGATATGCTATGGCACCCCAGACCATAACTCCGGGTGTTCGTCCACTGTGGCGTTCGATAATGCACTCCGGATGGGGGCGTTCACCGGCATAGCGTCTGACACGAATGCGGCCATTATGGTACCACAAATTAAAGCAGGATTCGTCAGAAAACACGACATGCTGCCAATCAGCACGCCAGTCTCTATGCTGAGTGGCCCATTGTAGCCGCAGGCGGCGATGGTTTAGCGTGAGAGGGATCCTGTATGAAGGAGTCCTTGCGCGCAGTCCACGCTACTGCAAACTTCTACGAATTGATGAAGCACATAATGAAACACCTGTAGCTATTGACCACTGTGCTGCCAATTGTCTAGAGGAAACTGTACGGTCCGTCAGCGTCATGCGGACCAGGTGTCTATCATCGCGAGCTGACGTCACATTTCGAGGTCCACTCCCGGATTTCCGAGTTGTCCGACACTCGTCCGTCCACTGCCTCCAAAGACGCATCACTGTGCTGCTGTTACGCTACACACGAGCGGCTACTGCACGATAGGACAATCCAGCTTCACGAAGGCCGATGATTCTCCCCTGTTCAAACTCTGTAAGTTGTTCAAATCTCGCTCTCTTTCGTCGGAGAGGCATAAGTAACGATTGAGCTAACGTTTACCACTAGCAGATAACCACCGATAGCCATACACGCCTAACTACAGCCGTCTATTTATTCGGATCCATCCGCCGTTCAGAGGGCGCTGCTTAGCATACGCATGCGCTACGGATTTGAAATTCTAATCATTTGCATATCATGCGCTAATTTACATTTTCTAAAAATTTCAGCTCACTCGCGTAAGTCCATCATGGTGTTGCAATTTTCACAAACATGAGTATATATCGTGCAGATGAGTTTTTCATAAGACGAGAAATAATTTACATATTTTTTATGACGGATCTGTAGATCTAAGCCTTAAACTATTTATAAACAAAGATAGCTACAATTCAAAATGTCAAGGTTTGAATATTATAAAAATTCGAAATTAATCAATAAGTAAAGAGTTGTTTTTAATATAAGGAGTTATAAGAAATAAGTTATAAGAACTGTTTTTCAACCATTCATCTTTGCTAAGCTTGCTCGCTAAGAAATCAGAAATATTAAGTCCCAAAAAGACTTAAGTTTTATAATTTAATCTTTAAAGTAGCATTACTATTTCCCAACATTTATTTTCAAAATTGATTTCCAACCAAAATTACGTCTTAAACCATTATGACGTGCAATCAAATTTCACGACATTTTATATTTTATAATTCTTCATTTCTTAACTTTTATTACGCACACAAAATTATAAACACCCTGACTGGATTTTAATGAAAAGAAAATTTTCAAACCATGAACTGCTTGGAGAGCACTACCCCAAACAGCACACTAATCCGTCTTAAAAAGAACTTAACAATTAAACAAAAAAAGAAGAAAAAAATTATCAGAAATGTAAGTCCCAAAAAGACTTAAATTTTGTAATTTAATTTTTAAAGTAGTGTTACTATTTCACAGCGTTTATTTTCAAAACTGATTTCCAACCAAAATTTCGTCTTAAAACCATCATAACATGTAATCAAATTTTATTTTTTGTAATTCTTTATTTCTTAACTTTTATTACTTATGTAGAATTATAAACACCCTGACTGCAGAACTGGATTTTAATAAAAAGAGAGCTGTTTTTCAACCACGAGCTGTGTGATAAAATGGAGAGAACTGTCCCAAACAGCCCACTAATCCGTCTTAAGAAGAGCTTAGCAAGTCGCGAAATCTGAGCAATTCGTCTTTCTTAACAGTCGAATCCCGGTTACAGCAAACCAAAAGTAAAGTAATACGTCTGTCTGGGAAAGTCGTAGTCTAGTTTTCCCGTCAACAGCTGGAACTAGTCTATTTTTTTCTCTCCCTCTCCCTTCACAAATACGTATTTCAATCGTTCCTGCAACTGTTACTACGTAACACCTGTCTTGAAGGGAGATTTAAAATTAATGATGTGTAGAACTGAGTAAATAACAGTGCTTCTATGTAGAGATA
Source organism: Caerostris darwini (assembly GCA_021605075.1). NCBI lineage: Eukaryota > Metazoa > Arthropoda > Arachnida > Araneae > Araneidae > Caerostris > Caerostris darwini. Next base: position 1,182,392 of record BPLQ01015713.1, on the reverse strand, counting down.
GTTTTTTTTGCTATTTCTTTTGCATACCATTGCTGCTAAATTTATTAGTCTGTTTCTTTTTTGCCTGTTATTTATTAAAAGAAAGGATATTCAGTTGAAATATGTAAATAATGAATTGGATGTTGGCTCTAATTTAATTTATGAATTTATTTTTCACCGATTTGTAGTAAGGATTTCTTTATATTAAATAATGTTACATTTGCTAAATAATTCTTGACATTCATAATTCAGTTAAAAGCAATTTTTTTATAAGCTGTTTGAAAGATTGCAATTATTGTTATTTTTAGAATTATTTAAGATTTATTGTGAAATAATTTGCATCTTAATGCAATTTATGATATTTTCATGCTAGTTCAATTTATGCTATATATTTCTTAATACTATTTCAAAAGGAAATATGTTTTGCAAGCTTTAAATCGCTTCATTTAAATTTTAATTTTATTAAAAAATTTTGTTAATAATATTTTAATTTAATTTTAATTAATTTTTATTGTTAATAATATTTTAATTTAATTTTAATTTTAATTTTTTTTATTGATAATATTTAAATTTTATTTTATTTAAATTAATTTTTTATGTGTTATATAGATGACTTTTTCATAAGAAGGGAAATAATTTATAAATTTTTTTATAATGGATTTGTAGATCTAAGCCTTAAACTATTTATAAACAAAGCTAGTTACAATTAAAGAATATTATGGTGTGGATATGGCAGAAATTCAAAATTAATTTCTAACTATGAGGCACATTTTATATTGATCTTTTAGATTTCATCAATTTTTTAAAGGGTCATCTTTATAATTCATTATATTATAATCTTAAAATAATTTAAAATTAATGATGTGTTCAGCTGATTTAAAAACAGTTCTTCTATGGGGAAATTTTTTCTTTCTTTTGCATACCATTGCTGCTAAATTTTTTAGATTGGTTTTTTTCTTCTTTTTTGCCTCTTATTTATTAAAGAAATAATATTCATTTGCAATATGTAGATAATGAATTTGAAGTAGGTTCTAAATTAATTTATTTTTCACCCATTTGTAATAAGGAAATCTTTATATTAAGAATAATGTTAAATTTACTGAATAACTTTTGACATTCATAATTCGGTTATAAGTAATTTTATACTATTTTAAAGGTTACAAATATTATTATTTGTTAGAATTATTTAAGATATATTGTGAAATAATTTCCATCTTAATGCATTTATTTTCAAGACTATTATTTGAGAAGGAAATTTATTTTACAAGCTTTAAATTGTTTCATTTAAATTTTAATTTAATTTAGTTTTTTTATTGTTAATAACATGATAACATTTTAATTTAATTTAATTTTACTTAATTTTTTATATGTCATGTAGATGATTTTTTCATAATAATTTACCTATTTTTTATAATGGATTTGTAGATCTAAGCTTTAAACTATTTATAAACAAAGGTAGTTACAATTCAATTCAATTCTCATGGTGTGGATATTGTAAAAATTCGAAATTAATGAATAAGTATGAAGCCCATTTTATATTGATGTTTTAGATTTAATCCATTTTTTTAAAAATCTTTATAACATATTATCTAATTATCTTAAAATGAATATAGTCAAATAAAACATTTTTTTTCTTTCTTCATCTCACAAAATCGTAATTATTTTCCATACGACAAAATTTTAAATGAAGATTTTTAATGTTAAAAATCCAGATTTTGTTCTTAAGAAATTACTAAAGAATTTCTAAGGAATTTTATTATTCGGATATAATCTTAGTAATTCCTTAATAATTCCTTAGTAATTATTAAGGATTACTAAAGAATTGTTAAAGAATTACTAAGGAATTGTTAAGGAATTCTACATTTGAAGTCACTGAGTAGGAATGTATAAAAAAATTGTATATCAAATAAGATTAAATAAATGTCAATGACTAAAATAATATCAAAATAAATATAAAAAAACAGAAATAGATTAAATAATTAAATATATATCAAAAACAATTAATCACTACTAATTTTTTTTCTTCTTCAAAAATTCATAACATTCTTTAAATTTTTTAAAACATATATTAAATTGCAAAGGACATGCTTCAATAAGAAATATTAAAACACGCACATGAAAATTATATAGAGAATATATTGATTCTTTAAAATTCGAACACTGAAATTGCTTATAGCTGAAGAATAATAATTTAAATTTAAATATATTAGAAAAATTTAAAAATAGATAACAAAAGCAAAATTGTTTTAAATATTTGTATAATAAATCAACATGTCTGATTTTGTAATTTCAATTTAGTATTGTTGATTTTAATCATCTATAACTTGATTAACTAAATGACGCCAAAATAATTTTGCCAAATTTCGTTCTATTCAATATTACTTAAATTTAAATTTAAATATATTAGAAACATTTAAAAATAAATATCAAAAGCAAAATTATTTTAATTCTGTACCTGTATAATCATAGTCTATGTTGAATTTGAAATTTCTTTTTATTATTGTTGATAACTTAATCTTACGATAACTTAAAACGAAATGGCACCAAAATAATTTTAATTTCGTGTTATTCAATATTATTTAAGAAACCACAAAATAAATATACTGAGTATTAATATTCAGCGCCATAATTATATGTAAAAATGTAATAAAAAAATATTTCACTGGTAATTATGTCATGGAAACATATTGATTTTGTTTTCGAACCTTGAGAATAGTAAAAAAGTGATATCTTTACAAAAGTTGTCATCTGCGCTCCCCCATTTCTTTTTCAAGTACGGTTGAAATGCATCTCTACTATGTACGGCGATGAAATATGAAATATTTAATATATTAGAAACATTAAAAATGAAATATTTAAATATATATTTAATTATTTTTATGAAGTATTTAAATATATTCGAAACATCAACAAAAAAAAAATATCATAAGCAAAATTATCTTAAATACTTGTATAATATATCATATCCTATGTCTATTTTGCAATTTCGATTTATTATTGTTGATTTTAATCATACGATAACTTAATACCAAATGACGCCAAAATAACTAATTTCGTGCTATACTATTCAGTATTATTTTTTAAAAAAATGAAGTATTTAAATATATTAGAAACATCAAAAAAAAAAATATTATAAGCAAAATTATGTAAAATACTGTATAATAAATCATCATCTATATTTAATTTTGTAATTTTGATTTATTATTGTTGATTTTAATCATACGATAATTTAAAAGGAAATGACGCCAAAATAATTTTAATTTCGTGCTATGCTATTCAGTATTATTTTTAAAAAATGAAATAATATCGCCAAATTTCGTTCTATTCAATATTATTTAAGAAACCACAGAATAAATATACTGAGTGTTAATATTCAGCGCCATAATTATATGTCAAAATGTAATAAAAAAATATTTCACTGGTAATTATGCCATGGAAACATATTGATTTTGTTTTCCGACCTTGAGAATAGTAAAAAAGTGATATCTTTTCAAAAGTTGTCATCTGCTGTCCCCCAATTTTTTTCAACTACGATTGAAATGCATCTCTACTATGTACGGCGATGAAATATGAAATATTTAATATATTAGAAACATTAAAAAATGAAATATTTAAATACATTAAAATATTTAAATTTATATTTAATTATTTATATGATATATTTAAATATATTAGAAACATTAAAAAAAATATTATAAGCAAAATTATCTAAAATACTTGTATAATAAATCGTCATCTATGTTAAATTAGTAATTTTGATTTATTATTGTTGATTTTAATCATACGATAACTTAAAATCAAATGACACCAAAATAATTTTAATTTCGCGCTATTATTTAATAAAACTACTATCTAAGAAAAAACTATTTATAAAAAAATTATATTATTTTTTACTAAAAGAAACTATATAGAAATTATACTTTATAGAAATCATCGTCGTTGATTTTGTACGATTACTTTCGATTTATTACTGTCGATTTTAAAAACCAAATGACGCCAAAGTAACTTTAATTTCGTTGTATTCAATATTATTTAAAGAACCACAAAATAAATATACTGAGTGTTAATATTCAGCGCCATAATTATATGTAAAAATGTAATAAAAAAATATTTCACTGTTAATTATGCCATGGAAACATATTGATTTTGTTTTTCGACCTTGAGAATAGTAAAAAAAGGGATATCTTTTCAAAAGTTGTCATCTGCTCTTCCCCATTTTTTTCAAGTACGGTTGAAAATGCATCTCTACTATGTACGGCGATGAAATATGTCCCAGTCGTTTTTCATGTCCCATGCTGCCTCAAGAAAAGGCTATTGTTCTGTGAAGAAAGGCGACATGAAAAACCCGTAAAAAGGGATGAAGGGAAAGAAAAAAAAAATGTCCTGCCCATGACCTACAAAGCTATAATATAGACTTCTTATACGGAGAAGCGTCATAAATGTGAAGAAGTGTTAGATTTACTATTTTTGTTTCTGGTTTTTGTTTTTCATCTATGCTATTGTATGACATTTGTGCTTAATTAAATAATCATTTCAATTTATTTTTTTTATCTTTTCATAAAAAAAAAAAAAAATATTAATGTTGTATTGAGAATCTAATTTTATAAATTTTTTTTTTTTTTTTTTAAATTATATTTCTGCTGTTTTTAAAGAGTAAATTTTTTTTTACATTTTTTAATACGTTGAACTTCGTAATACAATAAAAAATTATTAATTATTATACTTATTTAATAATTATTTATTAAACAGAAAACATCCAAAAATTTTTTAAGAAGCAAATTACAAATATCATTTTGTCATATGTCATATATATATATATATATATATATATATTTATGTCTAATTATTTCGAAGTATTGCATAATTTTCAGTGTATTTTTAAATTCAGCTTTAAATTCATGAATAAAATTTTCGATAATAATTTTAATTTAAAAAAAAGAAAACTTCATAACACATTTGAAGCAAAAATTATTAAGTAATTTTACGAAGCATGTATTTATTATGTTTTATTTTTGCTTTATTTTATTTTGTTTTCTTTTTTTTTTTGTTTTATTTTATTTTGTTCATTATTTTATTATATTTATTATGTTTTCACATATGTATATCGTTATTAAATAAATTCACGATTCATTTTTAAGAAAAATATACAAATTCTTTTTCATGCATATGCAAACAGTCTTGTCTTGTATTGAAATTTTGAGATTTATCCTGACTAATGCTGCTTTTTCTCAATCCATCCAAATGTCGTTAAAATACGACAGATAAAAGAATATTGAAACAGTTTAATTACCTCTCAAATACTATAAGAAATTAAAAAATTATTTGTTTGTTCTTCATGAATCGAAAATGATGAAGTTTTTCATACTTTCGTAAACAATTATAGCATGCTTAGCTGGCAAATGCAACAATTCGATTTGTATTATTGTTGATAGCACGCGTTGCAATCCTGCATTGAAAAATGAGTTAACTTGATGATGATAATACTTTTGAATCCATTTGATTGATGAAAGCTTTGTAGTTTTTATCTAATTGTATAAGAAATTTTTAAAAAAAACTTTTTTTAATTAAAAAATAATTTTTTTAAATAATTTTTTTAATTAAAAGCACTTCAACATTAAGGAAACTTTTATTATATAATTGTTTTAAAATAATTGTTTGTTTTCCCTATAAATTATGCAGCAACCCATTTAAAGTATTTTTTTTACGTTTAAAAACTGACTTTTAAAACTACATATTAAGTAGTCCGTAATTGGTACGCCCGTTGCCATCTTATATTGAAAGGCAGGATCAGTGAGGAAAGCTAGGTCGTATCTTTAAGGAAGTTTGATGTATTTTTTTTTTAAATATTACACCATCTTAAATAAAATATAGAACAAAAATAATTAAAATATGAAAAAAAAAACCATTTTTAGGGAGCGTAGATGCATTTGAGAAACTAAATAAAACTGGTAACCCAGTGGTAATGTACATGGGGGATGCAAGGAGGATTCAGGTTCGAATCCACTGTTTGAGTTCACTGGTGGCTTTCATTATTCTAATATTCAGATTCTACCATCATTCTAATATTCAGATTCTACCATCCTTCTAATATTCAGATTCTAGTTTCTTGTAGAATTGGGAATACTTCATTCTTCATTTACAACTAATATTTTCAAAATTTTATATATTCTTTTGGCTATTGAATGTGATAACGTTTCTTGTAGAATTTGGAATACTTCATTCTTCGTTTACATCTAACATTTTCAAACTTTGATATATTCTTTTGGCTATTGAATGGGATAACGTTTCTTGTAGAATTGGGAATACTTCATTCTTCATTTACAACTAATATTTTCAAAATTTTATGTATTCTTTTGGCTATTGAATGTGATAACGTTTCTTGTAGAATTTGGAATACTTCATTCTTCGTTTACATCTAACATTTTCAAACTTTTGATATATTCTTTTGGCTATTGAATGGGATAACGTTTCTTGTAGAATTGGGAATACTTCATTCTTCATTTACAACTAATATTTTCAAAATTTTATGTATTCTTTTGGCTATTGAATGTGATAACGTTTCTTGTAGAATTTGGAATACTTCATTCTTCGTTTACATCTAACATTTTCAAACTTTGATATATTCTTTTGGCTATTGAATGGGATAACGTTTCTTGTAGAATTGGGAATACTTCATTCTTCATTTACAACTAATATTTTCAAAATTTTATATATTCTTTTGGCTATTGAATGTGATAACGTTTCTTGTAGAATTTGGAATACTTCATTCTTCGTTTACATCTAACATTTTTCAAACTTTGATATATTCTTTTGGCTATTGAATGGGATAACGTTTCTTGTAGAATTGGGAATACTTCATTCTTCATTTACAACTAATATTTTCAAAATTTTATATATTCTTTGGCTATTGAATGTGATAACGTTTCTTGTAGAATTTGGAATACTTCATTCTTCGTTTACATCTAACATTTTCAAACTTTGATATATTCTTTTGGCTATTGAATGGGATAACGTTTCTTGTAGAATTGGGAATACTTCATTCTTCATTTACAACTAATATTTTCAAAATTTTATGTATTCTTTTGGCTATTGAATGTGATAACGTTTCTTGTAGAATTTGGAATACTTCATTCTTCGTTTACATCTAACATTTTCAAACTTTGATATATTCTTTTGGCTATTGAATGTGATAACGTTTCTTGTAGAATTTGGAATACTTCATTCTTCGTTTACATCTAACATTTTCAAACTTTGATATATTCTTTTGGCTATTGAATGGGATAACGTTTCTTGTAGAATTGGGAATACTTCATTCTTCATTTACAACTAATATTTTCAAAATTTTATATATTCTTTTGGCTATTGAATGTGATAACGTTTCTTGTAGAATTTGGAATACTTCATTCTTCGTTTACATCTAACATTTTCAAACTTTGATATATTCTTTTGGCTATTGAATGGGATAACGTTTCTTGTAGAATTGGGAATACTTCATTCTTCATTTACAACTAATATTTTCAAAATTTTATGTATTCTTTTGGCTATTGAATGTGATAACGTTTCTTGTAGAATTTGGAATACTTCATTCTTCGTTTACATCTAACATTTTCAAACTTTGATATATTCTTTTGGCTATTGAATGGGATAACGTTTCTTGTAGAATTGGGAATACTTCATTCTTCATTTACAACTAATATTTTCAAAATTTTATATATTCTTTTGGCTATTGAATGTGATAACGTTTCTTGTAGAATTTGGAATACTTCATTCTTCGTTTACATCTAACATTTTCAAACTTTGATATATTCTTTTGGCTATTGAATGGGATAACGTTTCTTGTAGAATTGGGAATACTTCATTCTTCATTTACAACTAATATTTTCAAAATTTTATGTATTCTTTTGGCTATTGAATGTGATAACGTTTCTTGTAGAATTTGGAATACTTCATTCTTCGTTTACATCTAACATTTTCAAACTTTGATATATTCTTTTGGCTATTGAATGGGATAACGTTTCTTGTAGAATTGGGAATACTTCATTCTTCGTTTACAACTAATATTTTCAAAATTTTATGTATTCTTTTGGCTATTGAATGTGATAACGTTTCTTGTAGAATTTGGAATACTTCATTCTTCGTTTACATCTAACATTTTCAAACTTTGATATATTCTTTTGGCTATTGAATGGGATAACGTTTCTTGTAGAATTGGGAATACTTTATTCTTCATTTACAACTAATATTTTCAAAATTTTATGTATTCTTTTGGCTATTGAATGTGATAACGTTTCTTGTAGAATTTGGAATACTTCATTCTTCGTTTACATCTAACATTTTCAAACTTTGATATATTCTTTTGGCTATTGAATGGGATAACGTTTCTTGTAGAATTGGGAATACTTCATTCTTCATTTACAACTAATATTTTCAAAATTTTATATATTCTTTTGGCTATTGAATGTGATAACGTTTCTTGTAGAATTTGGAATACTTCATTCTTCGTTTACATCTAACATTTTCAAACTTTGATATATTCTTTTGGCTATTGAATGGGATAACGTTTCTTGTAGAATTGGGAATACTTCATTCTTCGTTTACAACTAATATTTTCAAAATTTTATGTATTCTTTTGGCTATTGAATGTGATAACGTTTCTTGTAGAATTTGGAATACTTCATTCTTCGTTTACATCTAACATTTTCAAACTTTGATATATTCTTTTGGCTATTGAATGGGATAACGTTTCTTGTAGAATTGGGAATACTTCATTCTTCATTTACAACTAATATTTTCAAAATTTTATGTATTCTTTTGGCTATTGAATGTGATAACGTTTCTTGTAGAATTTGGAATACTTCATTCTTCGTTTACATCTAACATTTTCAAACTTTGATATATTCTTTTGGCTATTGAATGGGATAACGTTTCTTGTAGAATTGGGAATACTTCATTCTTCATTTACAACTAATATTTTCAAAATTTTATATATTCTTTTGGCTATTGAATGTGATAACGTTTCTTGTAGAATTTGGAATACTTCATTCTTCGTTTACATCTAACATTTTCAAACTTTGATATATTCTTTTGGCTATTGAATGGGATAACGTTTCTTGTAGAATTGGGAATACTTCATTCTTCATTTACAACTAATATTTTCAAAATTTTATGTATTCTTTTGGCTATTGAATGTGATAACGTTTCTTGTAGAATTTGGAATACTTCATTCTTCGTTTACATCTAACATTTTCAAACTTTGATATATTCTTTTGGCTATTGAATGGGATAACGTTTCTTGTAGAATTGGGAATACTTCATTCTTCGTTTACAACTAATATTTTCAAAATTTTATGTATTCTTTTGGCTATTGAATGTGATAACGTTTCTTGTAGAATTTGGAATACTTCATTCTTCGTTTACATCTAACATTTTCAAACTTTGATATATTCTTTTGGCTATTGAATGGGATAACGTTTCTTGTAGAATTGGGAATACTTCATTCTTCATTTACAACTAATATTTTCAAAATTTTATGTATTCTTTTGGCTATTGAATGTGATAACGTTTCTTGTAGAATTTGGAATACTTCATTCTTCGTTTACATCTAACATTTTCAAACTTTGATATATTCTTTTGGCTATTGAATGGGATAACGTTTCTTGTAGAATTGGGAATACTTCATTCTTCGTTTACAACTAATATTTTCAAAATTTTATGTATTCTTTTGGCTATTGAATGTGATAACGTTTCTTGTAGAATTTGGAATACTTCATTCTTCGTTTACATCTAACATTTTCAAACTTTGATATATTCTTTTTGGCTATTGAATGGGATAACGTTTCTTGTAGAATTGGGAATACTTCATTCTTCATTTACAACTAATATTTTCAAAATTTTATGTATTCTTTTGGCTATTGAATGTGATAACGTTTCTTGTAGAATTTGGAATACTTCATTCTTCGTTTACATCTAACATTTTCAAACTTTGATATATTCTTTTGGCTATTGAATGGGATAACGTTTCTTGTAGAATTGGGAATACTTCATTCTTCGTTTACAACTAATATTTTCAAAATTTTATGTATTCTTTTGGCTATTGAATGTGATAACGTTTCTTGTAGAATTTGGAATACTTCATTCTTCGTTTACATCTAACATTTTCAAACTTTGATATATTCTTTTGGCTATTGAATGGGATAACGTTTCTTGTAGAATTGGGAATACTTCATTCTTCGTTTACAACTAATATTTTCAAAATTTTATGTATTCTTTTGGCTATTGAATGTGATAACGTTTCTTGTAGAATTTGGAATACTTCATTCTTCGTTTACATCTAACATTTTCAAACTTTTTGATATATTCTTTTGGCTATTGAATGGGATAACGTTTCTTGTAGAATTGGGAATACTTCATTCTTCATTTACAACTAATATTTTCAAAATTTTATGTATTCTTTTGGCTATTGAATGTGATAACGTTTCTTGTAGAATTTGGAATACTTCATTCTTCGTTTACATCTAACATTTTCAAACTTTGATATATTCTTTTGGCTATTGAATGGGATAACGTTTCTTGTAGAATTGGGAATACTTCATTCTTCGTTTACAACTAATATTTTCAAAATTTTATGTATTCTTTTGGCTATTGAATGTGATAACGTTTCTTGTAGAATTTGGAATACTTCATTCTTCGTTTACATCTAACATTTTCAAACTTTGATATATTCTTTTGGCTATTGAATGGGATAACGTTTCTTGTAGAATTGGGAATACTTTATTCTTCATTTACGACGACATTTATCTTACTTTTGTATATTCTCAATTTCAATTCACATTGTTCAATTCACTCTTCACGAAGTTCTTGATCTATTCAACATTGTTATATTCATGTGGCTATTGAATTTGGCCATTATTGTAGTATTCTAATCAATTGCTCCATATATCTCGTGCACTATTAAGCATTGCCATATCCCTGAGTTTGTTCATCCGTTCTCGAACGTTCATACGTGATAAGTTGAGTTTCAGTTTTTTTATTGCAGTTTGAGTTGAAGTTCAGTTCAGTTTTAAGCAGTTTCAGTTTTTTTATTATTTATTATTTTTCATTGACATCAAGTTAAATACTTGCCTGTTACACAACATTCACTAAACTTTCCCATCTAGAGCCTAAAACTATTTCCCTTTTTTTAAATTTTATGCAAAAATAAATATTAAAAAAGGAGAAGAGAACATTTTTTTTTTTTTTAAATTAACAAAACAATAAAATCTATAACAATAACAATAAACAAAACAGAAATTTTTTTTTTACAACATGCATTCAACTGAATCGCTTTGAAATTTCCCAAAGAAATTAATTTTTATACGAAAAACATCATCACAACTGTTGAATATTGAATTCATATTATCACAATAATTGTTCTTTTCGATTATTTCCTTTTTATTTTATGCAGAAATAAATATTAAAAAAGGAGAACAGAAAATTTGTTTTGTAAAAATTAACAAAACAATAACAACAAAAAACCATTTTTACATGATTTGGTAAGAATAGAAAATATCTTTTTAAAATATGCATTCAACTGAATTACTTTGAAGTTTCCCAAATAAATTATTTTTTTATACAAAAACATCATCATAAATGTTGAATATTGAATTCATATTATCACAATAATAGTTCTTTTGAATTAGTTCTTTTTATTTTATGCTGAAATAAATATTAAAAAAGGAAAAGAGAAAATGTTTTTGTAAACATAGCAAAACAATAACAACAGAAAAACCATTTTTACATGATTTGGTAAGATAAAAAAAATCTTTAAAAAAAAAGCATTCAACTGAATTGATTTGAAATTTCCCAAAGAAATTATTTTTTATGAAAAACATCATCATCAAAACTGTTGAATATTTAATTCATATTATCACACTAAATGTTCTTTTGAATTATTTCCTTTTTATTTTATGCAGAAATAAATATTAAAAAATCAGAAGAGATTTTTTTTTTGGAAAAATAACAAAACAATAACAACAACAAAAAAAACCATTTTTAAATGAGTTGGTAAGATCTTTTTAAAATATGCATTCAACTGAATTAGTTCGAAATTTCCCCAAAATATCATTTTTTATACAAAAAAACATCATCACAACTGTTGAATATTGGATTCATATTATCCCACTAATTGTCCTTTTGATAAGGAAACAGATGTAGACATCATTTTTCACTTTCCTTTTACATAAGGTGATATTTAACGCGGCACCACAGCCACATGCGGCATAAATCGATGACCCAGAATAACTAATGGCGGCACGAGCACATCTACCATCATTAATAGAATGTGCAATTTCCTCCACAATCATAATCGTTATATTTGCGTCGTCATTTTACGGTAATCGTAAGTTATAAGTTCGCCTTTTCAAGAAAAGTTTCATCGCTTTTTGGGAGCATAAAAAATCAGCTGACTTCCCCATTAATGAGTCGTTTTATTTGTGTTTTTATGAGGAAATATACACATAAAAGCATCTCTTTTCTGCGGTGCTAAAAATACGTTCTGTGAAATTTTTTTTTTTTTGTCCATTCGTTTTTGTTGTAAGATATGATAAAATATGTTGTTTAATATTATGCAGGATTTTAAGAGGGATTTATATTTTTAAATTTTTATTTCTCTTTTTTATTCTTGTTGGTGGTTTTACCATGCATATACTACTTACTATGAAGAATACATAGAGGAAAAAGCACTAAAAATTAATTTCTGCTGTGGTATTGAATATTTAAAAGTAATATTTTATACTTACACAATTATATATATATATATATATATATATATAATTGTGTAAGTATAAAAATTTTTTCCACTATTCATTATGTGTGTGTATATATATACGGCTAGTGGTTAATTCTCTGTCGCAGGGTTTCGGGCTCTAGTCCGGGCGTTGCTATGGATGTTTGTAGTGGTTTGGAATTCACTTTAAGCCCTAGGCCCCGATCTATAAGGGGTTGTACGGCTGACAACCGTAAAACGAAAACATCTGTCTAGAAATCTAGACAGATGTCATGGCCTTGGAAATGACATGAAATCATGGCCTTGGCCCACCATGGGGCTGTTACGTTACAGAGGAAGGAAGGAAGTTGTAAACAAAATATTAGAATCACTGCAGAATATTGGAAAAATTTATTTAAAAAGTTCATTTGCAAAATAAAAAAATTATAAATATTGTTTTAAAGCCAGTTGCATTGTTTAATTATCAAAAGTTTTACTGTAATAGATATAACAATATTTCTGGTTCATGATTCACCTTATAGATATAATTTCTATGAAAAAAGATGGACAAATTACAAATAATTCAGGAAAAACAGATTTCTAATTAGGCACCTAACATTCGGAAAAAAAATATATATATGGAAATATGCTCGAAATAAAAACATTATAAATAAAAATCCTTTTTTTTTTATCTGTTGGTTGCCTAATTATAAAAATAATGACGCGTTTTTAAGCTAGAGTTCTACTTATATAAGCCACGAACAGCCCACCGATGGATGAGGAGGTAGGCCATTGCGTTCCGCGAGGTTTTTTAGATGTGACTGGTCCATATAGTGACTGGCATGTGAAAAACTTCCTCCAAACAATTTGATTCAACAACATAAATCCTAAAAAAATATTATTGATTGATTTTAGACACTTTACTTATACTGTAACAATTGCCATCGAGTTTCCTTTTTTTCTAAAAATAGAGACTGTAACGCACGTGGCTGGAAAATTCGAACCAGAGTCTTCCAGGAACAATAGATGTGCGCATTAGCCTTTGGCCACAAGTCGAGAAAAATTCTTGTAATCAACCAGTTTATATGTTGAAATGTGATATTCATTATCCAATAAGCACTGGAATTATTACTTAAAAAATTCGTTAAATTAGAATTCCTTCTCAATTTATTTACAGAATTTTGAAAATAATAAAAATTATTTTTGTATTAATTAGTAAAACTTTAGAAATATATTAAAAAAAAATATTAAAGACACTTCTTTTTATATATGTTGTATTGTTACCTATCGAGTTTTTGACAAGTTAATAACAGAAAAAAAAAAAAAAAAAAAAAAAACCTAATTCTAACGAAAATTTAAATAACGGAAACTAATATTTTATTGAGTTATATTTTCATACATAAATGTTTTTTTAATTCCTCTATTGTTGATTAAGTCTGTTATCTGTCAAATAAAAAAAAAATATTACTACTTTAAAAACCATAAGATTTGATGTAATGGTTATTTTGTTTATATAGCAAACAGAAATAATATATTTTATATAAAGATAGATATAATACTTAAAATGAAAATTTGAAATTAAACTTTTAATTACTTTTTTTCACCATTTTATGATTGATATTTAATTATCGGTCGATGTGCAGGTTTTATCTAAAATGTATTAAAATAGTAAATATACCACAACGGACAGGATTATTTTTCTGCCGTGTCATTATGTCACAAGTTTATCCCATCAGTTTACATCGCAAGTCCATCAGTTTGTATGCCATATCCATCAAGTTTATATCCCAAAAGGGGAGCTCACAAGAACTTTCAACAAACTTTTAGAACAATTGAGCGAAACAATCTAGAATAAAATGAGTGTTACAAAACACTGCAATAAAATCCCCGAATATCGTATCGAAGGGTTTACAGGAAATGAAGGTCATTTCTAACATTCGCTTTGATAAAATGATTTTGCGAAATTAACTGCTTTATTTTAAAAATGCTGCGTATTTTAATTAAATGCTTATAAGTAAACATGCCCATCAAATAACGGATATGTCTATTTCCAAGGACTCCTGATAATATATCCACCATTTAAATGAACCACAAATATATCCACAGATTAAATGAACTACTTTGTATTACATCATACCAAAATGTGGGGAAAAAAAACTTTTATGCGATAATAATATTAAATTTATATAAATTCCATAACCAATTAATTTAATTTAATATATTAACAAGATATTTATAATATAACCAACCATTTAGATATCTACCATTTGATGAAAACCACATAGCCACCATTCAAATTAACCACAAATATATTTATCGTTTAAAAGAACCACTTTGTATTGAATTATAACAAATTGTGAAAAAAAACCTTTATACGATAATGTTATATTTATATGAATTCTACAACTAATTAATTGAAATTAATATATTAACGAGATATTTATAATATATCCCCCCCTTTATGCACCTTTTAAATGATCATACATCATACCAAAATGTGGGAAAAAATTTTATGCGATAATAATGTTATATTTATGTAAATTCCATAACCAATTCATTAAATTTAATATATTAACAACATTTATAATAAACTATATCCACTTTAAACCTTTTTTATAACTTTATAACTTTAAACCACCATATCCATTTTAAACCTAAACATATCTACCATTTAAATAAAACCACAAATATATCCATCGTTTAAAAGAATCACTTTCTATAACATCATAACAAATTGTGAAAAAAAACTTTTATACGATAATGTTATATTTATATAAATTCCATAACCAATTAGTTAAATTTAATATATTAACGATACATTTTCATTTGTTTTTCTAACGTTAGAAAAGCAAAAGAAAGGAAATAGTGGCACAAGATAATAAGGGAGGCGAAAATAGGAGCAAATTATCTTTATTTTTCTGCCATTTACTTATCGGGGCTAATATTCAGATTCTACCATCATTCTAATATTCAGATTCTACCAATATTCAATTCTACCATCATCAGATTACCATTCTAATATTCAGATTCTACCATCATCCAGATTACCATCATTCTAATTAACAGATTCTACCATCATTCTAATATTCAGACTCTACCATCAACAGATTACCATTCTAATATTCAGATTCTACCATCATTCTAATATTCAGACTCTACTATCATCAGATTACCATCATTCTAATATTCAAACTCTACCATCATCAGACTAACATCATTCTAATATTCAGATTCTACCATTATTCTAATATTCAGACTCTACTATCATCAGATTACCATCATTCTAATATTCAGATTCTACCATCATTCTACTATTCAAATTCTACCATCATTCTAATATTCAGACTCTACCATCAACAGATTACCATTCTAATATTCAGATTCTACCATCATTCTAATATTCAGATTCTACCATCATTCTAATATTCAGACTCTACCATCAACAGATTACCATTCTAATATTCAGACTCTACCATCATCAGATTACCATCATTCTAATATTCAGACTCTACCATCAACAGATTACCATTCTAATATTCAGACTCTACCATCATCAGATTACCATCATTCTAATATTCAAACTCTACCATCATTCTAATATTCAAACTCTACCATCATTCTAATATTCTGATTCTACCATCATTCTAATATTCAGATTCTACCATCATTCTAATATTCAGATTCTACCATCATTCTAATATTCAGACTCTACCATCATTCTAATATTCAGATTCTACCATCATTCTAATATTCAGATTCTACCATCAACAGATTACCATTCTATTATTCAGACTCTACCATCATCAGATTACCATCATTCTAATATTCAAACTCTACCATCATTCTAATATTCAAACTCTACCATCATTCTAATATTCAAACTCTACCATCATTCTAATATTCAGATTCTACCATCATTCTAATATTCAGATTCTACCATCATTCTAATATTCAGATTCTATTATCATTCTAATATTCAGACTCTACCATCATCAGATTACCATCATTCTAATATTCAAACTCTACCATCATCAGATTACCATCATTCTAATATTCAAACTCTACCATCATCAGACTACCATCATTCTAATATTCAAACTCTACCATCATCAGACTGCCGTCATTCTAATATTCAGATTCTACCATCATTCTAATATTCAGATTCTACCATCATTCTAATATTCAGACTCTACCATCATTCTAATATTCAGATTCTACCATCATTCTAATATTCAGATTCTACCATCATTCTAATATTCAGATTCTACCATCAACAGATTACCATTCTATTATTCAGACTCTACCATCATCAGATTACCATCATTCTAATATTCAAACTCTACCATCATTCTAATATTCAAACTCTACCATCATTCTAATATTCAAACTCTACCATCATTCTAATATTCAGATTCTACCATCATTCTAATATTCAAACTCTACCATCATTCTAATATTCAAACTCTACCATCATTCTAATATTCAAACTCTACCATCATTCTAATATTCAGATTCTACCATCATTCTAATATTCAGATTCTACCATCATTCTAATATTCAGATTCTATCATCATTCTAATATTCAGACTCTACCATCATCAGATTACCATCATTCTAATATTCAAACTCTACCATCATCAGATTACCATCATTCTAATATTCAAACTCTACCATCATCAGACTACCATCATTCTAATATTCAAACTCTACCATCATCAGACTGCCGTCATTCTAATATTCAGATTCTACCATCATTCTAATATTCAGACTCTACCATCATCAGATTATAATCATTCTAATATTCAGACTCTACCACCATCAGATTACCATCATCCTAATATTCAGGCTCTACCATCATCAGACTACCATCATTCTATTATTCAGACTATCATCATGCTAATATTCAGATTCTACCATCATTCTGACATTCAGACATTTTAATACTCAAAATTATTACTAAAATAAACATAATTTTGTCATGTGACTGTCACGGCTTTCAGTAAAAAATTCTAGTAAATTGTATTAATTCTATTATTGTAAATAATCATTAAAAATTATGTAGCAAAGTAACTGAAAAAAAATATTAAATTAGAAAACGACAGCATGTTCCATAAGAAGCGAAACTAAATTACCATCAACACATCGTAAAAATGTTCA
Organism: Caerostris darwini; assembly: GCA_021605075.1. Classification (NCBI taxonomy): domain Eukaryota; kingdom Metazoa; phylum Arthropoda; class Arachnida; order Araneae; family Araneidae; genus Caerostris; species Caerostris darwini. The sequence goes on along the minus strand of BPLQ01015713.1, from coordinate 1,164,514 downwards.
TAATGGATTCATTTACACAAGAAATTACACAATAACCGAGCAAACCAATCAGTTAAAAGACAGATTATTAATTAATTAATTTATTTATTTATTTTTTCGGTTTCCACTGAATTATGTCCAAAAAACGATATTGGGACCACAAAATTTTGTTAAAAAACACAAAAAAAGAAGGTTTCATACCAGATTTTCGTCGACTAACAGAATATCCTCATTCCGATATTCCGACAAAAAGTCACTAGAATAAACATAATTTCGTCATGTAACTGTCATAACTTTCAATAAAAAATTCTAGTAAAAGGAAGTAATATTTTTCTACTATTGAAAATAATCAGTAAAAATTATGTAGTAAAGTAACTAAAAAAATAATAAATAAAAAACCGACAGCATACTCCATAAGAAGTGAAACTAAATTACCATAAACAAACTGTAAAATGTTCATAATAGATTCATGAAACAAAGCAGAAATTACACACAAACTGAGCAAGCCAATCAGTTAGACAGACAGACAAACAAATATTAAATCTCTTTTCCCGCTTTTTAAAAAATAGGAAGTAAAATTAGTAATATTTAAAAGAAAATTATTACTTTAGTTGAAAGTGAAATGTTTAATGTCATTAAAAATGAAAGTTCTTTAAAACAGATTGATTAATATAACTGAACTCTAAAATGAGTTAAAATAAACACATTTTAAATTTTCTAAAATAAATGCAGAATTGATTTATTTCTTTAGGACATCAGTTTACCTAAATAAAAGGCAACATAAAATTAATAATAATGCAATATAAAATTAAATTTAAAAGTTAGCAATATAAAATTAAATTTAAAAGTTTGCAATATAAAATTAAGTCTAAAAACATTTATAATACATCCATTATTTAAATGAACCACTTTGTAAAATGACCAATTAACTGACCAATTAAATGAACTATTAACTGACTGATTAAGTCGACTCATTTACTGACCAATTAAATGATCATTTAAATGATAAATTAAGTCGCCCCATTTAAGTCGATCAATATTTATAGTACATCCACCATTTAAATAAACCACTTTGAATTACGTTATAACAAATTGGGGAAAAAACCCTTTTATACGATACTGTTATATTTATGTAAATTTCATAAGCAGTTAGTTGAATTTAATACATTATTTGTAATACATCCGCCATTTAAATAAATTACTTTGAATTACATTATAACAAAATGTGGAAAAAAAATTTATACGATAATGTTATATTTATATAAGTTCCATAACCAATTAGTTGAATTTAATATATTAACGAGACATTTTCATTTGTTTTTCTAATGCTAGAAAAGTAAAGAAAGAAAATAAAAATTTTCAGTCGAGATTTATTATTGATTTAACCTTTTCAAAAAATAAACACCAATGTTGTTTAGGAAACGTATGAAATCATTAATTTTCTCAAAAGAGGTTGTTTTTTAAACAGAAAGCACGTTTTTATAATTTACTTTTTATAAATTTTTTTTAGAAAATATAGGATGTATATTTTTAAACAGAAAAACATCCTTTAAAAACAGGAAAACAATTTAAACACCATGAATAATAAGTTGAAATAGAAATATTCAAAAGGAAATGAATGCTTATTTCAGTAGAGTTTAAAACTGAAATTAAGAATGTACGAGTTCAAAAACAAATTTTCTTACAAATTACTCGTACACTGATTATTAAATTTAATTTAGAAATAAAAAATTCCATTCCTTATTATTTCCTTATTTTTTGTTTTGCTCACAGCTTATTTTTCAGCGGAATTCGATAAAATCTGTTACTTGTCGATAACTATTCCTGTAACTTCCTGTCGTCTTTTAAGAACATCAGAAACATTTTTCGTATCAGTTCTCTTCCTGTCCATTGCATAATCTCTTTCCCTTTTTGTTATTTTTGTATCGCATTATCTTTAAAACACGTTCCTTCATTCGTCGGCTTGCATTAAAGACACCCGAAAATCAACAGTTAACGTCTGGAATATGAATGCCAATGAAGCAATAACAATCGGCAGGAAATGTTTTTTTCGTGCAGCAATGTAGTAAATTGAAAACAACTTATCTATTTTGCAACACTATACCTTTTGTCGCATAATAATAATAATTTAAGATGTCCTGTAATTTTTTTCTTTTCGTGAAAATAAATTATTAATAAAATTACCATAAAATGATCAAGAAGATAAAACATTTTTCTTACTTTTCAAAAACATGTTTTTACACAAGGATTATTTCCCCCTAAAACAAGTCTTCTTTTCTTTATTTCTCATTCAAAAGATTATTTTTTAAATTCATAATATAGCTAGTTCTTTGTTTTTCACGATCATTGTATCTTTCCTGTAAATCAAATTTCGTCCCTGAATATTAACGAAAACTGAAAATTGAAATAACATCCCTTTAAGAACTAAAGCTAAATTGATTATGAATAAATGACAGCTAAAACTGATTTTTATTATGTTTTACATATAACTCCGGTTCTTCCAATTATCTAAATTAATAATCAAATTTATTCCTTAATAAATGAAATCGCGCATTTATAGTTCAACTGTTTTTCTATTGATCGCTTTTTTAGGAGCTGTTTTAAAGATCCACTTAATATGTAAATTAAAGAATGCAACCCTGCTTCCACTTACGCACTGGCAGGAGCGCCCCCCCCCCTGTTGCGTTCAGGAGAAGTGGTCATTAGGCCTCGAGGCTCTCACCCAAGAGGAAGTACAGCGCAAAATTAGAATAGTTAGAGAATAATTTAATTTATAGTCTCTCATCCCGATAGGAAGTATATTTTGCGCAACCTGCGCGTAGCCGAGTTTCAGGTTTTCGGCTTAGAAGTGGAGCCCTTCCACGAATCAATAATTATTTTTTTAAATGTGTTAATTATAGTACGTCTGTAATTGTATGTATGCTGTGTTTGTGAGTGCGTAAATTAAGGTGTGAGTTCTGCAATCTGTGACTCAGGTATCTCAACCCAATCACACCCATAACAATCTGGTAGCCCAACCTGCACATTGCAAAACTTGATATGAATTATAAAAATTTATATAAGAGGAAACTCATTGCTGAATTTTTTTTTGCATTGACTTCTATAAAGTCAAAATTATACAGAAAATTTTCCAAGATTTCATCAAGTAATAAAAATGTTTTTTTTTAAGAAAGCAACCCTTCAAGAATTTTGGAAAGAATTTGTCATACAAATAATCAAATTATGTATTATTTTTATTATCCATTATTGTTATTTTTATCTCTTGGATAAATATGTTCCATTTTGAAATTTCACTAAATGGGTGTTACAAACGCGAGTTTGTTTTGGTCAACATATATTTGTGAAAAAAATATTTTTAGTTATGAATATCAAAAACGGATAAAAACAGCTTGACTAATCACTTTTGTGCTTCATTAGTATAAAATTCGATTCGAAATCTAAAAAAAAATTATTAAATAAACGTGTCTATCATCAAATTTATTACTATTATTTTAATATATTACTTATTTATTATTGTACATAATAAATAAAATGAATGTATATTAGAAAAAATTGTTAGAAAAATTGTGTTAAATATTTTGTGTCTCTAATTGTATGTGTGTGATGTTTGTGCTTGTGTCAATAAAGCTGTGAGTTCTGTGCTTTAAGTGTCTCAACCCAACCACACCCAGTTACAATATGGTTGCCCAACCTGCACACTATTATGTGGTGTCCGAACAAGGACCATACCTATCCGTTTCAGTAATAGATATTTTGTAGGTAATAGAAATTTTGATTTAAATGTTCTCAACTTCTTTTTTGTCTTTTCTTCATTTTACTACAAAAGAGATTCATCAATGTAATTCTCTACGTACACGTTAGATTAACTTCAGTAACATCTGAAATATGATGATAAAAATTTGTGATATCTATAAATAACTTCAGCAATAAGTAACATTAATAATAATATGATTATATAAACACATAGAACTACGAAAATCGCGTGCCGCATAAGAGAAAATGTTTCTATTATATATATATATATATATATATATATATATACTAAAACAATTATTAACGTAATAACGTAATAACTATTTTAGTATTTGGTTCAATTTTAATAGCAAAAGCACAAAAGTGATTTAATAGTCGAATGATTTCCATAAATCGATTTTATTATTCATGTCTGAAAATATTTGGCAACAAATATATGTAGATTCAAATAAACTTGGGCATTTTAAATCCCATTTTGGCAACAACAACAGCTACTTCATTGAGCGAAATTTTAAAATGGAACATGATTTTGGCAATGCCACAAGATACTTATACACAATGAATTTTTGAAGCAAGCTATCATCTATGAATAATATATCGATAACCAAGAAAGTTGGGACTCTTGAATTAGAATAAAATATAAATAAAAATACTATTCAAATTCAGACCTTGCCTTAAGATTGATAAATTATCGACAAATGTTACATCTCTTAATTTTCAATAAATTAGAAAACATTGAAGAAAGTATTTTTTTTTTTAATATTATTTTTTTATTGTGCTAGAGCCGAATCAAAATTACACGTCTTAATCTTTCATCGAGATATGAAATTGTTTTCTTGAAAAAAATATATGCTTATTCTAAATAAAATAGACATATGATGAAGTGAGAAGCTATAAAATCATCCGTATGCCACAGTTTATGCATTCCTGGGTTAAAGAAGAACAGGATTCTGATAAATTTAGAAGTAATATTTAAAATTATCCAAACATTAAGTAAAAAGTTAAAAAATTATTACTTAATCAATAAGACAGCAGACATGCTAATAACATTAATATCTGCCACTGTTACTACTGTAGCTACAGCCATAACAGTAAAAGATTTATCTAACGAGAAGGATTTTAAATAAAGGGTACTTGGGGAAATAAATAATTGTTGCATCGAAAGTACCAATAAGTTTTCAAAGAACTTTACTTAAAACTTTCCTATTCCAGTATGATCTAAATACGTATTTGTGAATGCTGAATGAGTTCTTATTTTAATATGCGTCTTTTCATGGTTATATTTAAGTGGCATTCATTTATGTACTGTTTTCATGGAACCTATTACCTATATAAAAACTACTGTAGTGTATTATAGGAGATTTATATGGTGTATATATATATAACACTAAATTTATATGGACACTAAGTAGGTAAATAATTTTTAGATTCATGTATTTATTGGTAATTTTTACAATTTAGCTCAAAACAAATAGTACTAGCTTTCTGAAAATTGCACTATCTGTTTTGCTAATATTTAAATACTTCATGAATACCATTGCTTAATTCTCTTGTTCCAGCTATATCGTTATCCATTTATTTCTATATTATGCATAAGTATGCCTGTAAAATATTCTACAGCGAAACTTAAACACTTTAAAATGAGTTAATATTTATGAAAAATTAATTTAATAGTAAGTATTATGTATTGCTTTCATTTCATTACTTCTTATGACACTTTTGTCATAAGAATGACATACATATGACATACGTATTTCTGCATCATCGACATTAGCTGAAGTTGAAGATTCAAATTAAGGCTACGGTCAAATTAAAATAAAAAAGAGGAAGAGATAGAAATAATAAAAATTCGAAATTCAACTAAAATAGATTCCCAAAATTGGTATCAATAACATCGTAAATTCTTTTGATCATGGGGAAATACGGCAGCTCTCTGACGCTCAGTGCCACAGGCTTGAAGATCGACATAATCAACATTCAGTCCAAAGTGGGAATCATTAGTGAATATACACTGAAGTGACAAAAGTCATGGGATAGCAATATGCAAATTTTCAGATGGCAGTAGCATCGCGTAGAACAGGTATAAATGCGCAGTGCTTTCGAAGAGCTTTCATTTCTGTTCAAGTTATTCATGTGAAGAGGTTTTGGCGTGATGATGACAGCACGACGGGAATTAACATACTTTGAACGCGGAATGTTAGTTGGAGCTAGACGCATGGGTCATGCCATTTCGGAAATCGTTAGGGAATTCAACATTCCCAGATCCACTGTGTCAAGAGTGTGCCGAGAGTATGAAATTTCAGGCATAACATCCCACCATGGACAGCGCAGTGGTCGACCGCCTGCACTTAACGACCGAGACCGGCGATGTCTGCAAAGAGTCGTAAATTCTAACAGACAAGCAACACTGCGTCAAATAACCGCAGAAATCAATGTGGGACGTACAAGGGACTTGTCTGTTAGAACTGTGCGGAGAAATTTGGCTTTCTTGGGCTATTCCAGCAGAAGACCGACTCGAGTGCCTTTACTGACAGAACGACATCGCTTGCAGGGACTCTCGTGGGCACGTGAGCATATCGGTTGGTCCCTAGATGAATGGAAAACCGTGGCCTGGTCCGATGAGTCACGATTTCAGTTGGTAAGAGCTGATGGTAGGGTTCGAGTGAGGCACAGACCCCACGAAGCCATGGACCCAAACTGTCAGCAAAGCACTGTTCAAGCTGGTGGTGGCTCCGTAATGATGTGGGCTGTTTTTTCATGGCATGGACTTGGTCCTCTGGGGCGATTGGACCGAACATTGACTGGAAATGCTTATGTTCAGCTACTTGGAGATCTCTTGCAGCCATTCATGGACTTCATGTACCCAAACAACGATGGGATTTTTATGGATGACAATGCGCCATGTCACCGGGCCACAACTGTTCGCGATTGGTTTGAAGAACATTCTGGAAAATTCCAACGAATGATCTGGCCACCTAGATCACCCGACATGAATCCCATCGAGCATTTATGGGACACCATCGAGAGGTCTGTTCGCGCCCAAAATCCTGCACCATCAACGCTTTCACAATTATGGACGTCTGTCGAGACAGCATGGCTCAATATTCCTGCAGAAGACTTCCAACGACTTGTTGAGTCCATGCCACGTCGAGTTGCTGCACTTCGCCGGGCGAAAGGAGGGCCGACACGATATTAAGAGGTATCCCATGACTTTTGTCACTTCAGTGTAATCCGACTTCAATCAGTATGATGCCAGGTTGAAGGAGTCCAGCACAAACATGAATTACTGATTGAAATAGGATTCTTTTCAAAGATGATTCCCTCTTCGAATTAATCACCGATCATCATTGAAAACGTAAATGGTCATCGTGCAAAATATTAGTCTGATAGTCGCTGTTTTTTCAACACACCTCCACTGAATTGGTTACATGTGCTCATTGGATGGTTGAGTCTCGGTAGTGTATGAATGTTTGTAGTGGTTCGGAATCCACTTTAAAATGTAAGTCCCTGTCTAATATGACTGTAAAGCGTTGGGTATAGGGCTGACAGCACTACTCCATAAAAAGAAAACACATTCTGTCGCAAAATTTGCCAGTAGGCAGACGGTCTTGGCCCATCATGGACTGTAGTACCAGGGAGTTAGTTGATGACATACTATATAAATGAAATGACTTCGCACTGAGTTTTTAATTACACTGAATTTTGATGGTCCGCTTTTTACTTTATGATATGACATATGTTTTGAATGGTATTTTTTTATCAAGCTATTATAAATGTGTTCTTTTAAGCAACGCATTTATGAAACAATTCCTTAAAAAATATTATAAATATTACACATTGTTTTTTACAGCAATACCAGATGTGGTCTCTCGCCATAAAACAAAGCCGACCAATTCACTTTGATTACAGAAAAAAAAATCATTTCTTTTAAAAAGAATATCATTTCTCAAAAAAGATTATATCTCTTTTTAGAAAAGTTAGACTGACTATAATTTAAAAATAGTAATAGACTCAAAAATAGTTAAGCTCCTGAAATAGTAAAGTTACTAGATAAGGATCACTGGAGGCTAAAGTGTCTACAAATATATTCTCAACTTTGAAACGAAAAATACATTTTATAAAAGTTTGTGCCAGGAATACGAAGTAGAAGTTCGAGTTAAGCCTCTAGCTTTACACACATGTGTTTTTTAAGGCTCGATTACCCGCAGGATATGAAAGACCTTGAAAGATTATACGTTATGTCAAATTGGATATGTAACGCTTACATAAGTTTTAGATACGTACTTCTCAGAACTACCAAAATATTTTTAAGAACAATATTATTGAAAGAGATTTTTAGTGAATTTATGTTTTTCCATATTATTATTAACTCCTTTCTTAAATAAAGAGTTTAAAAATAATATTGCACACTATTCTATTAATATTTTTTTATCAATACATTTTAACTTTACATTAACAAAATCAATACATTTTAACTTTACATTAACAAAATCAATACATTTTAACTTTACATTAACAAAATCAATACATTTTAACTTTACATTAACATTACAATTAACAAAATGATTCTTAAATTAATTATATATGTAATTTTATTTTTTTTAAAGGTCATTTATTAATAGCTCTTAAAAGTATTGATATAAGGGCTAACATAACAACAATGTATTTTTAAATATATATAATCGGAAACAAAGTTTCACAGATATATAAATTTTATTGTTTCTTAAATATGTACATTTTATTTTTGTTAGATAGCATAAATTGTTTACTAGTCAGTATATTAAAGTAATAATTGATTACATTTACAGAAATATACTTTTTAAAACTATACTCGTTCAATAATTGTACTTTTTTATTTTTTGATTCATTAAGCATTAGAAAATGCAATGAAACTAAAATGTACATATCTGAAAAACTTTATTTCCGTCAACTATATCAGCAACCTATATTTTTAAATAAATGTATTCACAAACAAGGATTGCATGGAAGATTACATAGAAATACGTTTCCATGTAATGTTAACTTCACAATAAAACAACAGCGAAATCGTGTTGATGTTCTGAAGTGATAAAATAAGATTAGAATATATAATAATAGTTGGTTCTGGTATTTTTTTATTTTATTTCGAATAAGTATTTTTAAGCGATACCATATTGAAACAATTTTTCCGAAAAATTAAATTCTCTCCTTTGAAAAAGGTAGAGGTGATTTTAAACAATAAATATATTCACTCTTTTCAAATTTTGATTGAAAAATAAATGCATAATTTAAAATAATTGAAATAAATAAATTAAACTGTAAAATAAAAATAATAAAAGGAATAACACTTTCCAAAAATATCTCAGTAACAGGAAATATTCAACTAAAAAAAATTTTAATGTCATCAGATATCTGCAACAAATATACACATTCAGTTTGAAAAAATCAGAGAAATCCAATTTTATTTAAAAATAATAACGATGTAAATTTCGTTATTATGCCACAACATTAAACATCATTGAAGTCGACCATGATTCAAACATTCAAGGTTTAAACAATCAGTATATTCGCTCATTTCAAATTTCAACTGAAAAATAATTGTTAAAATTTAAAATAATAATCGAAATAAATAAATTAAACTGTAAAATAAAAATAATAAACGAAACAACACTTTCCAAGAATATCCTGAAATATGAAACTAAAAAAATTTAATGTTATCAGATATCTGTAACATGTATACGTATTCAGATTGAAGAAATCTGAGAAATCCATTTTTATTTAAAAATAAAAATGATGTGAATTTCGTCATTATGACACAACGTTAATCTCATTGAAGGAGAACATAAATAGATTCCCTCTTTTCACATTTCAACTGAAAAATAATTGTGTCATTTAAAATAATAATCGAAATAAATGAATTAAACTGTAGAATGAAAATAATAAAAGTAACAAAATTTTCCAAGAATATCATGAAATATGAAGCTAAAAAAATGTAATGTCATCAGATATCTGTAACAAATATGCACATTTAGATTGAAGAAATCTGTGAAACCCCTTTTTATTTAAAAGTAATAAGGATGTGAATTTCGCCATTATGCCATAACATCAATTTAATTGAAGGAGACCGTGATTCAAACACAATAAATAGATTCCCTGTTTTCAAATTTCAGCTGAAAAATTTTTAGTAATTTAAAATTATAATCGAAATAATTAAATTAAACTGTAAAATGAAATTAATAAAAGAAACTACATAAAATTAAAATTTTTTAATGTCATCAGATATCTGTAACAAATAAACACTTTCGAATTGAAGAAATCTGAGAATTCCATTTTTGTTTAAAAATAATAACGATGTGAATTTCGTCATTATGCCACAATATTAATCTCATTGGAGGAGACCGTGATTCAAACATTCAAGGTTTAAATAATAAATACATTCACACATTTAACTGTAAAATAATTGTGCAATTTAAAATAATTATTGGGATAAATAAATAAAACTGTAAAATAAAAATAATAAAATAAAACAACACTTTCCAAGAATATCCTGAGATATATACCTAAAAAATTTTTAATGCCATCAGATATATGCAACGAATACTATATATACATTCATATTGAAGAAATCTGAGAATTAAATTTATTTAAAAGTAATAACGATGTAAATTTTGTTATTATGCCACAATATTAATCTCATTGGAGGAGACCGTGATTCAAACATTCAAGGTTTAAACAATAAACAGATTAACTTTTCTCTCTCAGTTAATACAGTAATTGAAATAAATAAATTAAATTGTAAAATAAAAATAATAAAAGAAACAGGACTTTCTAAGAATATCATGAAATGTGTAACTAAAAAATTTTAATGTCATCAGATATATGCCATAAATATAGTACACATTCAGACTGAAGAAATCTGAGAATTCCATTTTTATTTAAAAATAATAACGATGGGAGTTTCGTCATTATGCCACACAACATTAAACCTCATTGAAGTCGACCGTGATTCCAACGTTCAAGGTTTAAACAATACATCTATTCACTCTTTACGAATTTCAACTGAAACATAATTCTGTAATTTAAAATAATAATTGAAATACATTAATTAAACTCTAAAATGAAAATAATAAAAGAAGCAATGCTTTCCAAGAATATCTTTAAACATGTAACTAAAAATTTTTAATGACACCAGATATATGTAACAAACAGATACATTCATAATGAAGAAATATGAGAATTCCATTTTATTTAAAAATAATAACGGAATTCCATTTTATTTAAAAATAATAACGGAATTCCATTTTATTTAAAAATAATAACAATGTGAATTAAGTCATTATGCCATAACATTAATTTAATTGAAGGAGACCGTGATTCAAACACCATAAATAGATTCCCTGTTTTCAAAATTCAGCTGAAAAATTTTTAGTAATTTAAAATTATAATCGAAATAATTAAATTAAACTGTAAAATGAAATTAATAAAAGAAACTACATAAAATTAAAAAATTTTAATGTCATCAGATATCTGTGACAAATAAACACTTTCGGATTGAAGAAATCTGAGAATTCCATTTTTGTTTAAAAATAATAAAGATGTGAATTTCGTCATTATGCCAGAATATTAATCTCATTGGAGGAGACCGTGATTCAAACATTCAAGGTTTAAATAATAAATACATTCGCACTTTTAACTGAAAAATAATTGTGCAATTTAAAATAATTATTGGGATAAATAAATTAAACTGTAAAATAAAAATAATAAAATAAAACAACACTTTCCAAGAATATCCTGAGATATATACCTAAAAAATTTTTAATGCCATCAGATATATGCAACGAATACTATATATACATTCATATTGAAGAAATCTGAGAATTAAATTTTATTTAAAAGTAATAGCGATGTAAATTTCATCATTATACCACAACATTAATCTAATTGAAGGAGACCTTGATTCAAACATTCAAGGTTTAAACAATAAATATATTCACTCTTTTCCAATTTCAACTGAAAACTAATTGAAATAAATAAATTAAACTGTAAAATAAAAGCAGAAGAAACAACACTTTCCAAGAATATCTGAAATATGTAAATAAAAAATTCTAATGTCATCAAATATCTGTAACAAATACACACATTCGGATTGAAGAAATCTGAGAATTCCATTTTTATTTAAAAATAATAACGTTGTGAATTACGTCATTATGCCACAACATTAAACCCCATTGAAGTCGACCGTGATTCAAACATTCAAGGGCTAATCATCTGAGTGTGGAAGCAGGGGAAATGAAAAGTTCGACGAAAGTAGGCCAGCATTATGTCATTACTCGCCGGAAGTGTCCAATCTACCCATTTTGAAAATTATGACCATTACTCATCGTGGAGAGTGACAGCGCTCAGGAAACTCAAAACTGCTAACTGCTTTTCGCACCGAGGTATTTTAAACATGCGTCATTTATTACTTTCTGAATGCGTTACATTCCTTCGAAATCATAAGCTCGTAAATAAGTATTCTGACATAAGCCATTAGGAATAAATCTATGCTTCTTAAACATCTGGTTTCTCTACCCCTTATTAATAATGAATACTTTTTGCCACCTAAATGTTTGTTTTTTTCATACAATGACATGCAATGTCATTTGTTATTTTATTGGTGTTTATTATTGTTTTGCTGTTTTATTTAATTTACTGAATATAAGTTCTTATTTCTCTTGCTAATTGTCTCACAAAGAGCACCACGGATAAACCGTATTTGAATAAATTGTAACTAAATAAGGCAGTGGTTCTCAAACTTTCTGAAGTTGGGACGAATTTAAAAACCTACCTTATATTAGTCCTTATATTAATAATTGTAATCGCGCTATATACAAATTTCTGACAAGTTAACATCCGCTACTAATGCATTACGTGGCCTGATGGCCAATTGGATAGCGCTCTGGCCATTGGTACCTCAGGCTTCAGTTTCGAATCCTGACGCTGGCATGGATGTTTATTATTAGTTCGGATTGCACGTTGAACTGTAGGTCCCGGTCTAATTAGCCCAAAGTATGCACAAAATGACCGTAGAGCGGCACATTAAACTAAACAAAATTAATGCATCATAGTTTTATATCCAGTTGGTTAACTCCGTGGACAACTAATTGCAGAGTCTCACAGACTGTTGGAAGTTTTTTAAACATCGAAAATCACATAGAAACTAGATCACCTAATCAACCATGGAAATTACATTTTCCATGGTTGATTTCTTTGTTGTGTTATTAGTGTTTGGCGACTTTTTACGTGAAGAAAGAATAAAAAAATAAACCAGAAAGGTTAGTATTTGTAATGATAGCTGTCTTTGAAATGGACAACTAACAGGAAAAGAGTAGCTATATTTATTTATATATCTGGTCATATATTTCTCTAGAACACCACTAAGTGCACCTGGAAATCTTCTAGGGCACACCAATGCACCCTAGTGTACCCTTTAAGAAACACTGAAATAAGGAAATGAAATAAAAATTTACACACAATTTATTAATTTCTATATCACTACAATTTATTAATATTATAATCCTTGTGATGTATACTTTCAATGCTTTCTTAAAAATGGTGTATGAAATTGTTCATTTGATCAATCATTCTTATTATTCAATTCCTTATATAAAACTATTTTTTGTTATTAAACTAACGCTTTTTCAATTCCTTCTATTAGCTCACACTCTCCCTATATATATCTTGTTCAAATTTTCAATCGTTCATAAAATACTTTTTATTCCTCCACTCAAGTTCAAATACATTTTTTTTGAGCTTGTAGTGGATGACACTGGATGTTAATACAGTTTTTTCAAATATTAATTAATTCATTAAATTTAATTAATTAATTTTAGTTTTTTTTAGATTTAAGTTGCCAGATGATAGATAGAGATGATAGATGGCGCCAGATAAACTTAAAAAAATGAATGAAAATTATTTATAAAGGACTTTTTTCAATATAGTGAAAAAAAAGTAGGAATTTACTTGAAATATTTTTATATTACTTGTTTTGATTGGTGGGATGACAAATGCTTTCTAGGTGCAGTGCTAACGCCATTCCGTGTGCCATTAGAATTGCAGGTATAGCCGTATCTTTCTGCTCAATGTATTCAATAGATTTTTTCAATGGAACTTAAATCTTCAGAATGTGTCATTTTCTTCTGATGGACAATTTTTCATCATTACTACTCTGTTGTTCGCGGTTTTAAGTCATGTCTAAATCTGTAATTTCTTTATTTTCATATGCGACAAAGATTAAAGATATAGATGGTCAAGTCGAATGAAGAGGTCAAGTTGAATAATAATAAAATGACCCTTATATAAGGGTAAATACAAGGACCCAAGCAAAATGAATTTAGACAAATCTACTCAATAGGGAAGAAAGATATTTTCAGAAAGATTTTAATTACACAAATGATTCAAATTTTTGATAATTAGAATTTAAAAATTGCATAATGAAAAAAGAAAAAATTAGATTTAAAAACTTTTTACAATAACTATTGAACTTTTTCTTTTAAATTGCTTTGCGCCGTCTATCATCTTTAAGACGGTTGTTTATCTTTTCACATAATTGGTGCTTGAACTACAGCTCTCTTGTTCCTATTCCCCTTTCCAAACGAGCGTGCGCTGCATACCACCAAAATGAAAGATAAAAGAAAGGTCGAAAAAATTTTCTGATCATAATAGAAATAAGGGCCATAAAGTTTTTTTTTTCCTTCAGTACCACGGTTAAGCGGCATGCTATTGTATTTGCAATATATGGAGAACAAAATTTTTAAGTTTAAACAACTAGTATTTCGAATATAATTATTAATCAATATGTATAATGAAATATAACAATGATAAACTAACAAATATTAAATTTCTTACTGCAAGAATAATCAAACATTTGTATCTCAAAGGACTTAGGAGTAGTCCATTTTTAAAACTTATACATGTTTAAGCTGAACGAAAAAAACATTTTAGAAAAAATTATTTATGTTAAATTATGAAAAAAATTAATATGAGATATACTCAGAAAGTTTTCTCTAGTTTATTCAGAAAATTTTTGTTCTCCATGTTTACAGAAACATAAAAAACACATTCTCACATAAATTCATTCTTAAGGAAGGAACGTGGAACTTTATTATTTTTGGATTTAAAATAGAGAATTCTCTAACTAACGGAAAATAATTATTAGTAATTTTTAAAGTATATGATAGTTAAATTTTGAGTTTATTTAAAATATTTTCTTATATTAGTTTTCGCTAATTTGTTCCCATATTATTTTTTGCTCTTAGTAGCCAACCATGGAAGTTACTGCTCCTAGTTTCTCGGAAACCTTCTTTGGTGCATTATTTATGTTTGGCCACATTGATTAGTTTTTTGCAATGAAAGCTGTCTTTGAATCGGAAAACTGATAGGAAAAAGAGTAGCCATGTTTAATTATATATCTGGGCACATATTTTTCTGGACTACTAAAAGGCGCACCCGGAAATCACGCTTTAATTTTTATCTGTAAGAAATATCCGCGGCTCCTTATAAATACCCATATATTTATCGATTTATTTAACCAGAAATATACAGATTTGTGCAAGCCATGGACCTTACAAAAAAGATTTAAAAAAACCAAAAAAAAACACGAAAGTTATATGTGAATATATTTCATTTCTTTATATATATAATAAAAAATAAATATAATTTTAACAATTAATCTAATTAAATAAATAATTATTATATAATTACTTATGCATAATTATACATCTGGGCACATATTTCTCTGGGATACCACAAGGCACAACCGGAAATTGCATTTTAATATTTATCTCTAAGACATATCCACGCCCCCTTATAAATACTCATATACTCATAGATTCATTTAACCAGAAATATACAGATTTATAAGCCAAGGACCATACAAAAAAAGATTTTAAAAAAATCGAAAATTATATTACATGTATATATTTCATTTGTTTTTATACATAATAAAAAATAAATATAATAGTAAATAATTTGATGCACCATATTACATTAATCTAACTAAGTACATAATTGCATTAATTGTAGCAACCAAGAGCAAAAGCAATTAAATCAAATGTTTTTTATTATTCAATTCTTTATAATCATACCCAAAAATGTTTATTCACAAATATACCACTAAAAATTTTATTAATAGTTGTTTTAGTGTATTATATAGCACAACCACACCTACTTTGTTCAGCGCAATTATAAAATGGAACATGTATATATACATGATTTAATTTAGCCAGTTTTTATTATATTTGAATTATTTTATTTTTATTTTACTTATTTAGAAATATAATTGCGACAAAGCGTTCCATGACTTACTTTACTTGCAAAAGGGGTCCGTGGAACAATGAAAGGTTAAGGATCCCTTATCTTTGATTTACCAACTTATCTCTTTTATATAAAGTGTTATGTTTTATTTTCTGAAGCCATGCAACGCCAAGTTATCCGTGCTAGTAAGTGATTAACATACAGATGCTTTTTGCAAGAAAATAGTATGATGATTTAATGGCAATTTTTGAGTTCAGAACGTCTATAGTTAAAATTAAGAAGATAGTCTAAATAAGAAGCATTTGAGTCTCTTAAGATTAGTCCAAGAAGACAGTCTAAATTAAGGAATAGTTTTTCATACTTAGCATTCGTAATCAATTGTTTAATAATAATAAAAAAGGCACAATTTAAAACATTCTTAATATGTTATTTTTAGGGTTTTTAAAACTGCGATTGTTTCAACAATTTTTCAATTTATCAATTATTATTCTTAAAAGAAAAATAAACTTCATATTTTAGGTTTTAATTATGGAAATTGCACAATTCGTAAATGATATATTTATAAGAGGATTTTGTTATGATATACGTACGAAAAATAACCATAAAATATGTTTATGAAAGACAAAACAAATGAAAATATATCATTACACATTTAAAAAATAATACACCAATTTAAAGTACAATTCAAATGTTTAATGATGATGCACGAAGAAATGATAATCAGAAATGATAATTATCATGAAAGGAAGTTATTCATCATATTTTATTTTGTTTTTAGAAAACCTAAAATATCTAATCAACATTTTCAAGTTTTTGCAGATTAACAGAATTTAAAATAAAAAAAACCCTCAGAGATATAAGTATAAGAGAAATTTTAATTGACAGCAAAAAATCACAACCACTGATTGTCACAACCTTTTTATTCAATTTATCAGCAATTATTCTTAAAAGAAAAAAAAAATTCAAATTTTAGGTTTTAATTAAGAAAATTGCAAAATTCGTAAATAATATAATTATAAGATGATTTTGTATTGGTATATGGATGAAAAAATAACCACAGAATATGTTTTTGGAAGACAAAATAAATGAAAATATATTATTACTCATTACAGAAAATACATCGACTCAAGCGCAATTCAAATGTTTAACTATATATGAAAATAGTAATCAGAAATCCTAATTATCATGAAATGAAGTTTTTTTTAGAAAAATTAAAATATCTAATAAACATTTTCAAGTTTTTGCAGATTAACAGAATTTAAAATAAAAACTCAGATATAAGGATAAGATGAATTTTAATTGACAGCAAAAAAGGTAATAATTCCTATTTTTTTTTTTTACCTATCATTATCATTTTAGGAATTTCTTTTGTTAATCCTCAGACACAAGAATAGGATTTGATTAATATAATATGCAGATTTTTTTTTTTTACTTCTTAAAAATTAATACTCCATGAAAAAGGATATTTCAAAAGGATATAAGAAAAAAAAAATCCTTGCTTAAATATGTAGGCTTAAAAAAAGATTTAGAAAGAAAAATAAAAAGCAAGGGATTTTTTCTGCTCCTAAGAAGATAATCTTACTAATTTTTTTCTTATGCACCGAGTTTTGAATTTATGATAAGACATTTTAAAAAAAGGCATACCTTTAGAAAGACAAAAAAAGTCATATAGTAAAATATCAAAGGTTATGAATAAATTGCTTGCTTCAACAAAGATCAAAATATTTAACGCAGTGGTTATCAAAGGGTGCGTCAGTGCGCACCAGTGCACCCTGTGGTATTCTAGAGAAATATGTGTATAGATAAAAAAAATTAAATGTAGTTACTCTTTTTCTTGTCATTTTTCCCATTTAAAGATAGCTTTCATTAAAACAACTAACCTTTCTGATTTTTTTTTCTTAACATAGCATGTCGCCAAACAGCAATATTGCGCCAAAGAAGATTTCCGAGAAATTAGAGGCTGTAATTTCTATGATTGACTACTAGGAGCACTAGTGTCTATGTGATTTTCGATGTAAAAAATTTTTCCATTGTATCCTCTGAGACTCCGCCGTCTATTAGTAATAGCCTGGGGAATTGAGCATCTGGATACTTATAAAACTGTCAAGAGTTAGTAGCGAATGCTTATTTTTCAGAAATGTGTATATAATGCGCCTGCAATTTTTTGTAGAATTTTAAATGCGCCCTGACGCCAAGAAGTTTAAGAACCATTGATATAATTTATAAAATAAAATTTAGTTTCAGAAAGTCTTATTTCTCTAAAATTGCAAATTTTGAATAAAAACATTTTACACACATACAAGTGAATGGCCGAGTGTCTAGCTCTCTGGCGCTCGGTGTCACAGGTTTCGGGTTCGAGAACCCGGCGGTGCCATGGATGTTTGTAGTGGTTCGGAATCCACTTTAAGCCTTAGGTCCCGGTCTCATATGACTGTAAGAGCGTCACGGAGCCAAGTTAGACTTCTACCTACGGGTGCTCCATCACAACAAAAGCTGCCCCCTTTCCCTCCCTCCATGAGTAGATCACTCATAGGATGTCTCGCACTGCAGGACACTGAGGATTTAGCCACAACACACACAAAAACATTCTTCTTAACTATGCAATTGCAATGTATTCATGCCTCTAGTTAAAAAAAAAAACTGTGAAATAAATTTAATGAAGATAAATTGTTGCTGTTTATTAATTCTGGTTAGTGAGGCGAATTATTTAATTTAAATAGTCGAACTCATTATTGTTATTTCCCAAATAAAAAAAAAGATATATATTCAGTCAAGTGTTTTATCACTTCATTTTACGATTCTGATTTTGCATTTAAATGAAATTATAAAATAACTAATTATTTCATACTAGTTATACGTAGTTTTGCTTAAAAAATGTTATCTGGGAGAATAAAACAAATAGGATATATTTTAATTAACATTTATTTTATTACTTTAATTAAATATATATATATGATAATATTACTATTATTTTTCTTAAAAATAACGAATTTTTTTAAACTGGATATATTTTACTGGAATAGTTAGATATAAATATTTAAGTAATTATCAGTTAAAGCAACTGGCGTGCATATTTAAATGTCATTTCACTTCCTTACTGTTTAAAAATTATAACCTAGTTCATTCTAAATTGTTTGAAATTAGATTAACTCGACAATATTGAATAAAATGTTTTAAGCAAAAGTGATACATATTTTATTTTGAAAAAAAAATAATAAAGCAATTATCAATTTTAGTTAGACATAGAAGTATTTTCATATTTATAATAGTGTATTTAATGGTGTGAAATTTCCTTATGAATTAATTTTCTTGAACTTTTTCAATTGTTAAAATTTCTACTTTTTTAATAAAAAAACTTAAAACATTAAATTCCTCTTTATTTGAATAAATATTATATTATTATTAAAGAGTGTGTTTGCCAGCTGCATTAGCAATTTTTTTTAAAGTGTTATAATAATATTAAGTGTATATGTGTTAATATGTTAAATATAATATTATTATTAAATATATTA
The DNA here is from genome assembly GCA_021605075.1 of Caerostris darwini. NCBI lineage: Eukaryota > Metazoa > Arthropoda > Arachnida > Araneae > Araneidae > Caerostris > Caerostris darwini. The sequence goes on along the minus strand of BPLQ01015713.1, from coordinate 1,144,997 downwards.
TTATTGTTAAAGCATCAAATAATAAAAAATTTTTGCATACTAATGCAAACTATCATTCATATTTTTTATTTAGTATACATATTTTTTAACGTGATATTAATATCACGTTAAAAAGTATTTATATCATCTTCGGAAGGTTATATGTATTGCTGTATGCCATATGTTTGTATTGTCATATTATTAAAAATACCTTGAAAGGTTATAAATTATTGTTAAAGTTTGAAGAAAGGTAACTTTTAAAAATATTCAACTACTATTAAAAGCCAAACATGTTATGCTATGCTACGTTAGTACAAAAAATGCTACGTTGTGGAATATTTATGGAAAGTAGATTCATTACAATCTGAAAAAAAAAAAATACCAGAAGTCAAAATAATTGTTGGCCTCTATTTATATAGATAACTTTATTATTTCTTATGAATATTTGAAAGGTACTACGCTATCAAATGGTCTTTGCAAATAGTTTAAAATAGAAACATTTTATTTCTAAATTTTTGGTATAAGTGTATTCTGAATGAAAATATTAAACAAAAATTTGCAGACTTTGTCGAAAGGAAAATTTGCAACACATGTCCGTTTCCAATAAATATTCTCAAACGTTAGAAAAATAATTTATTTGAAAATTTTTTATTTGCCGTAAATGATATAACTCAAGAGTTTAAGTAATGCAAAATATTTTATTTTGATAAGTTTTATTGAGAATAAAATAGCATGAAGTTTGCAAAATCCAAATTCAGGGAAGTTCTAGGTAAAATATTTAATGCATTTAACAATCTCACCCCAGCATATCAATTCATACATTACTGCCATTAAATCTTAATTAGATAAATATGTTCAAATAACTATATTTACTATACACTCAATTCTGTTTTTACACGATTTTGATTTTACATGAATTATAAAACATTTTTCTTTTTTTACACGATTTATTTTGATTTAACACGATCCTCCCGAATTCTAAGAAGAAATATTTGCTTTACTTACATTGAAGACAAGAAATGATAATGCGATTTCCATTTGTGGGAATTCCCCGAATTTTATAACTTCACTATAGAATTTGATCTGCTTTCTTTGCATTTTAAGTTAGGTGTTAAAAGTGAAAAGTACCTTTTTGCTTATAAATCCTTGTTTTATTAATTATAACTGAAATATTTTTCAGTGGCCCTTACATAACGTCACATAATTCACCTATAACAAAAGCGAAAGGGAAAGCGATATCTTTGAATATTAAAATTCTTATTTTATATCGCTTTGAAATTAGACAAAGTAGTAGAAGCATCTGTAGAGAAGCATTTTGGTCAAGGGTCTCGAATTTAAAGTTATTTTCATTATAGATTGATTATAGACAATGCACTCGACCATCCAGTCTTAGAAAATCCAAACATGCGATTTTGTTTTCTGTCGCCTAATACTAACATCGTTGATAATAACCGTTGCATCACGGTACAGTTGCTATATTTAAAACATATTACGTAAAGCAGATGTTTTAATCTGTTTGGGACAAACGGAACATTAAAACACTAAAAATCATTGATGTGTGGAAGATATTTTCAATTACGGAGTGTATCAATAAAATTGAATTAGGGTTAGCTAACTATTAACTTTGAATACATGTTGGAAAGCTATTTGGCCATTATGTATTAAAAACAAAGATCCAGTCCGTTCTAGTACAATCAAATTTTGTTTCGTGAATTATTGGCATGTGTTTTTTTTTCTTTTTCAAGTGACGATTTACTTTGTATCATTCATGTACAATCTTTATTAAATAAAATATTTAAGATTCTAGCATGAAAACTCATGGTTTATTGTATTATTTTTGTTGATCCAATCTTTTATTTTTCCATAGAATACAATATATTTTTTTCACACGATTTTTTTACATGTATTCTTTGGGAACGTATCTATCGTGTAAATATAGAACTAGGTATACATCTAAAATATCAACATGAAAAACAGCAGAAATTATTTTTTTAATTAACATAAAGCCTTAAATCAAAAACAACAACAAAAATTAAGAAAAATCAACAATTGTTACAAACTAAAAAAATACTTAAAGCATTTCAGATTAAGACATCATCAAAAATTAAGTTCCATATAGCTGAAATTTGTATCGTATAAATATCTGGATCATATCGCAGTAATGTAAAACTACAAAATTGCGATAGCGGACAGAAAGCAGACAGCGATGTATTATTTCCACTATAATATTTTTTTGATGGTTTTAAAAATAATCCATATCCAATTATAATTCCAGCCAGACCTAACTAACAAAAGCATACACATAATTTTCCTGCAATAAAACAATAACATTTTTTTTTGTGTGTGTGTTCTATGAAGTTGAACTAGTTTTAGAAGTCATAGAAAATACTAAATATTAACAGAAAGATTATAATCGTTGAGCTTTATTAATGAGCATCTGATTAAAATTCTACACCACTCATTATCGTATTCCTCTGTCTGGAAATTTTCCATGAATATTAGAATAACAAGCAAATTTTTTTTTCGTTTCAATATTAAATTTCTTGCATTTATTATTAACAATTCAAATTAGTATGTTATTCCCGAAACTGGTTAACATAAATCCAATTAATAATCTTGAAACCGGATGAAGGCAGATTTCAAATTTGGTTTGTTTGTTTGTTTTTTTATTATTAAGAAAGACATTCACATTTTGAAGTTGACCTTCCTGTATTGCTTCATTAAATCCTACTTATTTTTAAGAAATATAGACGTGAGCATGCTTTGAAGGAATTTCGTCAGATATTAGAAAAATGCGTGGTTTTCTACGCCTACGTTATTCTGGATAGATTTGATGCAATGATGATTATAATATAAAAAGAATGTTAGCTATAATAGAAATCGAAAATGCAGGTAACCTTCGTATACCACGAGTTTCCTTTACATGATTTTACTATATATTAAAGGTATTCACTTTTTACTCTGTGCCCCTTTGAAAAGTGAAAATTATGTAATACTTTTTTATCGTTTTTCGCCATAAAGTGACAGTTTATTTTGTTTTGTTTAATGAGTATTGATAATAAATTAATAGTAAAATATATTTAAATAGTAAATAGTATAATTAACAGTAAACATATATAAATTAATAGTAGAATTTATAGTAGTTAAATTCAAAACTAGAACTTCAGAACAGTGTTGTTATTTGCTACATTTTAATACAATCTATTAGTTGTATTCAAAGCTAGCTGCAAATATTTGTGTTTGTCTTATTGAAAAAATAATCAGACATTTAAATATCATCTGTCAACAACAAAATGTATAGCTTATTTTTAACAATTTTATATTATTAGAATGTATTGTATTATTATTATTATTATTATTATTATGTAATATTATGTATATTGTTATTATGTTTTATTATGCATATTAGAATGTATTATTTATCTCTCTAAATAATTTTAAAATATTTGGTTTTGTTTCAATTCGATAGTTGTCAAATAAAGGCATTGCTTAATATTTTAATGTTTAAAATAAAAAATTCCGTGCAAATCGTAGGCTATTTATAAATAATATTGAAAATCATCATAATTGAAATTTGTGTTCATCAAAAAGTTCTTCCATATTATTTTAAATTAATTTTCCATTTATTTGAATAATTTAATTTTTTATATGAATAGGCCACTCCCCCTTCTCGTTTATCTCTGTCCCCTTAATGCTTCGCCCACAGTTTGTGAACCACAGCCCTCCAAGTTTCTGGAATTAGAAGAAAAAAAAATATTTTTAAAACATGAAATTCCTATAATAATACCTCTTGTGCACAAGAAGACCGTAAAGCGACAAACCAAAACCAAACCTACAACAATAATTTTGTCATAACACGGCAGAAATTTATCTATAACACACAGCTTTCCTATAACAAGTTTTGAGAATGAGAAAATTGAATACTATTGTCATACTATAAAACATATGATAACTTTCAAGGATTCTAAGGTGTCTTAACCATACTATGAATGTAGAAAAAAAAAGTCTAATACTCCATCTCGTTTAAAAATATTTTCAATACTAATTTTTGTATAGGAACTTAACGTTTAAGTTTCATGAAAATAAAGTTATAATGCAATATGTATTGATTAAAATAATTATAAGTATTCATATTCAAAAAAGATATATTTTACTGTTGTGGAGATTAATATAATAGAAATACATAACAAATTTCTATAGAACCATAAGTAGTTCCCTTATAATAATTCTTATACTTAGCTTTAAGGAAAAACTTTATCAACATTAAAAAAATTATTTTTTTAACGTGACTCCTTAAATTGGAATTTTTAGGTCCACTTTTTAAAAAGTATTTAATTTTTGAAATTATTTTTACTTAAATTGAGGTATAGCTTACAAAGCACCATTTACTAACATATAGTTTTAAAAGTCTTACATGCATTGCATTTGAACGTATTCTGATTGGAAGTTGCAAATTGAGAAAAAGAGTTATTTAAATTCGGCATTTCAAAAGATAAACTGGTCTATTTAAAAGCCAAAATCACACTTAGACTTTTCATATCGCTAGCATTAAAGTACAGATGTTAAATCGTTTTAAAAAGTTTGGTGGTGAATTAAAATTGTTAAGAAAATGTGTGATGGTAGTAAATATACTTTTAATCGACTATTGCTTTAATAAACATAGATTTAATTTCATAAATATTTTCAATCATTATTCTTCATACAGTCATTCATTCATTCATACAGTGATGCATTGTTTAGCAATGCCTTCAGATAACAACGCACTAGACGAAGCTATAAGAAAAAAAAAAGCAATATCTTTGTTATCAACAACAAGCGCAAGTATTTATCATCAAGCATTTATTAATCAAGCATCAAGTATTTATTAATTCGTGATTCTACGATTCACAACTATCCGATCTAAAAATCAGAAAGTTCCGAGCGCTTTGTAATATTTCTTATTTTCATATGACACGAATTCGCAGAACATGGAATTTTTATCAGCCTAACAACCGTATTGTAGAAGATATACCAGTATTAAAAGAGGAGTATAAGACTGATATGATGTTTAAAGCATTGCACTTTTCATAAATAACCATGCATTATTGATTAAATTATATAAGTATTTATCTTCATTCACTGAAAAAAAAATACATTGGTCGAAAGTTAATTATACATCAAATTATTAAAAAAAAATCCTTCAGATTACATATTGTAGAATATAACAAAAAAGCTTTTCACAAAAAAAATAATAAATTTATGTTTTAAAGTCGACTTCTGGGTTTGTTGGATCATTAAGGATGGAACAAAGGAATTTTACTTCTTTAATTAATTAAATCTTTTGTTTTGTCAAAAGTCTTTGATTATTTCCCCTTTTGCCCTTTATGTAATAATTCAATTCCGATTTCTTTGAAATTTTTCAGCCTTGTTGTTTTCGTAAGTTTTTTTTATGATAATTTCTTTACAAAATAATAAGTATGCAAAGCACAATTGTTTTACCATCATCAAAGCTAAATTCAAAACTTGTGCAATGCATTTATTTACCTTAATAAAAAAATAATAAATTTCAAAATTCTAATTCACGATTGGAACTAACAAATCAAATCGAAACAAAATAATTGTACTTATTTATTTAATTATATCATTTGTTTTACAAGAGAATTTGAATATTCCCCTTTCCCCCCATATTTCATTTTAATCTAACTTGTAATTCATTTCTGATTTTTTAAAAAAAATCAAATTTTCAAAAAAGTTTTATCACTCTCAAAGCTAAATTCAAAGCTTGTACAATACATTTAATCTGTGAAATTAATCCATTCTTTCAGTTTGGAATGACTACTGGTAAACAACTTCAAGGTTATCACTACGTCATGACACGACTATTTTGAAAACAAGTGCTTACAATATTTCTATATTAATATTTAAACAGTTCCTCTGTTGTTGTTTTTTAATGAACATAGATAAAATATGATTAAAAACAAAAATTAGAAAATAATACTTTTTCAAAACAACGAGTTTATATCTAGAAAAAAATTTATCTCATTTAGTTTGTTTTATTCAATACAGAAAAGTTAAATAAAACTTTTTTTTTTTTTTTTTTGACTAAATCACCAATTTAATGCAATTGACTGACGTAAGAATGTTTGCTGTTTATTAGAAATGCACCATACCAGATATTTTTAGTTTAAACTTTAAACTACAATATTAAAATGATCATGTCAAGACACATAATTAGAAAAAAAAACAATTTTTTTTAAATAATATTTACAATTTTAAGTGATGATTATTAAAACTAATATTGTTATTTAAATAACAGGTAAATAATAATAATTAAATGAAAATAATAATTATTCAATAATAATAATAATTAAATAATATTTATATAATAAAAAAGCTAATTTTAAAATAATTATTTAAATTCTATTTCATATAATAATTATTATATTTTGCATCATATTTTTAATGTTGAATTATTTTAATTTTCTAAAGTTTATTTTAACCGCTTAGATTTATTCTATTAGTCATTTACTCTGGCGGTTTTATTCGAACCAATGACATATGAACGAAATAGATATGATTCGTTCGAATAAGACCGTCAGAAAAATTGCACATCCCCCTTTATGGTACTTTTATAGTGCTTTTCTTTACTTAACTTTTAAACTTGGTCGGAAGATTAAAAAAGTGAACATTTAAATATTAAAAAAATATTTTACTTAATGCTTTACTGCAAACTAAGGATAAAATATACGAGAGTCAATAATATGCTAACTTATATGCAAGATTTTTATTTATTTAATATTTTTTTTTATTTCTATGATATTTATTGATTTAGAAATTGCGCTAAATGGAATAGATGTAGTTGTTTCTGGATAATACATGGAAATTCGCAAACTTACTTGAATCGTCATGTATTTATAAACAAACGTTTTTAAGCACGAGAAATCAATAAATTATCACTAATCAAATGATAAAAAGCTTATAACTACTAATGTAATAACGCGTATTTTTTCTTATATTATTAATATACTTATCCTTATTATACATAAAGAAATGAATCATTTGTGTGTTATATAATTTTCCAGGGTTTTGTGTGTGCTGTTCATAATTAAATTATAATGAGTATATGAGGCCTGATAAGTCTGTGGAAGTCATTGCATCCTATTATAAATTATCATTAAAAGTGTGCAAGGAGGAAAATTGCATCTTCATATTTTAATACAAACTGAGCAGGATTATTTCGTTATGTTGATTAGAATAAATTTTAATATTAAATATATTACATATAAAAGCTAAGTTGTATATTTACTATAAACCATCTTAAACTAACTATTTTGTCACATATAATTTATTAATAATTAAATAACGCGCATTAAATATTTATTATATAATATCTCATATATAATAAATATATAATGGGCGTATTACATATTAAATATTTAATATACACATTATACATTAAATGTGTAACATATATATATAATAATTAAATTACAAAAAATTATATAAACTTTAATTTTTAATCAGTTGCAAACTGTAATTGCATTATGATTGTTGAAATAAGCAGTTTAGTAAATTTATATCATTACTCAAAATTATTGAACAAAACATTTTCAACTTAATAATTGTAAATGTAATGAACTGGTATCAAGTTACTAAACTTGATATTAGTTCAAGTTAGCATTAATTCAAGTTACATCACGTTGCTAAACTAATAATTAATAATGTAACAAACTATATCAAGTTACTAAACAATAATTTGGTGAAAGCATTATTATTATTTAACTATTAATAAATTATACGTGATAAAATAATTAGATAAAGAGGTTTTATAGTAGACATACAATTTATCTTTATCATAGTCAGACAAAATGTTAGCTTTATAAAAATTTCTAAGGTTAAAAAATAAAAATTGTAGGAAATTTCAAGGGAAAACATCAAAAGTTTTATCTCCACAAAAGTTGCTAGGCTTTGGGATTGAGACCCCCCCCCCCCTCGCCATACGTCCCTGGCAGCTGAACCAATAATCGATAATCAATGGCCAACAGAAAGTTCTACCGCTACGCACATAAAAGGAAAAAGTCCCTTTTTCCCTCACACAGAATGTAAACTCTTCACTTGGATAACACAGCTGCCTGCAGTTTATCTGTGCACACAAAAAAAATTCAAATTGCACATGTTTTTAGATCTAATAACAATGCATGAAGCAATGCATTTAGAAAGAAAGAAAATTCGAAATAAATATTTCAAGCGTTTTCATGTTAAGAATGTTTAATTTAATAAAATCTCCCAATATTAAAAAATGAAATCAATATTCGAATATATAATGTATAAAAATGAATTCAATATTCGAATATATAATGTATAAAAATGAATTCAATATTCAACAATATATTTTATTTTGTCTGTTTTATACAGGCGTATCATGCTGCTAACCTATCTATCTGTAATTTTTCTTATTTATATAGTTTTTGTAGTACAAAAAAGTTGTAGAGCATTGCATTGTATACTTGAACTATTTATTAAGAAGCTATACAAATTATTTTCTTATTACTATATCATTTTATTGTATTAATATAATTTTAAACGATTTAAATCGATTCGAAAAATAAGTCTACTGTAATTGATTTTAAAATATATAAAATATATTTCAAATGTTTTCGTGTTAAGAATGTTTAATTTAATTTAATAAAATATCTCAATATTAAAAAATGAATTAAATATTCGGAAATTTTATTTTAGCTGTTATATACAGGCATATCAAGCTGCTAACTTATCTATCTATAATTTTTATTATTTATTATTTTTTTTGTAATATAAATAAGTTGTAGATTATTGTATACTTGAACTATTTATTAAGAAGCTACATAAATTATTTTCTTATTTCTATATAATTTTTTTTTTATTAATATAATTTTAAAAGATTTAAATCGGTTCGAAAAATAAGTCTACTGTAATTGATTTTAAAATATTTATATTACAAAATATTCTTACAACTTTAGAAATTGGATATATCAGACTAATTTTGATATTTAATTGTATTTGTTTAAAAAAACAAACAATTTTCTTATAAGAGGTGAGCCTTTTTCTTCAAAGAGGTTTTAGCTAGAGCCATATCACATATACAAAATAAAAAAATAAAATTCATTATAATAATTCGTAAAAGTGATCTATCAAACTTTTACACTAATAGCATGTTAATTAAAGCACACAAATATTTATTAAAATTACATATACTATATAATATTGGTAATATATATTTCCAATTACAGCTTCTAGTTTATGGCACACACTTTTTTTTTACTTTGTAATTACAAATATTTCTTTTAATAAAGTGTAGAATTTTTCTCTTTAATTAGTTTGTTTTTTAACTAGAATATTTTCGTCATAAAAATTGTTTAACTATTAGTTATTTGGCAAATAATTTGTCGAATTGAAATTTATTAAAAACAATTACGTTGGCAAATTTTTCAGTAATCAAACAGTTATAAAAATCAATATATATAAGATTTATAACGATTTAAAGATATTTAATAAATCAAACAATTATCAGAACATATATATAAGATATATAAATTACGTATAAGATATACGTAATTTTTTCTAATGTTACCTTGAAATTTTAACGAAATTAAGAGTCCGCAATTATTTCATGCTTTAGAAGTAAGAAATAATTGTATCTTTTCGATTATGAAGAAATAATAAAATATGATGATGGAATCACATTTATTGGTTTACTAGGATCAAAAGTAATGCTTTAAAGGGAGAACAAAATATTTTGATTTTCAAATTTCTAGTCGTCGCAGAACTTCAACGAATAAATTAGATCTAAGAATGTTTTATCGATCTCCAACAAGAACACTATTTTGATTATTTTAAATCCACGTTAACTTAAGATACAGCAGATATTTAAAAAATTAGATAGATCAGTAGCAATTAATTTAATAACTTTATTGATTAAAGCATTAGTTTTTTGGTGTTTGACTGCGGGATCTGTGACTCCCGCGTGGTCTAGTGGTTAGGATACCTGGCTCTCACCCAGGAGGCCCGGGTTCGATTCCCGGCGTGGGAAGCTTATTTTTTTTGCTGTTTTCTGGTTTTTTTTGTTTTTTTTTCCTTACTTTTCTAGGATAATTAATAAATTTGAGTGTGTATTTTATTTTCAAATAAACAAATCAATTTATTATACATTTGCGAATAAAGAATAATTAAATATTATTTATATTTCAAAACCAATTAATCTAATCAACGTGTGTATCAAAATTTCTCATTATTAATTCTGCATAAAAAATGAACTATAATAATTTATTCAGAAAATTCAGTATTCAGTATGAAACTAGAATAATTTAATCATAAAATATAATATTTTCCGTTTCAGAACAAACACGCAATACAAAAACCTAACATTTTATCGCAGAAAGTATAAAATACGTAAATATAAAACTTTTAATGGCACAAAAATATATTTGCTTAAAATAAATTTTTAACCAACTAAATAAAAAACTAATAAGTTTACTTATTAACTCATTTATCAGTATCATTATAGAGTATTGTAATAAAGGACATCGATTTGTTATTATTAACATCATTATAACGAATTTAAATTGAGAATATGAAGTTTATGTTATTGATTTTATCCAGGTGGTTAATATAAGAAATTTTTTAGGAATTCGACTTTTTTTGTACTTTTAGTATTTTTTATTGTATTTTATTTGTATATATATCACAGATATTTTTATTTTCCTGACTAGTGCGATATAAAAAAAACAGCTTTTGTATAAATAAAACCATTGTTAATTAGTTGTAAGATTTCGTTATACATCTTTTAAAGTGGTAAATATATTTAATTATTTTCAACTTTAAAACAATAATAATTTTTGAAAGATTAAAAAATCCAATGATAACTCATTTATAACAGATTTTAAGCGATTTTATTTCTCGAAAGCATTAAACAACTTCGAATGAGAAAAGAAATTTCATACAATTAGAATGTCACACATTTTAAAACGGGAAATATGCTTTGCAGATGAAATATTTAATGACACAATTTTAACAAAGGGCTTACATTATTGATTGGAAAAAAGGAACCGTGAAATAAGCACAAAAGACCCTCTCTAATTCGATACTTGTCCATCCGACACCCCCATTAGTCCCATGCACCTGTTAGAACACGTGACTTAGCGATGAGTCATTCTTTTTCTATTAAAACTTGAACCCTTTTTTCTACCCCCCCCTTCCTTTTGTGCCCATGTCGGTTCTCTTTTTACCACTAGTGCAATAATTATCTGTTTGATTTGCTACAACACTCTTTTATTCTGTTATGAAATGTACATATTTACATATCCTTCGTATTTTTGCCATACATTGAAGTTTACACTGAAATTCAGACTTTGTACAATGCAAATGTATATTTTTCTGTTGACACGCTGAAGTATGGACGCTTTCTATAATCCGAACGATCCCATAGATTCATTAGATAGAGTCTATTGTAAATCTTGAATAACACAAAATAAATAAATAAATAAATGACAATTCGAAACGAAAAACATATTAATTTTAAAAGTATTTAAGTCGGTAATTAGGAAATGCTCAGTCTTTCAGACATAGTCTGTTGTCAATTCCCACGTTCAGCAATCAAATTTTTAATCTTACACAATATTTTTATGGGATCGACAACTGGTCCCTAATTGTACTGAATTTTTTATTTAAATTCTTTTAATTTTAATTTTAACTTTTAATTTTTTTTTTATCTGACTTTTATTTATTTTTAGTATTTTTTAATTTTTAGAGTACCGTTTTTAAATTTTTAGAAATTTTATTTTTTACCATATACTAACATTAAGCAGCTAATTAATAATCGTAAATTGCATATATACACTCAAGACCCAAAACATTATGACCACCTGTCAATAACGAGTTGGCCCACCTTTGGCGCGCAACACAGCTTCAACCCGCCTTGGCATGGATTAATCATCATCCTTGGTTTTTCGGAGTTCCTTGGTCTGTTGATGACCTATTACTCCAGGATTGCAAAATAATGTTCATTGATTAGAAATAAAAAACATTGATGATTATAAGCAGTAGTGAGTAATCAAGGTATTGCCCAGTAAAGAAAAAATTAGAAGTTAAAATTAGAAAACTAATGAAAGATAAAAAATAATAAAAGAAAAAAAGGTAAAAACCAATTACTGTGAAAAAATATTCAAAAAATAAAAAATAAAAATAAAATTAGGAGTATACTACGGAGTGGAGTAATCGCTGCTAGAAATGATGACTAAAGGCCTTTCGGCAACATAAGTTCTACTCTGAGCACTGAGCCAGTTCGTCTAGGTCAATTGCAAATTGTGCAGTGTCGCCCGTGGGCGTTTAGCATTTTCCGGCAATGTGAAATCGTATCTGGGAAGATTACAAATTTCATCATTGGGAATAAAATCTAGATTTGCGTAAAAATTAGTCGCAAGTTTAAGCATGAAATTTTGAATAGCAGGGAAGGATAAGCTTTGACGAATGTCATCATTTCTAAAGTACCAAGGAGAGTTTGTTATCATACGAAGTAATTTATTTTCAATTCTGTTAATGAAGTTAATATGGCACCTTGCAGCAGAACCCCAAACCGGGCTAGCATAAGTTATAACGGGACGCAAATAGTACATGCAGATGAGTAGTTTATTTTCTAAAGAAAGCGGTGAGTTTTTATTAATAAAGGGATACAACATGCGAATACAAATATTTACTTTCTTTTTGATGTGATTCATATGATTAATGTAAGTTAGTTTATTGCATGGATTAATACCACCACTTAATACCAGTTAAATACCACTTCCACCTGATCACGTGCCTTCCACGTCATCCAGGCGAGTTCATTGCAAAATGTAGGGGTGGTCATATTTTTTTTGGCTCTTGAGTGTAAATTAAAATGAGGAGGTTAAGGGTCTATCTCCATTGGTACTCCATAATCGGTACGTCAGTTGCCAGTCAACCATTTTGTAAAATAAGAAGGATAAAATATGACAGTTTCTTTAAAATTAAATATTTTTTCTACTACTTTGAAAGAATAGAAAAAAAGAAATGTTTACAATATTACAATATTATTCATCATTTTCTTTTTGAAACTCAAGATAGTTTACTAATCGTAATTATAAGTTGTATACCTGTTAAAAGGAGCCTGCTTACAGCTAATAGGTGTTTTTTTTTATTTCTGGATGGGTTTCCTATTTGTTTATTAATATTGAAAAATTTGTTCCGTTCAAAAGTTTTTTAAGCAAATATCAATAACTTTTTACGTTCTTTTTTATTCTCCCAAAAATTGTTAACAATGAGATTGACTCTAAACAACACTTGAAGGACATTTTTCTTCGAACCAATTCCGAAAAGGACTCATGTTTTTGCTTGTTGTACAAAGAAAATATTCAAACACAGCTGCTATCGTTGTTGTTTTGATAGTTATTTTCCGTACTTTTTCATTTTCGGTTCAATCAATAAATTGAAAATAGCATTGTTTATTGGTTTTGAATAATTTTTATTTCTGATATTTTACTGATTTATCTGACCGTTTCTTTCTCTCTCTCATATATATATACAGAGTGATTATAATTAAAGTCCCACTTTCAAAATGCTGTAAAAAAAGAACCACCCGTCACAATGAGTTCAAATTTTAACTGAAGATACTTGATGAAGCGGGAAAATGTACGGCATCAAAAAAAGTTCCAAAGTGCATTAATAGATGGCCTGTAAGCGGTATAAAGAAAATGAATTCGGCTGTCAATGATATTTTGAATCGAAATTACAACGTATTTGGTATGAGTTGCACATTAAACCAACTGTAGTGTTCAATGTGCTTGATTGTTTCGGTCTTCCAAGTCATTCAACAGTTGTGACACTATTAGTGGAAAACTTGTCCATCACAGCAAAATCATACCAAATTGGATGGGAAAAACCGGTGGAACTTTTTTTGGAATTTTTTTTTTGATGCCATGCCGTTTACCCCTTCTTCAAGTATCTTCAGTTCAAATTTGAATTCATTGTGACGAGTGATTCTTCTTTTTACAGCATTTTGAGTGGCACTTTAATTATAATCACCTTGCATATATATTTAAAATGGCAAATCCAGTCCCTCAAGTCTTATCATAAACATTTCGACCTTTAGAGGCTCATATAATCTTTTCAAAGGATTATATAAATAAAAGTTTTACTGTATCTTTCATAGAAGCATTTGCACTTATTCAATAAATAATATAACGTATTCGTATAAAATAGTTTTAAATTATGGATTTTATGCAAGACAAATTAATGAAATTAGTTTTAAATCTAAAGAAGTGTTTACTGCTTAAAATCTGATAAAGCTTCCTTTTCCGTAATTGAAATTTTAATTTCCGTAAATCTTCCTGCATTGAAATTAATTGAAGTATCCATCAACTAGCAGAAGAATGTAATTGTAAAATTTTACTGTTTTAATTCAATTGTTAATTTATGTTACTGCGGAAATTAATAGTCCCTTGAAATTAATCTGCGAAAGATCATTAACTTTGACTGTAATTAGAAAAGGTAATTAAGTATATTTCCTTCCACAAAGGACTCATTTTAGAAGAATGAAGTAATTATCATACACAGGAACATGGATTACAAACAATTTAGATACGATAAAAAAGAAAAAAAATTATTGCCGTAACTTTTTTTATATCAAAACATTAAGGTTTCCAGGGACTAAATTTTAAAAGTGAAAAAAAAAAAAAAAAAAAAAAAAAAAAATGGATTTCCTTTCGTAGTTCAGTTTTGCTTCATTTACTTCTCACTGGTAGTAATTTACTACTTGTAATTCTGTATCTTGTTTTATAATTGTTTTATTTTTATGTATTTATTTTTTTGTAATCTATAGTTAAAATTTTTTAAATTTTAACTTTAATTATCATTTTTTTGGGGGGCGGGGGGTTAGAGCATCGTGGAATGGACTCCTAATTGTACCAATAGCTTTTGCTTTTTCGATTTCCTGCTTTAATTGTTATCAAGCAGGAGATGTTTTTCTTAAATTCTTTGTTTTTCTTTCGGTACTCCCGTTGTCCTGGCAGTAATTTAATCAAACGCATATTATTATTATTTTGATAAATCAAATATAAAATTTATAGTGAAACTATCGTTATCCATGTTCCTATGCTGATATCGAAGTCCAATGTCATATTATGTGTGGCTCTGCTATGGCACAGCAAATATCTATGTGGCATTTCAGTTCCTGCCACACTTGACACAGAATATCCTGTGTTAACACTTCGAGCATTCCGGTTATTTACTGCTTCAGTTACAGTAAGTCCTGGGAAAATGGATGCCCGAACACTTTGTCTTTAACAAAACCCCATAGGAAAAATCACAAGTGGTTAGATCTGGGGTTCTCGGTGGCCAACAAAGCAGTGGCATATCGTTTGATCCAGCACGGCCAATTTAGCGATGGGGTAGACAATCGTTCAGGTTCTGACGTACGTTTTTATGCCAATGGGGTGGAAGTCTTGCTGCAGAATGTAACTGGTAATAGTTTCCTCAAACTGAGGGACGAAACCACTCTGAGAGCGTATCTTGATAAATTTACCCTTTAATCGATTTTTCCAAGAAGAAAAAGGGATCAAAAAACACAACAGTTGAAAATGGCGCAGAAAATGTTCACCTTTGGAGAATCACGCTGATGTTCTATTACACCATGTAGATTTTCGGTGCCCCAAAATCGCAAATTATGGAGATTAACTTTGCCAGAAAAGTGAAAAGTGGCTTCATCCGTAAACACAAGTCTGTTGGTGAAATCATCCCTCCAGTTTTTCTAGCACAGAAAGCTTTACGCAACGGTTTGTTGGAAGGTTTTAAAGCCTGCACCATCTGAAAAGTCTGTGGTCAGAATATAATAATGTTCTCGCAACACAAACCACACTGTTGTATGAGGCACATTGAATTCAGAATTCGCCCAAAGCGTTGATTTTGTGGGATGGCGTAAAAACGTTTCCCGAATTTTTTTTGTTTTTTTGGCTACTGTTCGTCTGGGGCTGATTTTCTTGCACTAGGTGTGTCCAGAGGCTGCTTCATCCGCCAGATTTCGCGCGAAAATGTCTTTGAAAGGCGTGTCGGCGTATTCCAAGACACGTTACGCCTTCTCCAGCATGGATGTCGTTTTTGTGGCCGGAAGAATTTTCACTGTTGGCAGGTGAAACTTGTATAATTGGTGTTTCAGAATAAGGGCTGCACCGATGTTACTCACTTTGCATTACTCAGGGGGCGCGTGTAACTTGATGGTAAGCCACGGACGCGGAGTAACACTGCCCCCGCAGCGCTCTACGATCCTGTTAGGACCGGGACCTACGGCTTAAAGTGGATTCCGAACCACTGCAACACCCATGGGCAAAGCCGCGCCTGATGGCCAAATGGCTAGCGCTCTGGCGTTCGGTACCACAGATATCGGGTTCGAATCCCGGCTTTGACATGGGTGTTTGTAGTGGTTCGGAATCCACTTTAAGCCGTAGGTCCCGGTCCTAACAGGATCGTAGAGCGCTGCGGGGGCATTGTTACTCCGCGTCCGTGGCTAACAATCAAGTTACACGCGCCCCCTGAGTAATGCAAAGTGAGTAACATCGGTGCAGCCCTTATGGCGAAAGATCACGGTCTATTTGCCAGCTGCATTAGAAGGAAAAAAAAAAAGTGTTTCTGAATTATTTTGTTTCGCATAAATGAATGAGTTAAAAAATGTCTACTATACATAGACATATACTATACATACATTTATATATACGCAATCCAGTCACATTAATGTGACCACCTGTCAAAAGCCAGAAAATACATTCATGCATATTCTGGCTTTAAGTGGAGTGTGGAATGTGGTATTAAGTGGCATTTAAATGATATTAAGGGGAATTTTTTATATACACTCCACTGCAAGGTGCTGCCACCTGCCTTTTGTGATGGGTTATTTCACGTTGGCGTCGAAAGTAGGTGGTGGTCACATTAATGTAACTGGAATACTATATGAACAACTTGAATTGAATTCAAGTAATTTTACACCATCTTTTCTAAGATGCTTTAATAGCCATTTTAAAGAACTAAAATTTATACTATTAAGAAAGAAATTATTGTTTATATATTTGAATTTTTTCTAATAATTATATTCATGTTACTCAAGTATTTGTTTTAAAATAATTAAACGGATATTTGCAGCATAAACCTGTTGCCCCATTTTATCATTTAAATTAATAATAAGTAATTATTATAATATTAATTATTAATTAAATAAGATGGATTGCGGAAAAATATTCATATCATTTTATTTCTTTTATAATTTTCAGCATTTAATATTGATTATCAAGCGATGTGTATGCTTTTGCATATAGAATGTTGCAATTCTTTCATGGATATTCTTTAATACTTGTATCTATTATGTTACATTACTTACGGCTGACAACCCTACCCCGTAAAAAGAAGACATCTCGTGTTTCGAAATCTGCCAGTAGGCAGATGGCCTTGGCCCACCATGGGGCTGTTGCGCCAATAATGATGATGTTACATTACTATCATTAAAGTAAAATTTATATTATAATAAAGACTTACGTTTATTTTATTCGAATACATCCTTTTATGAATGTAACGTATTACATATACTTTATGCTACTGTAAGTTAACGTTTATATATCATTAACCTAATTCATTTTGGCTCTATGGAATTCTAGGGCATATTTTTCACTTATATTTTGCTCCGTCTGTCTTTGCATTGGAACTCTCTACATGAATGTTAATGGAAAGTTCAAGCTGTCAAATATAAGTTTCGAATTAATTTTCTGCGTATTTTTTAATTTTTTCAAATCCTTTGTATTGGTATCTATGCTTTCTACAAGGGCCAACGGCCATACCATGCTGAGTATACCGGTTCTCGTCAAGCATCATTGGGCGCGGTCAGTACTTGGGTGGTTGACCACCTGGGAACACGGCGTGCCGTTGGCATTCACAAATTTGGGACCTGAATGGCCGAGTGTCTAGCGCTCTGGCGCTCGGTGCCACAGGTTTCGGGTTCGAATCCCGGCGGTGCCATGGATGTTTGTAGTGGTTCGGAATACACTTTAAGCTGTAGGTCCCGGTCTCCTGTGACTGTAAGAGCGTCACGGAGCCAAAGTCAGACTTCTACCTACGGGTGCTCCATCACAACAGAAGCTGCTTCCTTCCCCTTCAATCATGAGTACGTATGGGCTCGTGGGCTTGGCCAGCCAAGTGGGGTAAGAAACAACAACATGTTTTCTACATGATTATGTAATTTTCTAAAGAGTGAACCTGATTGCAGGGCAATTATATATTGCATATATTACATAAGGCAATTTTGTATTTGAACCATAGAATAGTTTCGAAGAATATGTTTGTGGCATGAATATAAAAATTGTGCAACAATAAAATCCAAATTATAATTAAAATAAACTTTTACATATGCAGTTGATAAAAGACGCCTCTGCATCAGAAAAAATTCGTGGAAATATAAATAAGCAAAATATAAAATATAATTTGTCAAATATAATTTAAAAAAATAAAACAGGGCCTGATGGCCGAGTGGCTAGAGCTCTGGCGCTCGGTACCACAGGTTTCGGGTTCGAATCCTGGCGCCATGGTTTTTTTTGTAGTGGTTTGGAATCCATTTTAAACCGTAGATCCTGGTCTATATTGCCAGCTGCATTAGAACAACATAAATAAAAAGAAGCAAACACAGATTGCCTAAATGTTGGCAATTTTTTTTCCTCCTTTTTTAAGGATAAAAACAAACTTAAAATTAAACTTAAAGTTTTTTTTTTTTTTTTTTTTTTTTTTATTTATATTGTAAATTTACATTCATCATCTTATTATTTTTAACTGCAGATTGACTTAACTTTACATATTATTCCGATCAAGAATAATTATAAATAATATTAGCAAAAGCAACCTGTGAATTGGACAGCATTAAAACCTCTCACATGATTGAACAATGTCTATCATTTCCTGTTAAATTTCCACCTAGTTTGATTTCTTTACATTTTCCATGCTAAGAAATCCTTTCTCTACAGGAAAATTGAATACAAAATCGGATTTATAGATTTTCACACTTCAAACGCATCGGTCTGTGACTGGAACAGATGGTGAAGTATTTGTAGGACAATAAGGCAAGCACCAGAAAATGGACCTAAATCAATAATCCACCCACTATTCAGAAAGTCCTTCCCGAGCTACTGTAGTAAAGCCGATAGAATTCACAGTCAGTCGCAGCGATGTGTAGGCGTCAAATTTCAATGCGGCAGGAGTGAAAGGAAGTCGGTGCGGACCATGAGGGGTCAGCAGGGTTGGGGGGGAGAAGCTTCCTGGAAGTGGGCGCGGATTTAAGCACTTCCAGACGTGTCCTGCGCGAGCGAGAGGCACGATTAGATAAGAGCACCCGGGAAGTTAATGATGTGATTTGTCTTAAATTCTTCCTCTCCACCAGATTGTCGATTCACTCCCTGGTTTGGTCCACAAGGTGCAGTCAGACTGTTTGTCCTAAATTGGAAGTCTTTATTTATCCTTACGATATCCTAACCCAGGGATGGGCAAACTTTTCGGTCCCGGTTAAAAAATCGAAGAAACAAGTAATATAGAAAAAAAATTCAAAGTTAATTCCTACTTTTTTTCCCACTATATTGCATAAAATCCTTTAGAAATAATTTTCATTCATTTTTTTTTAAGTTTATCTGGTGCCATCTATTGGTAGATATATGCAACTTAAATCTAAAAAAAAACTAAAATTAATTAATTAAATTTCATGAATGAATTCATATTTGATAAAACTGTATTAACATCAAGTGTCATCCACTACGAGTTCAAAAAAAAGATGTATTTGAATTTGAGTGGATGAATAAAAAGTATTTTATGAACGATTGAAAATGTGAACAAGATATATATAGGGAGAGTGTGAGCTAATAGAAGGAATTGAAAAAAGTTTGGCGTGCCAAGATAAATTTTTCCAAAATTTTAAAAACAATATGCAAGTATTACAATTTAAATATGTTAATAAGATGAATGAAATTGCGATTTCATTTTTAAAATTTCCTCGTTTTGAGATTCGAAGTAATCGCTCGTAGTAATAAATTCGACTATATGCTCATCTGTCAGTCTACTTCTGAAATAACAACTGTAAAAAAATAATTCCGCGTCCATACTCTGAATTACCTTTACGTTTTTAGTAGCCATTTTGGGGTAGAAATATTTTATGAATAACCCAAACAAGCGCTATCTACGCTATAGTTTTAATAATTTCACCACTATTCACAATGCTGCTATATGTCCGCAATCTTTCCATACGCAATCAATAATATTAGAACTCACGCCAAAAAAAAAGCCGCTGGCTGGAGCTTAAAATGGGCAGTCTACCACATGTGAAATCTAATTCACCTATATTGGATTCCCATATTTCTGCTCCCCGAGAAAGAGATAACGTTTGTTGGCGCCAATCTACAGCTATCACTAACAAAGAACTTCCGCTTATAACACTTTACCGATTAAAAGCTGTCTGTGCTGGCTATTTCCGTCGATTTATGTTTTGTGGGACAAAAATAGAGAAAGTAAAAAGATCATCAGTCCTTCGAAAAAAAAAGGAAGAAAAAAAAATTTAATCAAAATACAAGAGTAGATGGATATATAATATATGAATATATATTTCTTTTAATTTGCCTCGGACCGGCAAATTAAAATTCTATCCGCGGGCCAAATAGAACCTTCCGGGGGGCCGGAGTTTGCCCGTCCCTGTCTTAACCCTTTATCTATCTTAAATATTCAACCTTGTTTATGTTTATGTATTCTTTTTTATAACGGATAAATGAATGATCTTAATTTGTTACAAATTTTTTTGCTGCAATTATTTTGAAGGATAACTTATTCTTGCATTGTACAATCGTCTTCTTATAACCCGCCGTTAGATAAACGGGAAGAAATAATTAATAATAATGTAGTAGCTTTATTTTTACTGTCAGTTTTTTACTGTTTAGGTTTATATATTATTTTTTATAGCGCATAAATTAATAGGTTTAATTTATTATAACTTTTTTTGCTTCAGTTATTTTTAAAAATAATTTGTTTCTGCATTGTACAGTCATTTTCTCGTAACATACCGTTAGATACATGGGGGCAAATAACGAAAATGCTTTATATTTACTATTATTATCCAGGCACATTTTTAAATAATAATGAATATTTATTATTGTTCAAATGAAAATCGTCAAGTTCAATAAGCAATCATAACATGAAATGCATGATTATATTACAAATATATATATATATATAATCAATTAGTGTTATCAAAACTAATATTGAATAATTCACAAATAAAAGTGACCGACTCGGGGCTCATTGGTAACGTGCACCGTTGGTGAGCATTAGCGCTGAGTTGTAGGCACTATTTCAAAAACGAGAAAACTCGATGGTGTTTGTGATGTTCAGATTGATGTTCAGCATATTGCCTCCCGAGTCGGACTATTTGGCAGGAGTTTTCCGGGTTTTCTCCCCTATGATACGTAGATTTGGGGTAGTTCCACCTAAAACTCCTCCCGGAAGATACTGTCCTACTTCTTCAACGTCTCTGAGCCAAGTCAGACTTGTACCTAATACCTCCATCACAAAGCTCGTCCCTCTATCCATGAGTTATGGAGTAAATGTCCACATTGCAGGACACTGAGGGTTAGACACACATAAATGATACCAAAAATTATTAAGTTAATCAGAAGTAACAATCATCATTAAATTGAATGTTAAAAAATAATGAAGGATTTTTTTTTTTAAAACTTGTTCCCGTATTTTGTTAGTAATAATAAACTATTCGTAATTTTAGATAAATTTATTTGAGAGTTTTAAAACATTTCCATTAGCTGTGATAATAATAATAATAGAAGTATTTTGATGTTAATTATAATATTTATTTAAGTCCGATAAACAATTTTCTCTCTGTGCATGTTTGCTTTTATTTTTTTGGAAACTATGAATGATTCAGTTTGCAACAATGGGATTGAGTAAAATGTGCATGTTTTTGAAAATTTTATTTTTCGATCTAGTACTGTAATACTCATTTTAATCTTCAAGAACTTTCAAATTCGTGAACAATGAATATTCATAGCTGCCAAATAGGCTGTGCTGATTTCATTCGGTAGTCATCTTTCATGCACTTTGGTTGCCTTGATTATGTGCAAGTGCGCGTTCAATGCTTAAGGCAAAGAATAAAGTTTATGGCAGGATGCATTGTCTGAAGTTTTCTACATCAAATTTAAGAAACAGATTAAATGAATGTCAAAACTGGCATTTCAAGGAGAAGATTTGCATGCTTTACTCAAAATAAAAATTACCTTAAAATAATATTTGTAGCATACTTAGTAATTGATCAAGATTACTCTTTATCGAAATTATTAATGATTCAAAACAAGCCATTGAGCAGAAAGAAAGTTATCCATTTTAATCCTAAATGGGGCACATCCAATTAAAAATTGCCTTTTAAAGCAAATCAAAGTATTCTAACTCGCAACATTAATTTATTTCCAAATTGTAAGATTTTTTCTTTGATAATTATGTCACTTATCACAATACTTATAAGTATTATATCATTATTTATCCTTTCTTCGTGTTTTAAAAGTAGACTCAATGGTAATGTGTCCCGCTGGTGAGCATTATAGCCGAGTTTCCATCCGCTGGCAGCATTGTTGTAGACACTGTTTCTAAAAAACAGCAATCTCGATAGCGTTTGTGATGGTCAGCATTTTGCCTCGTTAGTCGGACTGCCTGGTGGGAGTTTTACTGGTTTTCTAGTACACGCAAAATGCGATGTAATTCCCCCTAAAAGTACTCCAGGAAGGCACTGTCCCCTTCTTCAGTGACAAGGAGCCAAGTCAGACTTCTACCTACGGGTTCTCCCTCACAGCCTCAAATGTACACCACTGATCCCGCACTGCCCACCACTGATTATTAGACACACACATACATATTACATATATATATATATATATATATATATTCTGTTTAATTCCATTTATTGATAATTTCATTATTCTGTATGTTTGTCTCTCCATTCCTTAATATTCCATATTTTTCAAATAGCTAACATATTTATTTTTTGGAAACAGAATCTTGGTTTACATCCCCCCTCCTATAGAACTAAAATGTAATTTCATATATAGGTTAACCCAAAATCCACGCTGGAAGAGGGTTTGTTTAAGAAAACAATTTGGTATACTTCGCCCCCTTTCATCCTGAACATCGAACCTAAAATTGCATTTTGAAACGAAATCAGCTCTTCATTACCAAATATTCCAGACTATTTTGAAATTCAAATCATGCGGGAATTTCGAGACACACTAAGACATAATTTGTTTCATTATTCTGCATATCTGTAATTCAGTTTATACAATTTAAGACCTTCTCTAAAGAATTTTCTTTTTCCTTGGATCCATTTGATAGTGAAACAAAATGTGCAGCCGTCGTGTATAAAAGGCATTTGAAGTACATTCCGGTCTGCACATTCATCGTGCCCACTTCTGGCATAGACACAAAAGCTTCAGATTAGGCTTCGGCCGTCGAATTTCAACCCATGCTTTCCTAGCTCAGAAACCTAACACGCAATCCGGGAGATAACTCTGCCCATAAATTGTAGGTTAAACTATTATTACTGGATTTTAGCACGCGTTCCAGTGATAACGTGCAGGTTAGTTGGGTCTGCTCTGCTAGCAGATCTGTAACAGTTACTGCTTTAAGAAACAAGGAGATTCATTGGCAGCTTAGAAGCGTTTGTGAGCTGCATTTTGACCAGGGGTAGTCAACTCGCGGCCCGGCTTGAACATTTTTCCGGCCCGTGAGATTTAACACACTTTTATAAAATATATTTATTTAAAATAACCAAAGTAGTGAAAACCACGTATTAAAAAAGTACATATGTGTGCATCCATATATTCAAAAATTAACTGTCGAAAATATGAGAAAAAGTTAACTTTGATTTGAAAATAATATTCTTGCGAATATAGGACAGATAGTGTCTGTTTTATATATGAGTTTAGAGCCTGTTATATTAGATGTTCCAAGATGCGTGCGCGTCATGAATTCGCAGAATAATTAAATTATATTCTGCGAATTCATGATGCGCACGCATCTTGGAACATCTAATAGTATAACAGGCTCTATGTTTCACTTTAAGTGACCTCAGTCGCAATAACCATCCCTAGATACGCATTCCTAGATATTTGTGAAATCTGGATCAAAGAATTGCTAGCTCTTTTGGTTCAACTTATACCCACGAAGAGTTTTTTTTTTTTTTTTTTTTTTTTTTCGAAAATGAATTTGACCAAACACAAAAGAAACTCAAACATAACGGACGCTAACCTTCAATACCCATTACGATGTGCAAATACCCAAATGGAGATCGATTTTCAAAAGCTAAGTGAAAGAGTGGAGAAACAACTATCGCACTAGAGAAATAAATATTTTTTAATGATTTCATTTTTTTTAATTAGTCTATATTTATATATTTTTTATATATTTAATTTTTAGTGTTATATATTTCTTCACGATGTGCGTTTAGTATCATTATTATTATATTATCTATGCTTACATGTAAGAATAATAGTAAACACAAAAATAATAACTCACTCTGTTTCAATTTTTCACTCCAAAAAATATCTATAGAGGGTCTAAATCTAACATGGGGATATATAATTTTATAGGCGGCCCGCGGAGTTATGGTACATTTCCAAAGTGGCCCGCAAGATCATTTCGGTTGGCCGCCCCTAATTTTGACAGCCTCATGTAGTTTCCCTGTTTTTCTCACATCCTTCATAGAAATGCGAAGCATTACGATTGAAAATCCACCCAGAAGACAATGTTCTCCGTTCATCATCTGTCGGTGAGTCATTCTCGGTATATAAAAGTGGGAGAAAAAACATAAAATACAGTATGAAACATTTTGTACGTTGATCTTATTGACACGTAAAGGCTGTTATATCGAAGCCAAAATTTGACCTGAAAAAAAATTGTACTTCATATTGAGAGACTTGCACTTCGATATATAGTTATTCTTCTAATTTTGTTAGTATAGGCCTTTCGCTGTTTTATTAAAGCTGTCAAATAATGGCGATGATGAGTTAATAATCTTTCTTTCTGATTCCTCTGGTTTTCTCGTCGATTTGAATCTACTAGATGTTGAAAACTGTCGCGGAAAAAGGTCGAAGCAGAATACGCATTCGATACACATGATGCATCTTGAGTTACGGCACTGGATGATTGAGACGCACCACAAATGAAGTGCGCACAAGATCATTCCGTTAAAATGGGATTACGTTATTAAATTAGCTAGCTACAAAGGCTGCATATCACTAGCACAGCCCGACTCGCCGCCAGCACGTCTTTCAAAAGAAAGAAGAAAAAAAAACATGCTAGTTGCCAAATGCTCTCGCATAACTTCTCACAAATCGTCACATAGAGTGTAGTAAGTAGAGAGCACATGAAAGTTGCTGCCAAGATTTAATGCTCAACTACCAAATACCACTGCATCTGCTAAATATCCATTCTGGTAGCAAATATTTGAGGTCAAAGTCAAGGCAATGGGAAACAACAACAACATTCAGTTTATAAATCTGGATTAGAAACGCATACAGTAGACTCTCCCTAATCCGACAGCCCCATTAGCCCGACGCACCTGTTAGAACACGTGAGTTGGCGATGAGTCATTCTTTCCTTTTAAAGTTGAACCTTTCCCCCACTCGTATCCTGTGTCAGTTCGTATTTTGACCTTCAGGGATAATCGACTGTGATGCGTTTTCCTTTTTCCCATCCAAGTTTCATATTTTTGCCTTAGTTTCAGATGTAGTGCAATACAGTGTGTATTTTTCTATTGACCCCTGTGGTCCGAACATTCTCTGTAATCCAACTAGTGTCCAGTGTCATAGATTTCGAATTAGAGAGAATCCACTGTAAGGGAAGATTAGAATATTGTGGAGAAAAGATATATATATCACGTTAACAATGTATATATTTTTCAATTCCTTCTATTAGCTCACACTCCACCCTATATACTCTTGTTCAAATTTTCAATCGTTCATAAAATACTTTTTATTCATCCACTCAAGTTCAAATGCATTTTTTTGAACTAGTAGTGGATGGCACTTGATGTTAATAAAGTTTTTTCAGATATTAATTCATTAATTACATTTAATTAATTAATTTTAGTTTTATTTTTACATTTAAGTTGCATGTATCTAATAATAGATGGCGTCAGATGTAAGAGGAAAATTTCAACTTTATTTGTAAAAAACGTTTCTGCAATATAGTAAAAAAAAACAGTAGGAATAGACTTTAAATTTTTTTTTTTTTTACATTACTTGTTTCTATTGATCCTCTGTGGTCCGAACATTCTATGTAATCCGACTGGTGTCCAGATTTCGAATCAGAGAAAATCCACTGTATTATGGGGAAAAGATATATAATTAACGTTAACGATGTAATACAATGTATATTTTTCTATTGATCCTCTGTGGTCCGAACATTCCCTGTAATCCTACTGATGTCCAGTATCATAGATTTCGAATTAGGGAAAATCCACTGTATTGTGAGGAAAAGCTACATAATTCCCGTTAAAAACGTAATAAGGGATGTTTTTTATTGATTCTCTGTGGCCCGAAAATTAATCAAACTGGTTTCCAATATCACAGATTTCGAATTGGAGAGAATCCACTATACTGTGGGAAAAAGATACGTAATCTACGTTAAACAGCTAACTGCACACAAAAGGCAAACCTAACTGTATTCGCTACGTGCTAATTTATTTGTATCCCTACAACTTGACATAAAGAATATGAAGTAGAAAAAACATTTATAATAACACCCCAATGAGAAGAGAACAAATTAAGAAAAAAAAAATCATTAGAAAATCGATGGAATGAGCAAATGACATAACAAAATTATTGCTTTCACAATTTCAATCTTCATATTTACTATAATACTAACCATTTCAATTAAATTTCTTAAAAAATGGCAAATCCATCAAAATATTAGAAAGATAATATTTATCGTCTACACACCAAAGAAAAAGGAATAAAACAAACAAAGTAAGAACAGTATATTCCCACAACTTGGCAAAAATGGTATGATGTAGAAAATATATTTATAATAACACCTATGCTAATTTATTTATATCCCTACAACTTTATATAAATGATGTGAAGTAGAAAAAACATTTACTATAACACCTCCAATCAGAAGAGAACAAATTAAACAAAAGATCTTTTGAAAATATGTAAGACGATGGAAGGAGCAAATGACATAACGAAATTATTGCTTTCACAATTTCAGTCTTTACAATAACTTATAGTACTCACTATTTTAATTAAGTCTTTAAGAAACGGCAAACCCATCAAAATATTACAAAGATAATATTTATCGCACCTCCCCGTGGCCCACCTGGTAACACTTTTCAGTGGCTAAAAGATCTACAACTTGGCATTATGTCTTCCTCCCCTCATTTCCGACTAGTCAGCGGACATGACTGCCTGCGAAACCATCTTTACAGACTCAAAATTGTTCTTTCCCCGATATGCACTCTGTGCAGCTCTGGAGAGGCCACGCATCTACTTCACTGTCCTGCTCTGAGCAAGACTTTTCTCGCCGAGCGATATTGGGAGGCTAGAGATATATTAGATTAATGAATTCTGTTTCAGCATGTTTTGTTGTATTCTCTGTTCTTTTTCATTTTTCGTTGTCCTTTTTATTGCTGTAACTGTTCATAATCTGCCATTGGAAATTAAAATATATATATATATTTATCGCCTATGCAACCAAAGAAACAACATTAAAACAAAGTAATAACACAATATTCCTACAACTTGACAAAAATGGTATGATGTAGAAAAAATGCTTATAATAACACCCCAATGAGAAGATAACAAAAGATAAAAAACATACACGTCTTACATAAAAGTCTGTAAGACGATAGAATGAGCAAATGACATAACGAAATTATTGCTTTCACAATTTCAATCTTTACAATAACTGTAATACTAACTATTTAAATTAAGTCTTTAAGAAACGGCAAATCCATCAAAATATTGGAAAGATAACATTTATCGCCCGCATAGCAAAGAAAAAAACAATATTTTTTCAACAACTGACAATTATAAAATAATAATATTTAATTTTTTTTTTAATTTTACATTTAAACGAATTTGGTTCAAATATCCTTTTTTATTAAGCCTCAAAAGAAAATAAATTTTAATGAAGATTACGAAAAGTAATTTTTTTTTACCTTTTTATAATAAACATAATTTATTAAAAAAATTTGCATGAAATTTCCATAGTATAACTGAATATATTTGATGATATGTAATAAAAAAAAAGTGAAAAATTTAACATTTTGAAATTTTTTTCCTGAAATTAAGGAAATTTTTTTAAAAAATACGTCTCAAATGTCATAGTTCTCAAAACACGTTTGACGTCATGAGAGAAACTTCTATTTTCTATCTTCCATTTTTATTAAAAAAGAATATTAAAAAAATATTAAAGTACGAGATGCAAATTATTAAGTTGAATAGAATCTAATCCATTAATTTTTTTTTTTCAAACTGGCAGATTCAATTCATACGTGAACAAAAAAAAAAGTTTTTGAAAACTGAAAATTAAGTTATTATAAAGTTCGTATCAGAAGAAGAAAAAAAATATTAATGTGAATGAAAAATCTAGGTGTCATTGGAAAGAAAAAGTAGAAATAAATTAATTCCTGAATTGTTTGACAAAAAAAAGTAATGAAATTTAGATTTCAAGTTTCATAAAAAGAAAATTGAATAAGATGAATGAATGAAAGATAATATGAAAAGGAAAAAAAAAAGAGTTAGCGCTGTAGCTATAGATAATTAAATTTCAGTTTTAATGAAATATCATTTGTGAATATAATTTTATTTTAGTGCTTTAAGCAAATAGCTATATTTGACATTCAGAAAGATTTGAATAAATATATTAATAGTTCTTCATTTTAACGCAATAAACATCATTAAAAATTTTAAGTTGAATTTTTCCGTGGATATTTTTAAGAAGGTAACAAACAAAAATAAATCGCCAAATGTTTCTATAAATTTGACGATACGTATTTGGGAGAGCAGTTTAGAATATACTTCATTTGACTTGACTTATTGAGATTATAGATTTTTTATTTATTGAGAATTGATCTAGATATTGAATTTTGCATTGCTACGAAATTATAAGACACAATTTAGAATTTATATCATTAAAGATGAAATTTAATATATGTATGATAATTAAGTTTTTATGATATTGGTATACTTCGAATACGAAACAGCCCTAGATATGAATTTTTTTTAATTTACTAGAAATAAATTTCAATTTTACATAACGGTTATTATTTTTTTTTTGCTGAAAATCAGTGTTTCACTTATGTGTACCATTAACAACCACCGACAGACGACCAACGGAGGACTCCTTAAGAATAACTGCCCTTCATTTGCGTAAGAGAAACTCAATAAACTTCCCCTAGACAGCCTGATTATTGATGCGAGATTGTCATAATTGCCGTGTTCTAAAAGTAGTAACTGCAACAAATGGCTAAAGCGGATTCGAACCTGCTTTCTTGTACCCAAACTTCTGTGCATGTTACCAGAATGAGGAAAGAATTTAGAAATTATTCTTTTGAAAAAAATAAACCATCTTATTTAACGATTTTAAATTCAGATCTCTTAACATCAATTATTCAAATGATTAAATTTTTAATGATGGATGTGAATGCTGATTTGGATGCTAATGACCAATGACTGTTAGTTTCGGGTAAAGAATGTGTTCCTACAGCGTAACTAGCGTAAAATAGGCAATAAGTGCAGGCGGTTTGTCTTTTATCATTGTCAATATGTCTTTTATGCTGTAATTTGTTGCTGTTCCTTGGGGATACCCCCAATAATACTATTAAGACATTGTCAAACACATTATAGACAATTTGAGGATTTTGTATGTGGTCGCACCAGGGCCGGATTTAGATGAAAAGAGGCCCTAGGCTATTCCACCTATGAGGAATCCCCTTTCACCTCCCATTTTTAAGTTTGTAAATTACTTATTATGTTTGTTTATTATTCATATGTGTAGAATTTCTCCTTATTTTCGATTTAGTGTTTTAGTGTTTACTGTTTTAAGACAGTAACACAGATGCTGCACAGATGCGACAGGCCGGAATTTCTTCAACTTCATCATTGTCAGCCATTCAACTTATTACAGTCATTATTATATCACCTTTGGTATTTTCCAATATCGTAGGGCGCTTGGCTGAGGAGAAATTAGCTCACAGTGACTATCAAGACGTTTGCTTTTAACCCCACAACATCAACAGTCATCTAATGTTGTGTTGTGACCAATCATCATGGTTACCAGAAGAATGGCATCGCATACTTTTTAGCGAAAAACTTCCATTTCAGACTTTGAGCAAATGACCATTGAATCCATGTGGGGTTAGCTATCTTAATAAGCCCGTATTCTACTGAGCTTGCACAATCATTACTATCTATCTATTGAGCTGTAAAACTTAATGTTCGGCTGTTAAAGTAACATACAGGATTACTGGGGTTCTATCTCTTATGAAAGGAGGTTACCTCTAGTTATCTTGTATGTTACTTTAACAGCCGAACATTAAGTTTTACAGCTCAACGTTAAATTTGTCGCCATTTCGTTAATTTTCATGACATGGTTTTTTTTTTGTGTGTGTGTAATGTTTTTTAACTAAATGACGTCAGGCTGCATATGTGGCTCGTAGATCTTTGAATTGCTTCTGGGCTGTTGATACTTTAACGTCCAGATCACCAGACCTTTTGCTAATTGAACATGTACTGAATAAGATAGGCGGTCAGACATGGTCGCCCCAAAATGTCACAGATGTTGGAGCAACAATTGAGAAATATCAGGCTGAATGAGAATAGGAATCTTTACCATAGGCGCGTACAAGCATGGTGGCAATGTGGCCACCAGGAAATGTTTCAGCTGTTAATGATTTGATTATTCAATGTGTAATTGCTACCTATTAATAGATGGGATGGCTTTGAATTTAAAAAAAAAAATTTATTAACTTTAAGTAGGTTTTACTGTCATTTTTTTTATTGTGTTTTTTTTTTTCAAAAAGTTTTTTAAAAGAGTCCTTCTGAATGTTCATTTTATATTTCTGGCAAAGCTATTTATTTAATAAATATTGCTAAACTTTTTTTTGTAAAACATAATCTATTCCTGAACAACATAATTATATTCTTCATTTATAAATTTATTTAAGAAATAAAATATCCTTAGAAATAACTTCTAATTCTAATCGTCTTATAAGCCCTGTGGCTTAATTACAGACTTTTATTTTCACTTAGTTTAACTTTCAGTAATTATGTATAACAGCAGACTTTTTTTACAAAAGAGTACATACCGAAACACATCTAATACCTCAAAAACTACTGTAACAAAATTATCATTTAGTAACATTTCTTTAATTAATATCATATTCATTTAATCCTAATAATACCAAAAAGCAATTTCAGTAACATAACAAAAAAGAAAGAAGAATAAAAGATATTAATTAAGGCATCCACTCTAACTGAAATTAATTTTTACTATCTAAAAATCACTTTATCATGTATCGGAGCGGCTTATTGAGCTTCATAATTAAAAATCTTTTTAGAAAGGCAGCTAGATACAATAGATTTGATGAACATTCTTACTCAGAACATAAAAACCATCGCAGAAGTTAATGGATAAAGATGTTCATTCTTGTTTCTGTCGCTATTGATTTTCTGTTCCTAGCACGCCGGCTTCAGTGATTTCGGTTCTCACGTTTTCTGTAACCAATAAAGTGCGGAACAAATTGTATTAAATGTCTTTTTTTCTTTGTTCGAATCATTTTGTTTCTTCTGTTTTGTCCAATCGCATTCTTGCTTGCTTATGTATGAACTAGATGACTTCATCGATATCCGCTTTATTTGTAGAATAAAATGGCCTAAAGGAAGGAGTTTTAAGTATAGAGCAGAGAATTCTTTTTAGTATAGAGCAGTGTTTCTGAGAATTTTATTTCTTATGTCTATAGTATAGAGCACAATTCAGATTTTAATTAATTACTCATCCATTTTTGTGAGTGTTGATGTATTTAAAAATTTTATATATTTTTTGATAAAATGTCGACATTTTGGAAAGACAAAATTGCAGAAAAGAAAGAACAGCAAAAAAAAAGTGATACAAATTATGAAAGCAGTTGTAAAAATTATATTCTTTTTAAATAAACTGGAAAAGTGATGAAAAATATTTATCAATTTCCCCTGAAAAAATTATGAGATCAATAAAAAAATCCCATTTGATCCCAAAAATATTTGATATAGGTGACTTTGGATGTAAAATCCCAAAATTGATTTGATAAACGCGGGCATTTCTATAGTTTTATTGAAGATTTGAATCTTCGAAGCTTGTTTCACAATAATTTACAGAACTATTTTTTTTTCATCAAAATTGGAGTAAGATTTCTCAATACATATTATATACTCAATACATAGATACAATACATATCAAGATACTCAATACATAAATATATATATTGTGTATATGAAACTTTCCATTTCAGATATTATAAGGTGGAAATATATTGAAATATGCTTAAAAATCCTACCTATTTTTTATATTTTTATTAAATATATTGCTTATTTTCTTTAAATATATCCTCTGCCTTCATTTTGAAAGATCTTTTAATTTACTTCTATTTTTTATTAAAGTAAATAACAGAAGGTAGAAAAAATATTTTTCGCATCCAGAGATAGAGAGAAACGGTGTTTTTATATCACTTTATAAAAATAACTCCTTTTCAATTCCTTCTATTAGCTCACACTCTCCCTATATATATCTTGTTCAAATTTTCAATCGTTCATAAAATACTTTTTATTCATCCACTCAAGTTCAAATACATTTTTTTAACTTGCAGTGGATGACACTGGATGTTAATACAGTTTTTTTCAAATATTAATTCAGTAATTAAATTTAATTCATTAATTTTAGTTTTTTTTAGATTTAAGTTTCATATATCTACTAATAGATGGCGCCAGATAAACTTAAAAAAATGAAAGAAAATTATTTATAAAGGACTTTCTGCAATATAGTACGAATTTTTTTATTTTTATATTACTTGTTTTAAATAAATTTATAACAGATGTTAAATATAAATATATATGGGAGATGTTCTTGGTATATATAACTATTAAAATATAAGAATGCGACATATCAACACTAAAAAATTCATCATATCAACACGAAAATCAAAGAACTGTCAAGGAATGAACTACGAACACAACCATTTCATGCAGCAAAAGCCAATATTAGTATTTGCTACTTTCAAATTGCATGACAAAAACCATGATAGCATTCACACTAACTGCCACGCTGCAAAAGCCGTTTTAAATCGAAAATCTGCCTTTATCAATCTTGATTAAAATTTATATAATTTTTTTCAATAACGTATATTTAAAATAAAAATTTTATCCTATCAGATCGATTTTTCGGATTAAAGCGATTTAAAAAAATGGTTTATCTATTTTGTTTTTAAATTTTCGGTTTATACTCTGGTAACAACATCACTAATGATCAAGGGATTGATTTGTTAATCTCGCTTTCTGTAAATGTTTTCTTGTCAGTTGAACACTTCATAAAATGTATGTTATATTAATAAATCCTTTGCAGTACTTGGGTGGGTGACCACCTGGGAACACCGCGTGCCGTTGGCAAATTTGGGACGAGTTGGCAAAGTTGGACAAAAATGGCCGAGTGTCTAGCGCTCTGGCGCTCGGTGCCACAGGTTTCGGGTTCGAATCCCGGCGGTGCCATGGATGTTTGTAGTGGTTCGGAATCCACTTTAAGCCGTAGGTCCCGGTCTCCTATGACTGTAAGAGCGTCACGGAGCCAAAGTCAGGCTTCTACCTACGGGTGCTCCATCACAACAGAAGCTGCTTCCTTCCCCTTCAATCATGAGTACGTATGGGCTCGTGAGCTTGGCCAACCAAGTGGGATAAGAAACAACAGCAACAACAACATAAATCCTTTACTAAAACTTTTACAAAAACTAATAATAATAATAATTACTCATTTAAAAATGCCATCATTTAATAAAATTATAATTTTAAACTTATCAAAATTTTAAGCTAGATATATACGAGAATGTATAATAAGCATGTCAAAAATATAATTTACTCAGTTAAAATATAAACAGGTAAAATAAAAAAACATTTTTAAAGTCAATTCCTACTTTTTTTTTACTATTGGTAGATGCATGCAACTTAAATCTAAAAAAAAGACTAAAATTAATTAATTAAATTTAATGAATGAATTGATATTTGAAAAAACTGTATTAACATCAAGTGTCATCCACTACCAGTTCAAAAAAAAATGCATTTGAACTTGAGTGGATGAATAAAAATTATTTTATGAATGATTGAAAATTTGAACAAGATATATATAGGGAGAGTGTGAGCTAATAGTAGGAATTGAAAAAGCAACCATACATCTCACTCAATGACGACATTTGAGGTTTAATTACAAATAAGAGATAATTTAAAATCCCTTTTTGACCTCAGAATTGCTTTGTGGTTAACAAAAATGCTCCCCGAAAAAAAAAAAAAAATAGATTACATGCGTATTCTAGGCCTTGAAGGAAAGGTATTATGATGGTTAAGGTTGGATGTGTGTTTCATAAGAAAACAGTACAAAAAATAAACTGGCTTCTTTCCAATTCGCTTGTCGGCCAAGACCATTAGGAAAGGCGAACGTAACTTTTCCCAGTTGATGTTCTACATAGCAAATAGGAAAACAAAAGTTAGATTTACCTTTGATGTGACTACCATCGCAAATGCGTTTTCAGTATTCTGCGTTTGTTGCGAAATGCGAATGTAGATCTAGATCTAATTTTCAAACTGGGATCCAATAGAGTTACTTGCAAAGCTTCAAAATAGCAACAGGGGGACAATGAGTACTGAACGGAGAAAGTACTGAAATCGTGATTATTTGAAATACTGCTTGATTTAAAGCGAAACACTTCTTTTTTTAAATTCTATCATTTCAAGATGTGATTTAAATTATAAAGCATGGCTAAAAAGAAGGAATGGATAAAATTCACGGATTTATCAGCTTTTTTTTTTTTTTTGGCTTATGTATGCCACGACTAATTCACTGGCTGACGATGATGGGAGGTGTTATACAGCATTTTGTTATACATCGGTGGGGCGCGTGTTTTACATATATAAACCATGACCAACTCACTGAAGGGCGATGAAGAAATGACATCACCTTCCAAAGGAACTTTTAGTGGTGGCTGCCCCGAATTTATGTATGGCAGAAAACCCCGAAAACTCCTATCAGACACACACACTGAAGTTTGATGTGTATTGCCTTACCATACTGTCTAAATCGCCTTCAAGCGTCCTTTACTGCAAACAGTGATTGCATATACTGGTTTACGAACTAAGCCTTGTTCACTATCACTGCATCACAAGTCTTTACAACACTTTTGTATGTTCTAAAAATTAGTGTACTGAACACAAAATTTTAATACACTTAACCCCATGCTCACTAACCGTCATACCCTGTTTTATTCTTACGTTTTACTTAACTCGTGGACCATTATTAATGAGTGCAGATAGCGTGAAAGGGAACTCTGGTTCGAATCTACTGACGCCGTGTTTTGTGTCAGTGGATCTAAAAACTAGGAGACTTGGTGGAGATTGCAAAAGTATGTGTAAAGCGGAGTCCAGACGAGTTTACGAGTCGAGTCAAACCTGAGTCGATCTCGTTCCGAAGGTCTCTGTTTGACAGCGAGAAACAAGGTACGTTATCTCTGAGTGTGAGTCCCATCTGGTCGCAAATGAGTTCTGCGTATGATGTGTGGTAAAACCGATTTTGGTCAGAGAAGTATCAAGACACACAACAT
This sequence comes from Caerostris darwini, assembly GCA_021605075.1. Taxonomy (NCBI): domain Eukaryota; kingdom Metazoa; phylum Arthropoda; class Arachnida; order Araneae; family Araneidae; genus Caerostris; species Caerostris darwini. The sequence goes on along the minus strand of BPLQ01015713.1, from coordinate 1,109,089 downwards.
TTGGAAGATTGTGGATCGACATATGGAAGATTGTAAAAATATGGAAAATTGTGGATCGATATATGGAAGATTATGAAAATATGGAAGATTGTGAATCGACATATGGAAGATTGTGAATTGACATATGGAAGATTATGAAAATTTGGAAGATTGTTTATCGATATATGGAAGATTATGAAAATATGGAAGATTGTGGATCAATATATGGAAGCTTATGAAAATATGGAAGATTGTGGATCGACATATGGAAGCTTATGAAAATATGGGAGATTGTGGCTAGACATCTGGAAGATTGTAAAAATATGGAAGATTGTGAATCGATATATGGAAGCTTATGAAAATATGGAAGATTGTGGATCGACATATGGAAAATTGTGAAAAAACGATTTATAATTTGTTAGTGAATCTGACTCAGTTATTCTCATTTCTAGAGTGGACAGGACTTTTGGTGTCTAGCATTGGCATATTGCTTGGAGAGATTTTTCGATTTTGGCAACCCGAAAATGCGAGGCATTTACCTCTGTAAAGCAGTAAGGAAGATACTATCACCATTCGATAGGGTGTTGAGAGCTGCATTAATGGAACCAGAAATTCTCAATAAACAAAAACAAGTGATTTAAAATATAACAGACATTATAACGATATATTATAAGGTTTATTAATCAGGTCAACATAAACAAAATGTACGTATGCAGAATCTTGAAAATAAATGCATATTTTAGAATATAACGGAAACGAATTTTATTTTTACCATGCAAAATACATGCGGCGTGATGGCCAATTGGCCAGCGTTCTGTACCCCGGACTGCAGGTTTGAAACCTGGTGAAGGCAGGGATGTTTGTTAGTGGTTCAGAATCCCCGTTAAATTGCAGGTCCCGGTCTAATTAGCCTAAAGTGTGTACAAAATGACTGTAGAGCGACAAACCAAACCATCTAAAATACTGTAGCGGAAATTTAATGGCAATTAACGTTTAAGGATAAAAAAAAATGTCATTGAATAAAGATGACGGATAATCGAATTAAAAAACTATGACCTTTCTAAGCATAAAACAAAATGACCAGAAAAAAAAAGTGAAAGAAAAATCAACAATATTTTTAAAATGTAACCATCAAATTAAACGTTTTTCATAAAGGCAGATAATTACATTTAAAGTTTTCTGATAAAATAATAGATAATGTTTGTGTGAAATAAATGTACTCCTTCAAATTAAGGTTGTTGAAATAAATGACAAAATTATTTCCATAAAATTTGCGATTATACAGTACAATAAATAATAACCTGCTTGATCGTAATTTCAATCGTAAATTCAGCAGTTAAATTTAAATTTAAAATTTAAAAATATTATTAAAAATTATACATGATTGAAGGAAAGTGAAATTATATGCGCCTGAAAGAATAGAAAGATATTTATTGTTAAATGACTTTTATAAAATAGTTTCAAATCGTTTTCATGAAATTGGAGAATTACCTTTAATATTTTTGGGTCTAATTGGTATAAAATTTGCATGAAATACATGTGTTTTCCAAGTTAAATTAGTGAACGTAAATTGTAAAATTGAACATAAAATGTGACATTATTTTGTACGTTGAACTATAATTATTTAAATGATTTTTCCTCAAACTATTGTTATAACACATAAAATGGTTTTCTTTAAGTCTTTGTCACAATTTACAATAAGTTAAATACTTTGAAAATGATTGATTCTGACACAAAAATTCGCAGACGTATAAATTATTTAGTCTTAAAAGGAAATTATTATTTCCAGCTTTTCCTGGTTATAAAATTGTTATTAGGCTGTATGATTTTTTTTTCCATTCGAGTTCTAAATAAGGCTGAAGTTTTCTTTTAAATTTTAACTCTTAAAATAATTCTTTTAAAATTGTAAACAATTTTAATTAATTTTAAATTTTTCTTTTAAATTTTGTAGTTAACAAATAAAAACTTAAAAGTGAGAAAAATTTTTGATTAAAAGATTTTCTTTAATTAGATTTTACTTAAAATACTGATAAAAATAATTCTACATAAAAGTATTTTTTTTTTGTAGATTTCTTTTAATATATGCACATAAAAATATATGGCTTTTCATAAATTAAATAAATATTTTTTCTTTCTTAATTACAAGGCTGATCTGTAAACTTTATTTTATGTTTTTCAAAAAGCTTCTACGAATGTTAAAAATTCCTTCGAAAAAAAGAAAAATTCCTCAGAATAAAATAAAATTTCACGAAAGAAAAAAAACCTTTTCCATTTCATGGTTGACCCATGACTAAAAAATGCGATTATTTTTTGGAGTAAAAAAATTGAATACTTGTTGGATGGAGAATAAATTTTAATACATATAATGGTTAATTTCAGTTACTAATAAATTTTTCTGGACACGCTACCAAGGAATATTTTACCAATTTTCTTTATTTTACTATTTTTTTTCTTTTATCACCAAGGGGTAATATTTGTAGCTAGCGTTCAGTAGGGCTGAGATTCAAATTCTCTGGCGGGGTCCGTTGCAGTCATTGCTTTCAAAAACGAGGAAACTCGATGGCGATATTTACAATGTGTGTTAACGTCTGGCATCAACTGTCAGATTGCTTGGTGTGATTTTTTTCAGTTTCCTACAACTCAAATGAGGGAATCACCTACTTCTAAAAATCTTCCCAGAAGGCAATGTCATCCTTTTTTTGCATTGTTAGTACTACTCGTGATTTACATAAGTGAAACGCGGGTACTTACGTATTAACGGTACCTTGGCGACAGTTACGCCAATAAAGAGCACACGCGCCAACCGCAGCTACAAATTTGGCGCCAATCTACACTTAAAATTTTTGTTCCAAATAATAAAATATATATGAAACACTTCATTTAAAATCAAAACGCTTTCAAAATATTTTTATTCCAAATAATAAAGATTGGCAACACTTAAAAACCGCCAAGACTGTCGCCAAGGTACCGTTAATACGTAAGTACCGAAACGCGAAACTTAGTATCAATAATAAACTACAAGTAAATTTTTTGCAAACTATTAATCTGAATACAGTAAGAGCTCTTTAATCCGGCATTCGATGGATAGGCACTTAATGTAGTTAATCTGGCACCGATCGAGACGCTCGTTTTGCGGCGTTTTTCTTGTGGATTCGGGAGTTTATTGACCTTGAGGCGCTACACAATATTGCGTGCATTTTCGCCCAATGTTTATCATAACTATCAGTTTTCATTCTAATACAATATATGTATAATATACGTATAAATCTGCAGAGCTCATGCATTTATGTATAGTTCGTAACAAGATTCGAACCATGGACTCAGAGCGATATGAGATGCATCTTTAAATAGTAACTGTGCATTTTTTCTTGCCATACTGTGGTTTATTGCAATTTCTTTTAATTATTATTGAATTATATTAATTTTTCTTTTTTACTGTGTTTTTTATCACTTCAATTCAATTAACGTTCAGTATCTTATTTTTTTTTTCCTAGCAATTGCTAGAAGGGCAAAAAACTTCGGCGGATATTGATACCATCTACACAGATTTAGACTGTGCGTCAACACATTAAATATGTACATGTTTTAATCGTCTAGATTTTTATCTAGAGTTAAAATTAACTTGACTCTCCATGACGGATTAAAAAGCGCTTGCTGTACTTCAATTGTGTGCTTAAAAAATGTGTTATTAAAAAAATTAGTTATATTAAAAATATTAAAACTACTAGGATATTTAAAGGAAAAAAATAGGGTTGCAACAAAACTTAGCAGAGGAGAAAGACAACGGTATAAAGTTCAAGAATATTTGATTTGTAGAATATATAATAAACCTGAATATATAAATAGACTCTAGAATATTTTAACAAAGTTTCCGCTTTTCTGCCATCAATGATTTTGGACCGATTGAAGCCTTTTCTAAGGCTGGATGTCTAAATGGTTGACAAATGCATCTATAATGCACTAACTGACACACAACCTGAACAATTGAAAACACTTTTGATTTTTCAAAAGTTTCATCTGAAATGATTGTCGTCAAATTGCTATAGAACCTTACCTTTTCCAATGTTATAACGACACAAGTATCGATTCGCACATTTATCTACCATCTCAACACTTTTTTTATTGGACTTGCAAACAATTTCATGAGAATATCGCATGGGGAGCATTAATGATTTGGTGTATCGATGCAATTAAATTTTGTACAATAATGTTTTAGAATATATAATACTTAAATATGATAATTTAAAAATAGTAATTCAATGTCACAAGTTTTGTAATAATTTTAACTGTGAATAGCTTTTAAAAAAATATTTATAAATTAAGAATCGTCCTTTTTTAATAGAATTTAGAATAATAAAATGTGAGAATTTTATCTACCGAAATTTCCAGTGATACCCACGATTTGTAATTATATATTACAAATTTCGCAATTTCTTCATGTGGATTATCAGCCTAAAGATACGTCTGATCAAAAAAAAAGAACTTTTGTGTGAGTCAAAAATAAATAATCTTTCCAATGAAAAGAAAAGCTTTAAGAAAAAGAAAGAAGCCATACTTTTGCAAAAAGAGAACCACATGCGATCCGCATCATGTACCAGTGGGGGTTAATGGATGAGAAAAACTAAAATTGAGGCATGGACAAGAATTAAAAATACTTTTTAAAAGGCCAAATTAATAATTAGTGGTGACCCTTAATTATCTTTCTAGTTTATTTCTTTTTCTAAAGATGAAAATTACAAATAGATGGAATAAAAAATGTCTTTACGTACAAGTCTCCTTTCTGCTTTCTACTATTTTAAATTTAAAATCTAGTTTTTTAATACATTATAATGTTATGAAAAGTTATCTGCTTTAAAACTGAAAATTGCTTTGCTATTTTTATGGCATGGATATGAAAATAAAAGTTGATTTGTATAAGGTATATCATAGAATAGTTAACAAGTTGTACCTCATATTATATATATTTTATATATTAGTTATTAATTATTTTAAACAATATACATTCATTATATTTAAATTAAATTACAAATTTACATTTTTAATTAGAATTTAGTGCCAGCAATGTAATTGCATTTGCTTATTGGAAAAATGTGGTTGAATGCCTTCTGTTAATGCAATTCGAAGATCTAATTTTAACTCTAACTTTCTGTACTTAGTTTTAATTGTTGTGATAGAAAAAAATGTTACTTCCCATACATATGTAAAACGAAACCAAATGGTAATATTACATTCCTTGCTGTGCTTACTGAATTTGGATATTCATTTTTCATTCTTATCCACCAATTATGAAAAGATTTTTCTTTAAATTCGAAAAATATTTTTCTTTACATTTTTTTTTGTACATAATTTTTGCTTGAAGACAAAAAGAAGGATATATCATATATGGTAAGAATATAAATGGCGATTTTATATGTAAAGAATATAAATGGCGATTATTCGAAATGGGATTCTGAGGAAATGAGTTTTAACAAATAATAATAATTAAAAAAATCAACAATTAAATACACTTAAAACAATAAAAATTGGTAGATTTAATTTTTTTAATAATGAAAAATGGTGATGAAAAGCCGCACAGAAAGGAACAAAGTTATAAGTGATCATTTATCATAAAAATTACTTGGCGGCATTTTGGCGTCTTTCATCATAAAAAACAAGGTCGTGTCAAAAATAAAATATAATCCTCTGAATAAAGGACCAAATTGAACTAATAGTAACTTTTAGTGAACTAATAGTGAACTTTTCAACTTGTAGTGGATGACACTTGATGTGAATACAGTTTTTTCAAATATTAATTCAGCAATTAAATTTAATTCATTAATTTTAGTTTTTTTTTAATTTAATATAACTAATAGTTCAGTAGTTTATTTGGCGCCATCTAATAATAGATGGCGCCAGATAAGATTAAAAAAAATGAATGAAAATTATTTATAAAGGACTTTATAATGAAAAAAAGTAGGAATTGAATTAAAAAAAAAATTTTATGTTACTTGTTTAGGTTTAATTTCCTGAATTCTGGAAAAAAATTTCAAAATTTCAAAAGTAATTTTTGTAAATATTTCTAGTAATCTTAACTGAGTAATATTAATCTTTTATTTCTAGTAATCTTAATATTAATTTTTTATTTCTGGTAATCTTAATATTAATTTTTTATTTCTAGTTATCTTTAAATTAATTTTTTTTCTTTCTTTTTTTAATTTTTAATTTTTTTCTTAATCTAGAAATATTATTTTTTTATTTTTTGGATATCTTAATTTAAAAATAGTTTCTTATTTCTAGTAATTTTAATTTTTATTATATTTGGTGGCAGTTTATTCTATAAGTTCGGAATATAAAAATCTAAAGACTCTTTACTGAAAAATAATAAATAACGAATCTACATAGTATTATTGTTTGTTTTTTTCCTTTTCTTATCATGTATTTTTTATACTCAAATTGTTTGCATGTGTTCATATATTATTTTTTAAAAAAATGATTTATTCTTTTTTAAATTTTAATCAAATTCTAACAAAAATGTTTTTAATACATATCCCCAAACAATTTCTTTATCCTATTATTATTATTGAATTGAGAAAAGAAAAAATTATCAGCTACAAATATAAACTAATTTTGAAGATAACATCTATTATTGTAATTTTAATCCCAGCAATTTGTTAGGATTTCAAAAACCTTTCTGTATTGAAATGATTTCGAAATATTAAATATAAAATTATTTTATTATTAAGCAAATACTTTTGTCATTATAAAATTTGAAAATATTCTAAAAACAGAAAACAATAATTACAATAACTCATAAATATTATAAGCATTTTATCATAGAAATAGAATTAAGTATTCGTTAACTTTATTTAAACTGAAAGAAATTCCATTTTATTTTCAATAAAACTAACCTATTATTTTTCGTAATAAATGAGCTTGTTTAAAACTATGTCGTATAAGGTTTGAATATAAATGAAGAGAATAATTTCGAAGAAATTATTAGCTGTAACAATTTCTTGGAAATTATAACATTGTTTAAAACTAAATAGTTTGTGCATTATTATAAAAGCTACTGTGCAAAAGTGATCTAATATAAATAAATGCAAAAATTATTTGTTAATAAAAGAACGAAATGAAATTCATAATAGTCTCTCGAATATTATTGCCTAAAAAAAAAAAATTTGTTAAACCATTGCTCTTAAGTTAATCAAACAAAGTTTATGAAGTCAATCATTTAACACATCATTCATCAAGCTTATGCAGTCTTTTGACTGACTATAGAATTAAGTTCTTAAAATCCGATTGATTATTTTGCAGTTTACTTTTTTGACTTATGTCTTTTAAATTTTAGATTTCTTATCTTAAATTTTACATGTATTTTCATAATCCTTTTGTGGTTCATATTTTCAAAGCTAAAATTGAATACTATAAAAAGAATAACGATTTATAATTTTTAAATATGAATTTAACTTTAAAAAGAATAAAGTTCAAAAATATTTGAGTACATGACAATTATTCTTTAAATCGAAAAATCCATTATGCTGATTCTATGTCATGAAATGACTTCCAACTATTATTCGTCCATTATCCAGTCATTAACGTTGGAACTTTCTCTCCGATTTCGCATTACCGTGGCCTTAATGAAGAGTGAAACGCGATAAATGAAATTTTCAATGTCGTTCACAAAGATTAAAATCAAGGACGAAGATAAGTCCTTGATATACTTTTCAAGAATTGCGTCATTACTCTTCTATTATAACGACGTTTTAATTCTTCATGTTTTCCCGAAGCCGATATCCGTACCCAAACATTTATTCCTGTTTTTAAATATAGTGTTATAAAATAGCGTTAATAACGCATCACATAAAGCTGTTAATCTATTTTTAAAAATCCTAAAAACGACCTGTTATGGGTATTTTTAACTACACGGAATAGTGCCAACAACATAGATTTTCTTAAATTAAAAAAAAATCGCCTGGGCTGTTATACAGGCTGCCCATGAAATTTAGAATTTAATGTAAGAACAAAACGCGTTGCAGCAATCTTAAAAAGTAAAAAATATCGAGTTCCACATGTTCTTTTCTCCAAAAAACTCATTTTCACTTTGGAATAAAATTGCGTTTGCCTTATCCAGACGAACTTTTAGAAAATTTTACATTATTTAATTATTTATTTATTTATATAATGAACGTGATAGAAACGTAATTAAATTGCAAGTGAAAGACAATTATATTGCTTGTGAAAGAAACTTAAATTGCACGTGGAAGAGACTTACTTAATTGCTCATGAGAGAAACTGAATTAAATTGCACGTGAAGGAGACTTAATTAAATTGCACGTGAAGGAGACTTAATTAAATTTCACGTGAAGGAGGCTTAATTAAATTGTACGTGAAAAAAACAATTAAATTGCATGGGAAAGAAACAATTAAATTTCACATGAAAGAAATTTAAAAAAATAATAAACCAATAAGAAATGTTGAAAGTGGTCAAGAAAACGAAAAACCCCGCAACTCAAAATAATACTCATAATTTCATGGATAAAAAAAATCTTTGGATCATCAAAAAAAAAATCAAGGATATCTTTAAAATAGTATAATTTAAAAAAAACAGCAATGATCAAAATAATTTTAGCATAACAATATTACATATTATTTTCTTCGTGTCATGTCTACTAACTGATATTTAAGAAAAGCAGTTTTGCTTTTTAATATTCCCCCGTTTCAAATTGTCTTCAGCAGCATTTGAATTATACGCTGATTATTATTATTATTATTATTTTTTTTGGCAGAAATTTTTTTATAAAATTTATATCATTTAGGGAAATATAAAAATCCAGGAAAATATAAAAAATTTTGAACATTATTTATTTTATTTGTCTAAAAGCAATATAATGAGAAAGAAATAAAAAAATTTGATGCCCTACATAACGTTGATTTAATGAGTGTTTTGGTATTTTATAGTAACCCTACGCTAAAATAATGAGTTAAATGGTTCCTATCTAAAAAAAAAATAATAATAATGTTTCTGCAAACCACGGATAATGTTTTTGGCAGTCCTATAAATTACATAAAGAATTTTCTCTATAGCTCGGTTGGATAATCAACTGAGTCCGGACTTTTGTTTTATAATAAGAGATTAATTAATTTTATTATGGTCAATATATATATATATATATAAAATATATATATATATATATAAAATATATATATATATATATATATTACCATAATAAAATTAATTAATTATGAAAAGGGCAGAGGTCTGTACATTCCTGATCTGGAGCTTACTTGTGAAGTTCTACTTTTCTTTCACTTGAAAGACCTCTGTTGAAAGATTGTAACTGTTTGATACCAAAGCAAGACCTTTTTTTATGCCTGCAAAGGCAATTTATTTAATTTTTTTTCCATCTGTATTAACATCCAGTGAATCGATTTGGTTGATCTCAGATGCAAATTCGTGTAAAACTTTTAGAAAAGCGGTATTGATGGATAATTACAATTCAGAGAACTGTTTTTTGGGAAAAAGGAAAAAATAAAGAAAGGTAAGGGGGAAATTAATAATATTTTCTGAAATACAGAAAAAAAAGTGAAGAGCTTTATTGTTGAATGGTTAAACTCACAAGAAGATTTTAAGAGAAATGTACTGGATATGAGCATCGTCGTAAATCGTAAGATTATTGTTATATTGAGCATTCAATGTAACAGAGGTGACCATCTACATTATTTTTAGAAGCTATATATCAGGAAGAAAAAAATTGAAAGAGCCATTCATTTTTTGTTGAAAAGAGACATTTTTAAAACTAACCAGCACTTAACTGTTGTTGTGTTGATTGCCCTAACAAATCATCTACCAACTTTTTGCCATCAATCTATTATGAAAGACTTCGCAAAGCAGCCAAAGCCAAATATAATTTTTAAAGATTTTCTTTATAAAATTGTTTGATAGAATCAGGAACAATATATATTTTGGTAACATTTTCATTATTATTTTCATTATATTTTGGAATAATTTGTGACAAGAAATAAAATAAAATAATTACTTTTGCATACTGAGTAGTCTTGGTTTACCATATTTCATACATATATGTTATTTGCATAACAATCCCACTATGGTCACCCTTCTCGAAGCCTGGTGAGAATAGGCACAACAAAATTTTCCTTTTGTTTATTTTAAAACTATTTTATGTCCTTTTTCTTTTTTAGATTTTGCTGCATATTCATTTTTGATTTCTTTTTTTTTCCCCGATTATTCTCTCTCGGTTTTTTCTAAACTGAAGCATAGCAATATCTGTCAATTTGTTGACACTGCCACCTAGTTTGGCAAATTAAAAAAAAATGGCCAAAACTAAAAAATTGCTAAAAATATATTGTAAGGTCTGTTTAAGTAAGAAATTTGAGTGCTTGTGTGTGTGGTGTGTAAAAACTAACCTAAATGCGCAAGAAACGTGCGGATTTGACTAAGTACTTTATTATTTATCTATAATAATGATATAAATTTTGAAAATTAAGCAAGTGCTCAGCAAATCCAATGAAATCCAAGGAATTAAGATTTAATCCTCTTTGCTAGATTTATTTAAAACTCATTATTTTGGCAATTTTTCTCACAAATGCATTTAAATTAGAATGGCTTGAACTTATTCATATACAAAACGATAAAAACTTGCGAAATGAAGATTAAAGTATTCATTAATCTCTAATCTTCTCGATCCTAAGCCCCATCTCTAAGCCCCGCGATCCTAAGATCCAAGTCCACTGACGAAACACTTCTAGCCAGTAAAAAAGACCATTTATGAATCCGCTGGTGGGATGTAATGCAGTCTCTACTTTCAAAAATGAAAATCTTTAATCTCCTCGACTCTCGGTCCACTTACAAAACACTTCTAGCCAATAGAAAAGTCAGCTGGGGGCATGCAAAGCATGAAAAATTGAACATAAGGCCTATCAACATAAAAAAACTTGAGTTGATAGAAGTAATTATATGTCGTTTTTAGAAAAATGTATTAAAATAAAACTATTTATATCAATCTATATATACTTGTAAGTAGGGATAACAATACCGGTATACCGAATACCGGTGTTTTGAGCCATTTGTACAATTTTGTAATATCGGTATTCAAAAGTTTAAATACAGGTTTTTCGGTATTTACTAGAAATTTAGAATTCTTATATGTGAAAGAATTCTTATCTGTGAAATTCTTATTCTTATCTGTGAATTCTTATCTGAAAACTAGAAATTCTTATCTGTGAAAACAAGGTTGTGAAGAAAGTGTGTAATATTTCAATATGATTTAAATGGGTGAGTTTGTTATTCACGTTCTATTTGCATATCATACTTTAGAGTCAGATTTTTCAGATTTATTATATATATATACTCATAAATAATACACCATAATAATGAATAAGAATAATTTTAAATAACATATAAAATCAGTTGATAATACTTCGGTGAGAGTGAAAGTGGTAATGACGATAATGACAATGTAATTGTTGAAGAAGATATTGCTAATGAGGATGAAATATTTACCCATCAAGAATTGCTTCCTATAATTTACAAATTTCGAAAAATTATTAAGAAATCGAAACGTTCCTCTACAAATAATGCCATATTACAAAAATATACACTAACTGAAAATGAAACAGAATATTTGTTAATACTAGATTCTAAAACACGTTGGAATAGTTTACTCCCAATGATGGAACGTTTTTTGAGAGAGTTCTTGTTTCAGTCACTGAAAGAACAGCAAACATCACTATCTGAAGAATTATATATTAGATTGAAAAATCGCACAGAATAAAGGCATACCGAAATAGAAATTGTCTTACGGTATTCACATAATTATAATGATTTTAAAAATGAGAATGAAAAAGAAGAAAAGAGATTAACGAATTCAAATTTGATCAAGTTTATAGTAACCTTTCTTAAAATGTTTTACCCACAAACCTATCCACATTCAGAAGAATTCGGTACAGTTATCGAAGATTATGATGACACTAATGTCGATAGTGAAAAGGAATTGTCTCTTAAATAAAAATTAGAATTGGCGATAACTAAAAAAATTTCAACAAACCAAAATACAATACAAAAATCAGCTATATCCAAAACAATCTGACGAGAAATAGATTTATTTGAAGATGAGAGATTAAGAGGTAAATACTTGGAAAAAGTCTATTGTATTGCTAACAGTACCACCAACTACAAGCTTAGATGCTGAAAGAGCGTTTTCGACAGCTGGTAATTTTTGCACAAAATTACATCCCAGGCTTAATGATAGTACAATTGATGCATTATGTTTCTTAAGATCACATTTCAAAAATTTTAATAGTACCACAGACTGAATAGTGATATTGACACTTTTTTGTGATTTAAATAAATGCGATGTTCCTTTACTTTTTTCTAATTGTTACTTTTATAATTTATAAGTTGCAATTTTTTTTGTGATATTTACATTCTCTAACAAAATTGGCAAATAAAACAAAAAAAACACCTGTGTTTTCTTTCTTTTTCTAAAATTTCTACTACCCGTATTAAAACCGGTATCCCGGTATTAAGATCCAAAAATTACCGAATACCGGTATTGAACTTTTGGTCCGGTATTGCAATCCCTACTTGTAAGCAATGTACTTCAATAGTTCATTTTTAGGAAATCTAAAATCAGGAACCTCCCGATTCATGAAAATTAAGAAAAATTTTCTATTTGATTACAATGCAAATCATAGCAAATCATTGTAACATCATATCAAGTAAATTTTATTTAATTTTAATTTTCTTTCTTTTTTTTTTAAAAAAATAAATAAAAAATAAAAATAAAATAAATGATATAGCATGCATAAGTTTCTTATATTACAATACATAACTCTTATACAATTGTCTTTAATCTTTGGACAATTCCGTGTATTTCTGAACAAGGTCTTCTGTGTTATGGCCGATATTGTAGCTTTTGTAAAATTATTAACATTTTATCATATTTTAAAATAATTAATTTAAAAAAGCGTATTTTACGTATATCTTCATGTATAAGCAGAGAATTTTTAGAATTTTTTATTAAGCTAAAGTACAGAGGTTGACTCATATACGGATTCGTTAACCTCGTAATAAAACGTTGGCATTTTTTTTTTTTTTTTTTTTTTTTTTTTTTTTTTTTTTTTGTTTTGTTAGCCGAGCTCAAGTGATGAATCGCCGAATATCCCTAAAATAAAACTCGTTTTTAGTTTATATTTCTTAAGTTTATGAAAAAGAAATAATTTTAAATGAAATGAGTTTTACGTTTTATGAAAATGAATGTTTGTTTTTTTTATTTTCGAAATTTTTATATTGCTGGTTTGTTGCGTCGTGGCCAAACCGAAAAATCTAATAGTGTCGAAATTTTCAGAAAAACACCAAAAATAATAATAGAATATTGTAAATAATGAATTATAAGAATTTTTTTTCATTTCGGCTTATATATGGGTTTTGAACATTAGTAAATTTTTTGAACATAAAATATATTATCTGCTAATACACGGATAAGCTACTACTACTACACCACACCACATCACTGTGTCTAGAGCTGAGTTGCCCCTTTACAGTTTGGGAATGACACGGATAAGCTTATATTCGGAAATAAACTCTAAATATTATTTCAGAGGTATTAAATTTATTTCCTTTACATATGCTCATACAATGCTCATCGTTGGCCATTAGCCATGTACGCAATTGTAGCGTACCAGCTTGTCCGTTACAATAGAAAGTTTTTTCATACCGTATTTCGGACGTCCGTTAGCTTTTTCTCCCTAGCTCGCATGCTCATAGGAAATTGCTCATGCGTATCTGTAATAATGTTTCCTATGAGCATGCGCGATAGGGAGAAAAAGCTAACGGACGTCCGAAATACGGTATGAAAAAACTCTCTAATAACAGTTTAAGGTACGAGGAGATTCGATGGCGATTGTGATAGCTTTTGTAAAAAGGAAAAAAAAAAAAAAAAGATCTAAAAGTAATCTAGCTGCCTGGTGGGTGTTTTGGGGTTTTTCTATCATACAACAAGCAAATATGAAGTAATTACCTCTAAAAGTCCTCCCAGAAAGTAATGTACTCGATTTGCCACACTTCGGTAAATTGCATACATTAAAGGGAACGTGAAGCCCAGTGATTAATGTTCACACACAATTCCTGTCGTAAAATTTGTAGAGAAAATGAAAAAAAAATATCAATGAATTATTTCATAAATTTCATATGAGTATATATATTTTTTTTTTTTTGCGGAATAAATATAATTAAAAATATAATAAATATAATTTAGGGGCCTGATGGAGAGTGGCTAGCGGTCTGGCGCTCGGAACTACAAGTTAAGGGTTCGAGTCCCGCCAATGCCATGGGTGTTTGTAGTGGTTCGGCATCCACTTTAAACCGTAGATCCCGGTCTAATATAATGTTAGAGCGTTGTGGGGGTAGTGTTACTCGCGACCGTAACATATCTTCAAGCTATACGTGCCCTCTGGGTAGTGCTAAATGAGTAACAGCGATGGTGTGCAACCCTTGCTTATGTCATAAAGATTAACTGTCTCTTTATTGCCTGTTGCATTAGAACAACAACATTTCCTGTTAGCATGAAAAACATTATCAATGAATTATTCAATAATTTTCATATGAATGAGTATTTTTTGGCAGAATAAATATAATTAATAATTTCGTGATTGTTTGCAATTTAATTTTGTGTAGACAGAGCTCTTCATTATGACGTACCAATTAGCGAAACCTCATGTGGATTAAAGCCTCATTAGTTAGCGACGAAGAACAGAGACAAGTACGCATCGATTAATTCACTTAATAGTTTACTGTCTAGACTAAAAACAATCATTAATATTTGAGCAGACATTGTTACAATCTCGTTAATAAATCATTTGTTTTTCAGGTTAAAAATTCAAAATGAATTGATGTGCAATCACTTTGTGACTAATATAAAATTAATTACATTTAAGAACATTATAACTAATGGATTTTGGATTTTCTTATATATTCAAGATAAAAATATTTAAAAATAATTTGCCAAATTTTCATAAAATAAGTAAGCTGTTATTTAAAACAGTTTTAAAGTTGTTTTTTTTTATTCTGAAACAGAACAAAAATTATTTTGATTTTTCCATCCAAGCATAAAATAATATATTTAATAAATTTATTTAATTATAGTTTATATTTTATCCAAAATATAATTATTTCCCTTTTTTTCTAAGAAAACTAAATTAATTGAGCTTATGTTATTTTTCTATAATGAATCTTATTAAAGATTTATACACCAGAACCAATTACCTATTCTTAATTTTTATTAAATTCAAATTAATTTCAAAAACATTTTTAAAAACATAATTTGTTTGTTTAAAAGAGCTGATTCCTCATGTTTATTTTTCCCAAAATAAGCAGTTTACATTTGTTTGTTTGCAAAAACTATTTCCTGACATTAAGCAAATATATTTTAATATCTTTAAGTGGTATTCATGAATAACTATTTATAAAACAAAAGTTTCGTTTATGTATTTTTTTATTATAAAAAGTTAAATCCAATTTCTATCTCAAACTCTTGTTAGATGATTTTCATGTTCAAACACTTTTTTATGTTTGAACATGAAAAAATGCACGATAAGCTTTAATTAATTATTTTTTAATTAAATAAAAAATGAAATTTTTGTAGAAAATTGTGAATAACGGAATTGAAGCTAATCCATCATGTTCCCCCCTCCTCCTCAAAAAGCTGTTTACACTCGTTTGTTTACAAAAATTACTCCATAGCATTTGGTAAATATATTTTAATATATTTTATTGATATATTTATTGGCATGTAAAAATACTTGCAACACAAAAACTTTGTTTATCTGTATGTATTTTTTTTTTATAAATAGTTAATCCGATTTCTATCTCAAACTCCTGCTTAAACATGGAAAAATGCAGGAAACTTTTAATTTACTATTTTTTTATTAAATAAAAAAATGAAATTTTGCAGAAAATTGGAAAAACGGAATTAAATTTATTTTTGTAAGCAAACGAGTGTAAACAGCTTTTCGGAAAAAAGAAAAAAGAAAAACGGAACTAACGAAAACTAATATATCAGTTGTTTTTTTTTCTTCCGAAAAGCTGTTTACACTCGTTTGTTTACAAAAATTATTCCATAATATTTAACAAATATATTTTAAATCTTTAATTGATATTCACGAATAACTACTTATAAAACAAAAGCTTTGTTTATGTGTGTGTATTTTTTCAATTCCTTCTATTAGCTCACACTCTCCCTTTATATATCATGTTCAAATTTTCAATCGTTCATAAAATACTTTTTACTCATCCGCTCAAGTTCAAATGCATTTTTTTTTAACTTGTAGTGGATGACACTGGATGTTAATACAGTTTTTTCAAAGATTAATTCAGTAATTAAATTTAATTAATTCATTTTATTTTTTTTAGGTTTAAGTTGCATGTCTACCAATATATGGCGCTAGATAAACTTAAAAAAAATGAAGACAATTATTTGTAAAGTACTTTCTGCAATAGAGTGAAAAAAAAAGTAGGAATTGACTTAAAATTTTTTTTTTATATTACTTGTTTATAAATAGTTAATTCAATTCCTACCTTGTGAAAATCGGAATTAAAGCTAATCGACCATGTTTATTAAAATTTTTTTTATTTATTTATTATTATTTTTTTTTTTAACTGTTTACGATTGTTCGTTTACAAAAATTATTTCATGGTATTTGGCAATATATTTAAATATCTTTAATTGATATTTAACGCATAATTATTCATAAAATAAAAGTTTTATTTATGTTGGTGTATTTTTTTTTATGAAAAGTTATTCCAGTGTTTATTTGAAACTCCTGTTATATACCTGTTTGGACATGAAAAAATGCCCGAAAAGCTTTAACTAACTATTTTTTAATTAAATAAAAACTGAAATATTAGAAAAAAAAATTGTGAAAAACAGAATTAAAGCTAATCCATCTTGCTTTTTTATTTATTTATTTATTTATTTATTTTTTTGAACTGTTTATACTTGTTTGCTAACAAAATTTATTCCATAGTATTTGGCAATATATTTTAATATCTTTAATTGATATAAAACAAAAGCTTTGTTTATGTTTATGTATTTGTTTTTATAAAAAGTTAATCCCATTTCTATCTCAAACTCCTGTTATATATCTATTTGAGCATAAAAAATGTACGAAAAGCTTTAATTAGTTATTTTTTAATTAAATAAAAACTGAAATTATTGTTGAAAATTGTGAAAAACTTAATTAAAGCTAATTAATTCTTGTTTTTTTATTTATTATTTTTTAAAGCTGTTTACACTTATTTGTTTACAAAAATAATTTCATGGTATTTGGCAATTTATTTTAATATTTTTAATTGATATATACTATCGTATAAAATAAAAGCTTTGTTTATGTTTATGTATTTTTTTATAAAAAGTTAATCCAATTTCTATCTCAAACTCCTGTTATACATCTATTTGAGCATAAAAAATGTATGAAAAGCTTTAATTAGTTATTTTTAATTAAATTAAAACTGAAGAAAATTGTGAAAAACGAAATTAAAGCAAATCCATCATGTTTTTATATTTTTTATTTATTATTTTTTCAAAATTGTTTACACTTGTTTGTTTACAAAAATTATCTCATGGTATTTGGCAATATGTTTTAATATTTCAAACTCCCTGTTATACACCTATTTGGACATGAAAAAATGCACGAAAAGCTTTAACTAATTATTTTTAATTAAATAAAAACTAAATTTAAAACTAAATGAAAATCATTCATTAAAATTCATTTAAAACTAAATGAAAAAAAAAAATTCATTTAAAACTAAATTAAAAACATTTCATTAAAATTAATTTAAAACTAAATGAAAATAAAAACTCATTTAAAACTAAATTAAAAGAGTTAATCATTATATGATGGCTATTGAATTTTTTATTCGATATTATAGTTATTTTTCTTGCTGTTGTGACATTTCAAACATTAATTATGTTTTTATATCATTTTAAAAGATTTTTAAGATTCAAAATTATTGTTAAAATTTAACTTCAATATAATTTGTTGGCAGATGTGGTTGATTTAATTACGTAAAGAAATGAAATGATTATGAGAGTTTGCGTTAGAATTTTAGAATTTTATCTATATTTATTTAGATTTTATCTATATCAATTTAGAACCTTTTTGCACTTTTATTACTTCATAAATCAATTTTATTGAAATAAAATATACTACGCCATTTACTTGCCTAAAGAAATATCATGCTATATCTTCTAGTAGATAATTTGAAAAAAAAATTATTTAAAATTCAAGTTTAATAATGATTAATAATCAAATTTATAATCATGTATTTTAAAAAATCGGCAATTTTAATAACAGCTCTTGATAATTACTGGGACATATAATTTCATGAAAAATTATGTGTAGGTTTGTAAAGAAAACAAATTTTGTCAAATATCTGTATATTTCCGTATCACGGTTACACATGGTTGGAAAAAAAATAATGACGGATTAATTTAAAACTACTTTTTAATAATAATAATTTTCTGATTTTTTTTCTATACGCTGAAGTATTTCTTAACTGATTTGACCATGACATAATTACATTCAAGGTCATTGACATTTCTAGCGCAGAAAATTTCACAAAAAACAAGTAATATATATAAAAAAAATTTTAAGTCAATTCCTACTTTTTTTTCACTCTATTGCAGAAAGTCCTTTATAAATAATTTTCATTCATTTTTTTAAAATTTATCTGGCGCCATCTATTGGTAGATATAGGCAACTTAAATCTAAAAAAACTGAAATTAATTAATTAAATGTAATTACTGAATTAATATTTGAAAAAACTGTACTAACATGAAGAGTTATCCACTACAAGTTAAAAAAACTGTATTTGAACTTGAGTGGATGAATAAAAAGTATTTTATGAACGATTGAAAATTTGAACAAGATATACATAGGGAGAGTGGGAACTAATAAAAGGAATTGAAAAAAACTATTTATAAGAAAACTTATTATTATTTTTTACTTGTATAATAAATCATCGTCTATGTTGATTTTGTACTTTCGATTTATTATTGTTGATTTTAATCATACGATAATTTTAAATGAAATGAAGCCAAAATAATTTTAATTTCATGCTATTATTTAAGAAAACTATTATATAATAATAAACTATTTATAAGAAAACTTATTATTATTTTTTACTTGTGTTCTCTCTCTTTCTCTCACATACACACTTTCCATCTCTCTCATTAATTTATTCACATGTTTCATTTTCCATTTTGTTCCCTCCTTCACTAAGACTAGAACCCAGAATGAAAAAAGAATCCTAAATTTATATCCTGCTAAATATCTTATATAAGAAAAAAAAATTTTCTCCCTGTAAAACTAAATTTAATTAATTTAATTTAATTATTGAATTAATATTTGGAAAAACTGTATTAACATCAAGTGTCCTCCACTACAAGTTCAAAAAAATGTATCTGAACTTGAGTGGATGAATAAAAAGTATTTTATGAACGATTGAAAATTTGAACAAGATATATATAGGGAGAGTGTGAGCTAATAGAAGGAATTGAACTATTGTAATTAATTCGGTATTTTAATTTTATGCACAATGCTATAAGTATTAGGCTTAAGAATGTATTGCTTTGCAAAAAATAATTATAATTATTTAGTATTTCATAACACTTTTAGCAAACTATTAATAACAATAACTGATTGACTAATAAAACAAAAAGATACGTACAATTTCCTTGCGTAACTAATTATAATTATTACTAACGCAATTATTTTTTAGTAGTAATTAACTTAACTACTACTACTTACGTAATTTACTTAATTAACATTCATTCATTTATAAATTCAAAATGTATTCAAAATATTTTAATACAATTGTCAACAAAAAATAATAACAATAATTATTATTAAATTAATTATTTATTTTTAAATAATAATGTTGACGAAAGAAGATTACAATTGAAAATTAAATACATATTTTATTTTTGACAATTAGTGGTTTTTTATATGAATATAACAATTTCGTTATAAGCAATTCGTTATAAGCAAAGTTGTTGATGTCAAATTACAATTACTAAAGGGTAAAATAGCTATGATTTTATTTTATTAGCGTCTGAAGTTTAAAAGATATCTTTAACTATTATAGGCCTTTTTTAAAGTAATAATTATATAATAATTATTATTTTTAATTACTTATTATTAATCAAAAATAATAATTTTTTTTACAATTTGACGTTCATTGAAAAACTTTTTACTTTGAAAAATTGTTTGTATTCATTATAAATTCATGAGAAATATAAATTAGCGTAACAACAATTTTATTTTTGCATTTTAGAACAGCATTAGAATTGCAAATGCATTAGAATTATGAAAAATTAATTATTAATAACACAAATAATTATCCTGTGCACATTTATAAAAAGCTATTTATCCTTTTACTTTCTTTGAAAAGTAAATGAGAGAAACTTTTAAGTATAATTTTTTTGTAAAATCTTCTTTCCACCTTTATGATAAATCAAAAATACAATTAATATCCTGATTGAATTAAATATTTAAAATTGATTTAGGAGTTATTTACAATAATTAATAAATGAGTTTTAAGAAAATCGTGACTAAGCAATCTAAATTTCCCAATTAATTTTTTAATTAAATTTCCAATAATTTTTATATTCATAAAATATGATCTTCATTATATAAAATATTTAATTCTTTTAATTAACATCTGGATGTAAAAATTTTAAAACATTTGACATTTTTTTATCCCAGTTAATAATTCAAATAATTATCGTGTATACTTTTATAAAAAGCTATTTATCTTTTAGCTTTCTTTAAATATTTATTGAGAGGAACTTAGGCTTTTAGCAGAATTTTTCTGCAAAATATTTTTTTCACTTTAGTTAAGCATAATTATTGAGAGTGAATTAAATATTTAAAATTGATTTAGGAGTTATTTATAATAATTAATAAATGAGTCTTAAAAAAATCATGATTAAACAACCTAAATTTCTCAATTAATTTTTTTAAATTAAATTTTCTATAATTTTTATGGTTTTTAAAGAAAGATCTTTATTATAAAAATATTTAATTCTTTTAGTTAATATCTGGATAAAATTTTTTTTAAATATTTGACATTTTTTTTATCCTGTTTTTATAAAATACGTATGAAGAGAACATTTATTTAAAAAAATTTTTTTTTTACTGCCCCAAAATATTTCTTTAAAGCCTGTAAAAATAATTTAAGGTTTTATTTCACGGTTCATTAACACCTGCAAACCCATAAGTTTTCCAGGGATAATTCAATGAAGGGCATCATTTTTATTTTCACTTGCTCGAAAAACTGGTGCGAACTGGTTCCTTTTCAAAAAATATAACTGGATTATTTTTTCCCCCTTTTTACAAGCTATCAAATTTAACGTATACGACGCTGAACACTTTTATTGCTCTGTTTATAGCTGCTTTTTTTCCGTTGTGTTACCTGATAATGATGTAGAAACGTTTTTGGGATGGAACTAACTTTCACTTTTAATGACCAGCGGAAAATTTAATGGAAAAGAGTAAAGGTTATAGTAATTATATATATATATAATCTATATATATTTGATATTATATGATATTATATATATATTTTGGTTTCAGGAATAATATTCATATATTTAATTTTAAAATTTTCTTTCTCATTAAATAGTTTTTTCTTATTATTAAAATGTAAGTGACATTAAAATAAATTACAAAAATAAAAAATATAAAAAAACCCGAAAAATTTAACGGAAAAGAGTAAAGATTGCAGTAATTATATATATATATATATATATATATATATATATCATTTTTCATTAAATATATTTTTCACATATTAAAATATAAATAACAGCTAAGTTAATTACAAAAACAAAACCAAATTTTAAAATTTTCAAACAAAAATTTATAATTCACATAAATCTACATCAATACATTCATATCTGCTTTGAAATATTCATGTTATTTTATCGTGATTTCCCATGGAACTTTTACAAAACACAATTATTTTGTTTGTTTTTTATATTTACTGTGTCCAAAAAGTAAGACCAATTTTCAATTTAAAATTCCCGGGGCTTATGGAATTTAACTTTTTTTTTCTTTTTTAGGTTGCTGGCACTGTCCTTGACATCTGTGTGAAAAAATATTCATTAGTGTTTTAGTTACGCTTGGCTTTGTGAGACGCTAAAAGTGATTCCGGCAATTTTTGAAATGTCTCAATTAATTCAGCAGAGGACTAGCATTAAATTTTGCTTACGGAAATGTATAGAATGTTGCAGAAGGCATTCGGTGAGCCTTCCTATATCGGAAAGAAATCTTTAGAAGTGCTAAAACAGTTCAAAGACGAAGAGCCCTCTGATCGACCATCAACCTCAGCTTTGGTGCTTGCAAACCGTCGATTTACAATTAGAGAACTTGCCGATGATGTTGGAATTTCAAAAGGATATTTCAATTCCATTTTAGGCCTCAAACGCGTCAAATCTCAATTGATACCGAAAACACTGAATGCGACAGCTCACACTGCATTGATTCTTCGTGACGTTTTCGCCAAAAATGAATCCCATATAGTTCCACAACCACCGTATTCACACCGTGTGATTTCTGGCTATTCCCTAAACTCAAAAGACCACTCCATTTGCCGATGACTTTTTAGCATGCATTGAGGATTGGAAAAAAGTTGGCATAAGTGCATTGTGTCCGGAGGGGATTACTTAGAAAACAATGAAATAAATTTGGAAGAATAAATAAAGAGTTGTTGTTGAAAAAAATTGGTCTTTCTTTTGGGACCCAGTAGTATCATCAAAACCGGTATCAAATTCCATCAAGTATCAACGTGTATCATCATCAACAGGTATCATCAAAACAGGTAGTATAAAATTAAAAAATTACCATTCAATTTAGTTTGAGTAATTTTTTTATTGCTTGTTTACCTTGATTTTCTTACTATTTGAAATAAAATTTTGATATAATATTATAAACTGGTATTTTAGTATCAAATTTAAAAATTACCATACAATTTATATGATCATATATATGTGAATAGCATGTATATGATCATATAAATTTAATAATAAATAAAATAAAATTAATTAATTAATTATAATAAATGTAACTGTATGGATAAAAATAAATATGTATTATATGTCACTTATTCTTTACCCATACAATTTCAATGTACAAATATTAATGGTTTTTATAATACAATTTTAATGCATAAAACATGTAATTCTTAATGCATAATACATATCTAATGCGTAAAATATATAATTCTTGATACGTATAATACATAATACATATCTAATTCATAGTACATATAATGAATAGCAAAATGCTGTTTACTCGATGAAATTTTTTGATGTTAATTTAATGGGTGACTATCTAAAACTATAAAACCCACTAGATGTTCATCTTCATTATTTTCTTCAATTAGTTTCTCAGTTTTGGACCTTTACCAATTGGGCAAATGCCTTTTTAATCAGTTTTATGCAAATGAGTATATGGAAATCACGAGTTTTGAAACGCTTTGTGAATTTTTAATCTATTGCAGACCAATAAAGTTAATTTAACGACAGAAGATAAATTGCATGGAATGTAAAAAACACCTTGAAGTGAAGTAAACATCCAGAAATACCAAGCATGTTTTCAATTTCTGCAGTATTTTTGTATTTACCTCAACTCGCTTGTTTTTCTGGGAAGAAAAATGTACAGGTATCTGTGACTTAGTTTATCGTTATCAGTGACTTTTTTTCACGATATTAACGGTAAAAACAAAATGTAGGAAGTTAAATTATCAGATTGAAAGTATTTTTTAACTATATTTTGTTCAGAGAATGTCTTTAAAAATGAAGAAATATACTGTTAGAATCCCAATAAACAGATTTAATCACGACCGTTCCCAATTAGTATCACTCAAAACTCGAAATAAGCTGACCTCATCACAAAATGAATAATATCCTAAAATGTACTGAAATCTAACACAAAATCTTTTTTAACGAAAAACAAAAATAGTAATAAAACAACTGAAATCTGCCCGGCAAATTTCAAGTTATCATGTGTGAACATTGGAGAACGGAGGAATAAACTCAGGAATATGCCAATGTTTAATAATGCACGAGATACATGAAGCAATTGATTGGAATACTACAAGAATGGCCAAATTATAATAGCCACATGAATATAGCAATGTTGAATAGATCGAGGACTTCATAAAGAATGAATTGTTCCAGAATCTCTAAAAGAATATACATAAATAAGATAAATGTAGTCGTAAATGAAGAATGAAGTATTCCCAATTCTACAAGAAACTTTATCATATTCAATAGCCAAAACCATATATCAAAGTTTGAAAATTTTACTCGTAAATGAAGAATGAAGTATTCAATTCTATAAAAAACGTTGTCACATTCAATAGCATAAAGAATATATCAAAGTTTTAAAATTCTAGGCATAAATGAAGAATGAAATATTTCAAATTTTACAAGAATCACTATCACATTCAATAGCCAAAACAATATATCAAAGTTTGAAAATTCTAGGCATAAATGAAGAATGAAGTATTCCCAATTCTATTCGAAATACAATAAGAAGCCTTTATACAGCTCTATAGGCATGGGAAAATGCCAAATGTGATAAATATGAAACTTCAAGAAGAAGGAATTGATAAATGCACTACGAGTACTTATAGCTATTGGATATACAAATATTTAAAATCCCAACCCAAAACATGAAAAGTGACTCAAAACCATATTACAAAACACTTCAAGCAAAAGCCAAATTCTCCAGAAAATTCCTGAGGATTAACGTTATTCATGAATCATTTCAAGAGTTAACAAACAAACATTTTTTCCGCCAAAATTTGCAAATTTGGAATGGAGCTTTATTTGCTTGCTAGCACTTTTTAGATTGCACCACGAACCCCTAACCAGGACAACAGCATGTTCACACATGATAAAAAACACAATCTCATGACAGTTGTGAAGAAATTGTTTTTCATATTCATCACCATCATCATTATCAATAGCACGACTTCGCAGGGTGGGCCAAGGCTTTCCTTTGGAGAGATTTCTGTGTATTCCTGTGGGTGACAATGTCTCTCCAATTCTTAACCTTTAGTACAGTAAAATCTTTTTCAACTGCTTCTATCCATCGCAACTTGGGTCGTCCTCTTCCTCTTTGTCCCTGGGGCTTTGCCAAAACAAGCCTTTTTACAGGGTTTGAATCATTCATTCTAAATACATGAGCAGCCCAGTTTAATATATTTATCTTATTTTTTTAATATCTGGGACTTTATAGCATTTATAAATTTCTGCGTTATGCCGTCTTCTCCAACAATCACTTTCCCTAACACCTCCAAAAGTAGCCCTTAAAATGTTTCGATCAAATATACCCAAATGGGCCTCATCAGATCTTGCCAAAGTCTATGTTGCAGAGCCATAGTCCAAAGTTTCTCATAACCATCTATATGATTTAATGCCGAAAATCTATATGATTTTATGTTTGTAGTTCTTTGTTTTGTATAGAAACTTGCCTCTTGCAAAATTGTCTTTCAACTTTTTCAAAAAATATGATGAATATTCAATTTTGCTTTTTAAAAACAAAAACTCTTTATATTTTCAACATTTAAATCTTCAATTTCAACGATTTCTGTTAGATTAACATCTAAGGAAACACACACTTTCCCTTGTCCGCTCATTTTCTTGTGCAAAACCATACCATCTTATTTCTATGAATTCTAGAACACAATGTGGTCATCATCAATCACATCCTTCAGAAAGCAAAACCGACAAGCGGCCAATGAAAAGTTTTAAAAACGCGCAGTATAAAACATACACAAAAATGATCAAAGTTTATGAGAAATTCGGTTTTCCTTGATTCAAAATATCGAAATTAAATAAATATATGAAAAATTCTTTTTCATTTACTATATTTCATATACTAAATCATGTAATTCTTTTATAATTAAAATAATTATTAACGCATTGTTGTCTTTGCATGAGTAATTTTTTCCATTATTTCTCATAGATCACTGAATAAGATAATAAGATGACGGAAAACTTAAGACTTAAATAGCTCGTTACAAAATATATTTCCAAGAAAATAATTCTCAACAAAATGAATAAAATTATATTATAGAATATATAAATTTTTAATTAAGTGTGGGATTATTATGTAAGCTTAGGGATTTGCTTATTATAGCAGATTTATTCTTGGTTTAATATTTTGGAAACATCATTTATAATTGAAATTGAGATTAAAAAAAAAGCAGAGAAGATATAAAAAATTTAACAAAATACGGTGAAATGAAATTTAAAATTCTTCAGCGCTATATTAAATCATGTTGGCGAGTAATTGGAAATAAAAAAAAATCATGTTTTTTTTATTACCTACAATCATAATTATTAAGTATTTATGCTTGGAACTATTGGCTGCTATCGAAGTCATTTTATTTTAGACAATAATGTGCGCTGTAATCATGCTTCCTCCTACACACTGGTAAGAGTGCCCCCTGTGGCGTTCAGGAGAAACAATCAGTTGAACTTCAGATTCTCACTCGAGAGCAAGCACAGCGCAACCTGCACTGCCGCTGATAAATGTTTAGTTTAAGTCTCTCATCAACAGAGAAAATATATTTATCGCAACTCTGTGCACTAGTTGACCTACAGACTCTCACACATAGAGGAAGTATATTTCGCGTGTCCTGGGCGGAGCCGAGTATCGGGTTTTAGGCTTAGAAGTGGAATCCTACAGTAAATCTATAAACATCTGTCTTTAAGTGTGTTAAACATTGTATTTCTCTAATTGTATGTGTGTGGTGTTTGTGCGTGTGTCAATAAAGCTGTGAGTTCTCCAATCTGTGCCTCAAGTATCTCAACCCAACCCCACCCAGTTGCAATCTGATTGGCCAACCTGCACGCTACAACACTCGATATGAATTATAAAAATTTATATTGAGAAAATTCATTGCTGAATTTTATTATTTCCTGCATTGACCATAAAGCATTGGCCACCCTACATTGACCATCCTACATTGACCCTGCATAAAGTTCAAATAAAATAGAAAATATTTCGAGATTTCATCATGTTATCAAAATAAATTTTCTTAAAAAGAAAGCAAGCCTCCAGAAACTTTGGAAATAATTTTTCATACAAATAATCAATTTATATATTTAAAATCAATTTGAATTGCCTAAAATAAATTGCTCTTTGGAATATAATATTAATTCCTAATACTTTAATATTAATTCGTGGTAAAATAAAATTACTATGTGAAAATAAATAAATTTAGTATATTTATTTTAATTAAAAAAATTTGGAGAACGTACAACAGATTTATTTATTTTTCTAAAATATGGCATTGAGAATTTAACAATAAAAAAATATTCAAGGAAAATCGTAAGCAGAGCTTGAAACACAAAATCGATCAACATTTTAAACATTTCATTAATAAATCAAATGACGAAAGAAAAGTTAAAATTCAATGACAGCTTGTACGTCATTAAAATTAGTTAAGGCTTATTTTGAAAATTTGTTTACATCAATATTGTTTATAATTAACTGAATTTTATTTCAATTTTTTTTTTACAATGGAATATTTTTCGAAATCTATCATGCCACATTCATATCTTTCAAGTATCCTTATATTTCTGAGAATTGATCACTATTTATTTTTATAATACTGGCAAAAGTTTATATGAATTAAACTATGTGGAAAAAGTATATTAATTGTCATTTTTTATAATTATTGTATCATTTTCGAAATTTATAAATGCTATAATATATATATTTATTAAGATATTTTATAATATATATATTTATTAGGATCAATAGATTAAACTGGGCTTCTCATGTATTCAGAATGAATGATTTAAACCCCGCAAAAATGCTCGTTTTGGCAAAGCCACAGGGACAAAGAGGTTTCGTTTGCCGCTCTACAGTTATTTTGTGTACACTTTGGGCTATTAGACTGGGACTTACAGTTTAATGTGGATTCCGAACCATCAACAAACATTCATGCCACCGTCAGGATTCGAACCTGAAGCCTGTGGTAACAAAGGGGACAAAGAGAAAGAGGATGACCCAAGTTGCAATGTATAGACGCAGTTGAAAAAGATTTTGCAGCGATAAAGGTTAAAAATTGGAGGTCCATTGTCACACAGAGGAATGCATGGAAATCTTTTCAAAGGAAAGCCTTGGCCCACCCTGGGCTGTCTTACTATTGATGATGATGTATCATTTTTACTAAAAAAATTGCCCTTATAATATAGTCGACTCTATAATAGCCCTTATAATATAGTCATTTTTACATGCATTAAATAAATAATTGCAACTTTTTTAACGCAAAAGAAAAATAATAAATTTATTACAAAATACATCTAAAATACATAATAAATTTTTAGATAAAAAAAATCAATCATCTTCAACTCAAATTTACTTTCTTCACAATTCTAATAATTACCGCATTATGATGAACATGATTAGATTCCATATTACATCATACTATTTATAAAAAAAAAGACAGTAAATTTTTGTTTTATTCATTTATGGAAAAGATTAAAAATAAGCCGGAAAAGATCCTATTTCATAATGAATAACTTAATTATAACAAGGCCTTGCAGCCATTTTTCCAACAGCTAAGCGTAGTAAAAAGAAAAAATATTAATAATAATAAAAAAAGAGAGGAAAGAATGAGAAGAATTTGTGGAAAATGTTCTGAAGTCAACGAGCGAAGCAGACGTTCGTCTGCTATGACGAAACAGGAAGTAGGAGAAAGCCTACGACCTTTACTTCATTTTTTTTTACTATCTGCTTTTTTAGTTTCGACCTTGTGCAATGCACAATGACGCATCTACGCTTTCAGAGTGGTTGACTTAGCCAGAAAGTTCAGCGTTTTTTTAAAGATGGCATTTTGAGGAAAATAGACATCATATTGAGCCATAATGAAAGCATGCATTCTGTGGTTTTGATGACCAAGCATGAAAAATTCATTTATTTTTAAAATTTGGCAATTTTACTTTTAATAGCGTTGACCACGTCAATAGTTTTATTTCGAAATAGTTCTTGCGTCAATGATTATTGTTTATCCTTCATTTTTAAATCTAAAAAAAAATTATAAATAATCATCATTCATTAAATTATCATTATTATCATTGTACCAAAAATAATCATTAAAATAACCATTGTTCTTGCTTCAAGGATTATTGTTTATTTAGTTCTTGCTTCAAAAATGAATATTTATAATTCATTTTCAAACCCCCAAAAAATAATAAATAATAAACATTATCTATTAAATAATCGTTATTATCATTAATCAAAAAACGATCATTAAAATCATCATATTTTTGTTTGCTAGTAAACATTTACATTTGAATAAATGTGAAAATTTAGTTTAAATTTGGTAAATAAATAAATTTTTTTTTTTTTTTTTTTTTTTTTTTTTTGTGAGGAATGGTCACTGACATTAAGTTCTAGTTAAAATTATTAATGATTTTACACTTGATTGAACAATTTAAAAACTCTTATATAAACACTTTATTAATCCAATTTTATAAATAACAATATTATAATAATAGTATACAGTATAATTTTACAACATTTTCCTTTTATCTCTTTTCAGTAATTTCATAAGTATGTAAAAATCTTTTCTCCATTTTCTAAATGTGTTTCAAAATTTCCGAATGATTGGTGTAGGAAAATGTTCAAGGACAATCTATGTACTTTTTATGTACATTGTTAAAATAGTAAATGTCCTTAAACTGCTGATTTAAAATGATGGAGGCGGGAAAACGAAAGTACAACGAGGTTCCATTGTATTATATTAATAGTTAACGTGATATTATATTATAAAATGATACTTTTCCTTTTATACAATAATAAGTTGAAAAAAAAGTCCAACGAGGTTCCATTGTATTATATTAAAAGTTAACGTGATATATTGTATAAAGTGATACTTTTCCTTTTTAACAAATAAGAACTAATGCAACCTTTAAAATGTACAATTTTATTGTTAAGTATTGTAGTCGGTAAAATTATAGTGAAGATTAAATTGTCTGAATAAATCAATGTATTTTTTGCTGGAGTTTATAGGTGAATGTATAAAAGTTTTTCCTTCTTTCCCGTAGTGCATATAAAAAAAAAATATTGAAGAGAAATTCAAACTACTTGAACCCATTAGCTATTTGATAGTATAAAAGAAAGTTTATCACTGCGTTTTAAATTTATAATGCAATGGCTATAAATAAAATATAATTCACTCGCTCTGTAAAATAGATTAAAATTTAATTTCTGTGATAACAATCACAATGTAAGAAATTTTTCTACAGATAAATACACTTTCTATAAAAAAAAACCTATTGAAATATCATTAAGAACTTATTGACAAGGATTTTTTAAACTAACGATAATTTTCTATTTATTTTTTATTTCATCTAACTGGTAGAAAACGGCAAAGAAGAGCTAGAAAAAAATTAACCTATTTTCTTGTTTAAAATTTTTTTATCATGTGTGAACATGATGTTGTCCGTGGCGCAATCCAAAAAGTGCAGCAAGCAAATAAAACTCCATTCCAAATTTGCAAATTTTGGAGGAAAAATGGTAGTTTGGGCCCCTTAACTCTTTAAATGATTCATGAATAACGTTAATCCTCAGGAATTTTCTGGAGAATTTGGCTTTTTTCAATTCCTTCTATTAGCTCGCTTTGAACAAGATATATATTCCCTATATATATCTTGTTCAAATTTTCCATCGTTCATAAAATACTTTTTATTCATCCCCTCACTTGTCGTGGATGACAACCGATGTTAATACAGTTTTTCAAATATTAATTCAGTAATTAAATTTAATTAATTAATTTTAGCTTTTTTTAGATTTAAATTGCATATATCTACCAATAGATGGCGCCAGATAAATTTAAAAAAATGAATGAGAATTATTTAAAGAGGACTTTCTGCAATATAGAGTGAAAAAAGTAGGAATTGACTTTAAAACAATTTTTTTTATATTACTTGTTTATAAGGTTAATTTCTTATTTGATTCACTGCCTTTATATCTTAATATTTAAAGTATAAGTAGTATACATTAAGTATTATAAGCATATAATAGTAAGTAAGCATATTTATAGTTAGTCTTTAAGTTTTAAATTTAATTTAGCTGTGTGCTCTATTCATTTGCTAATTTCCATTAAGAGTATTATTTACATATTTTTTTATTTAAACCAGAAATGCAAAGATGGCGGCCAGCTTTATGATTGTTACTTTTTTTAAAAAAATTATATGATAAATAATATTTTAAGGATTTTTTTTAATTTTGATAAAAAATTAAAAACGTGGAACATAGTTCAGTGCGAGCCATATTTAATGAAAAAAGGGGTAAATATTAGAAAAAATATTTTTAATATTAAATATTAGTAAAAATATTTTTAATATTAAATATTAGTAAAAATATTTTTAATATTAAATATTAGTAAAAATATTTTTAATATTAAATATTAGTAAGAATATTTTTAATATTAAATATTAGTCAAAATATTTTTAATATTAAATATTAGTAAAAAGATTTTTAATATTAAATATTAGTAAAAATATTTTTAATATTAAATATTAGTAAGAATATTTTTAATATTAAATATTATAAAAGTATTTTTAAAATTGAATATGAGAAAAATTTTTTTATTAAATATTAGAAAAATATTTTTAATATTAAATATTACAAAAATATCTATATTAAATATTAGAAAAATCTTTTATATGTTTTCTAAATTATTGCAAATTAGGAGATGGGAACTTGGATCAATAACAACAGGCTTGTAAATAAGATCTTTATATACGCCATTTATTTATTTATTATCCTAATAGAAAAATCCTTTATTCTATTGGCTATCAACATTAGCTATTAATAAATATTCTTTCGAGAATTAATAATGTATTTTATTAAAATGCATCTATATTCTAATTTAAAATTACATTCCATGTTTTTCCATAATCTTATTCCATTTTAAATCAGCGGTCAACAAAAAAGCTGTCATTATTGCTAGATAATGCATTGTAATGCTTTGTTTATTTGGATCAGCATATAACTAAACAATCATTTTCACTCAAGAAGATTGAAAATCGATCTAAATAGAGAGGTATTTGGTTTAAAATGTTACCATCATGACGCAAATTATTTGATTAAAAACTTTTGTACTTGGTTACTATGAATATCGAATCAAATAATAAAACATTTTATAAATTAATGCAATATAAAGAATTAATTTTCTTTATTTAATTTTTATTATAAATTTCCTTACCTTGTTGAAAGATATCAGAGATACATATAAAGATATCTAGCTACACTACCTGTGAATGTCCCAATTCAAGCTGGATAGAAAGATAGTTTTAATTGGTCAGCTAGTTTTAACTGCTTGAATCAGAACAATATTTTATTGAATAAAACTTTTATATTAACTTTTATTTTTCGAATAATTTCGTAGCAAGAAATGAAATAAAAGAATTACTTTTGAACTTTTATCAGTTTTAATTAACATATTTTACACTTAGAATTTATTTGCAATAGAGCAGCGCTATTCTCGTGAGAAAGTCATGCCATGCCCACCCCTAATATCAAGGCAGTGGAGTCGGCCAAAAAATATCCGACTCCCGACTTTGAGTCCGATTTTTTTATACTGAATTCCAATTCCTTTTCCCCAATTTTATTGAAAATCCATTCCTCTTACACACTAGCAAGAGCGTTCTCTTTTGCCGTTCAGAAGAAATGGTCAGAGTCTAGACTCTCATCTGAGAAGAAGTATAGCGCAATCACGCTCTCCTGTTGAGAAATGTTAATCTACAGTCTCTCACCCCGATAGAAAATATATTTAAAGCAACCCTATGTATTAGATGGACTACAGACTCAGGTGAGGATGGAGAGGAAGTAAAATTTGCGCATCCTGCTCATAGCTGAGTATCTGGTTTTCATCTTAGAAGTGGAGTCCTTCCACGAATCTATAATTATATTTCTTTCAATGTGTTAAACATTGTATGTCTCTAATTGTATGCGTGTGCATTTGTGAGTGTGCCAGTAAAGCTGCGAGTTCACTCAGCCCAACGACACCCAGTTACAATCTGTTTACCCAACCTACAAAGTCTTATTGAAAATGATGATCCGTTCTCTTAACTAATGAGATAACATTATAACAGAAATGGTTTTCTATAAAGTAAAAAAAAAAAAATGGACAAATTGTTTTTATTTTTATTTTTCCGCAATCCGGATTAATCCAAAAATATGTTTTTTATTTATTATTATTTTTTTTTTTTAAGAAACCATATAAGAAAAATTGTATTCACTAAATATTAGAAGACTCAAGCAGCATAGAAAAATTTTATGGAGAATTATTATTTCTGTCAGACAACTGCAAAAATTTATTTATTGAAAATGATTTCATTTAATTTGTTTCAGCAAAATTTTTCATTGTTGTTATTAAATTTCATTAAGATGTTATTTTCTCTCGTTTTGTTAATATTTGTAATATAACATTTTACTTACATTTAACATTTTCAGTGTGTTACATTTATTACATTATTATTTTAAATTAAATATGGATTTATGATAGAATTTTAAAATTACTAGTCATAAGAAAATGAATAAAAAACATTCCTTCCTTTAAAAACAAATGACTAGTACAAAAATAAATTTATTGTTTAAAGAAATTGTCTGCTATCTGTATTGAAATAAGTAGATTAAATATTCTGAATACAAGCTTTTTTAATAGACGTTATTAATTGTTTGCATAAGTCTATAGAATATCAAATCAATTGAAAGATGAAATTTTAAAAAAAGAAAAGAGAAAAAAAAAAATTTAACCTGGTCAATTTTTGAAAAGATGTTTATTTATTTCCTGAAAATTATCTACGTTGTTTTACGTAACACAACTTCCATTTCTTTTACAGGTAAATAAAAGACAGGAAGTTCTTGTCTTTACCAACAACGAAAAAATTTAGAAGAATAAAAACAAAAGGGTGCATCCAAACAGGCGTTTTGACATTTGCAGAATTCAGAAATCGTTCGAAACATTGCAAAACATCGAATCGACGCTGACAGTAGTTACTTGATGAATGTTAGGGTGTTTTGATATCATAATTAGCAACACAGAATGTGTATAATCTAATTTGAATAAAAACATTTTCTTTTAATCATTATTTAATTTAATCTATGCCGTTAACTTATTACACACCAACCTGCTTTTTGAGATTTTTGTAAGCTGTATAAGAAATATATATTTAATATGAATAAAAAATTAAAAAATTATTTTTAAGCTTATTATTATTTTTATTTTTATAAATTATTTTTTATGCGGCGAAAGAAATTGCACAAAATCAGGTTTGAGTGAATTTTTCTTTAATAAGATTGTTTGATTTTTAAGAAGATTTATTTATAAAAATTTTTAAGTTTGACTAATTCGAATAAAAATGAATTTTGTTAAGTTTATCATGAATCTTATTTAAACTTGCATCATTTTTTTTTGTATAAAATTTTATTTTGGTTTTGTGTATCAACGAGTGTAAGTTTCGGTTTCTTTTGTAATTCGGGCAAATCGCAGTTTAGAGGAGAAAGAAATTTGTCTTTTTTATCGTTGAATGGAGGATTAATTAAAAAAATATGGTAACTCGGGTTTTCTCCGGCAGTAACTTAACTTTCTTACGTACAATGACTCGTTGACTCCGAATTATTTTTTATAATTATTAATAACTAATGTTAATTTATCTGTTGCTTATATTCATTTACTTAGCAGTATTTATTTATTTATGTTGTTGTTGTTACTACTAATCCCCCTGGTGCAAGAATGCCTACACCAGGTCCAAAAGATTGGTCCATGGCTAAGGGTAATACACAGCTTCAATTTTAACGAGGAACCACGAGGGCTGAAGATTGACTAAACCTAAATTTATTTGGAACTTGATTTCAATTTTTATAATAATTTTTTTTCAAAAGAGTATCCATGGTAACATATATCATAACACGAAAAAATAAATAAAATAATATGAATTCATTTTAAAAACTCTGAAAGGTTAAAATTCAATAGGTCTAATTCCTGTTCTGTTCCTTGTGTTCTAACCGAAATTATTCAACGCGATGATTGGTCAAAATGCATAAGTTCAGGCATTAGTTACAGTGCAGAGTTTGGTGCTACAATAGGGATTTCTTCAGAGATTTGGAAGGTACCCGAAAAAAGATCAACCAATTCGACCTGCTACCTTAGAGCAGGGGTCTCCAAACTTTCCAGTCTTAGGGCCATATTGTTTACTCCAGTAAGTACCAAGGGCCAAAACCGTTTTAATTTTTCTGCCATTATCTATAATTTCTAGACCAGTCGCCGAGTACGCACTCTGAGCGAGCATACGCTTGCTAACTACAAACTATTGTCAGTGAAAAATCACAATTACATAAATTTCGTTAGTATTTTTTTACAAGTGGATACCCCGCGGTTTCATTCGCGTTAATTTAGCTTTCCCGTTCCTGAGGGATTTTCAGGATAAAAATAGTATGTTTGATTCAGAATATATACATTCCAAACATCGATATACATATATATATGCGATACTCTTTACCCCTACCGAGGGTAACCGCGGGATGTTCACTAGTTTATAATGTTAGTGTGATTCATTTCAATTATTTGTTAGTTGTCATGCTTAAGTTAAATTTTCTGCGTATTATGCTTGTCATTAAGCTTTACCTAACAAGCGAGTTATCATTCTGTGTTTTTTTTATCCAACTTATTACAGCAACAATAAGCTATTCGTTGTCGCGGGTCGGATTGATGACACTGGCGGGCCGGATTTGGCCTGCGGGCCGTAGTTTGGAGACCCATGTTTTAGAAAACAGGATAACAGATGTAATTACTTTTGAAATCATGAGAGTGGCTTTAGTCGGACCTTAATTTTAAAGAAACAACCCAAAGCTTGACTGCTGCTTTTCAACTAAGGTGCTATCCAAGATGGGCAGGACTATCCATTAATAATTGATATGTTCTCTTTATACACATAAATTTCGACTGGTTGTGTCAGTTTATGGCAAGAAGAGGTAGGCCAAAATTTATTTACAATGACAACAGCACAAATTTCGCAGGAGACAATATTCTTTTCAAGTCTATAGATTGGAACGCTGTTGAGATAGAAGCTTTGATTCATTGAATACAATGGAATTTTAGCCCTTCTACTATTTCATGGTGAGGAGGTTACTAGGAAATTATGATACAAATGATTAAAAAGATTTTGCAAAAAAAGTCTTGGGCGAGTCATCAATTAATTATGAAGAACTTATGAGTATATAAACTGACTGCGAATGAACTGTAAACTCAAGAAGTCTAGCATAGGTTCCTGAGGACACGAATGATCTCCTTGTAACACCAGCACTGTTTTTAGGAGAATCAGTAAAAGATTTGTATTGTATTGACCAAGTAAGCTTGAAAAAAAGATTAAACTGTCAACAGCTACAAAGATAATTCTTGAGAAAATGTTTTATGATGAATATCTAAATAAAAGACTAAAGTTTGCCATAAAATACTTAAATATTGGAGATATTATTCTAATCGAAAATCAGGGAAAACTGAGTTGTTTGGTCTATGGGAAAAGTAATTCATGTGTATCCTAGGAAAGATGGGAAAACAAGTTCAGGCATATAATATAAAACAAAAACTTGTTTCTGAAAATTTTCATCTTGATATATCAGAGAATTTTCCACCTAGTCATATCTGAAGCTATAAAGCCAAAGGTGAATAAACCAGCTAACTATCAAACTACAAATAGCTCTACTATTGTGCAAGAATTCAAAGATAAAACTTTTGTAACTAAAAGTGGAAGTTGAATAAGACTTTCATGCAGATTATCGGAATGAAATTGTGTTTAACTATAATTATTTGATTATTTACTGTAAAATTGAATGTAATGTGTTAGTTATGATTAATTTTGCAACTCACTAATTAAAATGTAGGAGAATTGTTAAATGTAGTATTTTTTTTTTTTTGTATAAAGCTTATTTTTGTTTTGAATGACAATGGGTTTATGTTTTGGTTTCAGGTTTTGTAGTTCTTAAGAAAATAATGAAATTAAATTTTATTTAGCGGGTTAAAGAATAATAATTTATTCTTGTGAATTTACAGTTAGCTAGAAATAAAAGCAGTAAAATTAATTTTGAATACCATACACTACGGCTTGTTAAATGGCTTTAATTTCGAAAATAATACAACAGCAAATATAAGACAAATATTTCAAACAAATTTGAGGAAAACAGAAATACTATATTAATAAAATTTTATTACAAATCATTTTTAAATACAATTTCAAATTCTGAATGCAAAAACTATATGTGCAATGTTATTTTTATGTCTAATTTTTAGTTATTGAATGTTGTAAAAAAAAAGTACTCAGTGCATAATGCAAAGTATTTAAAAAAATCAAGTTCATCTTTTAAATAAATATGAATAACAGTATGAAACAATAGTTATTTTCCAATTTATTAATAGCAATTAAAAATTTAACCATCTTCCTGAAACGTTAATATTTTTAATGAAAGTAAGGAAATATTTTGCAATTTGCTGCATATTTTAAAATATTGTTTGCCGTGAAAATTAAAAAAAAAGTGCACGAATTTCAAAAAGTATAAAAGATTAATCTCTTAACTACAAATCTATTTAATCATGCAAAAATTGTTAATAAATTATTTACAAATTCAAGTTTATAATTTAGATTATTTAAATTTCAATAATGGTATCAATACTCAGAATCTTCTTAGAACTTGAGTTTATGAAGAAAAAAATAATTTTGTAGGAAATATTTTTTTCGTATTTATATTGAACAATCATGATTAAATTTATTGCCAGTATATATGTTCAATAATATACCATCATAAATAATTGCATTTTACATATTATACGAATATGCAAACTATTTCTTGATTAAATATGTTGAAAGCAATATTGACTTTTATATCTAACGTAAAATCAATGCAAGTTTCTAAAATCTAAATGTACATTAAGCATATGCACATCAAAAGATATAACCTGGTACCATATTAAAAAGTAAATTTCATTATTTATATTTGTTTTAAAATGAGTATTTATTTACCAATAATAAGTATTATCTTGTATTTCAATATACAATTATTTTCAATAATTTTCAATATACTTTTGTATATTGAAAATCGTTAAATTATACATGCACTTATATTGTTACATTAAATATTTTTTTTAATAATTATTATTTAAAACTTAAATAAAAGTAAACACAATATCTTATTGCATTTACTATATACTACTTTAGTTATGCTGTTTAAAAAGCTGCGAATGTATATGAAGAAAAAATTTTTTTTACGAATTATATATATATTATATTATATATATACACTGAAGTGACAAAAGTCATGGGATGCCTCTTAATATCGTGTCGGCCCTCCTTTCGCCCGGCGAAGTGCAGCAACTCGACGTGGCATGGACTCAACAAGTCGTTGGACGTCTTCTGCAGGAATATTGAGCCCTGCTGTCTCGATAGACGTCCATAATTGTGAAAGCGTTGATGGTGCAGGATTTTGGGCACGAACAGACCTCTCGATGATGTCCCATAAATGCTCGATGGGATTCATGTCGGGCGATCTAGGTGGCCAGATCATTCGTCGGAATTGTCCAGAATGTTCTTCAAACCAATCGCGAACAGTTGTGGCCCGGTGACATGGCGCATTGTCATCCTTAAAAATCCCATCGTTGTTTGGGTACATGAAGTCCATGAATGGCTGCAAGTGATCTCCAAGTTGCTGAACATAAGCATTTCCAGTCAATGTTCGGTCCAGTCGCACCAGAGGACCAAGTCCATGCCATGAAAAAACAGCCTACACCATTACGGAGCCACCACCAACTTGAACAGTGCCTTGCTGACAGTTTGGGTTCATGGCTTCGTGGGGTCTGCGCCACACTCGAACCCTACCATCAGCTCTTACCAACTGAAATCGTGACTCATCGGACCAGGCCACGGTTTTCCATTCATCTAGGGACCAACCGATATGCTCACGTGCCCACGAGAGTCGCTGCAAGCGATGTCGTTCTGTCAGTAAAGGCACTCGAGTCGGTCTTCTGCTGGAATAGCCCAAGAAAGCCAAATTTCTCCGCACAGTTCTAACAGACAAGTCCCTTGTACGTCCCACATTGATTTCTGCGGTTATTTGACGCAGTGTTGCTTGTCTGTTAGAATTTACGACTCTTTGCAGACGTCGCCGGTCTCGGTCGTTAAGTGCAGGCGGTCGCCCACTGCGCTGTCCATGGTGGGATGTTATGCCTGAAATTTCATACTCTCGGCACACTTTTGACACAGTGGATCTGGGAATGTTGAATTCCCTAACGATGTCCGAAATGGCATGCCCAACTGCATAATCACTTATTAAAAATAAGGGATTATGTTATACATGCACTTACATAAATTAAATATTTTTCTAATCATTGTTATTCTAAACATAAATAATTAATTATAGGTATCTTATTACACATACTACATACTACTTTTATTATGCAATTTAAAAAGCTATGAATATATATGAAAAAAATATTTTTATACGAATATATATACATAAGGAAAATATTTTTTAAATAAGAAACAGATAGGAGAGAAATTCCAAGAAACATGTTTGCTAACAATAATTGTAGTTTGTTCATAGCTTAAATTGCTATCTATATTACACCTCTTATAAATATTTTTTATTCGATTCTCCAAAGTCAGCATTCAAACAAAGATGTTTATATAAAGTTTCTATTACCTTCTCTCTGCTAAAGAAAAAACAAATGTCAGAAAGAAAAACAAAAGGATTTACACAAAAATAAAACAGAAACTAATTGTGATGGCTTTTAATCTTTCAATTTAAACAGCTGTAAGCACTAGTTTTTCTTTTTTATATATATAACCGAGCAGCTGACATTTTATGTTTCAAGAGTACCAATTTCGAAACCTTGGCAATTACTTCTAAGAAACATTACCAGATTCTTTTTTTCAACAAAAGTTTCTTCTAAAAGGCGTGATTTGTTGGAGTTAGTCCAAGGTCAGACCGCTAATGAAAGGGAAGAAAATTCTGTGTAAAAACTATTATTTATAGTATCAATTTTGAACAAACAACTAACCAATATGTCCTCATTTTTTTTTTAGCTTTGAATTAAAAAAAGAAATAGTAATTAATTGTTCAATGTTTTATTGAAGGAAAGGACAAATTAATCCCTTCAGAAAAAAGATATTTTCCAACAAAAAATTGGTTCTTTTGATTAAAGTTTTCAAGGACATGTAAAGCTTTAATTTTTACACATGAATAATTCTAATTTTGTTTAAATTCAATTTATTCTGAAATTAAAATGTGTTGGAGGAATATTTGGCAAAAAATACCTCTAACAATTAAGAAAACTACACTGATAATACTTTATCCTACATAATATTGTGACTAAGCAATGTATAAATCTCTACTTTAATAAAAATATTGCTATATTAATGAAAAATATAAGCAAAAATTCTAATTTATGAAATCCTTTTTTTTATAATTTAGCTTTAAAGCTCAATGACCACATATGTGCTCATTATTAATAATTATTATTCTTTACAAATTTATTGTTGTTCTTACTTTTTCTGCCCTGCTGAATTTCTGTAAAAAAATGTAATTAAAAAAAAAAAAAAAATATTTTTATTTCTTCAGTTCAACAAATTCTTCTTTAAAGAAATTAAAACCTTAGTTTAAGTTATTCTTTGTGAAAACATCATCAATTTTTCATCTCTTCGTGAAAATAATAAGTAATAATAAAAATAATTAGATATTTTAAAAATACAGTACATGAAAAGTAAATTTCAGCACAAAATATTGTAGACCATTCAGAGAATATATATATAAGAGAGAGAGTATAATATGCTTATTATTATACTAACGGCTTGTGGGCTTGGCCAGCCAAGTGGGATAAGAAACAACAAACAACTATTACTAATATGCTTATTATTAGGGGGGGGAAATGAAAATACCATGTTAGTCAGGAAGAAATGCATTGGTTGTTCTACAAGCATGCTATCAAAAATATTTGAAATTGTAAAGAAGAAAACTCGATTTTAAAAGAAATGCTGAACAAAATTCCTTTTATTATTTAGGGTTGTAGTGTGCAGGTTGGGGAATTTGATTGCAAATGGCTGTGGTTGGGTTGAGATACTTGTAACATTCGCAGCTTTATTCACACACGCGTACAATTAAAGAATCATTCCAGCTCATAGAATCATTCCTTTTCATTTTCTGTGTAGAAAATTTTTCCTGAATGGAAAAAAAACAATAAAAATAAAACTGTGTCGTATCATCATCATTATCTAAGAACATCACTGTCAATAACATTTTCTGTGATAATGATGTCGTTTCCAATTATAGTGAGAACATAATATACAATCTATTCATTAAGTTCATTCCAGACGTTCAGTTCAGGAAATTTTGTCACAAGCTATAATTTACGAATCACTGCTCTATTCTTCAAATTTATGTTTAATAACAATGTATCTCAAATGATTCCCAGAAATTTTCATTAAGAAAAAATAGTATATTATATAAATTTCCTCTTTCAAAATAGGAAATAAAAAAAAATAAAAATCGACAATAAATAAGAAAATAATTTTTATTTTTATTTATTTGTTTTTCAAAATAAATTTTAAAACTTTTCACTTAATTATTTTCCTTCTGGAAGTACATTTTATAAAGACATTTTTTTCTTCAATTCCTACCATTAGCTCACACTCTCCCTATATATATATCTTGTTCAAATTTTCAATCGTTAATTTTAAATACTTTTTTTTTCATCCACACAAGTTCAAATACATTTTTTTGAACTTGTAGTGGATGACACTAGATGTTAATGCAGTTCTTTCAAATATTAATTCAGTAATTTAATTTAACTAATTACTTTTAGTGTGAACTAAT
Organism: Caerostris darwini; assembly: GCA_021605075.1. Lineage (NCBI taxonomy): Eukaryota > Metazoa > Arthropoda > Arachnida > Araneae > Araneidae > Caerostris > Caerostris darwini. The sequence continues at coordinate 1,067,158 of BPLQ01015713.1, read as the reverse complement.
AGTAGGAATTGACTTAAACTCTTAATTTCGATTATAGCTATACTATTTTTCAATTCCTACTATTAGTTCACACACTCGCTATACATATATATTTATATATCCTGTTCAAATTTTTAATCGTTCATAAAATACTTTCTATTCCTCCACTCAAGTTCAAATCAATTTTTTTTTTTGAACTTGCAGTGGATGACACTGGATGTTAATACACTTTTTTCAAATATTAACTCATTCATTAAACTAAATTAATTAATTTTAGTTTTTATATGGGAAGAAAAAATGTCTCTTATATAAGATATTTATCTGGATATAAATTTAGAAATAAATACTGTCAGTGGCGAAGCGTGTAGATCGCTGGAAAAAAATTTCTTTTTCAGATTCTTTTTTTCATTCCGGGTTCTAGTCTGAGTCAAGGAGGAACAAAATGGAAAATGAAGTATGTGAATAAATTAGTGAGAGAGATGGAAAGTGTGTATGTGTGAAAGAGAAAGTGTGTGTGAGAGAGAGAGAATTTTTTAAAAACATGAATGAAAATTATTTATAAAGGATTTTCTGCAATATAGTGAAAAAAAAAAGTAGGAATTGACTTAAATTTTTTTTTTATATTACTTGTTTTCTCTTACAAATAGGGTTGCCATACTTATGAATGAAATTTCCCATAGCGTCATTGATATTTTTTTCTTTCATAATATTTTTTTCATTCAAGCAGATAGTGGAGACGATAGTGCACGTGGTTTGAAGCACGCGTCGACTATTTTTAAGCAAGCAGCCTTGGGAATGATCGTTTGACTTTTGGAACAGACGCACGAATAATTTTGATTAATTGATATGTTCAAAGTCTGGGATTCTGCAACTTAAACAAATCTATTCAAAAGGAAATTCGATAGCACTAAATATGGTGTTTAGGTAAAATAACGTGTATTTCAATGCCAAATGAATATACGCATATATATATATATATATATATTTATTTATTTCTGACTAAAAAGTTGGCCTTACAATTATTTAATTCTATAATTCTGAGTCTGAGTAATTCTGATTTTTTTCATTATTAAAAATAAAAACTTTACTCTATTATTACAATAACATTATTAAATAAAATGCTTTATAAATTTTTTAAACTTAATAAGTTTACTAAAATAAAGCACTAAAATTGGCATTCTTTTTTTTATTTTTATTAAAAATTTATTAACGTCAATATTTCAACGGAGAATGCAGATATTCAAACTACAGAATGTTGTGAAAATTGTAGTTGTTGTTACAAATCTACTATATTTGTTACAAATCTTCGTAAAAAAATAAATTGTGAATAGAAAGATAACAATGCTTTTTAAATTAATGTATTCCGTTAATGAAAATTAAAATCATAAAATGCAATTGTTTACTAATAAACAATGATATACATTTTAATTCTCATTTGACGCAATGAAGAATATAAAATGTTTTGTATTAAAAACGTAAAATGTAAATATAGTCGCAAATATATAATTTATTTTTGAAAATAGAATATGTAAATGAAAACAATTTATTCATAAAGTGTCTTATTCCAAACAAACTAGCATTGGTTTGCATTGAATTAGACTTATTAATTTAATGTGCGAATTAATTACTTATTTACAAAAAATGAGTATTCAAATTGTTATAAATTTGTTTATACATTATAGATCAATTTGTTATTAGTTTCTATAGCTTTTTTCTCTTTAAGGTTTTTAAAATAATTTTTAAGAAAAAAATTAAATTTCTTAACATATTTATTTATTTTATCTTTTAAGCAATTCACTAAAGTGATTTTAATTATATGTTTAAGATTCATGTGAGATATAAATTTTCAAATTAAAAAATTTCGTTTGTATATTTATAAAATGCATACCAATGCAAATTTCTACTTTTACTCTTTTCTTAATAAGTTAAAATTAGCATTATGTTCTAAAATCGTTTTTCTTTATTAAACGCCACATTTTTTTTCGTTCTAATGCAGCTGGCAAACACTTAGACAGATTGGTCTTGGATACCTTAAGGCAAGTGCTGCACAGACATTACTCACTTTTCATTACCCAGGGGGCGCGTGTCACTTGAAGATAAGCCACGGACGCGGAGTAACAATGCCCCCGCAACGCTCTACGATCCTATTAGACCGGGACCTATGGTTTTAAAGTACATTCCGAACCACTACAAACATCCATGGCACCGCCGGGACTCGAACCCGAAATCTGTGGTACCGAGCGCCAGAGCGCTAGCCACTCGGCCATCAGGCCCCTTAAACGCCGTAGTAATTCTGATATTTTATTCAATTTATATTATATGAATATTTTTTTTTTACTCAAAACAAACAAAATTAGTATTAATGCAGAATTTTTTTTTCTTTTGTATTGAAATAAAACAATAGATTAACACATCAATTTCTCAATTGAAAAAATGAATCCTATATTTAAACTTCGTGGATCATTAATTTAAGAGTGGCCTGTATTTAAGAATTACTTTTCAAAACGTTGTATTATTACGAAGCAATTCTTATTAAATAATACTTTTATTTAGCTTCAAAATTGATACAGTTGAAAAAAAAACTCTTGTTCGAGTGTGTTGTGAAAAAAAGTAATATTTATTTTATTTCAAATTGCAAAATAAATATCAAATAGAGAATAACTATTGTTAATTTTGAAATTCACGATCTTTAAAACTAATTGAGAAATGGGGAGTGTAGTCGATTAAATCGGGTACCCCATTTTTTTCTCCAGAAGATACTGCTACTTGTCGGCTTACATATAAAATAGGACCAATCGTCCATCTCAAGCAGTGTGTTGCCATCCGAGAACGAGCTTTCTTTTTTTTCACGTATTTGGTGATTTGCATGAAAAAGTGAGAATAAAAATTGTTTTCAAGCCTATCCATTACACAAGCTACATTATCTCTGTTTTGCTTTACATTAAAGGTAAGTGACATATATTTTATGAGGTTACTTTGCAAGATTTTGCCGATTCCATGGTTCTTGTTTCATTTGACACCATATTTAGTTTGATTAGTCCAGTAGGGCAAAACCGGGTATACAACGATAGGGCAAAATTCGATAAATACCCGTTCTTATCCTACCAAACATTATGAAGAGGAAATTCGCAAAAGGATTATTAGTAACCCTAGTTGTACATTAACCGTTTAAGAAAAGGATTGGGAACCAAGAAGACCACAAGAGAAGAAGGGCAAGAAACAGAAGATTTCAGAAGACTCGACTTCTAAGGAGCAGACAGAAGACTGAATGCGTTCGACCAACGACAAAGGAGATGACGATGAAATACACATGTATTGCTAACAACTTAAGGCTCGTTCCCACTGAGGCGTGAGGCGCTTAAGCGAGAAGCGCTGACTAATCACTAGCCTCCCCGCGTTCGCTTGAAACCGGTTTGAAATGCACCGCTTCGAGTCGACCCACTTTCAACTCGAAGCGGAACTTCACTTGGCGTAATGCTGTTTCTGACGTTTCGCTGTGAAGGGGTCGAAAAACGTTTCTTGCCTTCCGCGTGAATCTTCAACTCCTCTCGCCTCGGTGGGAACGAGCCTTTATGCCTGACATGTTAACTACAGATAGATGGACTAATTGCTGATCCATCCCTACCTCAAAAGTTGCACTTTTTTTTGTACTAAACTCAAATTAGTAATCAGGAAACGTTAAATTTTTGCCTACTGCAAAGAATGCATCCACGATGTCTGCAGCGATAGCGAAGACAAATTTGCTTGTGAGTTATTCAAGAGATCGATTTCCAAAATCAGAAGAAATCGACACGATTTCTCTAAATAAATATCATTTTGTTTCTATAAGTTTGAAAATTGACTGAAAAATTAAAATAAATTAAAAGCAAAGTGCTGTTTGGGTATATATGTTTTTTTCTAGGTATTCGGTACTCTTAGATAAATAAAAGTGCAATTTTTGATTATTTTAATTTTTTTGTTTGAATTTTTATTTATTTATTATTATTTATTTTTTTTTGCACTTAACTTAAATTAGTATCAGGAAACTTAATTTTTTTTTTTTTTAATATAATAACTTTCGTGTGGGTGATTATTGTGACATTTTTATTTGCTGCAATTTGAATGATAGGATGAAATTATTCATCAACGAAGTGAAATTATGGTACCCTGTATTTCTTCACAAGTTTAAGAACTGCAGTTCTTATGAAAATGCAATCTAACTGAATGCTACCAAATGCAATCCAATTGAATGCTACCAAATGCAATCCAACTGAATGTTACAAACAATTGTATTACTTTTTTAACGGATTAAAAATGAAATATCTAACAATAAACGTAATTTATTGCATTAATTAAAAAAATCATTTATCCAACCATAAAAAATAAAGAAACAATTACGTCATTTTAAAATTCCAAATGCGTGATAGCTTTAGGTTTAAATCGTGGAAAACATAGTAAAATATAAATACAAAACATAAAATTACGCTAAAAAAATCCCATTCTCGGCAATGGCTATTTTTTATCAGAGAATAAAGCATAGGTCATATCCAGAATTTATAGTTGAAATAAGATAAGGAAGATCACGTATATAATTAAAAAAAAAAAAAAAAAATGTCTGCACTTAATTTTGATATCACTGAAACAGAGAAGTTTTGATAAGGTGTTGATGGAAATTCTTAACCTTTTAAGTATTTTGAAAGATAATTGGTATAAATAAAACTTAGATAGATTTTACTTAGTTTTAAATATTATTTGTAGATTTTTTTTTCCATTTGATATTTTCTTGTTCCTAAAAAGTGCTATGTTGGATTATACGAAAAGAAAAAAAATAGTATAAAAATTTTTCAACTGCAAATTTTATGTGAAAAGATTTATTTATTGACTTCATCTTAAATAATTCTATGAATGATGTCTATATATTTAATATAATTCCTATAAAAAGAGCAATATTACTTTAACTTTGGAGAACACTGAAAACTATATTTTTAAACATTTAGATTAATTACAATATATAATTTAATATTTAATTACAAGATGTATATGTTTACAAACTTATGTTAAAATAATTGTTTGGAAAGTACAAAAAGTTAGTGTAGTTATTGCACAACAATAATTCTTTAAGAATATTAATACATTACAATACTTAATAAAAATTATTAAATAATTAAGCAATTATTAAATTAATAATTAATTCGTTATTTATAGTTAATAAGAGTAATTCAGCATATGATAGGATGCATGAACATACCACCTCAACTTAACATCACGATCTAACATGATTTTTATTATTACTGTTTCATTAACTTTGTTTTTGTCGTTTGTTGGCAAATCTATAAGCCATTTCATGCTTAAGATACATGATTATATAGCAAAACTTATAAAAGGAAAACATTTATTTAATTAATATAATTTTTTGTATGCTTCGTTAATTTGAGGAGCGGATGATTAGGGTAAATCTCGTATTTATGTGTCGTATGGAAGGAAACGCTTAAAACATCCACCAGGCAGCCAGATTATCGATGAGAGACACTGGAGAGATACAAGGGATGCTAGAGGATTCGAACCTTAGACTACACTCCCGTGAGAACAGTATATTATTCCTGATCACGAGCCGTCCCATTAACTATTATTAAAACTATAATTAATCAAAAATATTAGATGCTAATATTGCATTAATTTTTTCTTCACAGCTATTAATCACTATTAAATTTTTTTAAGACAAAAAATTTTAAATTAAGAAATGTTTATTATTATTTTTAAGGAGATGAAATGTCTTTTATGTCCATTAATCGTTATTAATTAATTCACAAAAAAGGAATATTTGATAGTCTTTTAGAAACGATTCATTAATAATGCATATGAGGAAATTTTTAGTACATGCAAGTGAATAATAAGAGATGAAAATGAATTCTTTATAACCAAGTTAAACGTAAAAAGTTCTAAATTCTTCTACGTTGATCTGCTCTATTGAAAAATATCGAGTGAAATGGTACTTGTTTTTAAAGATCTCCTCAAGCAGGGGTTTTTGCAAACATATTTTAAGAATTTTGTATTTTAGAAAGATTTTCTCTGGTTAAAACCATGTGAAAATATTGCACAAATATCGTGCTGTGAGGAGATTGCCTGCATCTGCTTATTTATGATTTACGTGCTTACAAGCAATTTTAAACATATGGCGAGGTTCCGTTCCAATGCCTCTGTAGTAAAATCGAGGACTTGTTTTAATTCTCTCTCTGGTTGATTTCAGTTTTAAACCAGTTTCGGTTCAATTTAATTCGAAAGTTACAAGTATTTAAGCTAGCATACAAATTTGTCACAAAATCAAACAATAAATATAAATAAATAAATGCAAAATATAAATAGAATAACTAAATGCTTTTTGATTTGAAAAAAATAAAAGATTGTAGTCTTGATTCGTATTTTCAAATTACAAAATCCTTGTTGTTTAACAAATATGTATTATAATATATTATATATAAATAAAAATATATATCATTTAAAATATTTTTAATGACTTTTGTTTATTTCAACTTAAATGTTTAACAACTGATAAAAAATATTTAGTAAATAACGTGTCGCAACATTCAAAAATTAAGTTATATGGCTTCCTGGACAGTGCCATATCCCTCTTGACTCTTCTAGGAAAACTATAAAGGATAAAATTAAGTCATCGTATATTAATGAATTATTGCCTAACACCAAATTGAAAATCTGAATACAATCGGGGATGACTGGAAAAAATTTAATGGAAAAACTCGCAAAAAAGGCGTTTCAAATTTTAGATTAAGAACTGGACACGACTGCCTGGCCGAACATTTGGCCAAAATAGGGATTGTGAACTCCGATATATGTGCTTTATGTAAGGCAAAGAAAATGAATAAAGCCCATCTACTTGTTTGCTAGGGACTAAACTAGCTTACACAGAATGTTGAATTGTGTACTCTTTTCTGGAGGACCAAAGAAAACATGTCCTGTTCACATGGGCTTTTAGTTATGGTGCTTCTAGCATTTTAAATTTTAATTCTTAGAATATATATTTCCCTTTGTAATTTTGCCTTGTTTATACGGTATTTCTGTTTCTACAGTTAGTGGACAAATCTATCTAAATTGAGTTCCAATAATGCTATAGGTAACAACGACAGTTATGTGGCCTATTTTAAAGTTGTTGCCGTGGTAATATATTTAAAATGACAATATTGATTACAGCAGCTAAAAAATTATTTATTTTTTTTTAAATTATTAAAGTGTTTTTCGGAAAAGTTCTGGGGACGAAATAATATTCATCTTGAAAGAATATTCATTCTTCTTGAATGTTTTATTATTATATATCAGCAATAAAAAAAAATTAGGCGAAAGCAAATTTTCAATATAGATTTTGTGAACGAAACATTTTATATATATGTTGTTTCTGCTCTATTTATTACTAAAGGAAATCTGTGCAGTGATGTTGCATTTTTCAATAAATAAACTTTCGAAATTATACTTTAATTACCACGTAAAAATAGAGAAGATCACATTATTAACTGTGACACCAATATAGAGAAGTTTCTATCTAATGAACATTTTTTTATTATTATGGTTATTTTCATTTAAAAAAATTGTCAATGGTTAATGAAATAGGCATAAAATATGCATCAAATAAGATATTGCAATTTTATTTTTTCTATTTTGCACGTTATTCAAGTCTGGATCAGATAGAATTCTAGGTCAGCTTTTGTATATCATTAAAATAATTTTTTTTTTGTAACTTCATGATTTCTTTCATGAATTATTTGTTCTAGAAAACTTTTATTAATAATTTTTTTGTCCATCCATTTGCATGTCGTTGGAAAATCAGAAATTTAATTAACATAATATCGAATATTTCAAAAGACATTAGTTCTCATAAAAATAATAAATGAGGTGGATATTCTCTTTAAATATTCTAATTAGTAAAAAAATTTGAATAATAGAAACCAAGAAGTAGAAATATTTGTAATCATTTTATTATAGCACTTGAAATTTTTAAATTATATTAATAATTGCTTTTTTTAAATATTTTGAAATGTATTTTGCTTTTACAAATTTTTAAACTAAAGCTATAAATTTTATGTTTATCACGATATGAATATTTTATATATCGTTCATTTCTTTATTTTGATTCATATTCGAAGAAGCAAGTAATAAAAGTAAAAGAAAAAGTAAAAAAATTCTTCGGAATTTTTTAAAATTTTTACTAATCTTGAATACTATTAATAGGACATATTTTGAAATTGTTTTTATCCAAAACAAGTTACTTCACTTATGCATACAAATAAGGAATTTTAGATCTAGGTTTAGATCAGTTTATCTTCAAAATTCATTCTACATTTTGTTCTAGAAGAAGAAAAGAAGTACTACACGTATTTGAGAGATTTTTCTAGTAAAATTAGTCAGAAAGAGATAAGAGTTTGAATTTCTATAAGAAAATTTCTTTAGACTGAGAATGTACTAATTAAAGTATAGAGGAATTTCGAATGTCAATCAGATAAGATGGTTTAAAATGGTCAAATTTTCCATAATCAAAATTAAAAATTAAATTTTCACAAAGATGGGTAAAAATAGAGCTTTTAGTCTTCGTAAATAAGAATTAAAGCATTACCTACTGTTCAAATTGCGTAACAAATTATCAATCACAAAATTTATCTTACTTTTTGCTTAACTGAACTAAATACAGAATTTTAAAATGAAGAAATAACCTTAAATTTCCTGTTAGATTTTAAAGATAAAAAATAAAAATATTTAAAAATAATCAATTGCAAAGTATTTTTTAATTATTCGTTATCTATAATCATTTTCATCAGAAAAAATTTTTCAGAACATCAGAAACATTTTTTTTTCTTTCTTTTTACAAAAAGGAAAATTATATTTTTAATAATGCTTATACTAAACTGCAAATATTTATAACAAAACTAATTTTTTTTGTCATTAAATGAAATATTTAATTAAATTTTAGGGATTAAAAGCAAATTTCATATAAAATTCCTATTTATATAAATTTTAAATTTCATATAAAATTTTATTAACATTCATATTCTATTATTCACATAAAAGAAATTGAATTGTACAAAATGGCTGATCGAATATATACGCTATATTTTCAATTATTTATTAAATATTATATTTTCATGACAAGTTCCTGTGAAACTGAAATAAATTTTTAATGTTCACAAAAATTTATCAAAAATTTTAACTTATACCGAAATTCATAGTTTTTAACTTATCATATATTTGTAATCTATATAGACTACAAATATATGATACTATATATAATTTTTTTATTCAAAGATGAATACATAAATAAACTATAAAACCCCAATACCATAACGAAATTAGTTTAGAAGAATGAAACATAGACAAAGCTTTTTTCTAGATAACACATTTATTTGATTTAAGTTTCAAGTCACAGTTTATAATATGAACGAGCATAGTCATTTCAAATATGAAATGGTAGTACACAATGGTAATAATCGTTGTATTTTCCACACTTGTATGCCAGTACGCATTGTGTCGTACAGATGCTGTATTTCCTTTAGTGGGATGGAGTTCTATACTTGTTGCATTGATCAATCAAATTAGCAATGTGCAGTGTTGGTTGTGAATGACGTTGAATTTGTCATCCAATAATGTCCCGAACTTGCTTGATGGAGAAAAATGTGGTCAAGGCATCATATCCACCCTCTGTAAGTTACACTGGATGATAACAGAGGTATGGAAATGAACGTATTTCTGTTGGAAACCCCCCATCCCCGGGATAATGAAGAAAGAACAAATTTGGGTCTCAACACGGGGTCTCAAGAACAATTTTCTACCAAGGTGTGTGGGATAACGACGCCACCTAATCCTGTGGTGTGTTCCTGCCATCATAAGGTGTTCATGCTCGAAAAAGACAGAAATGACTCTCATTTGAGAACAAATAAGCATGCTACCAAAAACATATTCTTCGCATAAATTTCATTCCTCTAAGCTAATTTCTTCATTTATATTATATTTCTTCTTTTCATGCCAATGTAATTAATTTAATGTTTCAATAAGAAGTTTTAGAAACAATTACACTAGGAAAACATAAAATAAATCGAAAAGATGCAAATCTTAAAAAAATATATGATTTCGTATCAAAATAGCATCATGAACTTGTATAAAATTTAAAATATTAATAATTGTCTCTACTTCATTTCATACAAAAAAGCATAGTATGTGGCAACACAATAAATTGTTTCTTAATAGGTTATGCTCTTTGCATTTAGAATTGCATTTTTTTTTATGTATATTGAAAAACGGGAGAATATTAAGTTATTTATTACAAGATGTATTCTCCGAATGAATTTAGAAATAATTTCATCCGGCGAATATGTCTTTGAAATAAATTCAAAAGATTAATTCCTCACAAAAATTTAATTTATCAATAACATCATGATATGCATCAGAAATATAAAATATTTGAATCTTATAGTACACATCAATTCATTTCTTCATTAAAATTCATTAAGTTGGAATAAACTTCTGTTACCACTATTCACATAAAAAAACGTTATTCATACCGAATAAACTATAACTTTGCTATATATATCCGACATTTAGAAACGAATTATGTATATGTAAAAAACAAGAAAAGAACAGATAAATAATTGATTTAACATTTAAGTAATGCATTTCATGCCCAACATTACCCGAAAATAAATATTTGAAATAAATTCAAACTATTATATTTTCTCCAAAAGGACATACAGTAATTTATCAGCGAGCATAACGGCGCGCTTTCTATAACATACAATATTTAAATTCCCATTTAATTTCGCTTGTTTATTGAAACACAATACGCTTCCACGCACTTATGTCATCAGACAATGACAACCCAACCCTGCGAACAATATCTCATTCTGTAGTACGACGTTCTGAAACAGAATCCCTTATCAAATTTCCAAATGCTTTTCAGCTTGTGAATCCGAACTGCTTTTATTCCAATTCACAGAGCACAATTGATTTCATTCATCAAATCCTCTCTGTCCGTCAGCAAAGCAGCCAAGCCCCATTCAATTGTTATTCCGACGATCAATTGCGAAATGCATTCCAGGTAAAAGGGACGTGCGTACGATATTGACTGCTGAGTTCCAACAACAGATAAGTATTGGTTAACTAATGCGAAGCATGGTTTGGAGGGATTTTAATTGACTTGTTGAAGTTGAAGCAGCCACTGAATACTTCCGTTGTTGTTGGGTTGCGATTTTACTTGTTTAAGAAATGGAGTTGGAAGAAAATGGGATGCTTGTTGTTTGTTACACAAAAAAGGTACTTTGTATGGAATAAAATCGAATATAATTACGTTTAATTATTTAACAAATATTTCAATAAAATAACTAAATCATATGATGATTAGACAAAGTCCTACATTTATGAATTTCTTCCTATCATGCGTGAATATTCCCTCTGGTACTTGGTGCCACAGGTTGCGGATTCAAGTCCCGGCTGTGCTATGGATGCTTGTAGTCGTCCGGAATCTACTTTAAACCGTAAGTCCGGGACTAATAGGACTGTGGAGCGTAGTGCGCGAGGAAGCAGACCCTACCCTGTAAAAAGAAAAAATGTCATCTTTTGCAATCTGCTAGTGGATAGACGACCTTGGACCACCATTGAAGAAGAACGGTTTGGTTTGTCGTTCTACGGTAATTTTGTGCACACTTTAGGCTAACTAGACCGGGACCTATAGTTTAACCTGAATACCAAACCATTAACAAACATCCATGCCACCACCAGAATTCGAACCTGGAGCACCAAAGGCCAGAGCGCCAGCCATTTGGCCATTAGGCTAACTATAAATTGCTTTGTAACAGAATTACATTCTTTTTTTATGCATATTGAAAAAGAAGAGAATATTAATCTATTTGTTACAAGATGTATTCTCCGAATGAATTTAGAAATGATTTCATCCGGAGAATATGCCTTTGAAATAAATTCAAAAGATTAATTTGTCACAAAAATTCCGTTGATCAATAACATCATGATATACATCGAAAATATGAAACAGTTGAACTTTACACTTCATTCAAACTACTTACTTATTAATACACTTAAAAAATACATTTCACTTCATTCAATACATTTCAATACATTTTACTTCCTGAATTCACTTCTTTATAAAAATTCATTAAGCTGGAATAAACTTATGTTTATGTAAATAGTGATAACAGAATTCATACGGAATAATCTATAACTTTGCTATATATATTAGACATTTATAAATGAATTACGTGTATATATAGAAAACCAGAAAAGAATAGATAAATAATTGATTTAAACTTTAAATAATGCATTTTATGCTCACATTACCCGAAAATAAATATTTGAAATAGAACCATTATATTTTCTCCAAAGGACATACCACGATTTATCAACGAATATAACAGCGCGCTTTCAAAAACTTAAAATATTTAAATTCCCATTAAATTTCGCTTGTTTATTGAAATACAATACGCTTCCCTGCACTTGTGTCATCAGACAATGACAACCAATTAATGCGAACAATATCTCATTCTTTAATACAACGCTCTGAAACAGAATCCCTTATCGAATTTCGAATGCTTTTCAGCTTATGAATCCGAACCGCTTTTATTCCAATTCGCAGAGCACAATTGATTTCATTCATCAAATCCTCTCTCTGTCCGTCTGCAAAGCAGGCAGACCCATTCAACTGTTACTCCGACCATCGATTGCGAAAAGCACTGCTGGTAAAAGGGACATGCTTACGATATTTACTGCTGAGTTCCAACAACAGATAAGTATTGATTAACTAATGCGAAGCATGGCTTGGAGGGATTTTAATTGACTTGTTGAAGTTGAAGTCAGACACTGAATACTTCCGTTTGCCATTGGCCTGCGATTTTACTTGTTTAAGGAATAGAATTGGAAGAAAATGGGATCCTTGTTCTGTGTTACAAAAAAGGTACTTTGTATGGAATAAAATCGAATATAATTGTGTTTAATTATTTAAAAAATATTTCAATTAAATAACTAATTTATATGATGATTAGACAAAGTCTTACAATTATGAATTTCAACCTATCATATGGGAATATTCGCTCTACCGCTTAGTGTCACAGGTTTCGGGTTCAAGTATCGGAGAATGGATGGCGTGCCATGGATCTTTGTAGTAGTTCGGAATCTACCATAAACCATAACCGAACTAATATAAGTGTGGTGCGCTGGGTGTGACGAAGCAGATCCTAATCTGTAAAAAGAAAACATCTCATGTTTTGTAATATGCTACTAGGCAGACGGCCTTGACTCGCCATTGAAAAAGAATGGTTTGGTTTGTTTCTCTACGGTCATTTTGTGCACACTTTAGGCTAACTAAACTTGGACCTACAGTTCAACACCTGAATTTCGAACAAACATTCATGCCATTGCTAGGATTCGGACCTGTAACCTGTGGTAACAAAGGCCAGAGCGCTAGCCAATTGGCTGTCAGGCCGCTAGAAGGACAATGTATTTGTGCCATTCAATAATAGTTTCTATTTCATTTCATACAAAAAAAAACCATAATCATATAGCGAACAATAAGTTGCTTTGTTACAGAATTGCATTCTTTTTTATCTATATTGAAAAAAAGAAGAATATTAATCTTTTTATTACAAGATGTATTCTCCGAATGAATTTAGAAATGTTTTCATCCCGAGAATATGGCTTCGAAATAAATTTAAAAGATTAATTTCTCACAAAAATATCATTCATCAATAACATGATATGCATCAAAAATATAAAATGTTTGAATCTTATAGTACACATCAATTCATTTCTTTATTAAAATTCATTAAGCTGGAAGAAACTTATGTTACCACTATTCAAATAAAAAAACATAATTCATACCGAATAATCTATAACTTTGCTATATATATTAGACATTTAGAAATGAATTGTGTATAGATAGAAAACCAGAAAAAAATAGATAAATAATTGTTTTAACGTTTAAATAATGGATTTTAAGCACGTCATTACCTAAAAATAAATATTTGAAATGAATCCAAACCATTATATTTTTTACAAAGGACATACAGCAATTTATCAGTGAGCATAACGGCGCGCTTTCTAAAACACAAAATATTTAAATTCCCATTTAATTTCGCTTGTTTATTGAAATACAATGAGCTTCCCTGCACTTGTGTCATCAGACAATGACAACCAAATAATGCGAACAATATCTCATTCTATAATACAACGCTCTGAAACAGAATCCCTTATCGAATTTCGAAGGCCTTTCAGCTTGTGAATCCGAACCGCTTTTATTCCAATTCGCAGAGCACAATTGATTTCATTCATCAAATCCTCTCTGTCCATCAGCAAAGCGGGCAGACCCCATACAATTGTTACTCCGACCATCGATTGCGAAAAGCACTGCTGGTAAAAGGAACATGCTTACGATATTTACTGCTGAGTTCAACAACAGATAAGTATTGGTTAACTAATTCGAAGCATGGCTTGGAGGGATTTTAATTGACTTGTTGAAGTTGAAGCCAGACACTGAATACTTCCGTTTGCCATTGGGTTGCGATTTTACTTGTTTAAGGAATAGAGTTGAAAGAAAATGGGATCCTTGTTCTGTGTTACAAAAAAAGGTACTTTGTATGGAATAAAATCGAATATAATTGCGTTTAGTTATTTAACAAATATTCCAATTAAATAACGGAATCATATGAAGAAAAGACAAAGTCTTATATTTATGAATTTCAGCCTATCATATGTGAATATTCGCTGTAGCGCTTGGTACCACAGGTTTCGGGTTCAAGTGCCGACGAATGGGTGACGGTGCCGTGGATGTTTGTAGTGGTTCGAAGTCTACTTTAAATCATAAGTCCGGGACTAATATGACTGTGGAGCGTTGGGATAGGGAAGCAAACCCTATTTTATAAAGAGAAAACATACCATGTTTCTGAATTTGCTAGTAGGCAGATGGCTGTGGTCCACCATTGAAGACGAAGAATGGTTTGGTCTGTTGCTCTACGGTTATTTTGTGTACACTTTAGGCTAACTAGACCGGGACCTACAGTTTAACGTAGGTACCGAACTACCAACAAACATCCATACCAACGCCAGGATTCCAACCTGAGACCTGTGGTGGTAACAAAGGCCAGAGCGATTGGCAAGTTGCCAACATTCATGCCAACAAAGGACAATGTATTTGTATCATTCAATAATAGTTTCTACGTCATTTCATAAAAAAAAGCATATTATATGGCGAACAATAATTGCTTTGCAACAGAATTATATTCTTTTTCATGCATATTGAAAAAGAAGAGAATATTACTTTATTTATTACATGATGCATTCTCCTATTAAATTTAGTAACAACTTCTTCCGGAGAATAAGTCTTTGAAATAAATTTAGGCGATTAATTTCTCACAAAAATACCATTGATCAATAACATCATGATATGCATCAAAAATATTTAAAATATTTGGATCTTATATATTATCAATTCATTTCTTTATTAAAATTCATTAAGCTGGAATAAACTTCTGTTACCAATATTTAAAAAAAAAAAAAAAAAAAAAAAAAAAAAAAAAAACGCAATTCATACCGATTAATTTAAACTTTGCTATATATATCCGACATTTAGAAATGAATTGTGTATTTCTTAACTATATACGTAAAAAACAAGAGTAGAATAGATAAATAATTGATTTAACATTTAAGTAATGCATTCCGTGCACAACATTACCGGAAAATAAATATTTGAAATAAATTCAATCCATTATATTTCCTCCAAAAGAACATAACAGTGATTTATCAGCGAACATAACGGCGCGCTTTCTAAAACATAAAATATTTAAATCCCCATTTAATTCCGCTTGTTTATTGAAACACAATACGCTTCCATACACTTGTGTCATCAGACAATGGTAACCAAACCCCGCGAACAATATCTCATTCTATGAGTACGACGCTCTGAAACAGAATCCCTTATCGAATTTCAAATGCTTTTCAGCTTGTGAATCCAAAGCGCTTTTATTCCAATTCGCAGAGCACCATTGATTTCATTCATCAAATCCTCTCTGTCCGTCAGCAAAGCAGGCAGCCCCATTCAACTGTTACTCCGACGATCAATTGCCAAACGCACTAGTGGTAAAGGGCTGTGCTTACGATATTTACTGCCGAGTTCAATAACAGATAAGTTTTGGTTAACTAATACGAAGCATGGCTCGAGGGATATTAATTGACTTGTTGAAGTTAAAGCAGCCGCTGAATACTTCCTTATACTTTGGGTAGCGATTTTACTTGTTTGAGAAATAGGGTTGGAAGAAAATAGGGTGCTTGTTCTTTGTTACAAAAAAAAAAAAAAAGGTATTTTGTATGAAAAAAAATCGAGTATAATTGCCTTTAACAAAAAAAGCTACTTTGCATGGAATAAAATTGAATATAATTGTGTTTAATTATTTAACAAATATTTCAATAAAATAACTAAATCATATGATGATTAGACAAAGTCTTACATTTATGAATTTCTGCCTATTATATGTGAATATTCGCTCTGGTACTTTATGTCGCAGGTTTCGGTCCCGGATGTGCTATGGATGTTTGTAGTTATTTGGAATTCACTTGAAACCTTAGATCCTTGTCTAACATGACTACAACTACCACTACTATACCACACCACATAACTGTGCCTAGAGTTGTGTTACCTCTTTACAGTTTGGGAATAAGGTGGGGAAGAAGAAGTCCGATTAGGCTCTTCGACACTCTACGGTCATATGGGACCGGGACCTACGGCTTAAAGTGGATTCCAAACCACTACAAACATCCATGAAACCACTGGATTCGAACCCCAAATCTGTGGTACCGAGAGCCAGAGGTTTAGTCACTCGACCATAAGCCCGTGTCTAATATAACTGCAGAGCACTAGGCGTAAAAAGATAACGTACCCGTAACGAGCGCACCCGTAAAAAGATAACATCACCCGTCTCGAAATCTGCCGGCCTTGCCCACCATGGAGCTGTCGTGTCAATGATGATGATGATATGTGAATATTAGGATATGATTGTTTTAATGACGAAGTTGCAAAATTTTTGAAGAAAATCAGTTTTTTTTTCTCATTTCAATCTTATACGAATTTCGGGTAACCATGTTGTAAACATTATTATTTGAATAGTTTTATACCGTTTAGTGATTTGTATAATAATAAAAGAAAGCATTATTTCAACATTTCAATCTTAAATTATTGTCTTCTGGAGGTTGGTTGGTTGTAGTTTTATGGCACAAGGGTTCGTTTTGGCCAATCTGCGCCAAACAAGGGCAAAACATGCAAAGATGAGACAATGATCTGTGCGATAACAGCGTCTGTGATCTAGACCAGGGGTCTCCAAACTTTCCAGCCTTAGGGCCGTTCTGTTTACTCCAGTAAATACCAAGGGCCAAAATCGTTTTAATTTTTCTGCCATTATGTATAATTTTTAGACTAGTCGCCGAGTACCCGCTCTGAACGGGCACACGCTTGCTAAATTCGCTGGTCCAATTACTAAAATCTGTTTTAATAATTGGTACAAATAAAATTTATCCACAACAACAAACTATTGTCAGCGAAAAATCACAATTTGGGGATTTTTAGTGGGATTCATTTCAATTATTTCTTAGTTGTTATACTGAAGTTAAATTTTCTGCTTATTATGCTTGTCATTAAGCTTTACCTAGCAAGTGAATAAAATCGAGTTAGTATCATTTGCCGGGCCGTAGTTTGGAGACCCCTGATCTAGACGATGAAAAAAAAGACAAAAGCATGAAGGAAAAGATCACTGGGTGGCTTTGAATCGACTTTAAACCATAGGAATCACTTATTGACTGTAGAGCGTAGAGCTGACAACTCCACCTCGCAAAAAAGGAAAACATTTTCTGTCTCAAAATCTGTCAGTAGGAAGACTACTGACCTTGGCCCATTATGAAGTTGTTGCGCTAATGAAGAAGAACTAAATGTAAAACTTAACAGCTCAAAAATTTAATTCTAAAATTGTATAAAACATTTATTTTAGATGTACTGCTAACCTGCCCATTTATTTTTTTTTTCTCAAATCGGAACATCTTCTAAATTTTAGGTATTAATACATGTGTTCAAATAAATACATTTATTATTATAGTTTTTATTTATATATTTGCATATTTTTTATAGTTTTTATGTGCTGTTTCATCCGTGCATAATTTATTCATTTGAGAAAAGACTCTTGCTTAGTGTCGGATGGACGTATAATGTATTCAAAATTATACAAAAGTTCTTATAATTCGAATTCTTGGTATGGAAGTAACTAAACAACTTCACCCAACAACTTTCGGTCGGAATATTTCCGGAGTTCCCATTCAGTCACTTTTTACAGTGTAGATATAAGTGAATACTTGTGAAATAATTCTGTATGTTGGTTACTGTTAATAAGTCTCTTTTTTAAATCAATACATGTAAATTTCTTTCCGTCGTAGGTATTTTTATTAAATACGGCCATTCGAATTTTTTTAATTCTTCAGAGAAAAAAACCCACTGTTCTAAATATTTATACATTTTAATTATTTTTCTGCTCCTTAAAAGAATAAGTAAAAATTGCAGTTGCAATTTTTACTTAACTTTTCACTCCAACCACTTACAATTTTTGATCAAGTTTGCAGCCTTCTGACCGACTTACACATGTATCAGACGAATTGCTCATACTCGAATGTCTTTACACCAGTCGAATTTTTTTTTAAATCGTGTGATGTTCACTTTACAAAAATGGTGTAGTGATGTATAGGAACTTTAAATTCTTATAACAATACCTCGTACCTAAAAAGAACACACCTAACAGTCTCCGCAAAATATTCATTAATTACTAAAAATTCCGCAAGAATCCATTTAATAATATAACTAAAAAACTGCAATAACCCATACTACACGTAAACCTACAGGTTCGAATACCTTCAGAGACTTATACAAATTGGATAAGGATACACATGCGCACGAAATAAATCAAAAGCAAATAAAAACAATAATTAATACACTTATTAATATTTACAATTTAAATAGTTAAAATACGTCATACCAGTAATATTATAGTAGCACAAGTGATTTCTAATAAGCATTAATCAAATATAATATATATACAATATACCGCAATAACAATTAATAAAAAAAAATAATTAATAAAAAATATGATTAAAATTATTAATTAAAAAAATATTAAAATTAATTTAAAAAATTCATAATTAATAAAAAATTAATAAAAAACAATTAATAAAAAAAATATGAGACCCAACATCTCAGAATAATGTAGGTACTTGGTCCTCCAGCCCAAACCCATTCCCTACTGTGCATATCACATAACTACTGGCGAAATGGGTTCTTTTTCCAAAATAAAGTTCATTTTAAATGAAACAAAGTCCCACAGATGCATTGATGATGATTTCAACGGGCAGCATGACAGATAGAGTTTGGTGCTAAACTCTTTTGTCTCTAGTCTAAAGACGTGGTCTATAGTCTAAAGAAGTGGCAGCAGGGGACAACCACAAATGAGGCTCTTCCTTGAGTGTGCGAATTGCCGCTGCTGACAGGAAATCTTTTGTCTTGGTCATTGACTGTCGGATTTAAAGCAAGAGTCCAAGACTGGGTACCTTTCTTTTCCCGAAACTGTCAGCAATCCATTACGGGGCAGCTCACTGTCTTTTTCGCTTTACTACTCTGGCTTCTGTCTCTCCGTCCATTCTCCTCTTTTCTCGATGTCTCCAACACCTTTATTTTATGTCTCTTCATACCACTCGACCCTTCAACTCTTTATTCGCTGGATTTTGCTCATAAAATCTGATTATGGGCCTATAGACTAGCGCTCTGGCCTTTGGTACCACAGTCTTCAGGTTTGAATTCTGGCGATGGCATGAATCTTTGTGAGTGATTCGGAATCCACGTTAAACTGTAGGTCTCGGTCTAATTAACCCAAAGTGTGCACAAAATGACCATAGAGCGACATACTAAACCAAACTTGGGCCTATAGGCCTTTTTATTGGTGGAATGTTATGGATAGCGACACTTAATGTGGTCAAAGGGTCGGTAAGTCCTTTTTGTACATTTCCCCCAAAACATGTGCTTATCATCCTATCCACCGCCAAAGCAATCTGTTTCCGTTGGGCAGATACACCCCATCAATAAGTACGCGAGCACAGATAACTCCACAAGCCTTAGCTGTCTTGATACACTTTCACTCTTGACCATCTGGAGCTTTGAAGTTTCGCAAGGACCCGCCAATTAAAACACTGCACAAATATATCACTTTCAGTCGCAGCTGCGGCAAAAGAACTGCTTCCTCCGGAAACTGTCCAGTTTCCGTCTTCCTGTTCTTCTTGCGCTTGTTGTCCACATTCTTTGCACAGATTGGATTCGTATCCTGTAAGGGCTAGTGACCATCCTATGCACCCTTCCAACGGAAACAAATATACTACAACACATGAATTGTAAAATAATTATAAGCAATTTTATCTTACTACAAAAAATATTTGTAATATATATTGACACCCATATCGACACGACAGCGTGGCATTTGTAGTTGGGGGCAAAGGTAAAAGGTACCAAAAAACGGATTGTATGGTCAAATTACGTATGGCATGCATCATTTTCTGCAACAAAAATCCAATGTTTTATATTTTTAACACTAAATATCCACAATCCTAAAGAATGAAAAATGATTCGATAGAAAATTTTACACATTTGTAAGTCAAACCTCGAGTTAGTTTTATGTAACTGAAGAAAATTAAATAAAATGTTAAAAGAATTCAATTGTAAGCCATAAAATATATGGGTATTGTTTTTCACAGCGTGGTCTGTAGCTTCTTTGACCGCTTTCAATTTTTTTAAATTTCTTTCATAGTTTCTTTATACATAACATTTATTTAAATTTCTTTCACGAGCTAATAATAATAATTATTATTATTATTTTAAAATTCCTTTCACGGACTTTTTTTATGCGTAACATTCATTTAAATGTCTTACACGAGCTAATAATTATAAATATAATTCAATTGTTGTAAAAGATCGTCTGGTGAAACCAAATACAATGTTATTTTAAAGTGGAAACGAGATTTTTTCAAGAAAAGAAAATCATTTGGAATTCTATAGTTTTTTTTTTTAAAGTTTTTTTTAAGAGTGCTGTTATGCTTTTGATTCTTACATAAAATTCTAAATTTTATGAGTAACCTGTATATCGGCACAGCTGATTTTTTTACTTTTTTTTTAATCTGTTAGGAAAAAAAAACGCATTTTTTTCCGCGCGCGTGTGTGTGTGTATGTGTGTGTGTGTAGTTGTTGAAAAACTCTTAAAAAATCATTATGTTCATATAAGATAATAGTTGAATAAATAATTTATAAAACTTATCAAAAATCTAAGAAATACATTTTGTACAATAAAATATATCTGATCGATGGAATAAAACATTTTGAAAATAAAATAAAATTTTTACTATAAATCCAAGTGAAAAATTTACAAAAATAATATGACTTACTAACATGAATTAATATAATTTAATGTATGCTAAATTAATTACATTAAAAACAAATAATAAAAATTATTTTCATACAAAACATTACTAAATTCTTTAATATTTCAGAAACAATGCTTTAACATTAAAAATAACATTTTAATAATTTCATCTTAAATTAGTAAAAATTTTAGTAGTTAATTAGATTTTCAAAATATTAATCAGTTTCAAGTAATAAACCATATTAATTTATATGCATGTTTTACAATTCTGTAGGTTGAAATATTTTTAAATATGCTTTAATCTTTCAGTCTCTATAAAATGAATTTTACAGGTTTAAAAATGCATAGCAAACAGTTTTATATGATTTCAATCCAGTTTGGAATTTCGAAGTCTAGAAAATTTAATATCGCAAACCGAACATCCTTCAGAAATTATTCATAACTTCGTCATTCCATAAATATTTCTTTTAAAATGTAAATTGTTAAATTTATAAAGCTTCTATTTTTCTTTTAGGAATAAAAGAATATTAAATTAATTAATGTACTTTAATTTTCTTTCAACTTACAGAAAAATATACATGGTATTAAAGTAAACGTAATTAGTCATGCAAATAGAATAAATTTGAAAGGTAAATTGATCGTATTATGGAAAAAAATTAGTATATTACTTTAGTTATATTCAAAAGATGTTATAATTAATTAAATTTAATTAATCAATTTAACTAATCTATTTCATTCGTTAAAAAAATAAAATATATAGAAATATATTAGAAATTTTATATTTTTTAAAAATTAACGAAAAAAATATATACTTTTTATCAAAAAGTTAACTGGGATGTTTTTAAATATATGCCATAATAAAAAATTTTGATTTAGGATATGAATTATTGTTTGATGAGAGAATAGAATTTTTGATAAAAACAGAATGGTGCTGTTCTTTTTTATAAATGTTCATTACAGTTTACAAAAGTTAGACAGTAAATCAAATTCTGGTATATTAGATAACAGAAATGATGAATCAATTAGTTTTTACAAACAAAAACTGTTATTCATTCCTACTATTAGTTCACACTCTCCGTATCTATATTTATATATCTTGTTCAAATTTTCAATCGTTCATAAAATACTTTTTATTCATCCACTCAAGTTCAAATACATTTTTTTGAACTTGTAGTGGATGACACTGGATGTTAATACAGTTTTTTCAGATATTAATTCATTAGTTAAATTTAATTGATTATTTTAGTTTTATATGGAAGAAACAAATTAACTAAAATAAAAATTTTCTTTGTTGACCTTAAGTAGAAATTGACTTATTTTGTAATTTTTTTTTATATTACTTGTTTTATAAATTAAAGTATTTTTTCGATTATGTCATTTCACATAGTTAACAGCAAAATAAAAAAAAAATCCCTTAAAATTTCTATGATAATAGTAGCAGTAAGATTAATATTTAATCAATTGAAATATTTTCAAGTGCATAGATTGGTGAATTGATTTCTCATCTTTTCTAGTAAATTTATTACTTGATGAGGCAACTATCATAAGAGTAAAACTTATATTTCTTTTACAGTGGAACTTTCAATGTTTTAAAAATCATTAAAACTCGCATAGAAGCAGTGGGAAAAAACCCATTTGGTCTATGAAGAGAACATAAATACTAGTATGAAACACATGTTGTTGTGACTAATCCTAAGTGTCCGGCAGCGGCGCGGGATGGACATCCTATGAGAAGTCTACTCATGGATGGATTGATTGATTTGGTTTGGTTTGCTTTGCTTTGCCGCTCTACGGTCATCTTGTGCACACTAAGGCTAAACAGACTAGAACCTACAATTTAAAGTGGATTTCGAACCACTAACAAACATCCATGCCACCGCCAGAATTCGAACTTGAAGCCTGTGATACCAAACGCCAGAGCACTCATGGATGGAGGAAAATTAATAGCTTCTGTTGTGATGGAGCACCCGTAGGTAGAAGTCTGAATTGGCTGCGTGTTGCCGAAGAAGGAGGGAAGTGCCTTCCGAGAAGACTTTTAGGGGTTACTACCCCGCATTTGCGTATCGTATGGGAGGAAACCAGGGAAACTCTCCCAGGCAGTCTGACTAATGAGGCAGAATCATATTTTTCATAGACTTAAATAAAAACGGCCTATGATTTATCGTTTGCATCCTATGATTTATCGTTGACGGAAAAATGCCTACGTTATTTGCGAGATTAGCTGATACCTAAAAATTATCGGCTTATACATCGAAATATACTGTACATTTAAATTGCACAGATTAAAAAAATAATTAATTACAATTATGGTATTTTATTTTGTATACGACCCCCCGAAAATAATATCCCTTTCAGTTAATTTTAGATTTATTGAAATCTATGTAAGGTATTCTTCAAGAACGATTATTTAAATGGAATGTCCTAAAGTGTTACGATGAAAGATTAATAATATGTTAATGGTTAGCATTCATTCTGCCGATCATTTTTCCATTAATTTCTGTCAATTTGGCAACTAAGTGTGTTGTTTCAACAATCAATTATTCTCTAATTCAGAATGTTGTATCGATTTGTTAAATATATAAAAAAGATTCGTTTTAATAATAAAAGGAAAAAATTTTGTTAACAAAGGAAAAATGTTTATTAATAAAACCTCAACTTATGTTTGTTTCTTCTAGAATACGTATAGATTTAAATAATTTATATGAAATACAAAACATTTTTTTTTTTTAAACTATAGATATCACTTATATATTAAGTACTTTAAAATTTTTTATTGTTGGTGAATACAATTAAGTAGTTAGATTTAGTAGTCTTAATAAATTTAGTAGCCTATTAAATCTCACAAGACTATGAAATCTAAGAGACTATTAAGTAGTTAATGACAGATATGTAGCAGAGTCAGCGTAACTCGGGATGCACCAAGAAGATTTCCAGAAGAGGTTCTGAAGTGTTAATCTACGACTTTTAACCCACGAAAGTATTTTCCGGTCTACAGATGGACCCCGTTTACGTTATCTAGCTCTCTGGCGCTCGATGCCAGAGGTTTCGAGTTCGAATCCCGGCGGTGCCATGGATGTTTGTAGTGGTTCGCAATGCGCCTTAAACCGTAGGTCCCGGTCTAATATGACTGGCGTAGGGTACGCGTAGAGTAGATCGTTAGACGTAGGGCTGACAACCCTATCCCGTAAAAAGATAACATCTCCAGTCTCGAAATCTGCTTAGTAGGCAGACGGCCTTGGCCCACTATGGGGCTGATGCGTAACCGATGATGATTCACGTTTTTTCGGTTTGGCATCAGTTGTCGCGGTTTCGACCAAGCTTTTTTAATTCGCAAGGTATTTCAGCTCCCCTGCCGACTCTCTTAAAAAACATAAAAAATATTTTTAAAAAACACATTAACATAACATAACATTAACATGTAACATTAGTTTGTGCTAAGACTTAAGACGACTATGCACAGTAAATTTACTTGAATGTACATTTAAACTGGAATCTATATTTGAATTCAGATTTTCTTGTGTTATTTTAGAGTCATTTTCATTTTAAGTTCACCCACAAGGCGTTGTCGTAGCGAATTTTGCGAATAAACATTCGCAAAGTGGACCAAGAGATCGCGCAACTAAGTTAAAAAGCGTTTGCATATTGCGTTTTCTTTGATATGCATTGATCGTTATTCACAAAATTGAATAAATTAAAATTATTTAATTAGAGAACGAGCATTCAAACGTGCTTACTTCATATTTTTATAGGATTTTTATTACTTCTTTATTTTTGCTCTTACTACTATTAACGTAATTATCTTTTTTTTCTCTTTTTTTTTTAAACATGAGTGCTCACGTTTTATGCGAAGTGCGTAGAATTATTAAAGAATTTTCCACAATTTAATTATAATCGGATTTCTGGTGAATATTTATTTTTAAATTACCACTTAGAACAATTGATGGACGAATACTTATCATAAAGAAAATTTGCTTCAATTTCCATGGACATGTTTTAAGCGAAAGATAACAAAACTTGGCACGAATTTTCCGTGAACTTTAGATAATTATGTAACAAAAAGGGAAAGTATGTGCAGTTTTTGTTAAACGTCATTTTGAACATAAGCGCTCATGGCACATGTTTACGAACAAAGTCTTTTGTAATTCCATTCTTAAATATGCAATATGAAGATTTATCTTTAAATAACCAGATACCACTGATCTGCATCTTTGCTTTAATGCAACAACTCTTAATATTTTGTCAAGTTACTGTTCAAGTGATTACTTTTTTTTTCTATTTGATAAAATACAATATTTAGAAAGCATGCTCACAAATATATATTCACCTAAAGAGTTTTAACATATCTTAATTTATTATGATTATTTTTAAAGTCACAATGATAAAAAATTTAAAAATTGTATTCCTTAAATATGTTTTCAGAAATATTCATATGTATAAAAAATCAAATCTAGCAAAGATTTTTACTTTTCGAAAATCAGTAAATGATTCTCAAAAGCAATATCGAATCGCTGTTTTCTATGCATACAAAGCTTGAGATTTGCCATAAGATAAACTTTGTCATGAGGAATTTAAAAAAAAAAACTTACCTGTAGTGTGAAGTGTTGAAACTAGTTTGTAGAGCATTCTGCTAGCAAATAAACGAAGAACACAACAAAGTTTTTATCACAAAACCCATGAAGTTAATAAGAAGCCTATTTTTTATGGATCAAAGATTGTCCACGGTGAGAAACATCGTTGAGTTTAATATTAGGTTTATATGTATTTTTCTATTTTACGAAAATTAATTTTCCTTAAGGCTAGTAATGTAATAGATATATTTAATCTATTACATTAAACTTCAATGTATTAGCCTCTGGTTGATATTGGTAAACGTTCGTAATGCAGCTGTTTTAGAATCACAAAATCACAATCACTGTTTCAAATAGCATTTTCAAACAAGAACATACAAATGCCACAAACAATCTTTAAACAAGGTCTTTAGATATTAGCACACATGTTCTCTCCTCTTTAGATTGGATCTGGGATTGCAGTTAATGTTCGTAGTCCCACTACAACTTTTACTTATAGACTTATTAATACTTATTTTTTTATTTTCTGCTGAACAATTAAAGCTCTCAATGTAATTTTATAAAAAAAAAAAAATAAACAGTAAAAAGACGAAATTTTGAATTCATAAAGATATTACAAAATAATTTTGCAGTTTATAGAGATCGGGTTGGGTCTGATGACCGAGTGACTAGAGATCTGGAGCGCTCGGTGCCATGTTTTTAGTTGTTCGGAATCCACTTTAAACCGTGGGTCCCGGTCTAATAACTCTGTAGAGCGTTGGACATAGGGCTGACAACCCTATCCAGTAATAAAAAAACATCTCCTGTCTCGAAATCTTCCAGTAGGCTGACTGCCATGGTCCAACATAGCCTGTAGTGTCAGGGGATTGGTTAGTTAGTTAGATATCGGCTATTGAAGCAAAGTATTCTAACATATTTAATTAAAAGAATTTGTATTTATATCAAAAGATTATAGATTGAAGATTTTTTATAAATTGAAATTTATTTTAAATGTTTTTGTAATTAGGATAATATTGTTTTAACACATATTACATATATAGAGATTTTTTTTAAAGTAAAACCGCATGTGATAATAGTAATACTTCCTTTCTAATAACACATGATGTCGCAATAAATGCAATAAATTTCTAATAACAGATTATGCAGCACAAAACAAAAAATGATTTTACGTGATTATTATTGTTAACGTAAACAGTTAATTTATGCTGATGCATGAAAAATGTAAAGATAGCGAAAAGTCATTATTTTTGTATGTTGCAAAAACTTGGTAGTACAATGTACTGCAAAGTCTCTATTTATGCGTTATAGCTCCGTTCTACAGAAAACCATGCATAAAAAAAAAAAAAAAAAAAATAAAATAATACACTCGTTGAAAAATTAGAGGCATATTCCGTATTTTTTAAAACTGTTGCAGGTTAGCGCCCGTTATTTTCGAGGGGGAAAAAACGATTCGCAGTTGTTAGTTGAACCAAAAGCGATAACAACTTGAACTAAGAGTCTGGTTTACTGATCTATCAACAATCAACTGTGCGTATCTAGGATCATGGCATCACTTTAAGTGAAACATTGAACCTGTTATATTAGATGTTCCAAGATGCGCGCGCCTCATGAGTTCGCAGAATATAATTTAATTATTCTGCGAACTCATGACTGTAAACTCGTAAATAAGACAGGAAATATCTGTCATATATTCGCAAGAACATTGTGTAAAAATCAAAGTCAATTTTTTCTCATAATTTCGACCGATAATTTTTTAATATATAGATGTACACATAATGTATTTTTTTAATACATTGGTTTTTCACTACTTTGGCCATTGTAAAATAAGTATATTTTGTAAAAGTGTCATAAATTTCACTGGCCGAAAAAATGTTCAAAGCGGGCCACCCCTGATATAATGGCTGCAATAAACCTGTTGCATTGGGACGAAAAAAATAACGAAATTTTTGAATGAAATATAAACCTCAGAATTTCAAAATCGCATAGCATACAAAAAATTTATATAAAATGAGACCTTGCAGTACTACACAAGTTGTCATTTTCAATTTACTAAGGTTTCAAGAATGTAAAAGTAAATACAATTTCATTCTGGGAAAAACAAACTGATAATTCAGCATTACAAAGTGAGACAATTTCATGAATTCTCTGGTTCCAATTTTCAACCCTGCATTTGAGAAAGTTTCTGTGTATTATTTCCTTTTGAAGAATTTCTCATTTTGAAATTTAAATGAGTATCCATTGAAAAATTTAAGGATTAAATCAATAGCTTATTCAATTAACCAAAAATACGTAGATACATAACATAATATGATGAAAATCATAATCATCATGTATCATAAAAATAATATGATGAAAAATTCAGCTGTTTCCATAGTAATAATTTTAAAGATATCTCACAATGTTCACTTCTTGAAAATTATGTTAAGAATATTTTATATGTATACACATATATATAATATAATATTCTTCTTAAAATCAGCCTGATGGCCTTAAAATCAGCCTGGAGCCTGATGACCGAGTGGCTAGCGCTCTGGTGCTCGGTACGACAGGTACTAGTCCCGGCGGTGCCATGGATGTTTGTCTTGGTTCGGAATTCACTTTAAACCGTAGGTCCCGATCTAACAGGATCGTAGAGCGTTGCGGGGGTGTTGTTACTCTGCGTCCGTAGCTTATCTTCAAGCTATACGCACCCCTGAGTAGTGCTAAGTGAGTAAAGTCGGCGCAGCGTCGGAGAATATTTACTTTCTTTTTAATTTTTTTTATACAAAAATATATATTTTTTATTTTTTAAAAATTTATTCAAAAAATGAAAATAAAGTCTACAACAAAAAAAAAAATATACATATATTTTTAAGGGCAACATTTCTCATTATTATTCTAATGATAAGTTTAAAAAACTATAAAGACGAAAAAAAATCTCCAAGACATTCAAAACAAACGTAATGCATAACTATTATATCCCCAATGCACTCAGTATTTATGATAAAAGATAATTTTTAGTAACATTTTCGAATAAAATATACTCTATCTCAGATAAGTGTACATATAAAGATCATAAATCATTCCTATAGATAGAGCGCTACGTTTCATTCCTCACGTACACTTACTTACTTTTGAAAGCAACAGCTTTAAGTTCTTGGATTGTTAGTCAGCAGACATTTCCTGTCAGTTATAAATCTTACGTATGTATTTCACATGAAAAACACGGAATGGTTGCTATTATTAATATGGAAATTAGTGACTCATATAGGGTTTAATACGACTTACCAAGGAATGAATGATTTTTTTTTATATTATAAATATTTCTCCAATTAATTATGTTGTAGATGACAGGTATCAAATTCAATAAATCCATATATTGAAAATCTGTAATAATCAAAAATTCAAAAAGTAAAAATAAAATAATCATTAAAAAAGTATTACGTTAAGGATTTATAAAAATAATTATTGTTTAATTACAAAAATGTTGGTCGTTACATTGAAATTCAAATCCATTTGCAAATTTATAGTAAATTTTAAAAGAAAGGTTTCAGTCTTTCCATAATCGGATATTAATTTTTGATATACTAGACATATTAAATTTGTTTTTAATTTTATGGTTTAATTTTAATTTAATTTTATAACCTTGTAATTTAATTCTATAACTTTATAATTTTATAATATTTTTTTATTTTTTTATTTAAATTTTTATAGTAATTTAATTTTATAATAATTTGATTTTATAATTTTATAATTTAATTTTACAACTGTATAATTTTATAATATTATTTTTATTTTTTATTTTAAATTTTTACAGTAATTTAATTTTATAATAATTTGATTTCATAATATAATTTAATTCTATAACATTATAATTTTATAATATTTTTATTTTTAACTTTTTATAATAATTTAATTTTATAATATTTTTTTTTGTATTTTTAACTTTTTATAATAATTTAATTTTATAATATTTTTTTTTGTATTTTTAATTTTAATTAAATTTATTAAATACTTTATTTAATTTTAATTAGGTTTTATTTTTTTATGGTAATTCGTTAAGTAAATAAATATATTTTTTCTTAAAAGTTATACAAAAATAACTTTTATTTGATTTTGAAAAAGAGTAAAACTCATTCTGTATATCTATTTTAAAATTTTAAATTTTAATTTTAATTAATTAAATTTTTAATTTTAATTTTAAATTTTTTTATGATTAGAGGGAAAAAACAAGAAAAAGATTTGTTTACTTAAAAGATTTGTTTACTTATTTTGACTTATTTTCTTTATAAGTTGACTTATTTTGGAAAAAAAAAAAAATTTTTTTTGCCCCTTTTTGCCTAATTGAATAAATGACAATGAAATTTATTAAATGCAAAACATGACAAATGCTTTAAATTGCTTCAAGAAAGTATAATATAATTTTTATTTGAAATAAGAATTCGACTGGAATTTCTTATTTATAATAATTTTTATTTTCAGATTAATAAGCACGTTAGAAAAAAAAATACTATTTTTTGGAATATTTATTTCTGAATTGATTTACAATGTATTCATTTCTGCTAGTAAAAAAAGTTGAAACTTTTTTCATTATTTATAAAATTTTAAATACTTAAAATGAGGAAAATACTACTATTGAAATTAAATGTAATATTACATTAATAGAAAACTGCAATTTGGCGACAAATAAATATTTTTCCTTATCTCCTTTTATGGTAACCCTTAATGCTATGAAAATTGTGTTAAGGCAAGAGAAAATGATGCAATTCTAAGAGCAGCTTTCCAATTTTTCATAAATAATAATTATTTGAAATTTTGGGGAAAAAAAAACATTCTTGGTTAAAGGTTTTATTCAATTTCAATTTTTCGTCAATTTCGTGAATGTTCGATGCTACTCATATTCCATTTCTATAATATTAAAACTAAAATAGATATACAGAATGAGTTTTACTCTTTTTCAAAATCAAATAAAAGTTATTTTTGTATAACTTTTAAGAAAAAATATGTTTATTTACTTGACGAATTATCACAAAAAAATTCTTCTTTCAAAAACTAGATGCGAGTTATTTGAAACCAATATTAAGAAAATAATACAAAACACTTATTGAAGCATGCTTTTCAAAAGTGATTTGATTTTATATCTAACATAATATTAGTTAAAAATTTAATTTTACAAACTCTTAACCTATCAATCAATATATATATATTCACTTTGGGTTTACTAATTTCTTTAAAGTTTTACGGATTTTCTAGATCCTTCCTACCACATCCTATTTCCTACACCCTATCATTGCATATCTAGTAAAAAAATTATGTGTTCCTTTGCCATTGGAGTTTTTACCGTTTAACTTTTAAATTTTGTGATTTTTTAAAATGATTTTCAGTTTTGTTGCTGCAGAATAGCCATATGGCTCAGGCCAAGATTCGAACCTGAAGCCCGTGGTAACAACGGCCAGTGCGCTGGCCAATTGGCCATCGGACCTCAATAGAGAGAGAGAGAAACTTTTAGTATCTTAAAATATTTCAGAGATCGAGTTAATAGAGAGTTTTTGCATACCGTATTTTGGACGTCCGTTAGCTTTTTCTCCCTAGCGCGCATGCTCATAGGAAACATCATTACAGTTACGCATGCGCAATTTCCTATGAGCATGCGCGCTAGGGAGAAAAAGCTAACGGACGTCCAAAATACGGTATGCAAAAACTCTCTAATATTTCAGAAGCATACAATAGTATTTACTGGAATGGAAAAATGATCATGAACGACATAAAATTACAAACAATGCGTAATTAATAATGATTGCACAGAATAGTTAGTTATAAACAAAAGACAGGAAACTTCAGAGAATCTTTTTAATCAAATCATTATGAATAAAAATACACAGAACAATTACATCAATAGAAAAAACGGCATAATTACATTTCATGCAATGTATAATTTAAAACTAAACTGGTTTTAGAGTAAATTTTAATTTAATTAGCTTTAAAATTGTGACAGAAGACACAGAATAGTAATTTAGTCTCCATATTATTAAAGGTTGCCATTACCTAGCTTAAAGGTATTAGTTATTTGTTATCTTTTTTAAAGTATAAGTGATATTTTTTGCATTAAAAATTTCGTATCGAAATGAAAAGATAAAAATATTAGTTATAAAATAAGTAATTTCTCAGTCAAGTTATTGTTATCTGACGTGATATATTATTAGCGGTTGGAAAGCTCTTTTTCTGTTCCTTCCAATATATCATACGCAATTGTTGTATTATTTTTAGACAAATTCTCTAAAAGACGTAATTGATGCGCTGCACCTACGTACATTCACCAAGATTGCCTTATTCCTCGAAAGATTTATTTTTATACTTCCTTAAATAGATTGTGCTTGACTGTCTTATCGATTTTAAGGATTTTCGAATTTTCAATGTCTTGAAACAAAATTGGATTCAAATTAAGCCCTCATTTAATAGTAATTTTTTATTTATTCACCGCTTTTCCAACGCATGTAAAACAAAATTTTAAAAAAATGTTTGGTTTCATAAGTAAGAATTTGGGCCTGATGGCCGAGTGACTAGCGCTGGATGGCATAGGTTTCGGGTTCGAGTTCCGGCTGTGCCATGGATGTTTGTAGGGGTTTGGAATCTACTTTAAACCTTAGCACCCGGTCAAATATATTTTTAGAGCGCTGGGCGTCGGGTTGACAACACTACCTCGTAAAAAAAAAACATCTACTGTCTTGAAATCTGTTAATAGGCAGACGGCTTTGGCTCACCATGGGGCTGTTGTGCCACTAATGATGATGACATAAAAATTGCTGAAAAAGGTACGAAATTTTTCTTAAAAATCGTACAATATTGTATATTCTTAATGCTTACTAATAATCATCATTATTAATTATCATCATCATCCTCATCAGTAGCGCAACATCCCCATGGTGGGCCAAGACCGTCTGCCTACTAGCAGATTTCTAGATAGTAGATGTTTTTCTTTTTAAGAAGTAGGGTTTTCAGCCCGTTGTCCATATTAGACAGGTACCTACTGCTTAAAGAGGATTCCAAATCACTACAAACATCCATGGCATTGCCGGGACTTGAATCCGAAGCCTGTGGCACCGAGCGCCAGTCACTCGTAGTCAGGGCTCATTATTAATTATCATAAATATTAAAAGATGTAATGATTAAAATTTTAAATAACGTGTTTTTTTTTCAGTAGGTTGTTAACAGATATCTTGATCTTAAAAATCATTCCTGAAAACAATAATAAAAAAAATCTGTAAAAGACAGTAATTTTTTTCGGTAAAATGCTCGATAAAGTGAGTCACTAAAAGGCACTAAACTGCCAAGTGTGGCACTCGAAGCAGAGAATCTCATTTGCAATGGCAGATTAAACTGATCCCCGGAGGCGCTGTGACTCGGCAAGTTATATCGTTATCTATTGTTCCTGATGATGTCAACTGCGCAATTTCAAAACTCTGTCCCTTATGTAATGCGATAAACGAACCGAGATTGGCAGATAGGGCGATTCGAATTGCTTCCTTCGATTTCATTAAAAAGATTATTAACATTTTTATCTTTTTATTTAAAACTAAGAAAGAACAGTCATTTTACATTACTGAAAAAAAAATAATGTTAAATTTCGAGCAATTCGTAA
The DNA here is from genome assembly GCA_021605075.1 of Caerostris darwini. NCBI lineage: Eukaryota > Metazoa > Arthropoda > Arachnida > Araneae > Araneidae > Caerostris > Caerostris darwini. The sequence continues at coordinate 1,033,526 of BPLQ01015713.1, read as the reverse complement.
ATACTTGAAAACATTTATTGAAATTTTCAATCAGTAATTTTTAATAAATAAAAAAAGGAAATTTATCATTTATTAAGTAATTATTTTTATATTTTTTATCGAGCAATTCGTAAATACTTCAACTAAATACTTATTCAAATAATAAATCAGTAATTTTTAATAAATAAAAAAGGAAATTTATCATTTATTGAACAAACATTTTTATTTATTTTTTTATCCTACAATTCGAAAATACTTGAACATTTATTGAAATAATGAATCAGTAACTGCTTAATAAATAAAAAAGAAAATTTATCAAGAATCAAATAATTATTTTTATTTGTGTTATTAGTAATATAGAAAAATAAATAAATAAAAAATTATTATGTATTTCATGCATGAAAACAAAATGAGGAATTAAATATTATTCAAGGAATTAATTCTATTCATTAAATTACAATTCAAGCACCCTTTTACAAGTAATTTGAATTCAACATATTTGTTTTCATCAGTCTTGCAATGGAAATATTTAAATTAAATTCTCAGAAAAGTAATAATAAATATATAAACAAATATATATCAAATTGTTGACAGTAATGAAAGCTTGTCTCTTCTCTATATGTAAATCTGCTTTCGCTTGTTAACCAACTGATTGATTTAATTTTACATATAATTCGAATTAAGAACAATTATATCGCAAGACTGATGAAAGCGAGTTCTTAAGATAAGCATCAACAGTTTTAAAGGGCATACTATTAAAAGAGGTCGCAAGACTTGAACTTTTCTAGTTGTCACGTGATTTTTTTTTGTCAAACTTGTCTATCAAATGCATTTTACATTAACAGTTTTGTGTATATTACATTAAATTGATGTATTCATATTTTTCAAAGTTAGAAGCCAAATTCCCTTGCGAAAATGTTTGCAGAAATTGGGAGCAGTTTTATTCAAGAGCGAAAAAAAAAAAAACTAAATTCATTATGGAACTGGCATTATTACAGAATTATTAACTGTTCACTTCTCATTGAAAACACATGGGAGTACTGCACTTTAGCATTCAGCTTGTTTCTTTGGCGATTTTTTTCCCTTGCGGTTTTCGCCAAGTTCCTTCCTGTTGTTGTTGTTGCAAATCTGTAAAGTTCCAACAGTGTATAGTAGATCAAGTCCATGATATTGCTAACTCAGATAAAGTCCAAAACAAGCAACGGCGTAGTAAAAACGTCCTGTTGGGAGTCATGAACATGGTTGGGAGAAACCTGTTCATGACTGTTTGGGGGTCAATACGGCATAGTCATTACGGCAATTTTCATATTAAAACATGCAAACTAATTTGACAGTCAATCGGTTGTAAATTGAATTTTGTGTATGTATCTGGAAAACTTGGCAAGGCAGGTGAAAATGTACGAACAGCTTTTCTAAATTTTCTTTATGCTTTCACCAACACCCCTATTTAAACGAACTTTCCCCTGATCATTCCATTACCCGCTAAGGGGTGGTATCGCCCACTTTGGAAGGGAACAAGTGATTTACATCATATGAGAATTTATAGCCGCTAAAATTGTGCTCTATATTTCGAGACCATTTTAGTCGATGGTAATCATTTGGCTAATTGCTGCCTTTATACCATAACCATAAAAAATATATAAGTTATTACTAAATTACCAGTATTCGAACCCTGTGGTTTTTTTATGCTTCGCTTCTGCGGATCTCTCGTATACATTGTATCGTTTGTATTTTGTTTTGTGGTTCTATTTCGCTTCTTTTTTTATCTATTTAATATGCACGGGAAAAAAATGTGTCGATAATGTGTATCAGAAATGCACAAATCAACGTCTGCCTCATATTAAGTTTATTTAAAAAAAAAAAAAAAAAAAAAAAAGGTTCGTAATTTTGATTAAAGATGAAAACAGGAAACACGATCCAACATTAGTTCAGTTAAAAAAGGAGGAAACATTTTAATATCAGAAAAATTTCATTCAGTATTTTCTATTTTATTGCAGACTAGAGGATCATATCTTTTGTTGACGTACTACTCTGGATGTAGGATTCTTATCTAAGTAATTTTGTTTTTAATTTCTACGATATATTTAGTGATAAAAGCATATTGCATTGTTAAATTTTACTAGACAAACGTAGATATGATGAGTGTTAAATAATTTGTTAAAATGCAATTCTGTTTATATCAGCTTACATTTTTATTTACACATATAAAAAAGTAAGCAAATAAAACCATTTATCACGCTTGCGCTTGATTACTTTAAATATGCATGATTAAATAAGTAAAAGAAGAAATTTATTAAGAAAATTACTTTAATGTTGGCCTTACATCATCAGTTTTTGAAAAACATTTTGAATTCTGTATTGAAGCTGATATTTTACGAATTGTGTTGTTGTTGTTGCAAATCTCCAATGTTCCAGCAGAGCAAGAACAAGTCCATGATATTATTAACTCTGATAAAGTCCAAAACATGCAACAGCGTAGTAAAAATGTCCTGTTTGGAGAACCCCAAACAGTCGAGAACATGGTCGGGAGACGCTTGGTCATTACGGCACCTGGTGCAAATTGGGTAGATTTTGTTACCGTTGGAATAAGACACAGATCTGAGGTGAGCACTAGTCAGTCTGCTAAGACATGTTTCGTCTTGCCTGCTACATTGCAGTGACAGTGAGCCTCCAGGGCTTCTCCCATATACCGCTAATACCGCTATTGCTACTACTACTACACCACACCACATCACTGTGTCTAGAGCTAGGTTGCCCCTTTATAATTCGGGAATGATGTGGGTGAGAAGTCTGATTGGGCTTCGTTACGCTCTACGATCATATGAGACCAACAGCTTAAAGTTTATTCCGAGCCACTACAAATATCCATGGCACCGCCGGAGCTCGAACCCGAAACCTGTCGTACTGAGCGCCAGAGCGTTAGCCACTCGCCCATCATGGCCCCTTCCCTTGATACCACTAGTGCACAAGTGGGGTAGCTCAAGTTACAGTAGCAGACATTTTTGTCCACTAAAATAATTCCAGGTAAGTCAGTGGATCAGAGTTGGTCAACTGTTCAATAGCTCCCTCCTTGGCGAAAGTGTCCACCATATTGTTTTCATGCATTTCAACATCAGATGGTATTCGTAGTAAGTGTATTCGAAATGAAGAAAGGCACTTTAACTTATTAAGAATTGCCACACCTATGGAATCACTCACTTTGCGCCAATTAGAAAGGTGTTGAATACAGCTGTTGGATAAGATCCAGATGGCACACGAGCCATAGGTAGAAAGAATTGAGTCCCTTCCTAAAAAAATGGGAAGTACAAAATGGGAGTATTTTCTTCACTACCCTATGGCGATTCCGTTTGGCGTGGAAAAGAGAATTGGCGAAATCGGAACCCTAAAGTGAGATTTACGAGATGAAAAGAAAATTTAAATTATTTGAGAAAAATACATATACAACATAAAATTTATGAGGAACTTAGTAAACAATGAAACGTTACAGAGATAAAAAAATCAGATTCAAATCAAAAGAAAAAAAAATCCCTATACTAACAATTAAATCATCAATTTAAAACATTATATATATATATATAGATAGATATTTGAAATAAAACAATGAGGCATCCTTATAAGAAAACGCTGCATCATTCAAATTAATAATAGATTGAAGTTTTTATCTATGTATGAAAATTAATTCTAGATTAGAGATTTTATTTCACAGATGAATGAGTAAAATATACGGGATTTACCAATTTCCATACATTATCAGAGCCATAAAACATACGATGGGTGTAATATGTTTTATATTTTGAATGATAACTTAAAAAATGATAGGGCATAAACAAATTGCTTATTAGTTGGGAATTCTACTCAATATTGCATGACGGTAATTAAAATCTGTTACATAATTTTAGCAGTTTTAATTGTTAATGGCGCCCAATATCGATACATGAATTTTTTACAGCATATAGTAAAACCAAATTTAATATATGTCGTTAACACTTAGTAGAACAAAATCAAAATCGATCTATTGTTAGCATTAGATAAAGTGAAATAAAATTTAATATCGTCTATTTCATGAATTCTTTAATAAACTTACGGAAAATTTTTCATAAAATATTCCATGAAGAAATTTGGGCCAAATGCTAAATAGGGCCCGATGGGATTTGGCGACTTTCTTGTGGCACCAATTGAGCGATATGTCGTCAAATGTGGTAATCAGGATTTCTGGTTCTGTTAGCAATTTAATTCACTTACGATCGGTCTGTTTAGCTCTCGTGTGCACAAGATGATCGTAGAGCTATAAACTAAACCAAACCAAATCACTTACGATCGTAACCCTTTTTTTGACATACTTTGGCGAAAAGAATTTTTGACGCTAAATCCCAAGGCAGTTTCTGCAGTTTTGCTAAATATTGTTTTTGTCAATTTTACAAAAAAAAAAGCATTTAAATAAATTTAAAAAAAATAATGTCAAATAATGCGAAAAAATTTTTCAAGTACTTATAAAAAAACATTAAAAATTCCTTGATATAAGTCATTAATTTCCAATAAAAGCATTTTTTATTTTTTATTGAAAATCTGCTTTTACCAATCAAAAATTTTAAACTTTATTTAATGAAAAAAAATCATTTATTGCGAAAATATTCAAAACGATTATGACAGATAAATTATTTAAAAATTTTTTTTTATTTATCAGTTTGTCTTCTGCATTTCGTTAATTGTTAATATCTCATCACTGTGCATCATGTAATACACGATAATATCATGTAAATCACGATAATAATCATAAGGAACCATTGATAATACAGTTGATTGATGAAATATCTTGTTGATGTTTCACCAATCGCAAAGAAATCTAATGATGTCAGATTTTATTTCAAATTCCAATTTTGCATGTTTAAAAATGTATACGCAACTAATTTACTTAAATATTTAAAAGTAAAAACCACTAAAAAATTTTAATACAAACTTAATTATATTAAAAGTGTTGGAGAAAACGTAATCCATTTAAGAAAAGGACGTTGTAATAAAATAATAATGATTGTAGTAACGTTGTTAAAAAAATGGTTCCTCTATGATTATTTGAAAATAATTCAAACGTTTTCATAATCACTAATCTGAGAGATAAAAATTCTGAAGGTTATTTAAGAGAAAGGATTTGAAATCATAAAAAATATCTTTGTGAGATAATTGTATTGGAAAAGTAATGAGAAGATTCAATCCTATTAAAAAAAAGCAAATTAATAGAATGGATGACAACATAAAATTAGTAGACATTTGGGAAAATAAAAATCATCATGTGAAATATTGAACACTTTTGCAATGAAAAATAAAACAGCTATGAAACATTTTTGCTCCATAAGTTAAATTTTTCTTCTTTTATTACTATTACTATTATTATTATATTATATTACAAATTATTATTTTTTTTTTATGTATAACAGTTGCTTAGAAATAATTTAAATGGATTCTGTTTTCGTTGTGCTTTTTTATCTACCATATTTATATATTATTTTTTAATATCTTTATATATCAACTTTTTATAGATGATTTTTACTATACCTCACCATTTTTTGAAAATAAAATTAAATATTTTAAAACAAATTTTTTTTTGTAAATTTAAAAATTGCAGATATATTTCATCATTGTTAGTCAGCTAATTATGTAAAACAAAAAAGGATTGTTTTAATAAAAAAATAAATTTCAAATTAAACTCTATGTTAATAAAACTTTCGTGACTATCTATTCTTAACAAAAACCAAAGGAACGAACAAATAGTTTAATATTTACAAATACACAATCGACTAATAACTCTGGCAAAAAAAAATTTTGTCATTTTAAATTTATAGGATTTATTAATTCGTAAACAATTTAACAATATCTCTTTTTATATTATATTATGCTGTTCCGAAACCTACAAATGAAAATAATTTATAGCGGAAAAATTTTAATATAAAACTTTTTAGGTTACTTTTTAATAAAATATTTTAAGAAAGAAAAAAATTGATGCCATTCTCTATATTGCCTTAAAAGAATTAATAACTAAAAATTAAATTGCATACTTAAAATATTTATTTTTAAATATCAACCAACAACAATATTTTTTTAAAAATATCAATAACAAAGTTTAACGGCTAGATAAATTCACGACAAAGATATTTTTTTTAAATTTATAATTTTTTTGTTTAATCTTTCTAAGAATTAACTTAATAAAAATCTGGGTATTTACTTATTAACGCCACCTTAGCTACAGATTTGGCGGTTTTTAAGTGGCGCCAATCTAACAGCTACAGATTTGGCGATTTTTAAGTGGCGCCAATCAAACAGCTACAGATTTGGCGGTTTTTAAGTGGCGCCAATCAAACAGCTACAGATTTGGCGGTTTTTAAGTGGCGCCAATCAAACAGCTACAATGAAGCGCAGATTGGCGCCACTTAAAAAAACGCCAAATCTGTAGCTGCGGTTGGCGTTCAAAAGATAACTGCGTGCGCCTGCGAACAACAAGATTGCTCTTTATTGGCGCAACTGTAGCTAAGGTGGCGTTAATACGTAAGTACCAAAATCTGTATATTTATACAGTCCAGTCACATTAATGTGACCACCTGTCAAAAGCCAGAATATACACTCTTGTATATTCTGGCTTTAAGTGGAGTGTGGAATGTGGTATTAAGTGAAATTCTTTATATACACTCCACTGCAATGTGCTGCCACCTGCCTTTTGTGATGGGTTATTTCACGTTGGCGTCGAAAGTAGGGGGAGGTATCTGGTACTAAAGCTAGCACAAAGTTTCATTCAGTTGTTATTTTGTAATCAGTTGTCTGTAGTATCTGTGCTGGTCGTATTTTCTGGGAAGAGAAATTCCTACATGGTGAATTTCGACAGTACAAGTAAGCGCGTTTTTTGAAAATTCTAACAACACTAAGGCTAATAGGCATTTCTCCGTAAATGAAAAGATAAATTGTTATTATCGCTTTATATTTGGCGATTTATCGCTTGCGTACAGCTAAAGGAAAATTAACTACGTTTTTAAAAGATTAGCGGATCCGTATATAAGTCGACCCCGTAATTAAACTTAAGAAAATATTTTAAAAATCAAGGTTTATACACAGAAATATACGGTAATTTTTATAATTTTTGTTTCGAAAATTATCTTTTCCCACTAACTACACTTGTATGAAGAGTTTGCAACTCTTTTAATGACATTCTCAAATATGTAAACGAAATTAAATATAAGTTCCAGCATGTGCAATAATCATCTGTAAATCTAAACAAGAGACACATCAAGTATCATCAAGTATCTGAAAATCTGAAAATATCATAAATGAAAAACAAATTGTTGGAAATTACAACTTACAAGCCACATTTCAAGGAGGGGTTGTTTATTTTAATATGTTAATAATAATCGTTATTTTATAGAGATAATGATTTAAGTCGCATAGTTAATATTCGTAGAGTAACAAATATGCATTCTTAATTTTGCACTCTTTTTTAAAATTCCTTCTATTAGCTCACACTCTTCCTATATATATCTTGTTCAAATTTTCAATCGTTCATAAAATACTTTTTATTCATCCACGCAAGTTCAAATGCATTTTTTTTTTGAACTTGTAGTGGATGACACTGGATGTTAATACAGTTTTTTCAAATATTAATTCAGTAATTAAATTTATATAATTAATTTTATTTTTTTTAGATTTAAGTTGCATATATCTACCAATAGAGGGCACCAGATAAACTTAAAGAAATGAATTAAAATTATTTATAAAGGACTTTCTGAAATATAGTTAAAAAAAAAGCAGGAATTGACATTAAAAATTTTTTTTTATATTACTTGTTTTATAGAGATAATGATTTAAGTCGCATACTTAATATTCGTAGAGTAATAAATATGCATTCATAATTTTGCACTCTTTTTTTTGGCACTCACCTTGCTGACTGCCATCTGCCGGCCTTAACATTATCTCCTTTTGAAATATTCAAAGAACTGTCGCTTATTTCTTATGCGTAAGGAAAATAAGGCTGAAGTTTTTCTGTATGAATAGCAGAATTTTGTGACATTTGAAGGTCTTCTGTTTACTCAATTCTAAAACAAATGAATCATCGATTGAACCAACAGGTAGATTCATAAATTATCAGCAAATACCAATAACTGTAGAGCAACAATAAATTCCCGAACAATTACATCAGTCAGTGAGTGAGATTCTTATATTTACAGTCAATTCCAAGAGTTAAAAAGTTAAGAATTTCAGCAGTTGGCCATTATTCTATCGCAATTTTCATGTTTTCTCTAATTTTTTTAACATGAATATTTTGCACTGAGGGATTTTTTGGAGAAGGAAAAACTGCCCTGATTCGACTCATACGTTTAATTATTGCTGCCCACTGCAAGGAAAAATCTTGACAAGCCCCCTAGATCTTTTTCTATCCTTAAATATTATTATAGCTTTGCATTTTATTCAATCTACTTCGTAATAAGTATGTTTGAATAGAAAGGTTTTTAAGACTGAAAATTAAAGCATTCAAAATATTATAATTGTAAATTTTATTTAAATGCAAGGAAAACTGAATATGATTATTTAATAACTCAAATTTATTAACTCAAAAAGTAACTATTTTATTTATTATTATTATTATATTTATTAATATTATTTATTTTTTTATTTGTATTTATTAATATTATATATTATTTTATTTATTATATTTAATTATTTATTACTTTATGTTACTATTTTATTTTATTTATAATTGAAAAACCCTCTCTAAGCTATTAAAATGCATCTGGTTTTGATTTATGAATCGATAATATACAAATATATATATATATAGAGAGAGATTTTTAATTAAGAATTTCTTACCAATCCCAAACTAATTATCATCCTTTTTGAAGTTTTCAACAAGTTTCTGTTCTTACATTCTTTCCGTATTAGTCCCAACTATTTCAGTTAATATGGACCAAGATCACTTCGGATAAACAAAAAACTCGAATTTGCATAAATCATTAAATAATGAGATAAAATATAAATTCACACAAAATTGATTGATTTTTATGGTATATGTACTACATGCACGTCTTTATAACATACACTTCTTCCAATGCTTTCATCAAACCTCTTAGTGAAATACAGAATATCCTGATTCTAAAAGATAAATAATTGGAAATGGAATTAAAGCTGTCATAGTTGGCTTCACAAAAAGAAAACATATTTTCCTAAGTAACATCGGAATTTTACGGTCCATAATACTATGATATGCTAGAATTGATGAGGGTAAGCATATTTTGTTAGGGATGAAGCACAAATTAAAATAACAATATCAATCAACATATTAAAAGAGATTGTTATTTTAATTCGTAGCCTTAAATCCTGTTCACTAATAATCCTAAATGCAATGATACCATTGTAAAACCTTAGCATACATTTGTATGAAGAGGATTATACTACTTCTGTAAGCGATTATGCTTATTTTATTTTCAGTGACTATAATTAGTAGCAGATTTTATCAAAAATCAGAAAATATAGACAATGATTTTTTCTCATTCAGGGATTTTTCTCATTCCCGATTCAAAACTATGAATCCTGTAGGGGGGATGCACAAATCGACGCAATGAATTTCTAAATTATTTATAGTTTATATAATTACTAAATATGAGCATACAAAATTTAAAGGAAGGAAAAAGTTTCAATCTATACATGCCATGTTTTCTCCCACACACATATACATCACCACTTAGTGCAATACAGAACTATACCCCTTATATAAAGTCGAGTGTCATTAATGTGACCACCTGTTAACCTCCAGAATAACCCCCATGTCGAACAGCGGCTACGTGGGCCGAGAGAGATTCAATTAGGTGGTGGAAAATTGTCGCAAGTATATTAAGTCATTCTGACTGTAGTTCAGTTAACAGCTGTTGTAGGGTGAGTGGTGTAGTAATCCATGAAGCGAATAGCCTGATTAAGATGCTCTCATATTAATCGATTGCGCTTAAATCCTGAGAATTTGGAAGGAGAGTAAGAGAAGTACATTACAGTCTTCTTCGTGAAGTACATTAGAAATGAAGTCTTCTTACAGAAGTACACTACAATCTTCTTCTGAACACTTACATGATTCCATCTACACTCAAGAGCCAAAACATTATGACCACCTGTCAATAACGAGTTGGCCCACCTTTGGCGCGCAAAACAGCTTCAACCCGCCTTGGCATGGATTAATACCACCACTTAATACCAGTTAAATACCACTTCCACCTGATCACGAGCCTTCCACATCATCCAGGCGAGTTCATTGCATGTAGGGGTGGTCATAATGTTTTGGTTCTTGAGTGTATATATATGTGCTGGAAGATCTTATTGTGCCCGGAAAGCAATCTGTATGCATCGGTGTATATGATCTGAAAGGATCGATAGATACTTAAGTCGATTCATATTGCCTTCTACAATGATGAGTGTATGCAGAAAATGCTATAAAATCATTATTTATACATAACGTGTCATCTACTGGCTTGTACCCATTCACAAATGGTTGAAGTTTGTTAGTTCTCTTATGTGTCTCGCCGTATGAGCTAACGTCCATCCGCCCATTAAAGTAAAAAACGTGATTCCTTGTCGATAATTGAGCGACGAAGTCCTCAACTGAGTCAGGTGGAATCTGATAAAAGAAAACACAGTTGCAAACACAAAGTAAGAATGAGGGGGAGGGTCGCGTCGGGGTTACCAGCCAGAGGAATTTGATTCGCTCTTGGTGTTGTTGGCCTTCGTCAGGGCAACAAAAACGCAAATGTAGCGCCGGTTAGCATTCATAACAATTTGCCAATCTTTGTCTTTCCTGATTTTGAAAGGAAAACTCTTGAACCTGATTTCTACAGGGTGTCATAGACTTGTCATAATGCTGATATTTATTCCTTTTCAAAGTTCTGAAATCTACTTATTTAATTTCAAGATGAGATGTATGAATAGTTCATCGGACACTATTGTAATCCTCCAAGAAGTCAGCCATCATTGATGACAAAATAATTTCGTTGGGCATCCTCATCTTGAGTTGGTCGATAACTATCAAGTCCTTTAATGAGTCAAAATCATTCAGTCCTACCCATTCATCCATTCCTCCTAATATGTCCTTAATTCAAGTGCAAGATCTGTTCAGCATGCTTCTGCTTTTATTTACATTAACTGTTGTCATTAAGTGTCGGCACTAAAGCCAAAATGTTCCATCAGTTACTGCTTCATGCAGTCATAATCGTCAGTCTTTTCTTTTCGTTCTCTAGCTACAAGTTGAACTATGTTCGATGGGAACGGAGGTAATTGAGAAAAGCAGTCGATTTTATTTAACTCCATCTGTTTAGCAAGATGTTCAAAGATCACCAAGAAAAGACTGGTGTTATTCGCTCTTGAATCAAATTTATTGCAGAATCTCTTGCAGGCTGAAAGAATCACGTCTTGGAAGTATTTCTTCACTGGAGTGGAATTGGATTTTGAAGCCTGAATTCTCATTGAAATTCTCTTTCTTTTTTCTTCCCTCTTAATTGCTTCATTTTCTACTCTGTCGGTTATAATCATCTAAAAAAGTTCTCTCAGGGTGTGTCATATCATATATCCTCTTCGTATGACTTCAACTTTACTTTTAAATCCTTAAGTTCTCTTAATTTCAACCCTTCTATCATGCCATTTCCCAACTCTTGGAGGTCGCATTTCCTAATATTTTTCATTAAGTATGTCATCGCTAATTAAGTTACTCAAACCAATTTAATTCCCAATAATATTTCTAAAAAAAAACCGTTACAATGGAAGTTACACTTTCTATAATAATAAAAAAAAACCCTCTGAACTGTTCTTAACAGCTACCAATTGTGAATTCCTTTTTCCTTTGACAATCCTATCCGATTCCTTATCGATCCTACTAACGACGCCAGTAACTATGGCAACGTACGGTATGGATGATTGCTGGTATCAAGACGACAACGCAACATGCCATGTTGCAAGGAGGACTCTTGATTGGTATGTGAACAACAAAATTAAACGCATTGAGTGGCCGCGCAGAGCCCTGATCTTAACCCAATTGAACATCTCTGGGACGAATTGGACCGTCGGTTGAGCGCCTGCACCCCACTCCCCAAAAGCAAGCCTGAACTATGGAACTTCCTGTTAAACATTTGGAAGGAAATTCCTCTTGCCACTATGGCTAATTTAGTGGAAAGCATGCCCAGAAGGGTTGCAGCTGTGATCGCAGCCAAAGGAGCCCTACCTACTATTAATTTTAATAAATATGGGTTTATGTCGTTATAGTGTCGTGTCCCGTCACTTTCTTCCACATGGTGTTGTATATTTGTAACTTCAATACAAACGTCATGATTCGGACACTATATTTATTCATGCTTTACTGCAATCTGAACTCACACTAGTCAAACACCAACGATGAATATTTATTACGAATTCAACTATTAATAAAACAAAACTGCTGTATCAACATATCTTCGCGATCACACAGCACTTCAACCTCTCTCTCTCTCTTCAAAATCCTAAAGTAGACTAAACTTCCTTAATTTTTTTTACTGCGTTCAACATATTTTTAAACGGCCAAAACTAATTATCATCTATTTATAATTTTTAAAATTCATTTCCTCAAACATAGGGCCTTATACTTTTCTTTAAATATATAATGCTGAACAGTGTTATGAAATGAAAATATGAGCTTTGTAAGCGGTGAAAACTTCATAAAAAATTTATTACAAAAAATTTAATACTTGTCAACACTAAACTTTTCCATTAAACTCTATCCTCTTGCAAATAAAGACGTCACTTTTTGAAAACAGAGAGAAAATGTAATAGCGATAATATATTTATTTCTGCACATGATTGAATATTACTTGCTTAGTTATTAAAAAAATTTGTAAAATATTCTATTTTCAAAAAACTAGGGATATCCTACAGAAAATTAGTACAGTTTGGTACAGAACTGATAAAAATGGCTTTTATTTAAAAAAATTTCCTTAGAAGAATTAGCTTTTGTTGTGACTAATAATCAGTGTCCGGCAGCTCGGGACGGACACTTTCTTTATTTCTCTTCACCTATGAGTATTCTACTCATGGATGAAGAGAAAGGGGGTAGCTTCTGTTGTGATGGACCACCCGTAGGTAGAACTCTGACTTGGCTCCGAGTGGCTGAAGAAGGAGGGCCGTGCCTTCCGCGAGGACTTTTAAGGGGGAACTAGTCCACATTTGAGTATCGTATGGGAGAAAAGCCGGAAAAAATCCCACCAGGATTGTCTGACTAACAGGATGCTGAACATCACAAACACCTTCGAGTCTTCTTGTTTTTGCAACACTATCTACAACAATGCTGCCAGCGGATTGAGCCTTAGCTTTAATGCTCATCAACGGCACACGTTATCATTGAGCCATGAGTCAGGCGGGTTAGTTTTTTAAATACTATACACTCAAGAGCCAAAACGGTATGACCACCCCTACATTTTGCAATGAACTCGCCTGGATGACGTGGAAGGCACGTGATCAGATGGAAGTGGTATTTAACTGGTATTAATCCATGGCAAGGCGGGTTGAAGCTGTGTTGCGCGCCAAAGGTGGGCCAACTCGTTATTGCGTAATGTTTTGGCTCTTGAGTGTATAGATAAAATAAAAATTATTTTATTTTCAGTAGTAATTTCAGAGAATCAATAGTAACTGGCATCTCAGATTTAATATTTTTCCTTAGTTAAGGTATACTTTTAAATACCATCTGATTGGATGATTCTATACTCCAACTCGAAACCGCACACGCTGAATTTTATGAAAGCTATCTCTTCCTGGACGTTAAGAGTTTATTGACTTGCAGGTTTTTCAAACTACCCATAAAATCACAATAACGCTCATCTTTATTTATTTAGAAAACTTTGAGGATTTAATGCTTGCTTATCTGATTTGGCTAATGCCAATGTAAGCCGGGTAAACAAACTGCTTTCTTTCTTTTTTTTTTGCACACTCCTTTCGTATATACATTATACTTTACATCTTTCACCTAAACGAAGAATCTTTAAACTCGCTAGAGAGGAAATGAGATAAGCACAACTGCAATTTTACTACCGAATAAAAAACAGATAAGCAGCAAGGAATATATGCTCCTAAACGTAGATTACAAAGGATTGCTGATAGAATTCCTTTACTTCACAGAAATCTAAAAATAATTCAATCATTTTTTTTTTATACATAAAAACTTATATTTTTAGTGTATTTTATATATATTCTATATGAGTTGAAATTCAATCAGAGGAAACCTATTTAGATGTCGTTTTCATTTATTTACTATTCTTGTAAATGCAATGAATAACGCATTTAAATTTAATTAAATAAATTATTACAATATATTTTCTCCCAGTTACAGATACGTATAGTTTTTGTATTCTCATGACAGAACATTCATTATGTAGAATTTATTCTCCTCATTACGTTACATGTGCATAATATAGGAATAGTGTCTCAAATTTTAAAGTAGGATTTCTTAAAATGAATATGAATTTAGCATTTATTATACCTTTATTTCTTCTTCTTGGGCCTGAATGGCCGAGTGGCTAGCGCTCTGTACCACAGGTTTCGGGTAGTGGTTCGGAATCCACTTTAAACCGTAGGTCCCGGTCCTAAGAGGATCGTAGAGCGTTGCGGGGGCATTGTTACTCCGCGTCCGTGGCTTCTCAAGTTACACGCGCCTCTTGGGAAATGCAAAGTGAGTAACGTCTGTCCAGCGCTTGCTTAAGGCATCCAAGACCAAGCTGTCTAAGTGCTTGCCAGCTGCATTAGAACAAAAAAAAATTTCTTCTTCTTTTTCATTGGAACAACTCGAGACTAAGAGAGACTTTGACGACGAGACTTTTATTCAAGACTAAATATTCTTTTTCATTGGCGCAACAGCCCCATGGTGGGTCAGGGCCGTTTGCCTACTGGCAGATTTCGAGATAGGAGATGTGTTCTTTTTACGGAGTAGGGTTGTCATTCCTACGCCTAAAGCTCTACACTCATATTAGACCGGGATCAACTGTTTAAATTGGGTGCCGAACCACTACAAACATCAATGGCACCCACGCCACTCGAACCCGGAACCTGTGGCGCTGAGAGCTAGTTACTCGGCCCTCAGGATTCATACCTTTATTTAGCATTATTTAAAAATTAGCAGATATGATAAACTAGGATGAGATCTTGGAGCCCTATATTCGCTTTGTCAGGAGTGCAGTTATGTTTGCTTTCATTTTACAGGGCACATTCACATCTGATCATCGAATTTCTGGAACTTAGGATATTCATCGGATAGATCAGCCTTCCTGCGAATCTAGATCTTCGACCAGCCAGATCTTTAACCTAAATTCTATACAGCAGGTCTGGGACGCTGTTGGGAGAGAAACTTATACTTGCCTTTTACCTCCGGGAATCATCCGATGAACAATTTGCCGAAGGAATAGGACCGACTTCCCCAAGGTCGCATGAGGGGCTGTAGCCCTATGTTGTGCCACTGTTATGTGGTTCATTCTTTATGTACTATATCAACTTATGTTCATATCTAATTTCATTAGAACTCTTCGGTTGTTCTGGAGATAATCCAATAAAGATATTTAACTTAATTTTGAACACAAGTGTAATGAAAGAAGTTGTAGCTATTAAAATATCTGCGTAGGATTTAAACAGGTTTCTAGCTGCATTCAGAGCAACTTCATATTAAAAAAATACCAGACTATAGTTATGGATTCTTAGTCATGTGGGAGTCCCTGGCAATGAGAGAGCCGATGCTATGCAAAGCGAGGGGCCGAATTCAACCAGCTGGCATTTCCACTGACACTCGGGACCGCATGCAATCATATCACTACAGCCATCGAAAACTTCACCAGCAAAAGCCTCAAGGACTTGAACGGCAACAAGAGGTGGTTTTCACAAGGGCCCATATTCCTAGGCACCCGTCGCACGATTCCGCCTTACAACTGGCCGTGACTACCTGCAGACACACCTCCACCGCATCAGTTTGACTTCGGATGGAATCTGCCCATTATGTGAGATCGTCAATATGGACGGCAATCACCTGCGGAACAACAACGAACTTATCAATGTGAATGATGACATTACAGCACGCTACCGGGAGGTTAAGCAGCCACAGATGGACGTAGGATCACTCAAGAGCCAAAACATTATGACCACCTGTCAATAACGAGTTGGCCCACCTTTGGCGCGCAACACAGCTTCAACCCGCCTTGGCATGGATTAATACCACTTCCACCTGATCACGTGCCTTCCACGTCATCCTGGCGAGTTCATTGCAAAATGTAGGGGTGGTCATAATATTTTTGCTATTTAAAGAAGGAATTTTTAAGTTTTAAGCTATTTCTTTGATTTCCTGTGGTTTCTCCTACTTGTTGACATAAAATTGTATATAGCAAGATTTTCAAATATTTTCAGAATAAAAAGCGAACTCATGCAAAAAAAAATTGATGTGTGAAAATAACATTTTAGTATAAAATGCAAAATTGCTCGTCTTAAATTCATTTCCTGGAGCCTAACTTTAGATGGCAAAATGACTTACCTTCCACATCATGCAGCATTCTCATTCTGACAATATAACGAAGCTTGGCATTCGGCAAGCTAACACTGTCAGATTGTTCCAATCTAAATGAAACTGCTTTTTCAATTCCTACTATTAGTTCCAACTCTCCCTGTATATATTTTGTTCAAATTTTCAATCGTTAATAAAATACTTTGAACTTGTGGTGGATGACACTTGATGTTACTACAGTTTTTTCAAATATTAATTCATTCATTAAATTTAATTAATTAATTTTAGTTTTTTTATGGGAAAATTTTTTTTCTCTTATATAAGATATTTAGCAGGATATAAATGTAGGAATAAATACCGTCAGTGGCGAAGCTTGTAGATCGCCGGAAAAAAATTTCTTTTTTCATTCTGGGTTGTTCTAGACTGACTCAAGGAGGGAACAAAATGGAAAATGAATCATGTGAATAAATGAGTGAGAGAGATGGAAAGTGTGTGAGAAAGAGAGAGAATTTTTTCATACTTAAAAAAATTAATGAAAATGATTTATAAAGGACTTTCTGCAATATAGTGAAAAAAACGTAGGAATTGACTTTAAAATTTTTTATCTTACTTACTGGCATTATCTAACTATGAATAATGATCAAATTGATATATTGGACAAAAAAACGCCTCTTACATTCATATAGTCTAATTATTTTCTTTTTGTATATAAAAAACAAGAAATTTATCTGTCTGTAGTGGATTTCTTATAGCTTTTTGGCTGTGTTTCTTAAACTATTTTACACAGAAGTCCAATTTTGATTTTTTTTTTTTTTTTTTTTAATTAATCCGTAGTCAAAAATTAAGAAAAAAAAAAAAAAAAAACCTTATTAGCTGTTATTTAATGAAATAAAAATCTAACTTTTTAAATTGCCACCAGATTTTTACGAATAAGTCAGGACCACTTACAACTTTTTTTTTTTTTTTTTTTTTTTAATTTTCTGTCTCGAGCTATTTTTATTAGTTTAAATTTCTAATACGAGAATTTTTTAAAAAATTTCTTTCACGTGTTTTTTCATAATAGTATGCAATTCTAGTTATTTATTTAATGCTTTTCTTTTTTTTCAGTATTGAATGATAACTGATGAGGGGACTGAATGGCTACCGCTCTGGCGCTTGGTACCACAGTTTTCGGGTTGGAATCCCGGGGGTGCCATGGATGTTTGTAGTGTTCGGAATCCACTTTAAACCGTAGGTCCCGGTCTAACAGGATTGTAGAGCGTTGCGGGAGTATGTTACTCCGCGTCCGTAGCTTATCTTCAAGCTACACGCACCCACCTCCTGGGTGCTAAATGAGTAACATTGGTGCAGCGCTTGCCTTAAAGCATCCGAGACAACTGTCTAAGTGCCAGCTGCATTAGAAAAAAAATTATAATTGATGAACATAATTGCCTGAATATGATTTATTGATACTTTTTCTTTCTTGGTGTTAGGCGTTTTATGCTTACATTAAATTCTAAATTTTACGGGTAACCTGTATTATCGGCCCAGACGATTCATTTTTTTTTTACAATACTACTGGTACCGAAGAGGCTCTATGTGATGAATGCTTAGACAAAGCTGTGGCCCAGGATAAAGCTGCCAGCGCGCAAATAACTCGATTTTCCATTTCATATTTAAATTTTCAAAACTTAACGTTTAAACTAACGTAAACAGTAATTTTCTTTCGTCAGAAGAACGAGTTAGTATAGGTGCGGAGCGTGACTATGCCGTCCACACAAAATTTTATTTTTAGACCAAATTTGGTAAGAATACAGACTAGAACTCTGTGGAAAAGATAGGCAACCTTAAAACCACAACATTTTATTAGTTTTTATATCAGTTCATTTTCATTTTCTATGGAAATTTCAACAGACATTTTGTCCAAATGCAATTTTTTTTTCAGATGATATCAGTTAATTCAGCTAGTCCAATATTATTAAAAAGAAAATGCATTCTAACCACATTTATAGTAAATTTTTTTACACATTGAAAATATTTTATGCTATCTGTAAAATTATAAATTATTTTTAGATTCTTTTTAAAAAGATATTATTTTGTTCCGACTTATTGAAGATTTTCTTTTTTTCATTTAAAACTTTTCAAGTTGAAAATTTTTTTTTTTTTTTCTGCTCTCTGATTTGCATACTAAGGATTCATATTATTTTCTCAGACATGAAAACATTATATTTTTAAAATATGCTAATATTTTCCTTTTACACAATAACGCCAATTTTAAAGAGTTTGGATATTATTATTTTTTTTAATACTACAATCAATAGATTGAAATTACTTTTCATACAAAATTGATCGTGGATATCAACTTATCGGATATAAAATTATCTGAATTCCCGCAGATATAAGTAAATATTGACAAAAAAATTACTAATTTGTAAAATAAAATAGACCAATTTACATTCATAAAATTTATATTTTTATTAAAATAGAAGAATGAAGAATCCATTAAGAGTTTGAAACAACATTCAAGATGGAAATAAAAGTTATTCTAATTATTAATACACTAGGCATCCACTGTATAACCAGTGGTAATAAAGTACAAAATAATGCCCATAGAAACAGAGCACTGAATTAGAAAATCTAGTTTACAAAATGTACAGCAGCACATAATTCTTGAGACAAATATAAATCATTTCTATACAAGTATTTTTTTATGTTACATTAAAAAAAACAAAAACAAAAAGCAAGCTGCACTGTCTAGCATAATGATGAAATTAATTTATGACACACTTCTTACAAACACAAAGCACAGGGTTCAAGCCAGAATGTATGAAAATTGAATAAATGAGGCACTAACATAAAATGATAATTATTGCAATTATTCTTGAAAAGTATTTGATGATACGTAAAATATCGTTAAAAATGAGTATTTTAAATTAATGAACAATACTTTTATGCAATTTCAAATTCACTATCTGAAAAATAATAATAATAATAATAAAAAAAACTTAAAAGAAATACAAACAAAAATTACACAGGAAACAAACAAGACTAAATTAACACAAAATATATGAGTAGGAAATGTATAAAACAAGAAATCACAAAACGCATTCGAAACTAAAAATTCAACAATTAACAACATGTTAAATAATGACATGTAGCACCAATTTTATGAAAAACAGAAATAAACTTAAACAGAAATGAATCATTTTCATTAAAATGAAAATTAAAAAAAAAAAAAAAAAAAAAAAACTATCACAAACAAATATTTTAAATATAACAGTATTAGAAACTACTTGTATAAAGGTGTAGTCTATTCAGAATAATTAAAGGAAAAAAGAGTATTATGTCTCAATTATTTATTCAGTACTACAGTGGTTAAGTTCTTTCTAAACTGTTTTAATCCAATATTATAATTTATTTGCAAATTTCAAATTTATAAATCCATGTATGTTAAAATCCATTACTAAATTTATGAATTTAATTCATAGCAATGTAATTAAGGTCTCTGCAATTGTCCTCACATTGAGATTGATATGGAAACTTTGGAAGTCAGAATAGACAATTAACCTGCAACTGAAATGCTCAAAATTCTGTGATGATAGTTTCAAATCTTGAATAATTTTTTTTTAAGGAATAATAGCCAATGTGGGAATTTTCATATTAAAACAAAGCTTATATTATAATGAGCAATAATGTTTAAATAGCAAACTGTACAGAATAATATGTAGTCATAAGGTTACAATAGCAGTATAGTGGATGATATATACCAAAATAAAATTAGCCAATTTATTCTTTAAAAATGAAATAGGAGATGAGTTAAAGCTAAAACTTAATCTGTTATAATTTTCTTATAAATTTTACTATTTTTTTTTCATTTTTCAAAAAAATCACAAATTGTTATTTATCCCTCATGATACATATAGCCCAATCGCAATTAAAAACTTTAAAATTTATATAAGGAAAGAGAAAAAGTATGGCTGGTTTTATAAATCAATATTTTGTACGCCATTTTCACAGAAAATTGAGTTTTATGCAAAAAAAATTAATTTTACCTAATTTTATCAAACAAACAGACATTAAAAAAAATAATAAAATCCCACATAAAATTTTTTAATATAATTGATTGAAAAATAAATTACAAATATTTTAGATGATAGAAGAAATAATAAGATTTGAATTAGAATACTGATTTCTGATGATTTTTTTTTGAAACATGGGAAATTTATATATATATTATATATATATATATAATTGAAGATTGTTGAATATTGGATGTATTATAATACATATGATGATAAAAGCACACTAGGAATACTTTTTCTAGTATAAATATAAATAAAATAAGAGGAAAAAAAAAAAGCATGAAAAATATTTGAAATGACCTTGAAAATGTAATTTTTGCCAAATCTTTTAAATATACAATTAAACACATCACAGATAAAGACTATAACAATTTACAAAATATGAAATACTCCATGCAATTCTCACTTTCTTTTCATTTTTTTTTTTTTTTTTTTTTTTTTTTTTTTTTTTTTTTTTATCACATTCAAATATGTTAACACTTTTTAAATCAGGTGTCTTAAACTGAAATTCTACTTAATTTAATGCACAAAAAGTAAATGAGAAATTATATGCACAATTAAAAAAAAAAAAAAAAAAAAAAAAAAAATGGCACAAATGATAGTTTGACTTTTTATGATTTAATTAAAGTATGGACACCTGATTTAAATATCTGGCAAGAACCCATGACAGAGCTAGTACACGAGATATATGAAAAGCAATGCAAGTTTAATAAAAGAAAAAAAAAAAAATCGAATAATTTCACGAATGATTCACATTGTATTTTTTTTTCTTTCAAGAAAATATATATTTAGATAAATATAATATTTAATTAAAAATATCTAAGCTCCTTTAAACATTTCATTCCATACAAGAATAATTTAATTATTGATGAATGCATATTGTTCATGAAAACAAAACTTCCCTGAAAATAATTCTTAGCTTTAAAAGTTTTTATCAATAAATTTCAAACTTTCTGAATTTGAAATTTTTTTTTAAAAATAAAATAAAAAAGCATTTATTGTATGTTAAAAAAAAAAAATACTTTTAACTACATAATTAATCTTCTATTCACATATTTAAGATTGAAGCTTGTGAATCTTATGAATAACATTTTCTTTTTTAAAAAAAAGGTATATACAACAAACAAAAGAGAAAACAAAAGGGACTAGAATAGAAAATTAAGTTAATTAAAAATTTTAATGAAAAAATTCAAGAAACAAAAATTATTTATTTTTACAATGCAACAAAAATATGGAACATTTGTAAAAAAATATTTTATTACGTAAGAAATTATACTTGGCTCAATTCAATATTTAATTTTGAAAACATGTAATTATATATATATAAACTTACTGCAATTAGTTTTAAAAAATGAATTATATCCTTTCAAAATTACGAAAGAAATTTATTCATTAGGTTACGTAGAAAACATACCAATTTTAACCCAATTTTGATAGATATGTACCTAGGATCAAGTTAAATTTTTACAATGAGATAAGAATAATACATTTACAGTTAAGATAAAATATCTGCAAAAAGTTAGCACCTTTAATTTTTTTTTTTTTTTTTTTTTTTTTCACACAGTAGTAAATGAAAAAAATTGACAAAATTATAAGCATCTTGTCATCTCATTGAACAACAATTTTTAACAGAATCCAGAAATTTTAAGTTGATATTATTAGTAGAAATAATTATGATATTATAGAAAAATAAAAGTTTTATATTATTAATAACTACTTTAAATAAATTCATATAATTTTTTTTAGAAAATTCTTTTAATTATGAATTATTTTATTCAAATTAATATCCTGAAAATTATTGATGACAGACTTTATTAAAATAAAAGCTTTAAGCATGAAGACAAATACTTAACAAAATTGCACTAAAGCTACAAATGGCATCAATATTGATGGAAATGAAAAAAAGAAAACTAGATTAAAGCCTATGCTATGATGGGGTAAAACCCAATTCATTAATATCATTACGAGGCAATTGTGCTTCACACATAGCCTGTTTAATTGCTTCTTTGTAAGGTCCTCTTTTCTTTTTATTAAACCTAACTTTAAAATCGTCTAGAAAAGGTGTTAACTGATTGCAAGGCATATAAGAAGATGTAGAGGACCCAAACCATGACACATGTGCCTGCTGATTTTGCAGTGCACCATTGTCTCTTTGAACAGATAAAGCAATTACTTTCCCAGGCCACCAAGGAAAGCCATGAATCTTACCCCATACAATATCACCCACAGCCATTTCACGACCCAAGTCTAGAACACACTTTTTCACATTGTGAGTACTAATCCTCATCATGAGAGGTTTGACTTTGTCCATGTCCCTGAGAGGAGATGAATGTTTTGGAAAATCAGGCACATCACCATAATCACTACCAGAACCCGAACACATACTAACACCGCTAGCAGAACTTGCATCACTGGCAACTGAATCTTCCTCTATAGAATATTTAGGACTACATCTCATATATGCTTTGGCATTTAGGCGTTTCAAACTTATTGATAGTTTTTGATGAAGACATTTATTTTTAACATCTTCAAACATACTTGGAGGTTTATTTAGCTCTACAGAAGGGCCAATTTCACCAGTAAAACTAGTCCTCAGACACCAACCCTCATTACCATTCGCATTAAATACATTTCTTGTATCTGTGTTTTCTAAGTCACACTTTTCTGCTTCTGTATCACCATTTTTATGTTTACGCTTTCTTTTAACTTTATGCTTATGGTGATGATGCTTTTCTTTCTCTGCTGCAGACATATCCCCATTTTCATTACTAGGGCTTAAAACAGTGGTACTAGTGGGTGATGTAGCAGTCGTTACAGCTCTTTTTTGAGCTTCTTTCTTTGCCTTTTTCAATGCTTTTTTAGCAGCTTTCGCACTAGAAAAGTTTTTTGTACTATAGTCCGAATTTTCTTGCAAGGACCAATTACTATCTTCTTCAGTATCACTAGCATTTTTAATCCTTGCTGGTATTTTTAAAACAGTGTCTTTACCTTGAGGATTAGCAAATGATATTTTGATCACTGGGCTTGTTTTAGCCAAGCCTTGCTTTGATGAAGCAGCATTAGATGGTGTCCCAGATTCAACAACATCATTTTTTAAAACCTCAACCCTTTTAAATTTTTCTGAAGGAGTCGCAGAAGAATCTGAACTTTCAACATCAGTAGATTTTCTTTTTCGTAAAACCATCTTTTCACTTCGTAAATTTGATCTAAAAATGAAATCATTATTTTTTGATTCAGTATCTTCCTGGGTCATTTCAGTTTTTACATCATCTACATTTAAATTGTTTGTAGAGGCACTATCACTTTTTTCAGATGAGTCTATTTTTGTACTTCGAGTTGCTACCCTTTGATTTGCTACACTACCCGTATTAGCACCATTTTCTGTATCATTTGTACCATTACTTTGTTGTAGTAGATTTACTTTATTAGCCGTGTTTCGAGTCATGACTCCTGGAGTCGGAACTCTTTTTTGATTAGAGTCATCTTTTACAACTTCTTGGCAATGAGAACACAATACTTTTCGAGGACGTAATTTTCGCATTCGAACACTTTTATCTTTAGCATTACGCCGATAGGGACCAAAGAAAAACTGAGTACCAGGTGGAACTTGATAATATGTATGCCTCTGTTTTAAGGCATACAATTTATCTGTTTTTTCTTCTGTGTCTGCTTTTCCTTCTCCGTTATTATTAGTTGAGGAAATATTTCCTTCATTTTTGGATACTTCAAGTGCTGGTGGAATAATACCATATGGAGCATTCCTGAAAATAATTAAACCCAATATAAAATTTAAAGGGATAAGAAAGGATTTTCACATTTTAATTTTTTAATAATTAAATAACTTAAACAGAATCCAAAGTGGTTGTTGAATTTGAAATATATAAAATTATAAAAAGATGCATATACAAGGAAAGCTAAGTTGAAAATTTTACATGAAACATTTTACTTTTCTGATCAAAAGACCAAATGATTCTAAAATACATCTGTAAATATTTTTTTATTCAATTTTTTAAAAACTTTAATTATTGGAAAGTAATCCTTTACTTAATAGTAAATAGCTAATTTAAAATTTTATAAAGAGAACATACAAAATTAATAAAGAAAAAAAATCTTTGATGGGAACCTCTCTAAAATGTTCTTTTAAAATTATCCACAATAACCAGATATATTTTCCCTTACTTTAAGAAAAATAACCTCTAAAAAAATATACAGTAACCTCCTGCTTAATTTTAACTTTTTCATCAAGTTAATTTTAAATTGGTATTATTTGTAAAATATTTATCAATTTTTTTTAATTTAAAGAAGGATTACAATATTTAAATTAATATATTTATAAAGAATTAATTTTTTTCTAAATTTTACTAAACTTCAAGTAAGATTTTCTTCACATAATTAGCTAATAAAAAAATGAGTAAGGGGGAAAAAAAATGAATGCATGTCATTTGAGAAACGGTTTAAAATTTTAAAAATAAATTCATTTCAAATAGTTATTAAAGGGAGGGGGGAGATAATGCATGTCATCATTTGAAAAACGGCTTAAAATTTTTTTAATAAATTCATTTCAAATAGTTATTAAAAAAAAAAAGGAGCAGGGGATCTGTTCAGTTTGGGATAACACTGAAACCAGCCGATTTTACTTAATTTCTTTACGAAAATGAAAGATTATAATTTTAAGAAAATTTAAAAGACATTAGAATTTTTATAATTTATCAATTTTAAAATTCAGTGTTTAATTATAAATTTAATTTTTCCCAAAAGTTTGTCGAAACCGCAATTACTATCGTTTGAATACTTCGGAAATAAAACAAAGAAAAACCTTCCTCTTTATATTGATTGGGAAATGAATCAAATAATAATGATTTAATTCAACAAGCAGAACTTCAACAATGACACAAAAAGCGAATGCAATTAAAAACGTACTTTTATAACATTTGTAAACACAGTTAAAATTTCTGAAAAAGCTAACTCGACGAAAATGTATATTTAACTAGAGAAATAAAATCAAGGGCAATAATCGATGACGTACTACTGTAAATTTAGGAATTCATATCTGTATTATCGAAGTTCAGTCAGAAATTAAAAAAAAAAAAAAAAAAAAAGTAATCAAAGAAAGGTTTCTGCCTCTGAGGGAAAAAGTAAAAATTACCCAATTAAAAAGTGAAGTAGAATTGATTTCAGATTTAAACAACACTTGCGTTTTACAAAGCACTGTAAACACAGAAATTAAAAACTAAAAATTAAAAATTGCAATTTTTACTTTCCATAAGGGAAAGCGTAAAAATTGCCGTGCTGCAAAACGCTGCCAAATTTAAATATTGATCATTCCTAGGTAACAGTAAACTATTACTTTATTTAATTAATAAAACAATATTTTTTTTTAATGAAGCATGTTCAATTTGACTTTATTTATATAATTTTCTTTTTGTTATCACATAACTTTTATCAAAATTTTAAACAAAAATACTACAACAGAAAAGATGGAATTTCAAAACAGTTGACATATTAAAAATAGAAAAAAAATATATAGAAATGTGGTTTTATAAGATAAAAGTAATAATTCTTTCAATAAAAATAATCTGAATAATAAATTATTTAATGATTTTACAATCACATAAGATAATTTTTGACAAATGCTATATGTTTTAATTCAAAGATACTTTTCAATAATTAAATTTTACAGGTTTAACAACTAAAATAAGCTTAATAAAAAGTGTGCTTATTGCACTTTTAGAATCAATTCACAAGAAAAAAATAATAGTTCAATTTTCATTATTACTAAATCATAAATATAAAAATTATACTAAATTTAAATATATACAATGGATTAACTACAAATTGAATAGTATTTTGATAATATTGCATCTCATATTTGTCAGTTTTAAATAAAATTAATACATTTTTCTTTTTTTCTAAATGAATTATTGTTCACTTAAACAATTATTACTTTTCACATTAATTTGTATTCTGCATAAACTAAAATAAATCCCATTCAACAAAAAATTTGTGATAAATCATGTCAATAAATAAATATGTAATTATTATTTATTTCTTCATTGCATAATTTGTACAATTTCAATTATCTCTAAGATCTTTGAATACAAATTCAAAAACAGATAAACACATTTTAACAAATAACAAAAAAGGACCTACTATGATTTTAAATCAATGCATTATATATTATCATTTGCACATACAGGTGAATTTTAATTGTAACTCATGTATTATGATATAACTTGTGATTTTTTACACTCTGTAATTTATGTAAATAAATAATATTTCATTAATTCTTAAAGTAGCAAAAATATTATAATATTCGAAATTTAACACAAATATTATATAATTATCTCTATTTTTACATGCCTTTATACAGTAAATTAAAAAAAAAAACAAACAGATTTTTAGAAATATGAAAGAAATGTACTAGTAAATAGTAACTCATTCAGTATAGTTCCCATTATAATGAGAATAAAATTTATATCTAGACAGTACTAAAAAACAAAAAAGGGGATAAACACAGCATGGATTTATTTAAATGCTGTCACATTTATTTGTATTTTAATCAAAAGAATCTTGGACAAATATACTATATAAATATACTTGGACTTCTTAATACAATGATAGCTTTCTGCACAATGATACGATTGCTGTAATTATCTGTTTCATTTCTCTTTTTGTGATAAAGTGTGTTTAAAGTAATTAAAAAGAAATTAACAGGAATCAATTTAACGATAAAATACTAGAAATGACACAAAATCTAAGCTTAAATAATTCAACGTGATACACAAATAACATATGGAGCTCAGAATGCTGTATCTCCTACAGTTTTTATTAAATTGAAAAATAAATAAATGTGTAGACTACTGTATTTAATTTTTTTATACTTCACAGTACCAAGATACATAATTTAAAATTGAATTACAGGATTAAATTCTAATATTTAGCACTGAAAAAAATGATTTTCAGCATTTTGTTGCTCTATTTTGGTGAACATTTTCAAAACATTAAAAATGTTAAATATCACTTAAAATACCAAATATTATACATCAATGGGTTCGTAAAAATGTATAGTTTTTAATGGATACAAAAACTTTTGATTTTACACACTGGTTTACAAATAAATGAGTGCAACAGCATACCACATTAAGTAAGATTTACTCATTTAAAAGGTAATAAAATATTCGATTATTAAAGTTATTTACTTACTTTTTTGTAATATCCAGTAGTGCTCCTTGAAATGTTTTGCTCCCTACTTGAAATGACACAACTAAAACATCAATTAGAGCATCCTCGACCAACACAAAAATTTTTGTCCCCTTCAATTTTGTGACATCAGAGTCCGTATCGGTCGCCATTTCTGATATGCTAGGCTTACCCTCCATGGGTTTGCAAGGCAGCCGGAGACGAAGAAGCTTACTGCGCTTGCGCAGAAACAGATCTTCAGAACACTTTTTCTCGGGCGTAAAGACATATGAAAACTCAAATTTTAGTGAATATTTTTATAATATTTCGAAATTTCAGACTGTAAACTGCATTTTACATATCGCATTTACAGTGACCATTCTCCAAATATATAGCTAAATGGAAAATATAAAAGGTCTCCCATAAGGGCCACGTTCGCAAACTCCGATTCGTTATAGAGGAAAATGAGATTTTCTTTTTCCACGCCGATGGGGCAAGGCTTAGTAACGAATCCGTTTTAAAAATTAAGTTCAAATAATAATTTCTACATAATGTTACGATTTTAAAACAATAAAATATTAATAAGTATAACATAAAGGAGATATTTGAGGTTTTTTGTTTAAATATAAATCATAATTCCCAAAATGAAACAGTTAGAATTAATTTTAAATTGGCCCTACTGGTGTACGATAAGCATTTACTATAGTTATGTTTGTTTGACGCCATTTTGAGAAATTCCCTTAGCTGTAAATAACTGGTAGATCCAAACGAGCATACTTTTTCAAATAAGAAATTTATGATTCATCCTCTTATACTTTTTATTCGCATGTGCTGTCTTTTAGAAATTTTCACTGTATAGTTATACGCACATCAATTTTTATTTACTATGCTTGTAATCAGAGTTTACAGTACTAAAAACTTCAATTTCAGAATAATTTAATGTTAAATGAAGAACAATTCTAGACTAGGATTTAAATTTTCAAAGAAAATAGTTTCATCAATATAGCATTAATAAATAATATTACATTTGCAAAAATTATTTTAAAACATTAGTTTTCAAATGGCAGGCTGCTATTTTTCTAACTTATATATTATTCATTATAAAATGTACATTTTGTTTTTTTATTTTTCTGCTAATACTGAATTGTTAACATGATGGTCGAAAGGGAATCAAACGCAATAATTTTTGTTGATCAATTTCTAATATACTAAAATTGAACATAATTTATTTTTATTTCAAAAATATAACTTTTACAATTCGGTTTCAGGAATATTGTACTTTCAACTTTTTTGTCTTATATAAATAATAGTTATTATTAAACTTTTATTTGAGAAAAAAGAAATAACATTGCGATATTTATCTTAGGTGCTTTATTGAAAGCTTTTTATATTTTTTTAACTGGTACTCTCTACTTTTAGGATAGTTTATAATTTTAAATGTTTAAAAAAAGTTAGTTTGACATTTTGTTTACAGAAATGCCGTTTATTTACACCAATATATATTATTATTTTATGAAGCTGAACCATCTTTTTTTTTTAAATTTTAATTAGTATATCATACTAGTCTTTTTTTGTTTTTTTTCACATTCCCTTTTGTATGCGTTATATCAAAATTCCTTTTTATACATCTGAGTGCTAAATATATATATTTAATGATTAAAAAATTATAAATTTGCTAAGCATTTTTTAATATTTATTATTATTATTTTTTTAAATTTTTATCCTAGTAAGCGAAAAGAAGAAAAAAAATTTGACCAAAGCTTTAAAATAATATTAATGTATTTTATCTTACTTTTTACTCCTCATTTTTATACATACGGTTAAAATTAAATTTATTTATGTAATTTTAACGAATTCTTCACTGTTACAATGTTAAATAATTTAGAATTAGTTAAATACGGTAACTTATCTATAATTTTCTAATATTTTTACGTTGTTAATTTATGCTTGCGAAATTTTTCTGCTACTTTTAATAAAAAAAAACTTCAATATACAACTATGTATATATAAAGAGCACAATATATATATATACATATATAACGAAAAACTAAAAGTTATAAGTATATAGTTAGTTATTATATATAACATAATTAGTTATGTATAATTATAATAACTAGTTATATATATATACATAAAACTAAAATTTAAAAATGAAATTCTTGAATTTCATTCGAGTTAAGTTTGAATGGCGTAGTTCGATAGTTGAAAACCTGATTTACAACCATTTTTGCGTAAAATATAACCTTGGAAAAAACGAAATTATTAAAAAAAAATAATAATAACTTTTCCATTTATGACTGAATTTTAACTTAATGAAGAGTGAAAATATCTATTTTAAATCCTTCCAAATAAAAAAAATATGAACAAATCTTTTTTGTTAAAGAAATATCCATTAAAAAAGTGTATATATATATATATATATATGTATATATAATTCCAAAACATAAATTTTGTATCAATTACAACGGAAAAATATAAATTCTACTGAAAATAATTGTAAATAGTCCCGTCATATCGTT
Source organism: Caerostris darwini (assembly GCA_021605075.1). Classification (NCBI taxonomy): domain Eukaryota; kingdom Metazoa; phylum Arthropoda; class Arachnida; order Araneae; family Araneidae; genus Caerostris; species Caerostris darwini. Next base: position 1,003,278 of record BPLQ01015713.1, on the reverse strand, counting down.
ATTATTGATTTAAATTATCTTTGTTATTGATTTGAAATGATAACATGTAGCGAATGAAAAAAAAAAAAAAAATGTTGAAAACATAAATATAATAGTTGATACAAAAGTTGTTACAAAGATAATACTCATAATAAGCGAAAGTTCATCTAAAAAAAAATAATATATTACTTTTATTTTAATTTTTTTCAAAGAAAACATACTTTAATTACTACATTATTACTGTATTATTAAACACGTGTACGTAATATGTTTTATTATTACATTAGACTATTTTTATAAAAAGAAAGATTTAAAATATAAATTTGTGGACGGCCCCCCGACATGGCAAATCTGCAGGAGGTAAACTACACAGCTGTGGAGGGAAAGCAACGCGCGGGAGGGCGCGATAGAGAGAGAGAGAGAGAAGCCTTGCGAATGCCGAAGAGACGGAACACACACATGAATGAACGAATGTCTGGAAGTGGAAGACTGCATTTCTTTCTGTCGCTCCCAGTTAACAGCGTGGAAATAAGAATGACACTTTTCTAACGGAGAATTTCTTGAAAAGGATTCCCGTTAATTTTTATTCCGTTTTACGATCGAAGTTGTAAAAACTGCCTGCCTTCCCGTTGCTGCTAGTATAGCGGGTTTCGTGAAAGAGTTGTTGTGCTGTCGTTTATTTGAGTTTCATAAACACGAGTTTTTCTTCTTTTTAGAGAGAGAGAAAATGTGTGCTGTTATGTTATGTTTCGACAAAATAGAAATGTGCAAAAATGCCGAGATAAAAAAGTTAAAACTGTTAAATAAAATGGAATTGCAGGTTTTGAATTGGCGCGATTACTTAAAATGGTGTATTCTTTTCTATTTGATTAACATTATGAGCTATTACATCAGTTTTTTTTTTTTTTTTTTTTAACATCGAATGTTTGTAATTTGTGGGTTGCAATAAATTTAGTTTTGTTCTATTTCACTAATTTTAGTGAAATGGGGCATACATGAAAAGTTTTGAAATAAAAATTATTTCGATTTTTACGATTAAATCGTTACAGTTTTTCAAATCGAATCGATAATTTATGTTATGTTTCGACAAATACAAACGTGGAAAATGTCAAGATAAAAAAGTTAAAACTGTTAAATAAAATGAATTACAGACTTTGAATTGGCGCGATTCCTTAAAATGGCGTATTCTTTTCTATTTGATTAATATTATGACCTTATTGAACATCACTTTTTTTTTTTTTTTAATGTTTGTAATTTCTGGGTTACAATAAATTACTTTCTTTTGTTCTATTTCACTAATTTTAGTGGAATGGAACAAATGTTAAAATTTTGAAATAGAATCGATAATTTTTTAGACTAATATTTTCTCTAAATTTTTACTTTTTTCCTCCATTTATTAATAGATGTAAAATGCATTAAATCATTTAAAAAACAATTATTAAAGAAACTAAAAACAAAAGAACAGTAAAATATATGAAGTAAAAATCTTCATTATATATTTTATTTAGATACTTTTTAGAGAGAGAGAAAATGTGTGCTGTTATGTTATGTTTCAACAAAATACAAACGTGAAAAATGCCGAGATAAAAAAGTTAAAACTGCTAAATAAAATGGAATTGCAGGTTTTGAACTGGCGCGATTTCTTCAATTGGTGTATTCTTTTCGATTTGATTAACATCATGAACTATTAAATCATTTTTTTTTTAATCTAATATTTGTAATTTTTAGGATTACAATAAATTACGTTCTTTTATTCTACTTATTTCACTAATCTTAGTGAAATAGAACAAATTTTAAAGTTTTGAAATCAAAATTTTTTAAATTTTATTTTATTAAAAGTTATTTTAAGAAAATGTGAGAAAATATTACATTATAAAAAAAAAAAAAAAAAAATTCGAATAAAAAAAATTATCGATTCTATCTCAAAATTTATCGTTTTAATAGTAAAAATTTTGATTTTTACTATTAAAACGTTAAAATTTTGAGATAGAATCGATAATTTTTTTTATTCGAATTTTTTTTTTTTTTTGTAATGTAATATTTTCTCACTTACATTTTCTTAAAATAACTTTTTTCTTCTATTTATTAATAGAAGTAAAATGACGCATAAAATCATTTTAAAAACTTTTATTAAAGAGTCTAAAAACAAAAGAATAATGAAATATACGAATTGAAGATCTTTGCATAATATTTTTTATTTAGATTCACGTCTATTCATTATAGCATCTTTGGTTTTTTTTTAAATCTAGCATCTGATAGAATTGTTTTATTTTCTTAGGTGGTATTGCAAATTTAACAGTAAAACCTTGCATGAAGTTCACCGAAACATTCTTCCCTATGAATATTTTCTTTTCCTCCCATACTATATTCCACCCTTCTAACTCATCCCTATGACTATCAAATTTCGAAGACGTATGGGTGGGAATTCCTTGAATCGAACTACGATAATATAAAGGAATCGACAATATATTTCGGGTCTAGATTCAAACGGGATATTTTTATTGGTAAAATGACGATGCAATTTTTATATTCTTATTTTATTAAACAAAATTTTAGATTGTTGAAATTCAGAGGTTATTATGTTTTATTTATTTATTTATTTTACGTCATCCTGTCTATGAACACCGCGTAAAAAAATAATGTCAACTATGGAAAAACTCGCCAATCACAGAATGTCGCCAAATTGTCGTAAAACATAATTGGGCAATTTCTTAACGAATATTGATCAAGTTCGAATAAATGCTTTTTTTTGTTTTTGTTTTTTTCAGTTGATCTAGGCGTTATATTAGAAGTATTTGCTGCCAATTTTGTTGAAATTTGGATGTAAACTAGGACGTTTTTAGGTAGACAAATACATACAAGCAATGAGAAATATATAGAAAGACTGATGAATCTTTTTATGTCTTACACCACAGCGAATGCTGAGAATATGAAATTGACTATGATCAAGGTATTTTCAGTTTCTAATGTCTGACACATGCTGTCGATTTATATGATCCAAATTTTATGAGTAATTTTATTTATTTGCCATTTTTTTAAAAATTCCAAATTGATAAAAATTCGTAAGTAATTTTTTTTTAATCAGATGTAGTGAGAAATAAAAACTCTTTGATTACCCATCATACGAACAATTTTTTGATAAATAACTCCCTTAAGGGAGGTGATATATTTTGAAAAAGTAATTTGTTTTTCCGTAGCAAATATACTTGAAAATGGTCATGAGTTGGTTATAATTATGGCTGATAGGCTTAAGTAATAAAAAGAAAATATGACTATTTTTTCCCCCTTATTCTAAAAACGTAAAAAATACTAGTACTTGTGCATTGTGCTACATTAACTATTGCGGATTTTAAATGATGATATATGTTGCCACCAATTCTTTCAATACATCATAATTTCGTAAATAAAGTAATAATATATATACTGTGATTTAATCAATGCTAAAATTACGTTAATTTGGTATTATAAGGCATATTTTCAGTTGGTTATAAATGTATGTAAACTAGATTTCGATATTATTATTTACATATTTCAAAAACATTTTGTTTTCCTCAATAAAAAAAAATAAAATAAAATAAAAGAATCAATATAAAAATGTACACGAAATAGATGATTGCTATTAAATATTTAATGAAGCTATCAAGATATGTGAGGAATTTATGAAAAATATAGTATAAAATAGATAATTTAAAAGTTCCAAGTATTTTGCGACGAAAGTGATATGATCGTAGTAGCCGGTACCAGTTGCATTCATTCTGTATGCATATGCGCAATTGACCAAAATCACAAATTGCTTTTGAACGCCATACAATATGATGAGATTTATCAAAAAATTATGCAACTGTTAGTGTGTGCAGAAGCACAAAAGGATAGTCACTGTAATAAGTATCTTACTAGAGTAAATGTGCTTAGATATTTACAATCCGGATCAAAGAGTATTATGAAAGTGGCACAATCGAATTTTATCAATAGGTCACAACAGATAGGACATAGCTGATTAAAACTTCGACAACACGATGAATTTGTTAGTGATTTAGCCATTAAAATTGAAAATTTCATTCCTAATTACTTCATTACTAAATCACAGACATCATTCTTAAAAAATTCTAAAAGAAAATATACCATCAAATGAAGTCATTATTTTGATGGACTTTAATCAAAATTACTCTTACTATACAGGACATTGGAATCTGAACTGTATGTTTCTTATCCCACTTTTTCGACAGCAACATCTAGACCTGGGACGGGCAAACTTTTTCGGTCGCAGGCCAAAAATCGGAAAAAAAAGTTTGGCGGTCCAAGACAAATTTTTCTAAAATTTTAAGAACACTATACGAGTATTACAATTTAAATATATTAATGAGATGAATGAAATTGCAATTTCATTTTGAAAGTTCCTTATATTGATGTACTGATTAATCTAAGGAACGAGGCTAAATGTTCGTCTGTCAGTATATTTCTGGAGTAATTCTTTCTAAGGTTCACAATTGAAAACATTTGTTCACATATATAAGATGAAGCAAACATAGCACGGATTTTCTGGGCGTGAGATATTAAATTCGGGAAACTTACTTTCGATAATGATTTGTAAAACTCTAACTTTCTGGCGCCAATCTACAGCTATAACTAATAAAGAACTTTCGCTTTTAACACTTTACCGATTGAAAGCTGTCTGTGCTTGCGTTTTCCGTCGATTTATGTTTTGTAGAACAAAAACAGAGAAAGTAAAAAGATAACCAGTCCTTCGAAAGAAAAAAAATAATATTTGATCAAAGTAGAAAAGAAGATGGATATATAATATATAAATATATATTTCTTTTAAGTTGCCTCGGACCTGCACATTAAAATTCTACCCGCGGGTCGGAGTTGGCCCATCCCTGATCTAGACCAAATCCATGAACCCGTGTCTTCTCACACAATGAAAACCGCGCCGGGACTTGAGCACAACTAGCTCTTCTGGCAAGCAATGCAAATCAAGATGTGGGCTGGAGTTGCTTGAGTCAAACTACATTTCGGGCAAAGGAGATAAACCTTAAAACTTGACACATGACGTTATGAACAAAAAAACTGAACTGTTCATCCTGTTGTTATACATAGATACACTGTAAGAATACTGATGGAGAAGATCCATTTCTATCACTTTGTCATGTCTGATAATCTCAGACATGATATAAATACAATTTACAAAACTCAAGAAATTTTTGGGATGTTTTCTGAAACAAAACTTTCCTCACATTTGTGAAATACACTATTTTACTAATGGGAATGATTTGCAATATAAAAACAAGTGCAGTTTCTTTTATGTGTACCTGGATTAAGAATATTTTCTGTTTAAAATCAAGTGGTTTTTATTTTTACCACTAACCACTGCAAATCAGAATGTGATGGAATTGGTGGTACAGCTTGCATTTAGCTAGAAAACGGAGTCCCCATAGACCATTCGACATTGTTATTCTACAGTTTCTGAAAAGCAAACATCCAAAAGCCAAATTTCATTTTATTTGCAAAGACGCAGTAGAATCAGTTTGCACTGTTCCTCAAATCAGATTTAAAGATGTGTAGACACTTCTTGGCACTCTAAATTTCCACAATTTCTAACCCATAAATCCAGCAGGCACTACAGAAGCAAGAATCAGTGTTGACTTACATTTAATTTCAAAAGCTTGTCGTACACCACTTATGACTATGATTTGCATTCTGCATATTATATTGCATATAAATATGATCACCTGTAGCATTTTGAGCTGATATATACTGTGAATAAAAATGAAAAAGATGCTTTTGGGAATTATCTTCACCCTAATGGATCTTCACAATCATTCATCTAGCCAAATCATGAATATTACTGCAATATACCCACTTACATTGTGCTTGTTTGATAGTCCACGGTGAACATTTGGAATAACCTATTGTTTCTCAAAGTATGAAGTACGCATGAAAAATGTATTAAGTCTGTGAAGGAATGTATGAAGCCAATGAAGAAAAAATAATACATTTAGAAATTATACTGCCCAAGTAAAAGTAAGTTATATGCAGGGCCGGATTTTCCTATAGGCTAACTAGGCTTCAAGATCAAGAGGGGCCTACATTCAAATTGTTAGCAAAATTAAAATTACACTATTCTAAAAACAGTAAACACTAAAACACTGAATCGAAAATAAAGAGAAATTCTACACATATGACTCATAAACAAACATAAAAATGTATTGGTTAAGATCAACGCGTTCGGTTCCTTGGGTCTGTTCGTTTGTATATACTAGATTACACCAAAGTATAGTTCATACGTTCAGTTATTTGATGCAAAATATGATAATTTTTATTGCATATTTTATTTTCGTGGGCAAAGATTTTTATTATTGAATTATGTTTCTTTGTAAATGTTGTGTGCTATGTTTGATTAGTTATTGCCACAAGTACTATAAATGGTGCTGAGAATAAATGCTCAAATAAGTGTTCTCGACTTTTTTTTTTTTTTTTATTATCCGTGTCACATTTTTTATAAAGATGAGTACCCATCACAACATGTTTCATTTAACAAATTAATATATATTACAGTAATGATGTATTTTATTATCTCATGTAATTTACAAACTTAAAAATGGGAGGTGAAAGGGCCTCATAAGTGGAATAGCCAAGGGTCTCTTTTCATCTAATCCGGCCCTGGTTATATGTAAAGATATCTAAAATTTATGAACCAAACTTAAGTATATGTAATTAATTTGTTACCAGTTTCTATTTCTTTATCAAAAATTACAAAGTATTAAACAATTATTTTAAATGATAAGCTTTCTGCTTTTGAAGATAAATAAGCACAATAAAGATATGATCAGATAAATGATTAATAAAATTAAAAGCACTGTTTTTTGTATTTCAGTTATCGCTATTATCTTCTGGCATATCTTTCCTTTCTCATGCTTATTGCATCAGCTAAAATACAAAAATGTGCAATATTTTAGTCTTTGTAAATTTGTTGCAATACTTTTTAGAAAAGTTAGATCTAGGATTTGGTAGAAGCGGTCTACTGACAGTCTTTTTTCAGAAAAATCACAGTAAATATGTATGAATGTCTTTTTATTAGCATAAGAAGTGAAAAAAAAACACTTTTTTCTGACACAAATCGAAGCCATTTTAAGGTTTATTTAAAATGCATGGATAATGAATGACGTTATACCTTTCCTCAGATTAATAAATCACTTTCTGTTAAGATTAATATTTCACAAAATAATATGCTTATATTATTATTTTTTTAGTAAACTAAAACAAACACATCGAATTTTCAAATAATAGTTTTCTGGCATATTCATTAACAAGTATGTGAAAGTTCAAAGACATTAAGTAAGGGAGGTGAAATTTTTTTTGAGCAAGTATAATATACAAAAAGCCTTAGTCAAAAAATAACTTGGTGAAGTTTGAGGATCTGTAAATCTGAAACCAGATCTTCTATAGAGAAAAAAAATTATGTGATTAGTTACTACTATAAGGATATTCAGTTATTAAATTTCATCAAAATCTGAGATCATGGGTGCCAAAAATCTTATTTTATTTTGGTTGAATTGTGGTGGAATAATTCTTGATAAAAATATAGAACGACACACGTAAGAAATGTATAGCAGCGTAAAAAATGAGCCAAATTCAAGACCAAAGAATTTGCTTACGATATAATTCTGAACCGAGTAAAATATGATACAGGCGGTCTATCCTTCATTGATAAACCAGGAAGGACACCTACTTTTATGATTAATTTTCGAAAATTCACTTTCAATCGCATATTGCAATTGCCATAACTTCTTTTGGAATAGTAGCAAACTGGCTTCAAGGAGGACGAACTGCCCATTCTACTCTTAAATTGCCTCTCGATTTAGCACTTTCCAAAGAGCCAACTTACACCATCAGTAGACGAACAAGTACAACGGCAGTTTTATAACGCTGCGAAATAGATGTTTGGGATGAATGGAGTATCATTATGAATCGCTCAACATGTCTCTTGAAGATATTAGGAACACTCGACAAACTTATGGTTGAATCAGTAGTGGTTATTTTTTCTGATTTCAGGCAAACGCTTCTTATTATTCTTAGAGGAACAATGCTGATGAGAGTGTCTTAAACCTTCCCATCTTTGGAGACACTTAAATAAAATTAACTACTAATATGAGTGTTCATTTACAGGAAGATATCAATGTCGGACGATTTGCTGATCAATTGTTAGATTTAGGATATGGTAATGTTTGTAAAGAACTAAAAATTGACACAATCAAGCTACCAGAAGACTTAATATATATAGACTAATATTGTGAAACCATTAAAATAATTTCAAGATCAGATGTTTGCTAATATCGTACAAAGTCACTAAAAACTATTTGCGGTTTGCCAATGTGCCAGATTATACACATGCACAAATACTACACTCATACAATTATAGACATACAGTATTTAACACGTTTAAAAACGTAAAATTATAGATTCGTGGAAGGATTCCATTTCTAAGCCGAAAACCCAATACTCAGCTACTTGCAAGATGCGCTAAATATATTTCCTCTTAGGATAAGAGTCTGTAAACTAAACATTTCTCAGGTTGCGCTGTACTTCTTCTCGGGTAAATGTCTCAAAGCCGACTGACCATTTCTTCTAAACGCCACAAGGAACACTCTTGCAAGTGCGTAGGAGGAAGCATAGTTACACAGCTATATAAAATAAGTAAAGAATATTTGAAGCAAAGGATTTTTCTTTTTGAAAATTTAGAAATATCTTGTTAAATTCGCTCGAATTTAATCGGTATCTACTTGTGCAGAAATATTAATTGTAATAAAGATACAGAAGTATTTCATAAATATCCACTTATTTCTAACTGCGAAAAAGTGATACAATGTTTCAACCGAAAATTGTTAGGTGAAACTGTTTAAACACTTTCGTACCATTAATTTGAAATACATGAGACTTCGTATATATATTTATATCCGTAAGACACTAATGTTCTCGCAGAAAGTTTCTTATGGATAAACTGTTGACGAGAGAAAAAACACAGTTGCAAGGAGCAGCTTTTAAAACAATGTTAATTACCAAAGTAAATTTTAAGAATCCTGCCAAAAATTTAATTCTTATCTAAAATGAACACGAAGATATTTAAGCAAATTTGTTGCTCAGAAAAATGTAAGAATAAATAAAATATTTATTTTCACGTGTACATTGCTATTTTTTTTTTATTAATAAATAAAAAGTACTAAATTTTATAGAACTAAAATAGTACTAAACTTTATTTTCCTGATTGAATAAACTACATGTTTTCTTGACTGCAAAAATTAGTAGATGTTCCATTATAAGAAGAAAATAAAGAGTCGCGTTAAATATATCACAACTGCTATTAATTCATAATTCTTCAGAAGATTTTCAATATATAGCATGAACTGAAGTATAGCTTGAAGCGTATATTAAGTATAATCAAGAAATTACATATCGAAATTTATTGACGTTTTGTAGTGTGCAGGTTGGTAATCAGACTGTAATTGGGTGTGGTTGGGTTGAGATATTTGAGAAAAGGTTGATGATAGGTTGGAGAACTCAAGTTTTATTTACCAACGCACAAACACCACACACGTACCATTAGAGACATAAAAGGTTTAACACATTTAAAGACAGATAATTATAGAGGGGTGGAAGGATTTCACTTCTAAACGAAAACCCGATACTCGGATACGCGCAGGGTGAAAGAAATATACTTCCTGTCTGGGACAGTGTCTGTATGCAACAAGTGTGTAGTATTTAACACATTTAAAGACAGTTAATTATTGATTCGTGGAATAACTCTATTTCTAGGTCGAAAACCCGAAACTTGCAGGGTGGGCGAAATATACTTCCTCTCCAGGTGAGAGTCTGTAGGCCAACTTATGAGCTAAATATATTTCATCTAAATATATTTCATCTCAGGACTATATATCACTATAAACTAAACGTTTCTCAGCGAGAGCGCAGGTTGTTACGTACTGCCTCTCGAATGAGAGTCGCGAAGCCGACTCACCATTTTTCCTGAACACCACAGGGTGCGCTCTTGCTAGTGTGTAGGAGGAAGTATAGTCAGTTTTAGTTAAGTTGTAAGTGAATTATGTTTTACTTATATTTCTTCTAGGCTTTTTATTCACATCAGTGTGTAAAGTAACCTTAAATTCTTCGTCACATTATATGTATAAATTCTCATTTTTTTTTATGCCTTTTAATATAATGAGCCGATTTTTTTTAAGCATTATCGATTATATTATTATAATGCAAGATCCTAATAATAGTATATTGATTAAAATGCATTTTCACCATCCCATGATGCAATTAAAACATATGCAATAATTAAAAAGAAAGGAGTTAGGATAAATTAATGTGTCTGAGATACAATTTGAAATAAAATTTTCCTTGCAATAATAAGTTTAATAACGGCAAATTAAACCTCGTGCAGTATTGGAAAACTAATATCATCCTTCTAGCTCAAAATAAAATGTACAACTTTGCAGAATATGGTTTAAGAAATATATTGGGAAAGGGGTTTGTTTAACCATGCAATCAATATAATAAGTCCTCCTATCCATTGCCGGATTTCGTCAGCTTTTTTTAAATGTTGCTCATTTGCTATTGCTTTTCGATTCAGAAACCCACATCGAGCCGATCATTCAGAAGCAAAAATTTATTTCCTCAGAAGAATTTATTTTATCTTATTGCTCGCAATAGTTATTACGGTCCAATATCGGTTTTTGATGAAGTAAGGTTCCGTTCTTTCCCAAGATGGTGAAGAAAAGAGCCATCGAAGTTTGACGCAGGTTTCCTGATAAACTGGCTTCATCGACTACGCTGCCTTCTCTTTTATCTGATGTGTGTAGGTGGGTGGATTGGTGGAGTTGCCCTACTGCTCAGAGAAAAAATCAGATACGGACACTTTAGGGTTTCTCGGTACAATGGAATGCCTTCGGAACTTTGCTCGTGTTGTGTTTTGGCTTAGAGGATCAACTTTCTTCAGGGATTCAGTGCTCTTCCATTATCTTTTATTTTATGCTCGTATTTAAAAGAAAAGCAAGATTATAATAGGTGAAATATCAAAGAAACTGGATTTTTTTTACTTAATGTGATTAAATAAAATTAAGTCGGCGAATTGTTGATTTGTAGTAAACAAAATATGGTCTCTTCACTGTCCAGTTTCTATAAATGTCATATTTCGAGTTTTTACAAAGAAAAAAAATTTAATGCATTAAATGCAAAATATGAAGAAAAAGAACTCAATTACAAATTAAAAAATAACTAAATAGTTATTTTAAATTCGAAGTGTAATTTAAAAGGATGTAATTAAAAGATAAGAGAATGCAAACACTAAATTATTTTAGCTTACGGCCTTTTATTATAAATAAATATACTGTGTAGTCTGCATGTTGGGAAACCAGGTTGTAACTGGGTGTGGTTGGATTGAGATACCTGAGGCCCAGGTTGGGAACTCCGAATTTATCTACACACGCAGAAATACCACGCATATACAATATCTAACACATTTAAAGACAGATAAGTGTATAGATTCGTGGAAGGTCTCCATTTCTAACACGAAACACCGATACTCGGCTACGCGCAGCGTGCGCGAAATATACTTCCTCTCCGTGTGAGTGCCTGTAAGCTAACTAATACGTAAGTTTGCTTTGAATATATTTCTTCTCTGGATGAGACAGTAAACTGAACGTTTCTCAACCGAAGTGTGGTTGCCCTGTACTTCCTCTCGGGTGAGAGTGTAGATTCCGATTGATCATTTCTCCTAAACGCCACATTGGGCACTCTTGCTAGTGTGTAGGAGGAAGCACAGTTGCAGTTTTAGCTAAATTGTAAATGAGTATAGATATTTTATTTCTATTTCTTCTAGGTTTTATATTCGCATAAATTCGTAAAATTATCTAATTCATCGTCACATTGTATGTATAAGTTCTCATTTTTTTAAAAGTCTTTTAATATAAGGATCTGATTTTTATAATGTAAAATGCTAATAACAGTACATTAATAGAAATGCATTTTCTCCATCTTAAGATACAGTTACAATATATGCAATAATTAAAAAGAAATTATTTGGGATAAATTAATGTGAATAAGACAAAATTAAGATGATGAAGATGATTAAGATGATGAATTCAATGTGAAATGAAGTCTCCTTGAAATAATAAGCTCAATAAGAGCAAATTAACCCTCGTACAGCATTGGAAAATTAGTTCCATTCTTCTAGACCAAAAGAAAATATACAACTTTGCAGAATATAGTTTAAGAAACATATTATGAAAGGAGTTGACCATGCAATCAATAATAAATCATCCTATCCATTTCCGGATTTCGTCAGCTTTTTTTAAATGTTGCCCAATTTCTATTGCTTTTCGATTCAGAAACCCACATCGACCCGATCATTCAGAAGCAAAAAGTTTATTTCCTCTGAAGAATTTATTTTATCTTATTGCTTGCAATAGTTATTATAGTCCAATATCGGTTTTTGATGCAATAAGGTTCCCTTCTCTCCCAAGATCATCAAGGAAAGAGTTCATTGAAGTTTGACGCAGGTTTCCTGGTGAACTGGCTTCATTGATTACGCTGCCTTCTCTTTTATATGATGCAGGTAGGTGGGTGGATTGGTGGAGTTGCCTTACTGCTCAGAGAAAAAATCAGATACGGACACTTTAGGGTTTCTCGGTACAATGGAATGCCTTCGGAACTTTGCTTGTGTTTTATTTTGGCTTAGAGGATCAACTTTCTTTCTTCAGGGATTCAAAGCTCTTCTTTTATCTCTTTTATTTTATACTCGTATTTAAAAGGAAAGCAAGTTTATAATAAGGGCATGTCAAAGAAACTGATTTTTTTTCTTAATGTGATTAAATCAAATTTAGTCTGCGAATTGTTGATTTGTAATAAACAAAATATGGTCTCTCGCTGTCCAGTTTCTGTAATTGCCATATTTCAAATTTTTCACAAAGAAAAAAATTAAAAATGCATTAAATGCAAAATATGAAAAGAAAAGAATTAAAACAATCATTAAAAATGATTTTAATGCGAAATATGATTAAAAAGGATGTAATAGGAACGAACGAGAATGCGACCACAAAGTTACTTTAGTTTACGGCATTTTGTTATAAATATATACTATGTAGTGCACATGTTAGGCAACCAGATTGCAATTGGGTGTGATTGGATTGAGAAACATGAGGCAAAGGTGGGTGAACTCCCAGCTTTGTTTAGACAAGCACAAACATCACACACATACAATATTTAACACATTTAAAGACAGATAATTACAGATCCGTGTGAAGACTCCACTTCTAAGCAAAAACCCCAGTACTCGTTTACGCGCAGGGTGCGCGAAATATACTTTCTCTCCAGAGGAGAGTTTATAGGTCAACTAAGGCGCCGGGATGCGCTAAATATATTTCTTCTCGGGATGAGAGGCTATAGACTAAACGTTTCCTATCGGGTGAGAGTCTCGAGGCCGACTGACCATGTCTCCTGAACCTAACAGGGGGTACTCTTGGCAGTGTGTAGAAGTAAACACTATTACAGTTTTAGTTAAATTGTAGGTGAGTAAATATATTTTATTTCTATTTGTTCTAGGCGTTTCATTCACATAAGTGTATAAAGTAACCTTAAATTCTTTCATATTGCAGGTATAATTTTTCATTTTTTTAATGTCTTTTAATATAATAAACTGATTGTTTTTAGGCATTACCGAATATTATAATGTAAGGTCCTAATAATAGTATATTGATTTAAACGTAGTTTCAACATTCCATGATGCAGTTAAAATATATGCAATAGTTAAAAAAAAAAGGATTTGGGATAAATTAAGATACAATTTGAAATGAAGTGTCTTTGGAATGATAAGCTTAAGAAGAGCAAATTAAACCTCGTACAGTATTGGAAAATTAGCTTCATTCTTCTAGATCAAAAGAAAATATACAACTTTGCAGAACATGGTTTAAGGAATATATTGGGAAAGGGGTTAACCATGCAATCAATATAACAAGTCATCCTATCCATTGCCGGACTTCGTCAGCTTTTTTTAAATGTTGCCCGATTTCTATTGCTTTTCGATTCAGAAACCCACATCGACCCGATCATTCAAAAGCAAAAAGTTTATTTCCCCTGAGGAATTTATTTTATCTTATTGCTTGTAATAGTTATTATACTATTACAAGCGGTTTTTGGATGCAATAAGGTTCCCAAGATGATGAAGAAAAGAGCCATTGAAATTTGACGCAGTTTTCCTGATAACTGGCTTCATCGATTACGCTGCCTTCTCTTTTATCTGATGTAGGTAGGTAGGTAGGTGGATTGGCGGAGTTGCCCTACTGCTCAGAGAAAAAAGTCAGATACGGACACTTTAGGGTTTCTCGGTACAATAGAATGCCTTCGGAACTTTGTTTGCGTTGTGTTTTGGCTTAGAGGATCAACTTTCTTCAGGGATTCAAAGTTCTTCCATTATCTTTTATTTTATGCTCGTATTTGAAAAAGAAAAGCAAGTTTATAATACGTGCAATATCAAAGAAACTGAATTGTTTTTTTTACTTAATGTGATTAAATCAAATTAAGTCGGAGAATTGTTGATTTGTAGTAAGCAAAAAACTTCACTGTCCAGTTTCTATAAATGCGATATTTCGAATTTTTACATAGAAAAAATTTAAAGCATTAAATGCAAAATATGAAAAAAAAAAAATGAGAACTAATTAAAAAATTTAAAAAAAAGTAAATAATTATTTAAAATGCGAAATATGATTAAAAAGGATGTAATAAGAATGCATGATAATGCAAACACAAAGTTATTTGAGTTTATGGCATTTTGTCTTAAATAAATATACAATGTTCATTAAATGCAAATGAAAAATTCATTAACTGCAAAATATGAAGAAAAAGAACTAAATTAAGAATTAAAAAATAACTAAATAGTTATTTTAAATTCGAAGTGTAATTTAAAAGAATGCAATAAGAATGAAGGAGAATGCAAGCACTAAGTTATTTTAGCTTACGGCCTTTTATTATAAATAAATATATTGTGTAGTCTGCATGTTGGCCAACCAGGTTGTAACTCAATATGGTTGGGTTGAGATACTTGAGGCACAGGTTGGAGAACTTTTACATACTTGATAAATGTTGCCTAAAATTTCGAGGCACAGGTTTGAGCATTATTTACACACGCAGAAACACCACGCATATAATATTTAATACATTTAAAGACAAATAATTATAGATTCAAGGAAGAAATCCACTTCCTAGCCGAAACCCTATGCGCAGGATGGGCGAAATATACTTTCTTTCTGGGTGAAAGTCTGTAGGCCAACAAATATGCCAAATATATTTCCTTTCTGGATCAAATAGGCTTCAGGTTCGGATCCTGGCGGTGGCATGGATGTTTGTTAGTGGTTCAGAATCTACGTTAAACTGTAGGTCCGGTCTAATTAGACTGTGTGCACAAAATGACCGTTGAGCAACAAACCAAACCAAGCCTCTTGGGTTGAAAGACTGTAACATCACATTTTGCTTTAAACTGCTAAAATGAAAAATAGAAGCCACAACCACCCATTTTAAGACTTTCATATGAAAACGTATTACGAGAAATATCTCAGATTGTTGATAATAAGGTTTGGTTTCGTTTAACGAGGATTACGAGTCACCAACAAACATCCATGGCATCGCCAGGATTCGAACCTGTAGCCTGTGATACTAACGGCCAGAGCGCGATGATAAGGCGTACGATTTTCTTTTGAATTGAAAAAAATAAATAAATAAATAAAAATAAAAAAGCAGGAGGGTGGATCAAAAGTCGGCTGTAAAAATCTCGACGAAAAAACTTTTTTTTTAATACGGGGGGGGAAACCCCACTTTTTTATGACATTAATTTTCTTAATGTATTTTCTAAGAATAGTTTTTTTTTTTTACAAAACTTCCTATTCACTCACATATTTTTTTTTTTCCTAATGGGATTAAATCTCAATTTTTTTTCCCCACTCAAGGTTACAAAAAAAAAAAAAAAAAAAAAAAAAAAAAAAAAAAAAAAAAAAAAAAAAAAAAAAAAAAAATAGAATGACAAGTTTTGGGTGACCAATGCATGCTTTCTCCCAGTATTGTCATGATACTTCCTTCCCCCTCTTATCACAGAACATTTTTTTTTCTTAAAAAAAAAAAAAAAAAAAAAAAAAAAATTCACGGAATTCTTTTCTAATGATAATTAATGCTTTCATTTGCGGTGAAAATAGTGGGTAAAAAAACAAATAACGAACTTGCACAAGCTTGGAATGCGTTTTTAAAGCAACAGTGTAACTTTTAAAATTATTTGTTAACTTTAATTTGAGAAATCGATACATCAATTCAAGCTGACTTGTGGGTCAGTGGCAACTCGCGCCGCTGATGAGAATTAGGGTGGAGGTTGGTTCAAACCGCTGGCGGCTTTTTTGTTGACATTGTTTAAAAAAAAGGGGAAACTCGATGGCGTTTGGGATGTTCAGCATCTTGCCTCGTGAGTCGGACAACCTGGTGGAGTTTTCCGAGTTTTCTCCCATACGACACTCAAATGCGGTGTAATTCCTCCTAAACGTCCTCCATTAAAGCACTGTTATCATTCTTCAGCGTGACGGAACTAAATCAGACTTCTATCTACGGGTGCTCCATCACAACACAAGCTGCACCTCTTCCCTCCTTCCATGAAATCACACGGGTTCTTGGAATTGGTCTAGATCAGGGGTGGCCAACCCGCGGTCCGTGAGATTTGTGGACATTTACAAAATATATTTATTTTATAATAGTGAAAACCAATGTATTAAAAAATGTTACATTATGTGTGCATTCATATATTCAAAATTTAAAATTAACTGTCGAAATTATAAGAGAAAAATAACTTTGTTTTTAAAATAATGTTCTTGCGATTATATGACAGATATTGCCTTATTTATTTATGAGTTTGCAGAATACTTAAATTATGTTCTGCGAACTGAAGATGCACGCGCATCTTGGAACATCTAATATAACAAACAGGTTCTATGTTTCACTTTAAGTGACCTCAGTGACGCAGTGACCATCCTTAGATATCCACAGTTGATTGTTGGTAGTAAAGCAAACCAAACTCTTAGTTCATGTCTTTAGCTCTTTTGGTTCAACTTACACCTGTTTTTTCCCCCCCTTTTTTCCCCCGAAAAAGAAATGGACCAAACACAAAACACGCTTAAACATAACGAACGCTAAACTGCAACACCCATTACGATGTGCAAATACCCAAATTGAGATCGATTTGCAAAAGCTAAGTGAAAGAGTAGAGAAACAAATATCGCACTAGTAAAATAAACATTTTTAAATGATTTCATTTTTTCATTTCATTTATATTTATATATTTTTCATATTTCATTTTTAGTGTTCTATATTTCTTTACAATGTGTGTTTAGTATCATTGTTATTACACTGAAGTGACAAAAGTCATGGGATAGCAATATTCAAATTTTCAGATGGCAGTAGCATCGCGTAGAACAGGTATAAACGCGCAGTGCTTTCGCAGAGCTTTCATTTCTGTTCAAGTTATTCATGTGAAGAGGTTTTGACTGGATGATGACCGCACGACGGGAATTAACAGACTTTGAACGCGGAATGTTAGTTGGAGCTAGACGCATGGGTCATGCCATTTCGGAAATCGTTAGGGAATTCAACATTCCCAGATCCACTGTGTCAAGACTGTGCCGAGAGTATGAAATTTCAGGCATAACATCCCGCCATGGACAGCGCAGTGGTCGACCGCCTGCACTTAACAACCGAGACCGGCGACGTCTGCAAAGAGTCGTAAATTCTAACAGACAAGCAACACTGCGTCAAATAACCGCAGAAATCAATGTGGGACGTACAAGGGACTTGTCTGTTAGAACTGTGCGGAGAAATTTGGCTTTCTTGGGCTATTCCAGCAGAAGACCGACTCGAGTGCCTTTACTGACAGAACGACATCGCTTGCAGCGACTCTCATGGGCACGTGAGCATATCGGTTGGTCCCTAGATGAATGGAAAACCAAGGCCTGGTCCGATGAGTCACGATTTCAGTTGGTAAGAGCTGATGGTAGGGTTCGAGTGTGGCGCAGACCCCACGAAGCCATGGACCCAAACTGTCAGCAAGGCACTGTTCAAGCTGGTGGTGGCTGCGTAATGGTGTGGGCTGTTTTCCATGGCATGGACTTGGTCCTCTGGTGCGACTGGACCGAACATTGACTGGAAATGCTTATGTTCAGCTACTTGGAGATCACTTGCAGCCATTCATGGACTTCATGTACCCAAACAACGATGGGATTTTTATGGATGACAATGCGCCATGTCACCGGGCCACAACTGTTCGCGATTGGTTTGAAGAACATTCTGGACAATTCCAACGAATGATCTGGCCACCTAGATCGCCCGACATGAATCCCATCGAGCATTTATGGGACATCATCGAGAGGTCTGTTCGTGCCCAAAATCCTGCACCATCAACGCTTTCACAATTATGGACGTCTATCGAGACTGAATGGCTCAATTCCTGCAGAAATGTTTACAAGTAAAGTAAACGCAAAAATAATAGTTAATAGTTTGTTTTTAATAGTTAATAACAGGTTTAATAGTTTATAATGGGTCTAAATCTAATATGAGGATATATAATTTTATATGTGGTTCGCGGAGTTAGGATGCATTTCCAAAGTGGCCCGCAAGATCATTTGGGTTGGCCACCTCTGGTCTAGACTTTGCTGTCTATTAAGTGGGATAAGAAAAGAAGTTTTGTTGAATATATATTATTATTAAATTCATATTTTATTATTATTTAACTAAATTGACCAGAAATACGCACTAAATTAAAAATATTACTAAAAAAAGAGTATATCAAAGAAAAGTTATCATGATTAATGATTTATAGCTGAATATAAATGATTAAAACGCATTAAATCTAGAATTCTACTTAAAAGGAGAGTATCATGATTATTGTAATGATTTAAATCTAAATGTAAATCATTTGATTGTTAAAAATATTATCATTTAATATTATTACCTTTAGTTAATAACATTTATAGAAAAACATAAATCATTTAATTTATTAAATATGATATCATTTAAGAAAAAAATCATGGAATATTAATGATTTATATTATATAAATCATTTATTCATTTAAAAAAAATGGAATATTACGATTATAAATTTATTCATAGAAAAATGAAAATCTAGAATCTACTTAAAAGGAGAGTATGTCAAAGAAAAGTTATCATGATTCATGTAATGATTTATAGCTAAACATAAATCATTTAATAGCTGAAAATATGATATCATTTAATAAAAAAAAAAATGGAATATTACCTTTAGATTATATAACATTTATTCATAGAAAAACGCATTAAATCTAGAATTCTACTTAAAAGGAGAGTATGTCAAAGAAAAGTTATCATGATTCATGTAATGATTTATAGCTAAACATAAATCATTTAATTGCTGAAAATATGATATCATTTAAGAAAAAAAATGGAATATTACCTTTAGATTATATAACATTTATTCATAGAAAAACGCATTAAATCTAGAATTCTACTTAAAAGGAGAGTATGTCAAAGAAAAGTTATCATGATTCATGTAATGATTTATAGCTAAACATAAATCATTTAATAGCTGAAAATATGATATCATTTAAGAAAAAAATGGAATATTACCTTTAGATTATATAACATTTATTCATAGAAAAACGCATTAAATCTAGAATTCTACTTAAAAGGAGAGTATGTCAAAGAAAAGTTATCATGATTCATGTAATGATTTATAGCTAAACATAAATCATTTAATAGCTGAAAATATGATATCATTTAATAAAAAAAATGGAATATTACCTTTAGATTATATAACATTTATTCATAGAAAAACGCATTAAATCTAGAATTCTACTTAAAAGGAGAGTATGTCAAAGAAAAGTTATCATGATTCATGTAATGATTTATAGCTAAACATAAATCATTTAATAGCTGAAAATATGATATCATTTAAGAAAAAAATGGAATATTACCTTTAGATTATATAACATTTATTCATAGAAAAACGCATTAAATCTAGAATTCTACTTAAAAGGAGAGTATGTCAAAGAAAAGTTATCATGATTCATGTAATGATTTATAGCTAAACATAAATCATTTAATAGCTGAAAATATGATATCATTTAATAAAAAAAATGGAATATTACCTTTAGATTATATAACATTTATTCATAGAAAAACGCATTAAATCTAGAATTCTACTTAAAAGGAGAGTATGTCAAAGAAAAGTTATCATGATTCATGTAATGATTTATAGCTAAACATAAATCATTTAATAGCTGAAAATATGATATCATTTAATAAAAAAAAAATGGAATATTACCTTTAGATTATATAACATTTATTCATAGAAAAACGCATTAAATCTAGAATTCTACTTAAAAGGAGAGTATGTCAAAGAAAAGTTATCATGATTCATGTAATGATTTATAGCTAAACATAAATCATTTAATAGCTGAAAATATGATATCATTTAAGAAAAAAAAAATGGAATATTACCTTTAGATTATATAACATTTATTCATAGAAAAACGCATTAAATCTAGAATTCTACTTAAAAGGAGAGTATGTCAAAGAAAAGTTATCATGATTCATGTAATGATTTATAGCTAAACATAAATCATTTAATAGCTGAAAATATGATATCATTTAATAAAAAAAATGGAATATTACCTTTAGATTATATAACATTTATTCATAGAAAAACGCATTAAATCTAGAATTCTACTTAAAAGGAGAGTATGTCAAAGAAAAGTTATCATGATTCATGTAATGATTTATAGCTAAACATAAATCATTTAATTGCTGAAAATATGATATCATTTAATAAAAAAAATGGAATATTACCTTTAGATTATATAACATTTATTCATAGAAAAACGCATTAAATCTAGAATTCTACTTAAAAGGAGAGTATGTCAAAGAAAAGTTATCATGATTCATGTAATGATTTATAGCTAAACATAAATCATTTAATAGCTGAAAATATGATATCATTTAATAAAAAAATGGAATATTACCTTTAGATTATATAACATTTATTCATAGAAAAACGCATTAAATCTAGAATTCTACTTAAAAGGAGAGTATGTCAAAGAAAAGTTATCATGATTCATGTAATGATTTATAGCTAAACATAAATCATTTAATAGCTGAAAATATGATATCATTTAAGAAAAAAAATGGAATATTACCTTTAGATTATATAACATTTATTCATAGAAAAACGCATTAAATCTAGAATTCTACTTAAAAGGAGAGTATGTCAAAGAAAAGTTATCATGATTCATGTAATGATTTATAGCTAAACATAAATCATTTAATAGCTGAAAATATGATATCATTTAATAAAAAAAATGGAATATTACCTTTAGATTATATAACATTTATTCATAGAAAAACGCATTAAATCTAGAATTCTACTTAAAAGGAGAGTATGTCAAAGAAAAGTTATCATGATTCATGTAATGATTTATAGCTAAACATAAATCATTTAATAGCTGAAAATATGATATCATTTAAGAAAAAAATGGAATATTACCTTTAGATTATATAACATTTATTCATAGAAAAACGCATTAAATCTAGAATTCTACTTAAAAGGAGAGTATGTCAAAGAAAAGTTATCATGATTCATGTAATGATTTATAGCTAAACATAAATCATTTAATAGCTGAAAATATGATATCATTTAAGAAAAAAAAATGGAATATTACCTTTAGATTATATAACATTTATTCATAGAAAAACGCATTAAATCTAGAATTCTACTTAAAAGGAGAGTATGTCAAAGAAAAGTTATCATGATTCATGTAATGATTTATAGCTAAACATAAATCATTTAATAGCTGAAAATATGATATCATTTAATAAAAAAATGGAATATTACCTTTAGATTATATAACATTTATTCATAGAAAAACGCATTAAATCTAGAATTCTACTTAAAAGGAGAGTATGTCAAAGAAAAGTTATCATGATTCATGTAATGATTTATAGCTAAACATAAATCATTTAATAGCTGAAAATATGATATCATTTAATAAAAAAAAAATGGAATATTACCTTTAGATTATATAACATTTATTCATAGAAAAACGCATTAAATCTAGAATTCTACTTAAAAGGAGAGTATGTCAAAGAAAAGTTATCATGATTCATGTAATGATTTATAGCTAAACATAAATCATTTAATAGCTGAAAATATGATATCATTTAAGAAAAAAAAAAATGGAATATTACCTTTAGATTATATAACATTTATTCATAGAAAAACGCATTAAATCTAGAATTCTACTTAAAAGGAGAGTATGTCAAAGAAAAGTTATCATGATTCATGTAATGATTTATAGCTAAACATAAATCATTTAATAGCTGAAAATATGATATCATTTAAGAAAAAAAATGGAATATTACCTTTAGATTATATAACATTTATTCATAGAAAAACGCATTAAATCTAGAATTCTACTTAAAAGGAGAGTATGTCAAAGAAAAGTTATCATGATTCATGTAATGATTTATAGCTAAACATAAATCATTTAATAGCTGAAAATATGATATCATTTAATAAAAAAAAAAAAAATGGAATATTACCTTTAGATTATATAACATTTATTCATAGAAAAACGCATTAAATCTAGAATTCTACTTAAAAGGAGAGTATGTCAAAGAAAAGTTATCATGATTCATGTAATGATTTATAGCTAAACATAAATCATTTAATTGCTGAAAATATGATATCATTTAATAAAAAAAAAATGGAATATTACCTTTAGATTATATAACATTTATTCATAGAAAAACGCATTAAATCTAGAATTCTACTTAAAAGGAGAGTATGTCAAAGAAAAGTTATCATGATTCATGTAATGATTTATAGCTAAACATAAATCATTTAATAGCTGAAAATATGATATCATTTAATAAAAAAAATGGAATATTACCTTTAGATTATATAACATTTATTCATAGAAAAACGCATTAAATCTAGAATTCTACTTAAAAGGAGAGTATGTCAAAGAAAAGTTATCATGATTCATGTAATGATTTATAGCTAAACATAAATCATTTAATAGCTGAAAATATGATATCATTTAAGAAAAAAAATGGAATATTACCTTTAGATTATATAACATTTATTCATAGAAAAACGCATTAAATCTAGAATTCTACTTAAAAGGAGAGTATGTCAAAGAAAAGTTATCATGATTCATGTAATGATTTATAGCTAAACATAAATCATTTAATAGCTGAAAATATGATATCATTTAATAAAAAAAAAATGGAATATTACCTTTAGATTATATAACATTTATTCATAGAAAAACGCATTAAATCTAGAATTCTACTTAAAAGGAGAGTATGTCAAAGAAAAGTTATCATGATTCATGTAATGATTTATAGCTAAACATAAATCATTTAATAGCTGAAAATATGATATCATTTAATAAAAAAAAATGGAATATTACCTTTAGATTATATAACATTTATTCATAGAAAAACGCATTAAATCTAGAATTCTACTTAAAAGGAGAGTATGTCAAAGAAAAGTTATCATGATTCATGTAATGATTTATAGCTAAACATAAATCATTTAATAGCTGAAAATATGATATCATTTAATAAAAAAAATGGAATATTACCTTTAGATTATATAACATTTATTCATAGAAAAACGCATTAAATCTAGAATTCTACTTAAAAGGAGAGTATGTCAAAGAAAAGTTATCATGATTCATGTAATGATTTATAGCTAAACATAAATCATTTAATAGCTGAAAATATGATATCATTTAATAAAAAAAATGGAATATTACCTTTAGATTATATAACATTTATTCATAGAAAAACGCATTAAATCTAGAATTCTACTTAAAAGGAGAGTATGTCAAAGAAAAGTTATCATGATTCATGTAATGATTTATAGCTAAACATAAATCATTTAATAGCTGAAAATATGATATCATTTAATAAAAAAATGGAATATTACCTTTAGATTATATAACATTTATTCATAGAAAAACGCATTAAATCTAGAATTCTACTTAAAAGGAGAGTATGTCAAAGAAAAGTTATCATGATTCATGTAATGATTTATAGCTAAACATAAATCATTTAATAGCTGAAAATATGATATCATTTAATAAAAAAAATGGAATATTACCTTTAGATTATATAACATTTATTCATAGAAAAACGCATTAAATCTAGAATTCTACTTAAAAGGAGAGTATGTCAAAGAAAAGTTATCATGATTCATGTAATGATTTATAGCTAAACATAAATCATTTAATAGCTGAAAATATGATATCATTTAATAAAAAAAATGGAATATTACCTTTAGATTATATAACATTTATTCATAGAAAAACGCATTAAATCTAGAATTCTACTTAAAAGGAGAGTATGTCAAAGAAAAGTTATCATGATTCATGTAATGATTTATAGCTAAACATAAATCATTTAATTGCTGAAAATATGATATCATTTAATAAAAAAAATGGAATATTACCTTTAGATTATATAACATTTATTCATAGAAAAACGCATTAAATCTAGAATTCTACTTAAAAGGAGAGTATGTCAAAGAAAAGTTATCATGATTCATGTAATGATTTATAGCTAAACATAAATCATTTAATAGCTGAAAATATGATATCATTTAAGAAAAAAAATGGAATATTACCTTTAGATTATATAACATTTATTCATAGAAAAACGCATTAAATCTAGAATTCTACTTAAAAGGAGAGTATGTCAAAGAAAAGTTATCATGATTCATGTAATGATTTATAGCTAAACATAAATCATTTAATAGCTGAAAATATGATATCATTTAAGAAAAAAAAATGGAATATTACCTTTAGATTATATAACATTTATTCATAGAAAAACGCATTAAATCTAGAATTCTACTTAAAAGGAGAGTATGTCAAAGAAAAGTTATCATGATTCATGTAATGATTTATAGCTAAACATAAATCATTTAATTGCTGAAAATATGATATCATTTAATAAAAAAATGGAATATTACCTTTAGATTATATAACATTTATTCATAGAAAAACGCATTAAATCTAGAATTCTACTTAAAAGGAGAGTATGTCAAAGAAAAGTTATCATGATTCATGTAATGATTTATAGCTAAACATAAATCATTTAATAGCTGAAAATATGATATCATTTAATAAAAAAATGGAATATTACCTTTAGATTATATAACATTTATTCATAGAAAAACGCATTAAATCTAGAATTCTACTTAAAAGGAGAGTATGTCAAAGAAAAGTTATCATGATTCATGTAATGATTTATAGCTAAACATAAATCATTTAATAGCTGAAAATATGATATCATTTAAGAAAAAAAAAAATGGAATATTACCTTTAGATTATATAACATTTATTCATAGAAAAACGCATTAAATCTAGAATTCTACTTAAAAGGAGAGTATGTCAAAGAAAAGTTATCATGATTCATGTAATGATTTATAGCTAAACATAAATCATTTAATAGCTGAAAATATGATATCATTTAAGAAAAAAAAAATGGAATATTACCTTTAGATTATATAACATTTATTCATAGAAAAACGCATTAAATCTAGAATTCTACTTAAAAGGAGAGTATGTCAAAGAAAAGTTATCATGATTCATGTAATGATTTATAGCTAAACATAAATCATTTAATAGCTGAAAATATGATATCATTTAAGAAAAAAATGGAATATTACCTTTAGATTATATAACATTTATTCATAGAAAAACGCATTAAATCTAGAATTCTACTTAAAAGGAGAGTATGTCAAAGAAAAGTTATCATGATTCATGTAATGATTTATAGCTAAACATAAATCATTTAATTGCTGAAAATATGATATCATTTAATAAAAAAAATGGAATATTACCTTTAGATTATATAACATTTATTCATAGAAAAACGCATTAAATCTAGAATTCTACTTAAAAGGAGAGTATGTCAAAGAAAAGTTATCATGATTCATGTAATGATTTATAGCTAAACATAAATCATTTAATAGCTGAAAATATGATATCATTTAATAAAAAAAATGGAATATTACCTTTAGATTATATAACATTTATTCATAGAAAAACGCATTAAATCTAGAATTCTACTTAAAAGGAGAGTATGTCAAAGAAAAGTTATCATGATTCATGTAATGATTTATAGCTAAACATAAATCATTTAATAGCTGAAAATATGATATCATTTAAGAAAAAAATGGAATATTACCTTTAGATTATATAACATTTATTCATAGAAAAACGCATTAAATCTAGAATTCTACTTAAAAGGAGAGTATGTCAAAGAAAAGTTATCATGATTCATGTAATGATTTATAGCTAAACATAAATCATTTAATAGCTGAAAATATGATATCATTTAATAAAAAAAATGGAATATTACCTTTAGATTATATAACATTTATTCATAGAAAAACGCATTAAATCTAGAATTCTACTTAAAAGGAGAGTATGTCAAAGAAAAGTTATCATGATTCATGTAATGATTTATAGCTAAACATAAATCATTTAATAGCTGAAAATATGATATCATTTAATAAAAAAAAAATGGAATATTACCTTTAGATTATATAACATTTATTCATAGAAAAACGCATTAAATCTAGAATTCTACTTAAAAGGAGAGTATGTCAAAGAAAAGTTATCATGATTCATGTAATGATTTATAGCTAAACATAAATCATTTAATAGCTGAAAATATGATATCATTTAATAAAAAAAATGGAATATTACCTTTAGATTATATAACATTTATTCATAGAAAAACGCATTAAATCTAGAATTCTACTTAAAAGGAGAGTATGTCAAAGAAAAGTTATCATGATTCATGTAATGATTTATAGCTAAACATAAATCATTTAATAGCTGAAAATATGATATCATTTAATAAAAAAATGGAATATTACCTTTAGATTATATAACATTTATTCATAGAAAAACGCATTAAATCTAGAATTCTACTTAAAAGGAGAGTATGTCAAAGAAAAGTTATCATGATTCATGTAATGATTTATAGCTAAACATAAATCATTTAATTGCTGAAAATATGATATCATTTAATAAAAAAAATGGAATATTACCTTTAGATTATATAACATTTATTCATAGAAAAACGCATTAAATCTAGAATTCTACTTAAAAGGAGAGTATGTCAAAGAAAAGTTATCATGATTCATGTAATGATTTATAGCTAAACATAAATCATTTAATAGCTGAAAATATGATATCATTTAAGAAAAAAAATGGAATATTACCTTTAGATTATATAACATTTATTCATAGAAAAACGCATTAAATCTAGAATTCTACTTAAAAGGAGAGTATGTCAAAGAAAAGTTATCATGATTCATGTAATGATTTATAGCTAAACATAAATCATTTAATAGCTGAAAATATGATATCATTTAATAAAAAAAAAATGGAATATTACCTTTAGATTATATAACATTTATTCATAGAAAAACGCATTAAATCTAGAATTCTACTTAAAAGGAGAGTATGTCAAAGAAAAGTTATCATGATTCATGTAATGATTTATAGCTAAACATAAATCATTTAATTGCTGAAAATATGATATCATTTAATAAAAAAAATGGAATATTACCTTTAGATTATATAACATTTATTCATAGAAAAACGCATTAAATCTAGAATTCTACTTAAAAGGAGAGTATGTCAAAGAAAAGTTATCATGATTCATGTAATGATTTATAGCTAAACATAAATCATTTAATTGCTGAAAATATGATATCATTTAATAAAAAAAAAATGGAATATTACCTTTAGATTATATAACATTTATTCATAGAAAAACGCATTAAATCTAGAATTCTACTTAAAAGGAGAGTATGTCAAAGAAAAGTTATCATGATTCATGTAATGATTTATAGCTAAACATAAATCATTTAATTGCTGAAAATATGATATCATTTAATAAAAAAAAATGGAATATTACCTTTAGATTATATAACATTTATTCATAGAAAAACGCATTAAATCTAGAATTCTACTTAAAAGGAGAGTATGTCAAAGAAAAGTTATCATGATTCATGTAATGATTTATAGCTAAACATAAATCATTTAATTGCTGAAAATATGATATCATTTAAGAAAAAAAATGGAATATTACCTTTAGATTATATCCACTTATTCCCCAGAGTGAAGCTATTTTTATGTTTTTCAAATGAAATCATCTAAAATAAAAAAAAAAAAAAGACTACTGAATGTTGCTCACTGCCATAAAACTTTCTTTGTAACTGAAGAATAAAAAACACAATTTTATTCTCAGAATTTAATTGCTCACTCAGTTTTTATATTGAATTTAAATTCTTTCAAAGCAAACGCAATCATCTGTTGAATCTGGTACCAAAAAAAAAAAAATAAATAAATAACATGCACTTATTCAGCGAATTTGAAAACTCTTACAATTATTTGTTTTTGAATCCAATGCATCCCAGACAAAACTTTTGAACAATTGTTCACACTGGAGATAATTATTGATTACATAAAACGGTAAGAAAAAAAAAAAAAAAAAGAAGTGAGGGAAACGATAGCCAAATATTTCAACTCAGATATTTTTCCCATGAGATTCGAGCACTTATGTAACTTTATTCGGGAGTTTTCTCTGAAAACATTATTTTTGAAATTATACAGTGAAGTATAAAACAGATTGTTCTCGAAAGAATGGGAACGCGCGTTATTTTTCTCAACGCCAAAGTAACTCGCTTTTCACGGATAATCAACACAGGGAATTCTTTAAAAAAATTAATAAATTATGCGTACCCATTCACACGTATTACAGATGAATTTCTTTTAATCGAAAATTAAAAATAAATAAATAAAGATTTTAGCTGAATTTGTGAAAAATACTCACAAGGAATTTAAAAACAACCCAGATATATTATGTTCTTTAACCGACTATAAATTTAATTCTCAAGCAAATTAAAAGTAAACAATTCAAATATTAAAAATAAGAGCTCAAATTGAGCTAATTAACCCGTAACAAAAGGATGTTCCTATTTTTTACTTACATTAGAGTTCTTCAACAAACAAAATTAGTAAGTAATAACAATAACTTTGTTCACACATATTACTTGCACCATAAGCTGAATTAGTGTTCATAGCAAACAACAAAAACTAATCTGCATCGATTATAAAATAAATATATCTTGTAAAGGTGTGATAAATCTCAAGAGCCGGAAAAAATATTCAAGGCGGGCCGCGGGTTGGCCACCCCTGGTCTAGATATTGTTGTCTACCAAGTGGGCTAAGAAACAACAACAAAAGCAAATCTGTTGTTAAATTAATTTAGAAGCAAATAATTTGGGTGCTAAAAATTAAAACGCAAATTCAGCTAAATGGTAAATCAATAATAAAAAGCTTCTATATTATAGCTATGAATATTTAAAATTCGGTAAAAAATAAGACAGGAATAATTGCTCACAGGCAGCTCACGTCGTTGGTGAGCATTAGAGAGAAAGTTCAGTCAGCTGACGGCTTTGTTGTAGACGCTATTTCGAAAAACGAGGAGATTCGGTTTCGTTTGTGATGTTCAGCATCTTGCCTCGTTAGTCGGACTACCACTACACCACACCACACCATATCACTGTGCCTAGAGTTGAGTTCCCCGTATACAGTTTGGGAATGATGTGGGTCTGACTGGGCTCCGTGACGCTCTTGCAGTCATATAAGACGGGGAACTACGGTTTAAAGTGGTTTCCGGATCACTACAAATCTCCATGGTACCGCCGGAACTAGAGCCCGAAGCCTGTGGCACCGAGTGCTGGACACTCGGCCATTCAGGCCTTCGTAAATCAGACTACTTGGTGGAAGTTTTACGGGTTAAAACTTTTCGGTTACGGACTTTTCTAAAAAGTTTCCCCTGAAAGCACTTTCCTCCTTCTTCAGCGTCACGGAGCTAAGTCAGACTTCTACATACTGCCCTCCCCCTTTCCTTCCCACCATGAGACCATACTGGTTCTTGGACTTGATCTAGATGTTGCTGTCTGCCAAGTGGGATAAGAAAAAAAAAAATAATTAACCATTAGGTTAAAAAAAAACATTCAATAAAACTAACAAAAAAAAATTAAATGCTGAAAAAAAAATTTGTACACTTTTTTTTGACATTTATAAATAATGATAATTATGTCATGATAATTAAAAGCAAACAATTCGAATATTTAAAATGAGAAGACAAATTGAGCTAACAAATAAATCAATAGCTATAAGCTGTTTCTTATTATGTTTGGAATTCATCTACAAAAGTTTATCCGAACAATTTACTCACACATATTACAGTTTAATAAAAAAAACGATCGATAATTAAATTTTAAAATAAATCAATAAGAAAATAGCACAAACGTTTATTTCTTTCTTTAAACAATTATAAATGAGATGCGCAATTGCATTAAAAGTAAACAATAAAAATGTAAATGCAAATTGAGCGAAATAATAAATCAATATTACATAAATTACGCGAGGTCTTCTTTATCGATATTCGGTATTTTCTATTTGTGAGATTCTTCATTTTTCTTCGTCGAGCAGATGTTTCTAATTGTTATTTATGTCGAGTAACAGTGATTTCAAAAGGAATGGGTCTGATTTATCGAGTTGTTGAATCTCTACTTATCATTTTCGATTTTTCTTTAAACCACATAAAAATATTTTTTGATTATCTTATTGAGTAAAATTAAATGTTTATTCTCTAAAACTTGGGTTCAAAGTCCAAGTTATACGGATAACATGAGGCCTGCTGTTGTTTTACTTAATTTTATGGCAATTTTAATTTAAAAAGCCGCATGATAAATAGTTTTTAAAGCCAGTTTGAATTAAAAATTAAAAGATCATCTAGATCTTGTTTAGTAATAATAAAAATAAACACTTGAATATTAGAAAAAAATATGTATTAAATGTTTTATATTTCATTGAAAACTAGTATATTAGAATTTCCTGACAACCTGAATGCAGGATCTTTAATTACATATAGATATCGTTTTCGGGAGTGACTTTTTTCGTTTCCTTGACCACCTACAATTTTTTTTTTTCTTTCACGAACTTTTTTTTTTTTTAAATTTATTTCACGAGTTTTTTTTTTTAATTTCTTTCACGAGCTTTTTTAATTCAATTTCTTTCACGAACTTTTTTTTAAAATTTCTTTCACGAACTTTTTTATACATAATATTTATTTAAAAAATAATTGAGTGATTATTAAATAATTTAATAAAAAACCTAGCCCGCATTTGCGTATTGTATGGGTGAAAACCCGGAAAACACTCACCAGGTAGTCCGACTCATGAGACAAGATGCTGAACATCACAAATGCTATCGAGTCTCATCGTTTTTTGAAACAATGGCTACAACAAAGGCGCCAGTGAATATTAAAAAGTCAATACCTATATTGATTAATCATAAATATTATTGTATGAAATAAATAAATCAATGTAAAATCACTAATCAAATTTTTTAATCATTTTTCATTATAGTGCTTCTTATATTTTATATATATATATATATATCTATATACTAGTATATAGCAGATGAAGAGGCTGTCCGTAATATGTTCAAGTCTTTGAATCCGTATTGTATTATTTACTTTAATAAAATACATTGACACGATTGTGAAATTTTTTTTTATTTAAAATGTTGTAAAAAAAATCTTTTCAAGAATTTAAGGATTGTCTGTTTTAAAAAATTTAAATTATTTGTTAAAATAGCAATTCTCAACTATTTCTGTTTTATATGTCAATCATAACAACTTTATTTCGAAGACTATTTTTTAGTTTCAAAAAATTATATATTTTGAAAAAAAATAAATAAAAAATATATAATTACATTGTTTATATCACGTAATTTCATGTAGTTTTCTGTACCTTACATTTTACAAAACATATTTAACTTTTCAAAGTTATTTGGTACAACTTGCGGTATTTATTTCACTGAAAAATAAAGAATAGAAAACTCTCGATTTAAAAATAGATATTTATGTAACGAAAAACAGAAAGCTTAAATAACACCATAAATAGTGTTTAAAAAAATAAAAATGAAAAACTGATCTAACTTTTATCTTCTTTATCATGGATGCTTAGTCCTTTTTATCTGATGCCCTCGTGACAGTAAAATGAAATCCCTGAAACTCTTTCTCAGAATAAATATTCTTAAATAAACTCATAGTAATTCTGTTATATTAGAAACAATTTATAAAATAAAATAAGATGCAATAATAGTGCATGTACTTTTAGTTAAGAAATGACGAATTTTAATTAAAATACATTATAAAGTGCAGTATAATTCAAATTCTATTATTAAAAATTTATTACTATGAAGATTTTTTATTATGTACAGTTACATGGTAGAAAACAATCCATTATATATATTGGCAATCACAAATGGAATTAATATTATCATATTTTAATGCATATATTCACATGAGAAATGTTAGATTAAATTTTTTCTCAACAATGTTTTCATGGATGCGCAAGGTGCACAACTAGCGTACAGAAGAGCATAAATGAATCTGATGTTGTCACGTCTAACCCTCAGTGTCCTGCAGTGCGGGACGGACATCCCTTTAGTAAGCCACACATGGCGGAAGGGAAAGGGGCAACTTCTGTTGGGATGGAGGTACTCGTAGTTAGAAGTCTAGCTCGGCTCCATGTCGCTGAAGAAGGAGGGTAGTTCCTTCCGGGAGGACTTTTAGGGGTAACTACCCCGCATTTACGTATCGTGTGGGAGGAAACCTGAAAAACTGTTCAGACTAATATTACCAGCACCAGCTGTTCAGACTAATGAGGCAAGCTGCTTAAAATCACAAACGCCACCGAGTCTCCTCCTGTTTTGAAACAGTACCTACAACAAAGCTGTCAGCTTATTGAACATCAGCCTAATGCTCATCAACGGCGTCCGTTGCCATTGAGCCACGAATCGGGCATGAATATGCAAAATTAGATATATGAATCTGATATCAGATCAGATATATGAATCTTCTGGTTGTATTGATGTAGTCCCTGTTTTCAGAAATGAGGTGACTCGATGGAGATTATGACAATATATGTAAAACCAATTGCATCGATAATCAGGTTGTGGTGAGAGTTTTCCGGATTTAATTCCATACGACAGCTGCAGCTAAAATTTCTCCCGTAAGGTATTTTCCTTTCCTCATCAACAGGTCGTGGGCTGTTTGGGATTCCTAAGTAGTACACGAGGTCCACCGATGTTCTACAAAGAAGAAGAATGTTCACGGATTCCTTGAACCAAAGCTGCGAACTTCCGCAAAGAAACCCCTTAAACCAGGAATGGGCAAACTCCGGCCAGCGAACCAATTCCGGCCCACCGGAAGATTCGTTCCGGCCCGCGGATAGAATTTTAATTTGCCGGTCTGAGGCAAATTAAAAGAAATATATATTTATATATTATATATCCATCTCCTTTTCTACTTGGATTAAACATTATTTTTTTCCTTCCTTTTTTTTTAAAGGATTGGTGATCTTTTTACTTTCTCTATTTTTGTTCCACGAAACATAAATCGACGAAAATAGCAAGCACAGACAGCTTTCAATCTGTAAAGTGTTAAAAAAGGAAACCAGTGCTATGTTTGCTTCATCTTATATATGTGAACAAGTGTTTTCAACTATGAACCTTAGAAAGAATTATTTCAGAAGTAGACTGACAGATGAGCATTTAGCCTCGTTCCTTAGAATCAGTACATCTCACTTCGAACCTCAATATGAGAAACTTTTAAAAATGAAATCGAAATTTTATTCATCTCATTAACATATTTAAATTGTAATACTTATATATTGTTTTTAAAATTTTAGAAAAATTTATCTTGGCCCGCCAAACTTTTCCTTTTCGATTTTTGGCCCGCGACTGAAAAAGTTTGCCCATCCCTGCCTTAAACCATGACCAAGCATCTCTGGTTTAGTGGTTTATAACTCATACTCTAAATAAGCAAAAAAAAAAAAAAAAAAAAATTTAAAAAATGACAATGAATAATTTTGTCATGTTAATTTACTAGATTTTTACTTCCATATGAATTCTGGCATTGACTAACATTGGAAGCACTCAGGTAATAAACCTGATATATTAAAAACCTGATTTATATAAATATGATGACCGAGTGACTAGCACTCTGCTGTCTCAGGTTTCAGATTCGAATCCCTGCTGTGCCATGGATGTCTGCAGTGGTTTGGAATCCACTTTAAACCGTAGGTCATGATCTAATATGAATGTAGAGCGTTGGGTGTAGGGTGACAAATCTACCCCGTCAAAGTAAAACATCTCCTGTTTCGAAATCGGGCCAGTAATTAGACGGTCATGGTTCAACAGGAATACCAGGGAGTTAGTTATATTAAAATGTATAAAATAAGTTTTATTTATATGTAAAGCAAATATATTAAATTACAAGGTTGACAATTAAAAAAAGTTTAAATAAAATGGTTTATTAATATTAAAAACAAGTTCCCTTATTATTATTTTTTATTATCAAAATATTTATTTATTATTTAAAAGTTAATTCAATAAAATGGGAAATAGAATTCTAATTTTATTTTTCTTGTTCCTAATTTTTTTTTCCATTAATAAATTTTAAAAATTTTAATTAAAAAAAAAATTTTTTTTAATTTTTTAAAATTTTCTGTTCTGAAAAATAATCAACCATTATTTTTCAGAATAGAAAATTTTATTTCAGCAAAGATTTATATTAAAAAAAAAATAGTGACCTTTTTATAAATGTAAAAAAAGTGCATATTGAGACTTTACTGAAATAAGAAAGTTTCAGTTCTTGAAAGTTATTATTTTAATCCCAAAAAAGAAAAAAAAAAGAGAAAAAAAAAAAAAAAAAAGAACTAGAATTCACTTATATTTCCCATTCTCTCGATCCCATACAAATAAAATAGAAGATATAGAATGAAAAAATATCTTCCTTTCTAATTCTATTCACAGCAAATTCCCATATCTCCTTTTTATCCCAAATCTGCAAAATATTAAAAAAGCGCCTGGATTCCCATAACAATTCAAATTTAAACAGTGATAAATTTTGGTTTTGCTGAAGGAATTTTTAACACATATTACTTTTTTTTAACCCAAAAATATTATTTAACGTCAGTATAAGAAAACATTATCCAGAATTATTACGGCATATAATTTTTAAGCTAAGAATAAAAAGAAAAATCATTCATAAAAAAATGGAAATTATCTATTCTGGTTATTCATGGTTGAATCATTTCTCAATAGCTAATTATCTGTGTATTTATATAAAATAATAAATGAAGAAATTAAATTAAAAGTAATTAAATAAATAATAATGTAAAATAAATTAATTACGAATTTTTGACTTTCTTTTTATTATAGAAAATATTGTTATTGTGATTATTCCTCAGTGACCGGCAGCTTGGGACGTCACTCCATGAGTAGTCTACTACGGAAAGAGGACATCATCTGTTGTGATGGAGCACCCCGTAGGTAGAAGTCTGATTTGGCTCCGTGTCACTGAAGAAGGAGGGAAGTGCCTTCAGGGAAGGATTTTAGGTGGAATTGCCCTACATTTGCGTATAGTATGAAAGAAAACTCACACCAGGTAGTCTGATTAGCAAAGCATAATATTGAACATCATAAACACCATCGATTCGCCTCGATTTTTAAATTGTCTACAATAATGCTTCAGAACTCAGCCCTAATGCTTACCAGCGACGCATGTTACCACTAAGCCACGAGTCGGGCTAGAAAAACTTAATATAATGTCTAATTTTTACAAAGCAATACATTAAATTAACCTGATATAATAAATAAAAATTAAAAAAATTAATTTAGCAAACTTTAACTAACTCTAAAAAGTTTATTAAACATGCTGATTGTAAGGATGTTTCTAGTTATCAACAAAGTGTTTAGCATGATTTTCTTGAAATTTTTATAAATCACTTAAAAAGACACTAAAAAAATTATTTTATAAAAATTTTTTTGTTTCAGAGACAATTCTATTTCAGAGTTTGCCCCTTTTTCTAAATTAAAATATATGGACAGATGTCGTCAAGATTGAAATGTAGAAAGATTCGTCAAGCAAAATAGTATCTAGCTTGACGAATTAAAATTGTTATCAAGTCAAAAAGTTGGTAAGGGTAGATTACAAGATAACTTAACCGAAAATTATTTATCTTTATACAAACTTAAAATATTTAAAGAAACAATTAAATTGATAATACTTTTTTTCTACATTCTATAATACATTCTATTAAACAGAGAATGCAGAAAAAATATTCATTCAGTTAACAAAAATACATTCTAAATATGGAAAGCATAAAGTATATAATAATTATTTGGGAGCTACAAAACCTCCAGCTTTCCAATAACAAAAGAATAAAATAATACATAAGGATGGTAGAGCCGGTTGATAGATGGGAAGGTTCAATATCAGTATTCTCACCAAGGGGGAAAAATGGACGCGAAATTACCTATACGGCACAGATGGCTACGGAGCAGGGTCGGGTGACATCAAGTTCTCAACATCGTGATATATCGCCTCTTTCATGATGTCTGACTACTTGAATAAACTCATGGGAAGCATCATCATCATCATTTGGGATCGTGTTTCCAGACAAAGCGCCAAATGGATTTCTAAGCAGATTTTCAAAGTGACAGACACAACAAAAGAGCTATGCACAGGAGAACAAAACCAGAAAGGAAAAATTCTTCTAATGAACGTCTGCAAAAGAATAAAAAAAAAATTCTATATCTATATACATATATAAATATACTGACAACATCAACAACACACTTATATATATATATATTTGAAGAGAACGTTTGAAAGTACAGTGGTGATTATTGTAAACAATTATTGTAGTGATTACTGTTCAACAACTCTTATTATATGTTATATATATATATATATTTAAAACAGGTGGAACACATAGATGGCGCTACTAGTATTAAATACATATGATTTTTAGTTTGTCCTAACCTTCAAAAGACATGTGTATAAATTTGACAGCTGTTGCACTATTAGTATGTGAGTTATCGCATTTTTGGTGAAGCAACTATTGTTAGTTTGAAAAAAATGGATAAAAAGGAATTTCGTGTGTTAATAAAGCATTGCTTTTTGGCGAAAAAAATACTATTGAAACCAAGGCTTGGCTTGATAAATATTATTCGTAATATTAAACATTATGAGTATAATATTCATTGACTATTTTAAAAAGGGAAAAACCATAAACAGCGACTGTTACGTAGCGTTATTGGAGCGTTTGAAAGACGAAAACGATGGCAAAATTGCATGAAATGGGCTTCGAATTGCTTCCGCATCCACCGTATTCTCCAGATCTGGCTCCCAGCGACTTTTTCCTGTTCTCAGACCTCAAGAGGATGCTCGCTGGAAAGAAATTTCGCGCCGATGAAGAGGTAATCTCCGAAACTGAAGCCTATTTTGAGGCTAAAGACAAATCGTACTATAAAAATGGTATCGAAAAATTGTATGACCTCTATAATAGTTGTATCGCCCTCGAAGTCAACTATATTGAATAATGAAATCAAATTCTATTAAAAGAAAGAATTTTTCTATGCTAGCCTACGAATTTTTCAGTCCACCAGGTATTAGCCTATGGGGCCTGGTGGCCGAAGGAATAGAGGTCTGGTGCTCGTTACCACAGGTTTCGGGATGAAGTGCTGGCGGTGACATGGAAGCTTGTAGTGGTTCGGGATCCACTTTAAGTCGTAGGTACCGGTCTAATGTGACTGTTTGGCTTAGGGCTGGCAACCCTACCCCGTAAAAAAGAAAAACGACATCTCATGTTTCAGAATCAGCCAGTAGGCAGAAGGCCTTCGCCCACCATGTGGCTGTCTCGCCAATGAAGAAGATATCAGACTGTATTATATATAGGGCAGCTCAACTACAATAATCATCACTGTATTTTTAAACGTTTTCTTAAAGAAAAACAATGTCTGTTGTTGTTGTTTGTCCTCAATTGTTGTTGATGTTGTATTTGCATATTGTAGTACCGTTTCAATTTTTTTTAAATACCTCATATTCTATGTGGCTACCAGTTTCATAACAATTTGTTAAAATATTTAAGCTTTACAAATTATTAAATTGCCCTTTACATTAATTAAAAACTATCCCTTTTTTTATGCTTCAATCAGTTCCGAAATCCAAATCAGTTGTAATCTAACATCCATCTATTCGAAGTACATATTTTTGATTGAAGTTTTCTGCACTTAATGAACTTTATAAAGTAATTTTGCACAGTAAAAACGTTGAAGTATTACCATATTCAGTACAATAGTGTTAGAGGCAAACCGTCATTGTATCTCATCTCTTTTTATGCAAACGCACCAACAAATGTGATTTGAAATCATTATTTTATAAGATCTGAGTAATTCCAACAGACTATAAAACGTTGAATCGATGAAACTAAAACTAAACTAACAATAAGAATTCAATATTGCTATTGTTATGAGTATTGTTTTTCAATTCCTCCTATTAGCTCACACTCTCCCTATATATATCTTGTTCCAATTTTCAATCGTTCATAAAATACTTTTCATCCATCCACTCAAGTTCAAATACATTTTTTTTAAACTTGTAGTGGATGACACTGGATGTTAACGCAGTTTTTTCAAATATTAATTCAGTCATTAAATTTAATGAATTAATTTTAGTTTTTTTTAGATTTAAGTTGAATATATCTACCAATAGATGGCGCCAGATAAACTTAAAAAAATGAATGAAAATTATTGACAAAGGACTGTCTGCAATATAGTGAAAAAAAAGTAGGAATTGACTTAATTTTTTTTTATATTATTTGTTTTATAGTAGAATATTGTAAAATCCATAGTATTATTACTAACTACAAGTTGATTATATATTAAAGTCTCATACTATCAAATGCATACATTTTTATTAGTGTTAGAATATGTTTTTGGGGAAGTAGGGGTGGAGTACAAAGTTTCATGTGTTCGAAATGCATTATGTATTCAATAAATTGACAAAGTAAATAATTATTTATTTAAAAATAATTAAAAACAACTGATATTTAAATATTGTTATTAAAAATAATTTCATGAAAATCTAAAAGTTGATCAGTGATTCATTTTTAAAATATGAACAATTTTATTAGCAAAAAAATTTTGCAAATAATAAAGAGATTATACTGTGAAATCACAACTGAAATAAAGAGGTTTTTTTTTTGGATAATATATTAAACTTAGATAAAACGATGTTACACAATTTAAAATTTTTTATGTTAACAACTTAGCTTGACGGAATTATGAAATTATCTTTTTAATCAAGGATGTCTAGACTTTTAATTTCTTCCCATTTGAAAAAAAAAATTGCCTCGGATCGTAGATAAAATATAATATGTGCAATCTATAATTTACGCATATAAGATAGTAAAATATTATGCAATATTTATCTATAATGTACTAATATTTACAATGGGCTATGAATAGTTTATAGTATCCAACGTCACAATTATTTGAACATATTTATTTCTTAACATAATAAATATTTTTTTCTTTAGAATTTTTTTATCGTCATTGAGCATGTCAAGCAAATATTTAAAAAAAAAAAATGAAATAGAAAATGTAGATAGTGTTGAAGTAAAATTAAAACTCCCGTTACATTATTTATTTATTATATAATTCAAATTTAAAGAATATAATTGTCCATGAAAATCAAAAAGTGAAGGAAAGACTCTCAAGATGTCTACAATTTCAGGTCGAGCTGCATTTATTACAATTTTTTGTGACCGAATTGGACGACCCTGTTGTAAAAAAAATAATTTTCAAAATTTAAAACAGTAATTATCAAACATGGTATTAATTATTTTATATTAATACCATGTTTGATAATTACTATTTTAAATTTTGAAAATTATTTTTTTTACAACAGGGTCGTCCAATTCGGTCACAAAAAATTGTGCGAATGACGGACTACCAGATGAAAAATGAGTGAGACTAACAACAAAATGAAAAAAAATCTCACCCAGTATTCTCAAGTATTAAGTCAAGTTTCTCAAACCCCCCCGTTTTTTTTACAATCGGCTAGTAAGTATTTATTTTATTTATGTATTATTTTTATGTATATAATTATTTATTATTAGTATTAAGTATTATATTCTTTTTATGTATATTATTTTATTTATTCTATGACCGACACACACACATATATATGAGAGAGGGAGACGGACAAGGTTACCAATATAACATTAAAAAGGCAAATATTATTATATTATTATTTGTCACTCGTCTACTGATTCGAGTACTTTTTTACATACAACTTCTATAAAATTAATATCTTGTATCAAAATGGTTTAAAAATAACTAAATGCATTTAAAATAATGAATTTTTACGAAAAGTCTCAAACAGTCTAGTTTATATTTAACAAAAAAATTCTCCGTAAAACTATTACTATGATACTGCAAGTGCATATGCTGGAATGCAAATAAACAATTTCAATGTTAAAAAAAGTAATTATAAGTAGTTGATAATTTTTAGGAATCCTACTATCCTACCTTAGTTTTTATTTTAAAGAAAAATATTTTGAATAATTCATTTAAGAGATTTATTGAGTCAAAGAAGCATATAAAAGGTGTTCGTAAATCACTGGACACATTTGCATAATTCCACAGGATGTCTCAAAACCAAGTTTACGAACTTCTACGAACGAGTAGCACAGACTAGTAGCATAGACGAGACGACTCAAAATCACATTACAATGCTGAATCGGAAATGATTTGAATAAGCTGTAAATGGCGTTGCATGGGCACGAGTGTTCAGAGCGTTCTCCCAGAAACTCTTCATTTCACATCTTCACACAGAAGTTGCAAGATCACTAATTATATGAAAACCGGACTAGTGGTTATCTTTAATCAATATATGAACGTGAAAGCAACAATCAATACATCAATGCATCATTTTTGACATATATAAGCTTGCATATTATTAGCATTTACAACGAATAGAAATATTTAAATACCTTTTTTTATTTTAAACTCATATTTTTTGTATTTAATAATACATGCAATAAAAATTAATACTTTTTAAAACTTCTTAAATTGAAATTTAACTTTTAGTATTAAAAAAGAAAATCAAATAAACCAAGACTTATGAAAGACTTATGTGTCAGACTCTATTGTATTTGTCAGATATATAACATGGGAACGGAATCCTCTTGTAAATCGATAAAGTATACTTAACATAACAAATGCGGACGACATACAATACTATTTCTAACAGCAGCCTCTTTGACCGATTGCAACAGCTGTTCAAAATCCAGGGGGTCAGAGTCCAGAGAGAGTACTGCATCAGAGTCCAGGGGTCCGTCATGAGTCATGAATACGGTTTGATACGGTTAATACGGTTTCTGGTCATGTAGATTTTGCAGATATGGTATAAGACAACCAATTTCAAATATGCATGCTAACGGCTCGTCTCTCTGCAGTATCTGCATGAAAACGGTATAAATCCGTGGTTCACCTTTGGTGCTGTTGATTATGCTACTTGTTGTTGATGTGCAATTGATTAGTTAGCTACATATTCACTTACGTGATGAACTTTCGTTTCTGTTGTTGTGTGAACTAATAACTCAAGAAAGCATTTCCCACCCTGTATTGTAACGTGATTTCCAGTCGTCTAGGCATATACTACCCCTGAAGAAATGTTAGTTACAAAAAAAATTAACAAAAGAGATATAAATGGTTTAATGCAATTCCAATCTATTCTCTGCTATATCCTACATATTGGGAAGTGTGAGAATTATGAAATTCTAAATTGATAAACGTATTTAGCAAAATGGAATTTTTCATTGCAATATACGTGAGAGATTTTATCTATTATATTGTCTTGCTCTAATTTTCCAAGAAATGATGAAGCATGCTACAAACGTTATTTGTTCAAAACTCTTCAGGTGCTTGCCAAAGCAAAGCATGAAATAGAGCATCATTTGGATACACAACGAGCAACTAATAAATCTCCCACTGAAATTTACAAACTTCTGTAGCATGTACGCAACTTGCAATCTGTATGTATATGCAGCCTGTTTTTTAGCATGTATGCAGCCTGTAAACCTTTGTAGCTTGTATTCTGCCTGTAAACCTCTGTAGCCTGTATACTGCCTGTAAACTTCTGTGGCCTGTATCCAAACTTCTGTATACTGGCTGTAAACTTCTGTAGCCTTAAAAAGGAATAATTGAACCTATGCGACTAAAAAAAAAAAGACTTTAAATTTTAAGAGATGTACAACACTGGGGTGAACATTTTTTTAAAATTCGAGTCATTTTGCGAATTGCGAGAAATTAACAGGTTTACTGAAATATAAATAAACAATGAAATAATCAACTAATTATTTTTAGCAAAATTAAAATTTTTTTTAATATATTGTAAAAAATTTATTAACTTTTATAAATAATAATACAAGACGTCAATTTACAATGATCATGAACTCCTTTTTTTTCTAAAATTGTTCCTATACACTTTAAGAAATGGCTTATATTTTAAGATAATACTGAAACATTTAAAAATTCTTATTTTGTTA
Source organism: Caerostris darwini (assembly GCA_021605075.1). Lineage (NCBI taxonomy): Eukaryota > Metazoa > Arthropoda > Arachnida > Araneae > Araneidae > Caerostris > Caerostris darwini. The sequence goes on along the minus strand of BPLQ01015713.1, from coordinate 960,677 downwards.
TAAGTTGGAATTTATTACTTTAGTAAGCCGCAAAGATAAAACAAAAATCTTTTATAAAATTAAAAAAATAAACAAATTTGTGTATATTAGATCTACAGATATTATAATTTGTATATTAGGATCTTTGGCTTTACATTTTTTTTTATCAAAAGAAAATGACACCATAATAATTCTGAAAATCCCAAATATTGTAAATGCTAAAATTTAATTTAATTAAACTAAAGAGGCAATCTTTTTTTTTTTTTTTTTTTTTTTTTATCTTTTCGTGAAAGATTTCATCTGTATCAGCTACCATGTTGTTGTCGTTTCACCAATGCGTTTAGAGAAGTTGATCACAAAAGATACGATAAGTCCATGGACATTCATTTTGGGAGATTAAAGAGAATGTTCCCGACAACGTTTGGAAAAGGGGGGGATTAGAGCATTAGCACGCCGTAAATGAAACAAAGTGGGGAGATTAAAAGCACTCGAGCTCAAAAGCTTTTAATCGCTTCGTCCCCCTCCCCATCTTTTCGAACAATGCGATGGAACAGCCTTAAGAGAACACGCATTATTAACCAGAAACCCCTACTATGGGTTCTATATTTCCAACTACTCAAGTAAATTTTCTAAAGACCCTGAAAGCTTTTAAGGATAATAGTGTTGTTTTGAAAAGTTCATTTTCTTTATTAGGAATTTTCAACGCTGTAATTCGACCAACACAACATGAACATCAAGGCAACGATCAATATATGAGCATGTTATTTTCAGCATATGTAAGCGTCATTATTATTTTTTTACTTATTATTTATGACTACTCGCATTTATCTGTAATATAAATGTTATTCAAAACCAGTTTTTATCTTAAATTTTTTCTTCTGTAGTTAATTATGTATACAATAATTTTTTTTTTTTAATGCAGCTGACAAACATTTATACAATTGTCTTGGATGCTTTAAGGCAAGCGCTGCACTGACGTTACTCTGACGCAGAGTAACAACACCCCCGCAATGCTCTACGATCATGTTAGACTTAGTTGCTGTTTAAAGTGAATTCCGAATCCCTACGAACTTCCATGGCACCGACGAACACGAAACCCATGGTACCGAGCGCCAGAGCAATTCGGCCACATAGGCCCCTGAATTATGTATATACAATAAAAATAAATTAAGCATTTTTAATTTTTTAAAGTTAAGTAGTAACCCAGTTTTTTTTAAATATTAAAACTGAAAGAAAATAAGACATCCTTTATGTCATACTCTATTTTATTATATTCAACTTTATTTATATTATTGGAAAGGAATCCCTTTCCAAATCGAAAATGTATATTTAACACAATGAATACGAATTACATACAATAGCTTATTGAGGATTTTATAAACATAAATCAAATTATGGTTCACAATGGCTGACATCACAAGCATTCGTCTTGTGTCAGTATAATGATTACCTATTGTAATTAACATGCATCAAATGGGAATAGAATAGCTGCTGTATTTAATATAGTATCCTGATTATTGTTCTCGATCGATGACCAGAATAGTATGTTTTTGAATTTAGGTTAATATAATGGTTACTAATAACGTGAATGCAATCTAGAGATTTATAAGCATACGTGAAAAGGAAGTATACAGTACTCATGGTTCAGTTGTATTGCACGTTAGTTGATGTTCAAGTTCGATTCTTGCTGCTGACATACACTCCAGTGAATGCTTTGTAAATGAGTGGATTAGATGGAGATTACGACAGAATATTTTACATTATTGTCCGAACTGTCTGATTGAATTTTTCAGGTTTTATTCCAAAATTATATACAGTTATCTTTGAAATTTACTTTTTTAAATGCTCTTGAAAGTCATGTTGTTATTTCTTATCACACTTGGTAGACAGCGACATCTAGATTAAGTCTAAGAATCCTTGGAAGGAGGGCAAGGGAGACGGGAAGCTTCTGTTCTGATGGAGCACCCTTAAGTAGAAGTCTGACTTGGAACCATGACGTTGATTTTTTAAAGGGTAGGGTTGTCAGATCCACGATCTACAGTCATATTAGATCGGGACTTACGGCTCAATGACATTATAGCCCATAGTGGGCCAAGGCCGTCTACCTATTGATTTCAAGATAGATGTTGTCTTTTTACAGGGTAGAGTTGTCAGTACTACGACCAATGCTCTACAGTCATATTAGACTGGCACCTACGGTTTAAAGTGGATTCTGAATCATTGCAAGCATTCATGACATCGCCAGGATTAGAACCCGAATCCTGTGGCACCAAGCGCCAGAGCTATAGTCTCTTAGCCCTCAGGCCCCCTTGCAAGTCATTTTTATACTTATTTCTTTAGAAAAGTCAGATGTTCTGCTACCAAGAATTCTTGGATGTCTTGAGACTGCAATTGCTTCATGTAAACCATAAACTTGACAATTTATGGAATTGATTTTTATTTCTTTGTACATCGGTGAAAGATGATGGCAACTGTAACAACTGTTAATATTTATAAATATATATTAATAAATTTAACATTCAAGAAAATACGAAGAAGCGAGAATGATTGATGAATTTAGCGCAATAATAGCAAAGTCATCAGGAGGTATTGAAAAATTTAACAAGATCTGAATTACGTTTAATTACATTTCAGTCTTTAAATGAAAATATTTTACATTTTTTAAATCTGTCTTAAGAATTTAAATGAATGATTGTGGAAAATTATTTTGAATGAAAACAGTTGAATGAAAGTGTCGAAGATGCACATTGTTATGTTGATTCTTACAAAAAATTATTATGGTTTTAAAAATTGTTATAGTTCTTTTACAATTGGTTTAACATGTTGGATACCACATGCCTCTCAATATATAACGTTACAAAATATAATACTCAATAAAATCTGAAGAAGAAACAATCACTGATGAATTTGGTATAATAATAAACAAATTATTAAAAGATACACTCATGTCCATAAATTAAGGATAATTCAGAATCACACAGAAATTGAACTCTAAAATAAAAATTTCACCTGTAGAATTATCACACACATCTTGAAGAAGAATATGCAAATTACAGGAAATCACCAGATGGCGCAGATAGTACGTCACAATGACGAGAGTGTAAGAGAGGGGTATATAAGGAATGGTAGCAAAGAAGTAAAATTGTTCACAAGCGCTTTAAAAGCCTTTCAGTGCAATAACCGCATAGTTATGGCACAAAGGAAGCATTTGGATGATTTTTTACGTGGTAGAATTATCGGACGACTGGAATGTGGACGTACCCAGCTGGAAGAGCCGAGGAACTTGGAATCGCCCAGAGTGTCATCTCCAGGCTTTGGCAACGATTCTAAGATGATGGTAATGTGAGTAGATGTTACAGCACAGGTCGCCCCCGAGTTACAACGCCGAATGAGGACCGGTATTTAGCAGTTACTGCCAAAAGAAACAGACGGAGCACAGCATCAGACCTGTCTCGTCAGCTCTCTTCAGCTACCTGTACTACAGTTTCAAGGCAGACCGTGTACAGACGCTTAGGGCACATTGGTCTATATGCTCGTAGGCCTGTCAGATGTGTTCCACTTACCACAACTCACTGTTGCCTGCGATTAACCTGGAGTAGAGAGCATGCATTGTGGACACTGCAACAGTTGTCTTGTGTGATGTTTTCCGACGCGTCCAGGTTTAGTTTGCAGCCTGATTCTCGTCGGACTTTCATATGGAGAGCGCCAGGTACCCGTTACCATCAAGAGAACACCATTGAACGACACCGTTACGGTGGTGCAGGATGGCTCGTTGGGAGGAATTATTCTTGGTTCCAGAAATGATCTGCATGTTCAGAGTGTAACGATGACAGGCCACATCTATCGGGATGTCATTCTGGAACAACATGTACGTTTGTTTCGGGGCGCCATGGGTGCTGAATTTCTGTTTATGGATGACAACGCCCGTCCTCACCGTGCAAACATTGTAGACGAATGCCTTCATTTGGAGGATATCACCCGTATGGATTGGCCAGCATACTCACCGGACTTGAATCCAATAAAGCATGTGTGGGATATGCTTGGCCGACGAATTGCAGCCCGTCAACCCCCTCCCACCTGTCAACCGGAACTTCGGAGAGCATTGCTTGATGAGTGGTGTAATATTCCCCAAGATCAGATTGAGTAGTTGTGCAACCAACACTGAAATCCCGTTAATTCGGGAAGGCCAGTGGCACTCCTGCGGCGTCCAAGATCAGATTGATAATTTGATACTCAGCATGCCTAGGCGTTGTAAGGCCTGTATTGCATCGTCCGGGAGACATACTCCATGTTAACCATCCTACCAACCATGTTATACTGTTTTTTGTAAATAGGTTCTTATTTGAAATTTGCTCCAGGGAATAAAAATCGCAATTTTTATTAATTATGTCAAACATATAGCATCTTTTTTGCTCTTTACCTTTTGTTTAATAAATAGACTTTACAAATAAGTCAGATTTGTTTTGCTTCTGTCTCTTTCTTTGCCTGAACTTCATTATTCTTAATTTATGGACATGAGTGTATAAAAAAATACATTAAGATTTAATACACGTTTAGTTATTTCACTCTTTAATTCATATATCTAAAAGGTATCTTATGATCTCAAGAGTATTGTATGTGTATCATTGTATTATGAATGAAAACAAAGGTATTATTGTATTATAAATGACAACAATTACATTATTGTATTATGAATGAAAACAATTGAAAACGGCAGATGATACACATTATTAAATTAATTTGTGAAAAAAAGTAGTAACTTGTTAAAATTGCTTATTAGATAAATTTGAATGTACTACTTGTTAAATATAATTGGGAAGTTAATGAGAATAAATAGAAACTACCAAATTCGAGGTATTCAGAATTATTATGCTGTAAAAGATTCCGGTAAAAATTGAATATTTAATATTAAATCATTTATTTTAGTTTTATATTTAATTCTACATTTTAGGTTTTTTAACTGTTTTAAACTCATGTTTGTGAAAATTGCAACACCATGAAGGACTTACGCGAGTGAGATGAAATTTTCAGGAAATGCAAATTAGCGCATGATATGCAAATGATTAGAATTTCAAATCCGTAGCGCATGCATATGCTGAGCAGCGCCCTCTGAACGGCGGATGGATCCGAATAAATAGACGGCTGTAGCGAGGCGTGTAGGATCATCGGTGGTAATCTGCTAGTGGTAAACGTTAGCTCAATCGTTACTTATGCCTTTTCGACGAAAGAGATAGAGATTTGAGCAACTTACACAGTTTGAACGGGGGAGAATCATCGGCCTTCGTGAAGCTGGATTGTCTTATCGTGCAGTAGCCGCTCGTGTAACAGTAGCACAGTGATGCGTCTTTGGAAGCAGTGGACGGACGAGTGTCGGACAACTCGGAAATCCGGAGTGGACCCCGAAATGTGACGACAGCTCGCGATGATAGACACCTGGTCCGCATGGTGCTGACGGGCCGTACAGCTTCCTCTAGACAATTGGCAGCACAGTGGTCAATAGCTACAGGTGTTTCATTGTGTGCTTCATCAATTCGTAGACGTCTGCTGCAGCGTGGACTGCGCGCAAGGACTCCTTTATACAGGATTCCTCTCACGCTAAACCATCGCCGCCTGCGGCTACAATGGGCCGCTCAGCATAGAGACTGGCGTGCTGATTGGCAGCATGTCGTGTTTTCTGGCAAATCCCGCTTTAATTTGTGGAACCATGATGGCCGCATTCGTGCCAGACGCTATGCCAGTGAACGCCACCTTCCGGAGTGCATTATCGGACGCCACAGTGGACGAACACCCGGAGTTATGGTCTGGGGTGCCATAGCATATCATGGACGATTTCAATTGCTAAGAATTGTGGGCAATCTGAACAGAAACCGGTACATCAGTAAAGTTCTATAGCCCCAAGCTGTTCCTTTCCTTCAAAGGCTGCCAGGCGCTGTATTTCAACAGGACAATGCCCGCCCTCATATCGCTAGGACTGTTCAATCCTTCTTTGCAACGCGGCAGGTACAGCTTCTTCCTTGGCCTGCGTATTCCCCGGATATGTCGCCGATTGAGCATGTGTGGGATTTCGTTGGTCGGCGTCTCGCTCGTGATCCTCGTCCTGTTGCTTCTGCAGACGAACTTTGGGTGCGCATACAAACAATATGGAATGCTCTTCCTCAGGCAGGCATTCAAAATTTGTTTGACTCCATGCCACGTCGTGTAGCAGCACTTATTGCGGCGCGTGGTGGCTACACAAAATACTGATTCCGATCTCTTGTTATTATTTGTTTGCTTTGAACATTTAATCATTTATTTGTACCACTACCACTCAACTGTGTATTAAATTACATTCAATTATGACGATTTCTTCATGGTGTTGCAATTTTTACAAACATGAGTTTATTTTATGAAATGCTTTTTATTAATATTGAACCTTGAATGCTAACTTTCATGTCAGAATTATAATTTTATTTCAGAATTAATCACGATTAACTTAACAAACTTTACTTATTTAAAATTTTTACTCATGAATTGACAAAAAAAAGTTTAATTAGTTTAACATGAAATAGTATTGGTTATTTTTATTAATCACGTGTCAAACACAAAAATGTTTATTAAAAAAATGTCTGTTTTTTTTATGCCCATTAGTAAAAGAAAGCAGTAAACTTTTATGACAGTGCTGACAATTTTGGCTGTGAATTTGATGACACACGAAATAAATGATTATATGATGTATTGTATTTTTCGTATTGTTATTTGACTTATACCTGAACTCACAAGAACTGGGCTTATCATTCAAAACACTAAAAACATGTAACCATGGGTCGGTCAGTGGTACGCCTTTGGCATCCAAGTATTCTGCTTATTCATAATTTTTGTAATTACATTCTAATGCAGTGATTCTCGATTTCTTTGAACTTGCCATATTTGTGTCAATTAGTAATTTCTACCTTCACCACAACTGAGTGTAAAAAGAAAAGAAAAATTCAATGTATTGACGAGGAAATGATAGTTAGATTTTCAAATATGTGCTCAAACATTGAAGAAATCGCTAGAACACATTACGCTGATGTTTCTCATAAATAAAAGAATAAATAAACTTCGGATGCGTTTCATTTTATTTCATTATTTTCTCTGTAATATTTGACGTAAATATTATGAAATATTTCCCAGAAATTTGTATATAATGTACCTATAACTATTAGTAAGATTTCAAATGCTACCCGATTTCAAAAAAAATGGAGAGCCACTTTTCTAGTGAATTGTCGAAAGAATATTCAAATTTGATCTGGGAATAAAAATAGAAATTATTTACACATTAGAAAAACTCTTTGATAACATGCTATTAGGAGGGGGAGGAATAAATTACAAAAGAATTCCCCTTAGAGAGAAAAAGAATGCGTTTACTATTAGTTGTAAATTGCAGTGAGGTTATTTGCAATTTAAATAGAATAAAAGGAATGCCAAAGGAGAAATATTCGTTGTTGTAAGATTAAGTTCTTCAGTAATTATTCATATATGTTTCTGCGAATGATAATAAGCTATGTTTTTTGAATTGGAATATGCTGTTTGTAGGAATGATAATTTCATCATGCCGTTTGCTAAAACAGTTGAGGCAATTTTTATAATGATTATAGAACTCTATAAGTAGAAAATGTATTTTTAACTCTTAGTCCGATTTTCTGAATTACTATTCATTGTATTGAAACATGGAATAAAATACAATAAAAAAAAGTTTTCTAACCAGTATATTTCACATTAAACACGTAGGTATGCATATAACTTCGGTGTTTCTTTTTATTTCTAAAATTACATACGAGTATATCAATAAAATTTATTTATCCTTAATTTTAAAAGTAAAATAATATTTTTTAAAAATTAACTAAATCCTCGATTAAAATTTAAATTTTCTGTAGGTTTAATCTAAAGTAATAATTTAATTTTATATTCTCACAGGACAGCTACATAACGCGAATAATATTTAATTAAAATAATATTATAAATTTATCATAAGTTTAATGTCATAATTATATTATAAACTTTACATAACTCAAATTCACTATACAATTTATAATTGTTTTCGATGTTATTTCTGTTGGAATTACATCTTGAAATTTTATACAAGCGTTTTAGTTCCATAGTTCTTCAACAATAGGGCATGAATATGCTTAAAGATTATTACAAATAAAAACTAAATCATCTAAAGTAAATAAACATTTTTAAAAAAATAATAATTTGGTGAGAACTTTATGAAGAACAAAATTTTTAATTATTAACGTACATATTAATAATTTTGTACTTCATAAGTAAAAAATTCTCCATTTTAAATTAAAAAAAGATTTCATCTGTCTTAAAAAAATATTTATGTTTGCCTAAGATTTATGGATGTGTAGGGTATTTTTAATTTGGATCTTAACAAACCAAATATTATTATTAATTAGTTAAAATAACATTATAAACTAAGAAGTATTTCACAAAAAACATTTAATATTTAAAATAAATTACAGAAACAAATCATAAACTTAAATTCAATCTGTAACAAATCAAATCGAACAATATTAACTGTAAATGTGGTGAGCTGGATCTTAACAAACGAAATGTTATTATTAATAATTAAAAATAACATCAAAACTAAGAAGTATTTCACAAAAAATAAACATTTAATAATTAAAATAAATTACATGAACAAATCTTAAACTAAAATTCAATCTGTAACAAACCGAACATATTAACTGTAACCGTGGTAACTGCCAGCGTCACTTATGGAATCAAAGATGGCGATAATAAAATTTAAAAATTAGGTAATGAACGGATAGCAATCGTAATGTTTCTGAAATATCTTTTGTCTATGTAAAATGTCTTGTCTCTGTGCTTGTCTTGTGACTGTGTGTCGTCTCTGTGAATGCTCGTGAACCCTGTGTTTGAAATAAAATGCTTAAAGTCATGGAATTCTCCTTTATTGCTTTATCTTATATACTCAAAAAAGTACATGACAAAAATCTTTTTTCTTTTGCCACGCCATTGATTTCATCGTTTATATCAACTTCAATATTTCGATAAATATTTAATAATAATAATAAAAACAAGTAATAAAAAAAAAAATTAAGTCAATTCCTACTTTTTTTTTCTCACTATATTGCAGAAAAGCCCTTCACAAATAAAGTTGAAATTTTCCTCTTACATCTGGCGCCATCTATTGGTACATATATGCAACTTAAATCTAAAAAAAACTAAAATTAATGAGTTAAATTTAATTACTGAATTAATATTTGAAAAAACTGTATTAACATCCAGTGTCATCCACTACAAGTTAAAAAAAATGTATTTGAACTTGAGTGGATGAATAAAAAGTATTTTATGAACGACTGAAAATTTGAACAAGATATATATAGGGAGACTGTGAGCTAATAGAAGGATTTGAAAAAGAAACGCCGGAAAAAACGCCGGCTAAATCAGCAAATTCAGGCGGTATAAGAAAATTGACTGATTCGTTTAAAGACTAAATATTTAACAAAAATCAATTGGACCTACGTGGGAATATATATATATATATATATATATAACAATAGACAACAATATAAAACATATATATATATATATATATATAACAAAGACCTAGCATTTAGATGTCAGCCATTCCAGTATATTAATTACTGGTAGTTCTCCATTTTCCTCTTTACCAGGAAATATTTGTAGATAAACACCAGATGAGTGCTTCTCACAATTAAGGAAACTTAATTTCGTTTAATTATGGCTAATCACGTAATTTGACGGCGTGTTTTGGTTGAACGTGACTGCGATTGCGTTCATTGTGATTCGAATGGAAGGAAGCCCCATAGCATGTGAATGGTTGCCAATTTGTAAATGAAACTTATTGATTTATGACTGATATGCAGGTAACGAACAGTGGCGAATGACGGTTATAAATATTATGTAAATGAAAGCTGTCCACTACAAATAATTGAAACTTTTAAGGGAAAACAATTCAATAATAATAAAAGTATTTCAATAATTTCAACAATATTTTATGTTATTGTAAACAACATAATTTTGTTATGTTAACAAATTGTGTTAACGTAAATATTGTTGAAATAAAAATAATGAATATCGCTTCCTTCTGCGTGTCTGTTTTACAAGCCCCTTTTTTTTTTCTTTCTTTTTTTTTTTACTAGTGTAGAAGTAGATGTAATCTTTCAAGAAAGATTAGAAATTACATCTACGTTAAGAGAAAAAAAAATCTGACAAGTTCTGTGAAAGACTTTATTCTTTTCTACATAAAGAAATATGAAATCTCATTCTACAAATAATTGCTTGTTCTAGACTACATACAATCGTTTTTTGTTACTTTCATTATTTATTGGTTAAATGTATTTTAACACATCATTCAATAAGTCTCTGCTCTAGTTAACAAAATCAAATGTTTTTAGAAATTCGACTTAATTCGTCAACATACTCTCTTTCAAGAGTGATACACTCATTCCAATTTTCCTCAATTTTTCGATGCCTTCTTTGTAGAACAATTTGTCTTTGCTCTCAAAACAGGCCTCAGTTTCGGCAATCACTTCTTCATTTGTGCCTTATTTCTTTCTCTGGAGCATTATTTTGATGTCTGCAAAATGCTTTGTTTACAAAATGTCTGCACCGTACTCTCCAGATCTGGAGAGTACGGTGAGAGGGCAACAATTCGATACTTAATTCATTCATTCGTTTTCATAGACTGGTGACACAGAGCATTGTCTTCGTGAAACAGCACTTTTTTTTATTTCTACACTCAAACAATCCACTAATGAAATGCAATATTCACTATTGATAGTTTTATCTTTTTCAAGATAGTCGATGACCAAAATACCATGCCCATGCCAAAATACGGATGCCATAATCTTTCCTCCTGATTTTTGAGTTTTTGGTCGCTTTTGACTATTTTTACCGGCTGTCCGCTCAACTGACGATCATTTTGATTAATGCGTGTAGTAGTCGATCCATGTTCCAACCATTGCTACTTACTTACGCAAGAAATTCTTTTTATCTTGCTTGAACAGCTCCAAATAGCGCTCTGAATCTTCGACCGTTGTTGTTTTCTGTCCGATGTGAGCAAACGCAGCACTTACTTCGATAGCAACTTAAGTATGCAAAAACTTTCGTGTAAAATTGTAAACACATTACCTTCTGATGTCTTTAAGATGCCAGCTATCTTCCGCCACTTCACTTTGAGATTTTTCAAAACTATTTTATGGACTTTATTATGTTTTTCGGAATAACTGCTGATTTTGGGCAACCAGATCGTTCAGCATCATCAGTGTTTGTAGACCACGTTTAGATTCAGCATATCAGTCAATAATAGTTGATTTATCTGGTACAGAATCTCCATAACGCTTATCAAGCCACTGTTTGGCTTCAGCAGTATTATTACTCCATCAAAAATGTTTAATCAACACACGATGTTCTTTTTTATACATTGTTTTGAAAATTACAAAACTGGGCCCACTAAAATCACTGTAACCTGTAAACTAATTATCAGAAAGTCATGAAATTTTGATACGTATCCTTTGAAGGATGCTAATATCCAGAAATCATAAGGGTCTGTCAACATTGTTGCCACGTGCCAGACTGGATATTTATTGAGTGATGTCCTAATTTGATAAATCAACAGAAAAATCTGCGAAAGGTTAAAATTCTTTTGGTTTAACAGTGGGAAATGTGTCAATAAATGTATTTTTTTTATCATAAAACACGATACTTAATTTTCTATTCATTCGTGCGTGAATACATGAAGTTTATATATTAACAAGTAATATACAAAAAAAAATTTTTTAAAGACAATTCCTTCTTTTTTTTCACTCTATTGCAGAAAGCCCTTTATAAATAATTTTCATTCATTTTTTTAAAGTTTATCTGGCGCCATCTATTGGTAGATATATGCAACTTAAATCTAAAAAAACTAAAATTAATTAATTTAATTTAATTACTGAATTAATATTTGAAAAACTGTATTAACATCAAGAGTCATCCACTACAAGTTAAAAAAAAAAAAAAAAAAAATGTATTTGAACTTGAGTGGATGAATAAAAAGCATTTTATGAACGATTGAAAATTTGAACAAGATATATACAGGGAGAATGTGAGCTAATAGAAGGAATTAAATAAGCATCTCATTATTTTGGTGGATGATCACTGGTCATATCAACTTAAACTTTAGCTAATTAAACACTGTTTTATTTCTGAAAATTCTAGAATTCTCACAAAGATACGAGAAAATACATCAACAGCTTTATTTTCAAGTTTTTGCAAGAGTTAGTTGATCATTTAGCATTAAATTGTTATGAGAAAATACTATATGCCCTTCACATAAATTTAAAAAAAAAAAAAAAAAAAAAAAAAAAAAACTAATCAATTCAAATGATTCATTTATATGGTAAAGATGTTATTAGAAATGCATTGGTTATATTAATCTAAATGTAACGTTTCTGCTCGAAAGGTTACGCTTAGATTAAATTAAAGTTAATTAAAAAATTCAAATTAAGATTTTTATACAGTAATATACAGTATACATAATATATATTTCTCTTTTTAAACATATACATTTTATATATAAAAACAATTATTAAACATCAAACAATTTACAATAAACAATTCAAATGTACGATTTATTACATGTAAACCATAACTTGTTAGCATTTTCAATATTTTTTTTTACAAAGTCAAGCATAGAGTTTTGAAAAAGCAACATTTAATGTATTTGATCAAATGTTTTATTTAGAAATTATTGTTGTTTTATTTAATGGCAATAAATTCACCATTTTATTCCGCAATTCAAATCTATTCATTATTAATTTTAAACTTTTTTTTTATTTTTAGGTTAGGTTCTCATCACAATTTTCAATTTAATTTGTTTAGTATTTTATGCATAAAATAATGACGTTTGAATTATTATGTTTTGCTTACAGTTAACTATTTTTCAAATATTTTATTTTTAAATATAATATAATTAGAACGATTTTCTTTTGCATACAATTTTTAGAACGAGTAAACAAATTTGTTTTATTAGATTAAAAAAAAAAGACACTGTACATTATTATGTAGGTACATCAATAAAATATAACAACTATATAAATACATAAAACAATTATCCTGTTCATTTAGTTGTTTTCGATAAAATTTTTATGTACTTAGAATTTTATTTTAGGTAGTAATTATTTTAATGGACAAAATAGCTTAAAAAATGTAAAGAAGGAAGTTCGGATGAAACAAATTTTGAGTTTTTCCTTAACCAACACTTGTGAAAATTATTACTTCGGATTTATTTTTCTAGGAAAAACAAATTATCTGTAAGATTTGAAAACATTTTTAGAATTTGACAGCTGAAAACGTACTTTTTATTTTTCAAGTTTAATTGGATAACTCTTATTGGTGAATTGACTGGCATCTAAAGCAATGATTTTTTAAACTTTTTTTTTGAAGTTTTTATTTTCGTTTAGCTTTAGTCTACCTGCGAGAATCAGACAAACCATAATGGTTTGCGACACTACAAACACAATTTGGATACTTTATATTTTAATTTAATTTAATTTATTTTTTAATTTAATCGTTTGTTTACATTTATTTTGTTCGCGTTGAAACAACGAAAAAAGTAAAAGAACGTAAAAAAAAAAGTTCGTAAAAGAACGAAATTTATAAAATGTTCAAATGTCCGGGTGTTAGTTTCACTTTCAAAAATTCCATTAGTTAATATTTCCGTTGTCATTAATAAATGTAAAAATAAAGGCGATAAAGGCATACTGTCTATTAGAGAAGCATAATTCTTACTTCAATCTAGAAATTAAATATGTGTTTTGGGGTATTGCTTGAGACATTGTTTAAAAATTTACTTGTCAAGCCATAAAATCAAAAAGTATATTTCTAAATGTGCTTTAATACGCTAGCGAAGAATTTTAAACTTTAATAAGATTTCAAAAACTTTGATTATTTTTAATGACAAACTAAGCTGAAGTGTTACAAAAAATATAATCCCAAATCATAGAATTTCGATAAGAATTTTTCAGTATTAAAATAAGAGTTCTTAAAAAAGAATTATTTTGGTTTTTAAGTGAGGAGTACACTAGCTAAGAGAGAATTTTTTTAACACAACTCAATGTAGAAAATTGGGGTAAAAAGATACTTTTGATACAATTCTCAAAGCACTCGCATTGTCAATACCAGAAGACCAATATCCTGAACCAGAGTGGATCCGTGTATTTAAAGATGGCTCCAAAATCAAAGATCCTACTGGTGCGGGTGTCTATAGTACATTATTTTCTGTTTTTTCTTCGGTTGGCAATTATCAAATTGATGCGGAAATATCCGCCGTTTCCTTGGCAATGGAAAACCTTAAATCTAAAATACATTTTTGTCAAACGCAATTATTCTGGTGGATTCTAGATTTGTCATTGAAGCAATCGCTTTTAAACAAAATAAAACAAGATATCAACTTCCTTAATGAAAATGGTAAACATATGACTTTCCAGTGAATTCCATTACATGTTGTAAACGAAAGAACAGATCTTCTGGAAAAAATAGGAACAGAAAAAGTTCATGAACAGTGTCCGATCTATCTTGAGTCTTTTGGGAGAATTATACGGAACAAAATTAAGTCTTCTTATGTTAGTGAATTACTAACTACACCAAAGAAAGAGTTTGGGAGATAATGGGGGTTGACTGGCAAAAATTTAGTTGGAAAACTCACGAAGAGGCTGCTGCCAATTTTAGATTAAGAACTGGACACGACTGTCTGGTTGAACATCTGGCCAAAATACGTAAACTCCGACATACGTGATTTATGTAAGACATAGAAAACGAATAAGGCCCATCTACTTGTTGGCTCGGGACTGGATTAACTTACAACAGGATGGTGATTTTAACTTACAACAGGATGGTGATTTTAACTTACAACAGGATGGTGATTTTTTTTCTTTACTCGAGGGCCAGAAAAAACATGTCCTGATCACACGGACTTTTAATTATATAGTGCTTCTAGCTTTTTAAATTTTTATTCTTAGAACATTAACTTGTTTTGAAAGCCTTTTGATAGTTTTTGTTAAGAATGTCAGGTCTTTTCCCTTTGTAATTTTGATTTGTTTATACGTTCTTTTTCTTTCTATGGTAAGTAGACAAATGTGTATGAACTGAGTAGTAGTAAAGCCATAGGTAACAACAACATAATTTTTTAATGCTTACTGACATCTGGAATGACTATAAAGCTTATATTATTTAACTTATTTTTTACAATGAAGCTACGTGAAATAAATATTTTTACAATTTATTTCTACTTCCATTTAGCGAAAGAGTTTTCACAAGCGGAAGTGGATGAGAAAAAAAAATCATTATTTTTGTTTTCAGTGTAGACCTAACATTTATCATATAAATGGATACAATCAATTATAATAGCATTAATTGTTTGTGATTATCCGTCGAAATAGCCGATTGTTTTGAAAAATTATTCAGATAAGGAAGTCTGTGACCTTCATTTACTGGTAGAGGAGATGAAAGATATTTGTGTTAACATGGGGAATTTCAATTAAAAATTGCTTTTCTAATGTAGATTTACAAGCAAATTATCGAAATAATTTTATTGTAGATCAGGTTTATAATGTAATCTTTCATAGATTTTCCTTTTTTACTTAATATACTTAAAAACCTTTCTAGTATAAGACCATTTAAGACTTAATGTTAATAGACTTACACGGTTTTTTTATTTCAAGTCTGCAGAATAATATTTAAAATATTTTAAGTTTATATAGATTATATAGATAGCAGATATAGTTTATGATGTATTTTAAGTATATTTGCGTCGTACAGAAATAATTATTCGAATTTTAAAGATTCCATGGGCTTTTAAACCAAAATTTTTTTGATGAGTTTACCAGCAGATATTACTCAGTATTTACCACCTACAAGAAAATAATCTATATTTATTTTGACAAACTTCATTACAAAAAAAAAGCAAATAATTTTTCAAGTATTAAAATTTCGAAGATTATTATAATTTTATATTCAATTTTTAGTTTCATTTTGTTAAAAACTCGATGCATCAAAAAATAAAATTATTGTTCTTTTTAAATTGAATAAGCAAAAATTAATTATTTGGTATTACGTCTTCTACAGCATTGTTGGTGGATAGATTTTGGATTTTTTTTCATTTGGGGAAAAATTAACAATTTTGTTCGCTTTTCCACTTTGGAGAAGGCAACATACAGATGATCATGTGAAAAACGGACTTTTCACATTTAAACCAGCAATGGTTAGTGATTAGTCTTGGGCTTGGTGCAGTTATTAATCCTAACTGCGAAAGCAAGACGCACTGGTAAAATCAAATGTCAAATAGGTAAGAATCATTGGAATACTCGGAATCAGAACATCCCTTTTACTACTAATAATTGTCACTTCAATCACATTCGGCATTAGTTTCTTAAAGGAAAGTCTAGTTCCGTTGCACAACCTTGGCGAATCTAAATTTTGAAGGAGCATTATTGATGAACCAACTTTCTGAGTTAATAGAGAGTTTTTGCATACCGTACGTTAGTTACCGTAGGACGTCCGTTAGCTTTTTCTCCCTAGCGCGCATGCTCATAGGAAACAAAATTTCCTCTGAGCATGCGCGCTAGGGAGAAAAAGCTAACGGACGTCCTACGGTAACTAACGTACGGTATGCAAAAACTCTCTAATATGAGTAGTGGCATTCCAGATAGCGACAGTGAATTAAGAAACATTATAAGATAATTAATAAATAAACCCTCATGCACAAATGTGTCAATAAATTTGTATCTCACATTTGGCATTAGTTTCTTAACAGAAAGTTTGGTTTCGTTGCACAACCTTGGCGAATCTAAATTTGAGTTCGCCAAGGTTGATTTTGATCTTTTTTTCTGAGTGTTGCCATTCCAGTTGGCAAAAGTGAAACATTATTGGATAATTCATAACTTAATCCTCTTGTACAAATGTGTCAATAGATTTGTATTTCATCGACTCACCGGGAAGTTGCGATTGAATTTGATCATTTATTTTGTTAACGTCATCATTCTTTGGAGCTAACGAAGCGTGCCATTTCTTTTTAACTTGCAATTTGAGAAATAATTTCTTAAGTAATTGCTTTTGGAAAGATAAGAAAAGCAATAAAGATATATAAAAATAATTTCCACATTTACATCAGTTGAGAAATAATATGGATTACGAATGAAAAGATTTTCAAAGCATTCTGCTGTTACATTTTTTTACAGTTAGCTAAATAAGTAACTCTCCAGGACTACAATCCATATGGAACCACGACAGTCTGCCTATTAGCAGATTTCGAAATAGAAAATGTTTTGTTTTTACGGGATAATATTATCAGCATTACTCTCATTGCTCTACAATAATATTAGTGAGGGACCTACAATTTAAAGATAATTCTGAACCAGTACAAGCATCCATGGCATGGCAGGGTCTCGAATCCGAAACCTGTGACACCGAGCGCCAGAGAGCTGTCCATTCTGCTATCATGCCCCTTTTGCAGTTTTTTTACATTTGACAAAATTTTTTTTAACTAACCTCTGATTTGTGAACTTTTTTTTGATATTACTTTTGTGTTCTACTACTTAATTTTACAATATTTACTAGGCAATGATACTATGACGAATAAAATAATACTATGGCTGATATACAAAGAATTGATATGAATAGAACATTAATAGAATTTAATTTTTTTTTCAAATGGAGCAAATAAAATTAAAAAATAAATGAAAAAAAAAACACATATGTGTCAGTATTCCTAAAAAGGTTTTTATTTATTCACTTTACGCTACTACATTAGAGGACTCCATCATTCTCTGCTCATCAAAATGTTAATGAACAAGAAAAAAGAAAGATAAACAAATCAAATGCTGAAATCTGCTCGGCAAATTTCAACTTATCATGTGTTAACGTTCGAGAACAGATGAATAAACTTAGGAATATGCCAAGGTTTAATAATGCAAGATATATGAAGCAATTGATCGGAATGCTATAAGAATGGCCAAATTCAATAGCTACATGAATATAGCAGTGTTGAATAGATTAAGAACTGCATGAGATCAAGAACTGCATTAATTGTTCAAGAATCTCTAAAAGAATATTCAAAAGTAAGATAAATGTAGTCGTAAATGGAGTATTTCCAATTCTACAAGAAACGTTATCACAAACAATACCCAAAAAATATATCAAAGTTTGAACATTCTAGGCGTAAATGAAGAAAGAAGTATTCCAAATACAATAAAAAGCACTATACAGCTCAATAAGCACAAGAAAATGCCAAAAGTGATAAATATGAAACTTAAAAAAGAAGGAATTGATAAATTCACTACGAGTACTTATAGTCATTGGAAATACAAATGTTTAAAACCCCAACCCAAAACATGAAAAGTGATTCAAAACCATGCTACAAAACACTTCAATCAAAAGCCAAATTCCTTAAAATTAAAGTTATTCAGGAATCATTAAGAGTTAAGGGGCCCAAAGTACCATTTTCCGCCCAAATTTGTAATGGAGTTTTAATTGCTTGTCCCTCATTTTCAGATAATGTCATGGACCCCTAACCAGGATTACATCATGTTCACACATGATAAAAAAGCAGCTAGAGGAAAGAATTAGGTATCTAATAATTCTCACAGAATTTCTATTTGCTTACACAGAATATAAATTTAATTCAAATTTAAAAAAAACAGATGTGTCAAACTACGAATTTTTTTTTTTGGACCAAGTTCAATAGAATGTTTTTTTTTATTAACGATCAGCAGTTTGAAAATTTAGAACAGGATGAATTGCCTTTCTAAAGAACACTATTTTATTTTCGTAGTAGCTTCGTGAAAAAAATTATCCAGTCATCAAAGAGCCAATGAATGAAAAATAAAGGAAAAATCGGTCGTTGATCAAAAGATTAACAGTTTGTTGAATCAGTAGGGAAAAAAAATCAGTAAAAATGGCGACATTCATCATTTAGATCTAATCGATTCACTAATTGAACAAATCTGACAGAGGTATCATCTTTACGGATTCAAAAGGGATCATTGAACTTTAGTTTTTTTTTAAATTTATTTTCTGTTTTTACAGATTTTAGATGTTTTAGCTCGAGTTAAAAAAGTTTTGGCTTTGGAATTCTACGGTTAAACGAAGTTCTTAAAAAAAATCCTTGTTTTCGTCTTTTAGAGACTTCTCATATTCATGTGACTGATTAGCATTTAAAAAAAAAGTAAACCAGGAAATGATTACAAGATTTTTTTTCTCTGTTTAATATTCTAAAATCTCAGCTCTAAAAGTATTTTCATTTAGTTCAAGGAAATACGCCTACATTAAGCTGTAAAAATGTATTATTTCAATGCTACAAAGAAAAGCAATTAAAAGTAAATGATTGTTTTAAAAATCTTTCCCAGTAAGGCATAAACTTCTACTTGTTTAAAGGTTAAAGCAATTATGCTTATTAAATAAATGGAATGTTATGTTACCTTAATGTGAAATTTAATAAAATATTTTTTATATAATTTGTTATTATTTTATAATAATATTTTTTGACAATTAATGCTGGATTTGATGAGTGGTTTTACCTCATATTTCTTTGATGATACAAAAATGTTAATAATATTTGCTGATTCTTTTTTATCACATAATTATTTTATTAGTATCATTTTAACACTTATTTTAATATTTTTCTTATTTTCTTATTTTTCTTATTATTTTATTTAAAATCGTTGGCTCGAAGAAAAAGGGAACGAATTCTCAGTTGTCCCTGGTAATGTACGTTCCAAATTGCGATGGAATAGTTTGATAGAGTGTAGAACATTTCCCTTTTATTCACTCATTCATTGAGTCCGCTACATACCTATTATTCCTGTAGAAAAGAAACTCAAGTATATGGCATTTGACAACAACTACAAATATCTAACTAAAATAAACTCTTTTTAGTTAACCAAAGGTTTAAGTTAGAGATTAGTTAATCAAAGTCTTCTGTTATAATGTATTATATTAAAAGCATGTTGACAAAATTTTTTTATTGATAAATCGGACGTATCATTTACCTATAACTTTTTAATAGGATTATCTTATACATTGTTAATAATACCTACCACTACCCTAAAGTTCTTTAATGGTACAAATAAGTTAAAATTATTTGCTGATGTAACCATACATCCTGCTACAGACTGGCAAGAGTGCCTTCTATAAGGTTCAGGAGAAATGGTCAGTTGACCTACAGACTCTCACCTGGAGATTGGTTTGGCTTGTCGCTCTTCGGTCATCTTGTGCACACGAGAGCTAAACGTACCAGGACCTACAGTTTAAAGTGGATTCCGAACTACTAACGAACATCCATGCCACCGCCAGGATTCGAACCTGAAGCCCGAGATACCAACGGCCAGAGCGCTAGCCATTTGGCCACCCGGCCGCCTCACTCGGAGGGGAAGTATATTTCGCGTATCCTACGGGTAGCCAAGTATAGGGTTTTCGGCTTAGAAGTGGATTCCTTCCACGAATCTATAATTATCTGTCTTTAAATGTGTTAAATAGTGTGTTTCTAATTGTATGTGTGTAGTGCTTTCGCGTGTGTAAATAGAGCTGTGAGTTCTCCAACCTGTGCCTGCAGTATCTCAACCACATCCAGTTACAATACTGGTTGCCCAACTTTCACACTACGGTTTCACGCACAGCTACACACTACACAAAATTTACTTTAATTCTTGGCCATAAGAAAAAAATGAGGGTACCCTCATTTCCTTTGCTGGAGTTCGTTCCAAATTTTGATGGAAGAGTGTGATACAACGTATCACAACTCCCACCCCCTTCTTTTGATGTACCCTTGGTAATGTTGAATCTGCTGCATACCTACCATTCGAGTGCATATATAAATACCTATCATTCGAGTGCATATATAAATACCTATCATTCGAGTGCATATATATATAAGTGCATTCTAAAATAAAAAGGCTTCTATTATGATGTAATATCATATTAGATACGTTGTGAAATATTTTTACTGATAAATCTGACCTATCATTTACGAAAGAAAAGAAGTTACTTCAATAGGAGGAAAAGAGGGAATATATTTCGAGGCAGATATATTTCCGGTGATGCATGGTGCTTATCGGAAAAAAGCCTCGAAAACAAAAATGAGGGAACACTATTTTCCTGATGGTTTTCGCTTTAAATTTTGATAGAATAAGATGGTAAAAAGTAGTACAACCCCCCACCGCTTCCTTTTGATGTATCCTGGGTAATGTTGAATCTGTTGCTTATCTGCCATTCGATGGACAATGTAATCAAATGCATGGAATTCAAAAGCAACGAATATACGATTAAAACAAGTAATATATAAAAAAAAAATTAAAGTCAATTCCTACTTTTTTCCCCCCTATATTGCAGAAAAGTCCTTTACAAATAAAGTTGAAATTTTCCTCTAGCATCTGGAGCCATCTGTTATTAGATACATGCAACTAAAATCTAAAAAAAAATTAATTAATTAAATTTAATGAATGAATTAATATTTGGAAAAAACTGTATTAACATCCAGTGTCATCCACTGCAAGTTAAAAAAAACCTGTATTTGAACTTGAGTGGATGAATAAAAAGTATTTTATGAACGATTGAAAATTTGAGCAAGATATGTATAGGTTGAGTGTGAACTAATAATAGGATTTGAATAAAAAGGTTTCTGTCATGATATAATATCATAATAGATGCATTGTGAAAAATATTTTTACTGATAAATCTGATCATTTACGAAAGAAAAGAAGTTACTTTAATAGGAGGAAAAGGGGGAATATATTTCGAGGCAGAAATATTTTCAGTGATGCATGGTGCTTATCGGAAATTCAGAGCACCATCGCAGATTTCTCGGTGAGCGGTGGGACTCCTGACAGAGTGAGAAAGAAGAAGCGACGAAGAAGACAAATCAAAAGACAAAGGCAGCAGCACCAGATGTCTTGGATCGATTAAAGAATGGGGAACAGGATGCTCGGCGAGTTGCAAGGAATTGTAGTAGAAGGGGTTCCAGATAAAATTGTCAGGACAGGACTAAGTGGTAAGGGAAAATCGAATTCGCCATAAGCTTAATATGTGAAGAATAAATAAAGCGTTGTAATTCTTAGATGTGCAAGAATGTGTCTTGCTAATCCAATTTAAAAAAAAAGGAAGTTAGTCAATAAATGAGTGAAGCATTAAAAAGGACATTACTTAAAAGCATTTTCATTTAATTTTTCATTATGTTATTTTTAGCTGATCAATGATTTAAAACTTTGTAATTTTATTTAGAAAAATTAGTTTTAGATATTAATTCTCGAATTGCAAAAAATGTGTAAGTATCTGATCCTATCATTTTAAAACAATTTCTACGTGCGCTATTCAGAAATTTACATATAAATAATTTAAATAATTTACGAGTTTGTGATTATAAATCAATGAAATAAGATTTTAAGCAAGTTTTAACATCACTAAAATATTTAACAATTGTAATCTATAATTGTTACAAATAGTATTGAACACATAATTAATCATCTCAATGCATGTATGTTTATTTATACCATTATGTAAATAAAAATATTTAAAGTGTTAAAAAATAAATGTCCTGAAACAATAGGATTTAGAGTAAGATTTCCTAAGGTTACGGTTAATAAAATTAAATCAATAAAATTTCTGAATAAATAATCCTTTTTAATTATTCTTATTTTAATTTAAAAATGTATTGTTAACATATTATTCCATTCTAAACATAATATTCACAAGAAATTTTTTCTACACTTTATTAAAATGGATAATTAAAATATTTCTTTTAAAAGATTTTGAAATATTTGAGTTTTTTGCAATACCGTTATAGCGATGCGAACTCCTCGCGTAATCAACCAATTTGGGTGCAACGTTGAATAAACGCTTTTAAAAGAAAGGAGTTTGTGATGTTTAGCATCTTGCCTAGTTAGACGGCAAGATGTTGAGATCACAAACTCCTTTCCGGGGTTCCTCCCATATAAATAAGCATAATAATAATAATATACATATAATAATAATACCTTAAAACTCTTCCCGGAAGGCACTGCCCTCCTTTGTCAGGGTCACGGAGCCAAGTCAGACTTCTACCTACGGGTACACCATCACAACAGGAGCTGTCTTCCCCCCCCCCTTTCTCTTCCTACATGAGACCACATGAATTCTTGAACTTTGTCTAGATATTGCTGCCTACCAAGTCGGATAAGAAACAACAGCAAAAGAAAGGATAAAATTTAAAGCTAAATCCTTCATTGAACGATTTACTTCAGGAAATTAATATTACTAAAATTTGAAGATCGTAAACAAATTTCTTTTTTTATATACACTAATCTCCAAAAATTAAGGGAAAAGCGCCCTGTAGCACAGGCATAAAGCATGCAACCCTCCTTTGTGAAGGTTCTATGCACAGTTGATTTGGATACATACCAGTCTTCAACTGGGTTGCTACGAGAAAAGATCAGAGGTGGATAGATGTAACTGTTGTGTGTCTACATGCAGTTAGCTACAAATGACGGCCATCTGAGGAACTTTTAATCTCACGTCTTCATTGATTGTATTTTCTAGAAGTTGATTTTGTTCTTAGAAATTACAAACGGCAATCTATGAATTACAGACGGCCTCATGTTCAACCATCTTGCTATGTAAGATGACTCTGGTCCGCTTCTATTCACCCAAGAATTGCCATCGCAATTCTTCAAATAAATATATTCGTATCTGAAACATGACATCTCGAAATTTCACTAAGCTGTTCCTACTTGCAGAAACTGTACTCTTTTAAAGCCTGTTTTTGGCCACATATTCAGTAACTGTATATGACACCAACTCTACTAATTTGCAAGTCATATTACAATATGACTTGCAAATTAGTGAGTTACTTTTACTTTACATACAGTATTACTTTTTAAGTATACTATGCAAATTTGTTTTTGGAAACTTTACTTACTTTAGACAGCTTAATCAGAATGTTTGTGTTTTTCCCTAATTTTTTGGAAAATAGTGTAGAACGTGTTTTAAAAATTATTTATTGAAAAAAAACCTTCCTTTTAATTTCATCTTTCTATAATTAAGCAGCATTCGTTTAATAAACACTGATAAAATAAACACTGATAAAATTTCGTTTAATCAATATTTATATTTAATATTGCTTAGGTTTTGACGAAAGTTTTCTCATACCAATTTGCAAAGGAACATATTTATTAGATTTCAACGTCTTTTTTTTTTTTTTTTTTTTTTTTTTTGAAAAACTAATGACATAAATATAAAATTTAAAAAAAATTTAAACTACTATGGTTTAAAAATAGATTGTATAAAATGATAAAATTTCCCCTTTTACCTTTTCTTTATTATTTCTTTTATTTCTTATTTTTTTATGATTTTTTAAAATGTTATCTTCGACCATGGTTAAATATAATTTAACAGGGAAAATATTTATTTCTGTTTTATGCCAAATTTTTGTTACAATGAAAAAATTTATTCCATGCATAACATTTTGTCAAAAATAAATTAATATTTTCAGATGGCTACTTTTGTTTTAGGTTTCTGAATATGTGAAGCGTGTAATGTTAAATTTACTGAGGGGGAATTTTATCATCCAATAAATTATGCATTTTTCAAAAAAATAATTAAAAATCCATGGACTGTAAGAACTTTGAAATACCTATCATTTTTTTCTTTCCATATTAAAAAGGAAATTGCTTATCTTTTTTAATGATTTGTATTCAACCCGAAATGGTGCTTCATACTTCAGTTACGGTGTTTCATAGAACAAATATTAAGTATCTTTTCTTTGAAGTGTGGTATTACAAAATTAATTAATTCAGAAGATAAAATTTTATTACCTTGTTAATTCAAAGTTCAAAATTTGTAATATTAAATTATTTTCTTTGAATGTATACATCAATATCCATTTATAATTAAACATTTTTTTTTGTTCTTAGTAATATCGATATTTCATAAAAATTTCATCGATGTTTCATATGTATTTCATTGATATTTCATATGTGTTTCATTGATATTCATAAATTTTTCATCGATACTTCATATGTGTTTCATTAATATGTATTCATAAATATTTCATCGAGTTTCATATGTGTTTCATTGATATTTCATATGTGTTTCATTGATATTCATAAATTTTTCATCGATACTTCATATGTGTTTCATTAATATGTATTCATAAATATTTCATCGAGTTTCATATGTGTTTCATTGATATTTCATATGTGTTTCATTGATATTCATAAATTTTTCATCGATACTTCATATGTGTTTCATTAATATGTATTCATAAATATTTCATCGAGTTTCATATGTGTTTCATTGATATTTCATATGTGTTTCATTGATATTCATAAATTTTTCATCGATACTTCATATGTGTTTCATTAATATGTATTCATAAATATTTCATCGAGTTTCATATGTGTTTCATTGATATTTCATATGTGTTTCATTGATATTCATAAATTTTTCATCGATACTTCATATGTGTTTCATTAATATGTATTCATAAATATTTCATCGAGTTTCATATGTGTTTCATTGATATTTCATATGTGTTTCATTGATATTCATAAATTTTTCATCGATACTTCATATGTGTTTCATTAATATGTATTCATAAATATTTCATCGAGTTTCATATGTGTTTCATTGATATTTCATATGTGTTTCATTGATATTCATAAATTTTTCATCGATACTTCATATGTGTTTCATTAATATGTATTCATAAATATTTCATCGAGTTTCATATGTGTTTCATTGATATTTCATATGTGTTTCATTGATATTCATAAATTTTTCATCGATACTTCATATGTGTTTCATTAATATGTATTCATAAATATTTCATCGAGTTTCATATGTGTTTCATTGATATTTCATATGTGTTTCATTGATATTCATAAATTTTTCATCGATACTTCATATGTGTTTCATTAATATGTATTCATAAATATTTCATCGAGTTTCATATGTGTTTCATTGATATTTCATATGTGTTTCATTGATATTCATAAATTTTTCATCGATACTTCATATGTGTTTCATTAATATGTATTCATAAATATTTCATCGAGTTTCATATGTGTTTCATTGATATTTCATATGTGTTTCATTGATATTCATAAATTTTTCATCGATACTTCATATGTGTTTCATTAATATGTATTCATAAATATTTCATCGAGTTTCATATGTGTTTCATTGATATTTCATATGTGTTTCATTGATATTCATAAATTTTTCATCGATACTTCATATGTGTTTCATTAATATGTATTCATAAATATTTCATCGAGTTTCATATGTGTTTCATTGATATTTCATATGTGTTTCATTGATATTCATAAATTTTCATCGATACTTCATATGTGTTTCATTAATATGTATTCATAAATATTTCATCGAGTTTCATATGTGTTTCATTGATATTTCATATGTGTTTCATTGATATTCATAAATTTTTCATCGATACTTCATATGTGTTTCATTAATATGTATTCATAAATATTTCATCGAGTTTCATATGTGTTTCATTGATATTTCATATGTGTTTCATTGATATTCATAAATTTTTCATCGATACTTCATATGTGTTTCATTAATATGTATTCATAAATATTTCATCGAGTTTCATATGTGTTTCATTGATATTTCATATGTGTTTCATTGATATTCATAAATTTTTCATCGATACTTCATATGTGTTTCATTAATATGTATTCATAAATATTTCATCGAGTTTCATATGTGTTTCATTGATATTTCATATGTGTTTCACGAATATGTCATCGATTTTTCATATGTGTTTCGTTGATATTTCATAAATCTTTCATCGTTATTTGATTGTTTCATCGATGTTTCATATGTGTTTCATTGATATTTCACAAATATTTAATATTTGTAAATGATGTTTTACAAATATGAATTGATAATTGACAGTTCATTTATTTCTAAAACTTAATTTAGAACGATTATCTTCAATTATATTCGAACGAACAAACGATTATCTGTAAAAAATTCAGATATTATTATTATTTAATTTAGAAATAGTCTTTGAAGACATCTCTTAGAAAGTATTTTTATTATTTTGCGAACAAAATGAAGTCCAACGATTTCTACTACCATCATGAAAGTAAAGATTAAAATGACTTTTTTTAGATATTTAAATCAGATGTTTCCGATGAAGCTTTAGTATTCATTCTTTTTAATACTTAATTTTATCAAATCCTTTCTTGCATCCTACTTTGTTCGAATGAAATGAAATTCTTAATATTACAAAAATGCAAATTGAAAAAAATTTAATATATTACTTAAATACTTGCATATTTTACTCAATTTAAATTGTATATCCATTTTGAAGTTCATCTTTTATTCATTGAATGTTTATATACTGTAAAGAGGAATTCTTTTTTTGAATTTTAAAGAATTGGATCCTCTAGAATTAAAAATGTTGAAGTGTTTCTTATACATTTAAGATCCTTTGTAATAATTTCAATGTCTTGAATTTTCTTTTCGTTCGTAATTAATCGACATGTTAATAAAATTATTCCATAAAGACATTCGTATTAAATATTAAAGCTTTTGATTAAGAATGCTACTTCGTAAAATTATTGAAAAATTAAATTTAAAAATTGCATTGGATATTACAATAAAACACGATCAGTAACAAAATTGATACAAATAATATTTTGACAAATTATGTTATTGTTTAAAATAACAATCATAATAAGAACAAAGATTGTTATAAATCATAATAATAACATTTTATTTGTTAAACTAAATAAATTTTCGTTAAAAATGGTTAACTCTTAACTGTTAACTTTTGATTAAGAATGTTACATCGCAAAATTATGCAAAAATTAAATTTAAAAATTGTATCAAATAATACAATACAACCTGATCAGTAACGAAATTGGTACAAATAACATTTTTGACAAATTATGTTATTGTTTCAAACAACAATGATAATAATAACAATAAACATTGTTATAAATCATAGTAATAACATTTTATTTGTTAAAATAAATAACTTTTAGTTAAGAATGCTACATCGTAAAATTATTCAAAAATTAAATTTAAAAAGTGCATTAGATAGTACAATAAAACATGATCATAACAAAATTGATACAAATAGCATTTTTGACTAATTATGTTATTGTTTAAAACAACAACAATAATAATAATAACAAAGTTTATTATAAACCAATGTAATAACATATTATTTGTTAAACTAAAAATACAATAACAAAATAAATTAATTATTGTTTAAAACAATAACAATGATGATGATTGTTATAAACCATAATAATTGCAATTTAATCGTTAAACTAAAAAATACAATAACGTAATTGTGTCAAACAATAATATTATTTAATATTAATTTGCTTGTTACAATAAATATTATTGCTACTAATAGATGACCTAAAACAGCTCATAAGGCGTATAGAATCACAAAAGATCCGATGTTTTTTAAAACTTGTTTCAAAAATACTTAAAATTAGGTTTATCTTCAACAACTACTTAGGACACGACTACTTAAGATATACTTGATTATAAAATTGGTTTTGTTATAGAACGCAAATGTTAAATTCATATAGAAAAGCCTTAAAAAATGTTTTCGAATTTACTCCAAATTTACATATAAATATGTTATACATTGTTGGACATAGTCTAAAAAATTTTGTCTTTCATAAAAGAAAAAATTTTTCATTTTTTTTCCTTCTTCACCAGAATGGAAAAGAAAATCCACGAATTTTGTAAAACTCGTTTTGAAGTTAATAAAATGAATTTATCAATGACCCAAATCTTCGATGCTTGGAATTCAAAATTACGAAATCATAATAGGAAATATCATTTTGAATATTATTTATTATGAGAATGTCTTATAACATATCCAATTTTTTGCCATTTTTAATAAGTTACGTAAGAGTTTACATTTAGAACATCAAAACAGCTAAGCAAAACAGTAGCAACAGTTAAAAGTTTGAGCGAAAAGCAAATTATGAAACAGTACAATGAATTAAAGATGTTTATTTAATAGGGCATTGTAGTACTTAGGGAGAAATGGTTCATTATGCTAGTTGAAGTGTTTTCTAATGACCAGTATGCATAATTGCATCGTCAGTTGGCTGAAAACAGTCTAGTAAAATTAACTGGTTCAAAGTTAAAGTATTTACGACTTGTTGTATAGAAACTTAATGCTGTTTGTAGTAGAGTGTATAATGAATTAGTTAAAACTGGATACATTAAAATAAACTTGATTTTGATGGTAAAATTTATGTAAAACTTAAAATTATTATTCTACTGAGTTAAGTTATAATAAAATCCACAAAACTCGTTAAACTCAAAAGTTCGTAAAAAAGTTTAACTCGCTCAAAAGTTCTTAATATTCACAGCATTAAGTTAAGCTAAATATTAACATTGTGCTTTCGTGGTAAAAGATTCGTGATTTGATGACTTGAAAAATTCGTGATTTGAGATTTCGTGATTTGATGACTCTGAAAATGCGCTTTTATATTAACACATTTTAAAAAATTTATTAGAGATTCGTTTTGTGTTTTTTTTTATTTATAAAGAAATATAAAACTTATTATGTATGTATTTTCAATTCTTATTACAATAAATTGGTATCATAACAATAATAATAATAACAAAGATTGTTATAAGCCGCAATAATAAAAATTTATTTGTTAAACTAAAAAATGCAATTACATGAGAAATTATGTTATTGTTTAAAACAATGGTAGCACAATAATAATAATAATGATTGTTATAAATTTCAATAATAACAATTTATTTGTTAAATTCAAAAATACAATAACATAATTGTTTTAAACAATAACATAATTTAGCATTAATTTCTTTGTTATAACAAGTATTATTGCTACTAATAGATGACGTAAAACAGCTTAAAAGGCGCTTAGACTCACAAAGGGTCCTTACTGTTTGCTTTTCAAAACACGTTTCAAAAATACGTAAAATTAGGTTTATCTTCTACAACTACTTAATATATATTTGATTATAAAATTGTTTTTGTTATAGAACGCAAATTCACTTTAACAAACGAAACGTTAAATTCATATAGAAAAGTCTTAAGAAATTTTTTCTGGTTAATTCCAATTTTACATATAAATAATTTGTACATTGTTGGACTCTCTCTAAAAAGATTTAGTCATTCATGAAATATAGAAATTTTCAGTTTTATTCTTTTTCATAAGAATAGAAAAGAAAATCCACAAATTTTGTAAAACTTATTTTATAGTTAATAAAATGGATTTATCAGTTGCCCAAATTTTCAATACTTGAAATTCAAACTTACAAAACCATAGTAGAAAATATCATTCTGAGTATTATTTAATATGAGAAATTACATCCAATTTATACATCCAATTTTTTTTGCCAATTTAATTAAGTTGCATAAGAGTTTACTTTTAGAACAGCAAAACAGCTAAGCAAAACAGTAGCAACAGTTAAGTTTGAATGAAAAATAAATTAAGAAACAGTACGATGAATTAAAGACGTTTACTTAATGGGGCACTGTGGTGCTTGGAGAGAAGAGGTTCATTATGCAAGTTGAAATGTTTTCTAATGACCAGTAAGCATAATTACATCGTCAGTAGGCTGAAAACGGTTCAGTAAAATTAACTGTTTCAAAGTTAATGCATTTACGACTTGTTATATAAAAACGTAATGCTGTTTGTGGTAGAGTTTATAATGAATTAGTTAACACCGGATACATTAAAATAAACTTGATTTTTATCGTAGAATATATGTAAAACTTAAAAATTAATATTCTACAATTTTAAGTTATAACAAAATCCATAAATCTCATTAAAAATAATGTTGTTCTTAATATTCACAGCATTACGTTAAACAAAATAATAGCATTGTGTTTTCGTCGTAACAGTAAGAATTAAGAACTCAGGAAATGCACTCTTACATTTACACTTTTCTCTAATTTTATTAGAGATTTCTTTTGTGTTTTTTTAATTTATAAAGAAATAGAAAATGTATTATGTATGTATTTTGAATTCTTATTACTATAAATATGTTTCATAATAATAACAAAGATTGTTATAAACCACAGTAATACAAATTTATTTGTTAAACTAAAAAATATAATTACATGAGAAATTACGTTATTGTTTAAAGCAATATTAGTACAATAATAATAATAATGATTGTTATAAATTTCAATAATAACAATTTATTTGTTAAACTAAAAAATACAATAACATAATTTGGCATTAATTTCTTTGTTATAACAAATATTATTGCTACTAATAGATGACGTAAAATGGCTTATAAGGAGCATAGAATCACAAAGGATCCTTACTGTTTGCTTTTCAAAACTTGTCTCAAAAATATATAAAATTAGGTTTTTCTTCTACAACTATTTAGGATACGACTACTTAAGATATATTTGATTATAAAATTGGTTTTGTTATAGAACGTAAATTCACGTTAACAAACGAAACGTTAAATTTATATAGAAAAGTCGCAAGAAATTTTTTTCTGGTTAATTCAAATTTTACATATAAATAATTTGTACATTGTTAGACTTACTCTAAAAAAATTTAGTAATTTATAGCAGAAAGAAATTTTTAGTTTTAATTTTCTTCATAAAGATTTGTTTTATAATAATAATAATAACAATAAAGTTTTATAATAATAATAAAAGAAGATTGTTATAAACTGTAATAATAAATGTTTATTTGTAAAACTAAGATTACAATACCATGATACATTATGTTATTGTTTAAAACAATAATAACACAATAACAATAACGTAAATTCACGTTAACAAACGAAACGTTAAATTTATATAGAAAAGTTTTTTTTTTCTGGTTAATTCAATTTTAATATAAATAAACATTGTTAAGATTTATAGTTTTTAGTTTTAATTTTCTTCATAAAGATTTGTTTTTATAATAATAATAATAACAATAAAGTTTTATAATAATAATAAAAGAAGATTGTTATAAACTGTAATAATAAATGTTTATTTGTAAAACTAAGATTACAATACCATGATACATTATGTTATTGTTTAAAACAATAATAACACAATAACAATAATGATTGCCATAAACCACAATAATAACAATTTAATTGTTAATCTAAAAAAATACAATAACATAATTTAACATTAATTTGTTTACTATAACAAATATTATTGCTACTAATAGATGACGTAAAGCAGTTAATAAGACGCATAGAATCGCAAAAGATCAGAAGCTTTTTTAAACTTGTTTCAAAAATACATAAAATTAGGTTTATCTTCTACAACTACATAGGATACGACTACATAAGTTATAACTGATTATAAAATTGGTTTTGTATTAGAATGCAAATATTAAATTCATATCAAAAAGCCTTAAAAATATTTTTCTGGTTAACTCCAAATTTGTATATAAATATTTTATGCATTGTTGTGCACACTCTAAAAAAATTTTGTCAATCATAAAAGAAAGAAAACTTTTTCTTCTTCTTCATAAAAATAAAAAAGAAAATCCACGAATTTTGTAAAGTTAATAAAATGGATTTATCAGTGACCCAAATTTTCGACATTTCAAATTCAAACTTACGAAATCATAGTAGAAAACATCATTTTGAGTATTTTTTTTTTATAAGAATGACGCATAATATTCCATTTTTTCGCAATTTTAAGTAAGTTATATAAGTAAGTGTTTACATTTAGATCCACAAAACAGCTAAGCAAAACAGTAGCAACAGTTAAGTTTCAACAAAAAACAAATTAAGAAACAGTACAATAAATTAAAGACGTTTATTTAATGGGGCACTGTAGTACCTATTGAGAAGAGGTTCATTATGCTAGTTGAAGTGTTTTCTAATGATCATTAAGCATAATTTCATCGTCAGTTGGCTGAAAACAGTCCAGTAAAATTAACTGTTTCAAAGTTAAAGCATTTACGACTTGTTGTATAGAAACTGAATGCTGTTTGTGGCAGAGTGTATAATGAATTAGTTAAAACTGGAATAAACACTTGACATTAAAATAAACTTGATTTTGATGGTAAAATATATGTAAAACTTAAAAATTAATATGCTACAGTGTTATGTTATAATAAAATCCACAAATCTCATTAAAAATAATGTTGTTCTTAATATTCACAGCATTAAGTTAAGCAAAATATTAGCATTGCGTTTTCGTAATAAAAGTAAGATTTGACGATTCAGCAAATGCACTTTTTTATATTTACACTTTTTAAAAATTTTATTAGAGATCCTTTTTGTGTTTTGTTTAATTTGTAAAGAAATATAAAATTATTATTTATGTATTTTCAGTTCTTATTATATTAAATTTGTTTTATAATAATAATAATAACAAAGTTTTATAATTAAAAAAACAAAGATTGTTATAAGCCACAGTAATAACTATTTATTTGTTAAACTAAAAAATAACATGTAAAATGTGAAATTGTTATTTATTTAATTTATATGTTATTGTTATTGTTATATGTTATTATTATGAAATTGTTATTTATATGTTATTGTTTAAAAGAATAATAATACAGGAGTTTTAGGTGTTTTAAACAAAGTACTTTGTCTGCGGGGCATCCACACACTTTTATCTTGATGAAAGCGTTGCTTTAGGTCAATGCCCATTGAAATATGGCTTAATATTATAATGGCTAATATTTTGCTTAACTTAATGCTGTGAATATTATAAACAACATTGTTTTTAATGAGATTTGTGGAAATATGGCTGAATACACTTCAAAGAGAAAGGTAATAGTATAAATTAAGAGAGAGAGAGAAACAATTTTTTGAAGACTTTAAAAATAAAATGCATAAATATGAAATAAGAAGAAACTATAACATTAGAAGGGAGCCCACCAGGTGTGTCTTGAAGTAATGGCACTTCAGATGAAGGAATGAGGGGGTGGGGGGACGAATTATATATTAAGAACAGTACACGATCTTTTTCTATTTTTAAATGAAGAAATATCTTAGCTAGGAAGAGAATTTAAAACCAAATTGCAAGTGTAGATAATTGTAGAAATTTTCAGAAATTTTAACGATTCTAAAAATTAGAATTAGAATAATTAATTTTTTTTTAAATTAATTAATTTTATATTGGTGAATGTTTGGGAAGTTCAACGATTGTCTAATATCCTGACACCACAATGTGAGTTGGTGATCATTCGAAGGATTTTGTTTTTAGTCTTTGGATGATTTCCAAGTTATTTTTTACTGAGGTGCCCCAAACTCGACTTGCATAAGTAATCATGGGACCCATGTAATATATGTAAATAAGAATTTTGTTAAATAATAACACATTAATAGCAAGAATGCTTGTTACAAATCATTATATAAATGCTAACAGATGTTATCAAAATATAAACTTTATAACATCTGTTAACATTATTGCATTTCTTTTTTTTTTTATATACATTTAATTTTTATGGATGTACAAATTCATTTATATTTTAATTTTTTAGAATAAGATAATTATAATAATTTAATGTAATTTGTAAATAAATTAAAATTAAAAAAAATTTACTTGTTTGTATCTGAATTAGATTGACTTTTTTTTTTTTTTTAAATAAACAACAATTATTCAATTTATTGACATATAAACGTTTTTTTTTTGTCATGACATGATCAAATGGTCATAAATTTTAGTATAATGGATATTTAAAAAATATTTTAGGTTTAGCAAAAAATAAATTGATTAAGTAAGAATTATCCAATGAAACTACAAACGCCTTACGAAGTTTTTCGTAACATTTCTATAGAAAGCCAAAAAGTACACTATTATATATATATACACTGAAGTGACAAAAGTCATGGGATACCTCTTAATATCGTGTCGGCCCTCCTTTCGCCCGGCGAAGTGCAGCAACTCGACGTGGCATGGACTCAACAAGTCGTTGGAAGTCTTCTGCAGGAATATTGAACCATGCTGTCTCGATAGACGTCCATAATTGTGAAAGCGTTGATGGTGCAGGATTTTGGGCACGAACAGACCTCTCGATGATGTCCCATAAATGCTCGATGGGATTCATGTCGGGCGATCTAGGTGGCCAGATCATTCGTTGGAATTGTCCAGAATGTTCTTCAAACCAATCGCGAACAGTTGTGGCCCGGTGACATGGCGCATTGTCATCCATAAAAATCCCATCGTTGTTTGAGTCCATGAAGTCCATGAATGGCTGCAAGTGATCTCCAAGTAGCTGAACATAAGTATTTCCAGTCAATGTTCGGTCCAGTCGCACCAGAGGACCAAGTCCATGCCATGGAAAAACAGCCCACACCATTTCGGAGCCACCACCAGCTTGAACAGTGCCTTGCTGACAGTTTGGGTCCATGGCTTCGTGGGGTCTGCGCCACACTCGAACCCTACCATCAGCTCTTACCATCTCAAATCGTGACTCATCGGACCAGGCCACGGTTTTCCATTCATCTAGGGACCAACCGATATGCTCACGTGCCCACGAGAGTCGCTGCAAGCGATGTCGTTTTGTCAGTAAAGGCACTTGAGTCGGTCGTCTGCTGGAATAGCCCAAGAAAGCCAAATTTCTCCGCACAGTTCTAACAGACAAGTCCCTTGTACGTCCCACATTGATTTCTGCGGTTATTTGACGCAGTGTTGCTTGTCTGTTAGAATTTACGACTCTTTGCAGACGTCGCCGGTCTCGGTCGTTAAGTGCAGGCGGTCGATCACTGCGCTGTCCATGGTGGGATGGTATGCCTGAAATTTCATACTCTCGGCACACTCTTGACACAGTGGATCTGGGAATGTTGAGTTCCCTAACGATTTCCGAAATGGCTCCCCATGCATGCTCCCATGCGTCTAGCTCCAACTAACATTCCGCGTTCAAAGTCTGTTAATTCCCGTCGTGCGGTCATCATCACGTCAAAACCTCTTCACATGAATAACTTGAACAGAAATGAAAGCTCTGCGAAAGCACTGCGCATTTATACCTGTTCTACGCGATGCTACTGCCATCTGAAAATATGCATATTGCTATCCCATGACTTTTGTCACTTCAGTGTATATATATATATATTTATTTAATAAAACAAAGTAATAGACCAAGCTCTATTTTATTAGAACAATTAATACATATTTGATAAAAAATATTCAGTGGATGAATATAAATAAATATATAAAAACATTAACAAGTTTTCAAAGGAAAAAAAATTTTTTTAATTTAAAAAAAATAATTTAAGTTGCTCATTAAATTGCTATTTTTTTAACTGAATCATTTTTTTATAATACTTTCCTTTTTTTTGCAGCAATATTCTTATTTTTTCCAGCATATTGTTTAGTTTTTGTATGTCATTGATTAGAAAAAAAAACACAAGATGTCAGTATATTTATGATTAATTTTTGTATTCTTATTCATATATCTTAAAAGAGAAAAAATATTGTTTAAATATAAAATTTGTTTTCGAAAGATAATCGATGTATTTATTTCTATACGTACAGTTTCCAAAGCTGATAGAATATGTCCTTTTACACATCTACTAACTACAATACTTTCTTCATTAAAGTACGGGTAGTTAGACTTTTAAGCTTACATATTAATAACAATTTTTATATTAGTGAGAAAAAACGTTTACCATGTAAAACTTTTTATACCGGTTCTCGTTAGATCACCGAAGTCAAGCATCATTGGGCGCGGTCAGTATTTGGGTGGGTGACCACCTGGGAACACCGCGTGCCGTTGGCATTCACAAATTAGGGACCTGAATGGCCGAGTGTCTAGCGCTCTGGCTCTCGGTGCCACAGGTTTCGGGTTCGAATCCCGGCGGTGCCATGGATGTTTGTAGTGGTTCGGAATCCACTTTAAGCCGTAGGTCCCAGTCTCCTATGACTGTAAGAGCGTCACGGAGCCAAAGTCAGACTTCTACCTAAGGGTGCTCCATCACAACAGAAGCTGCTTCCTTCCCCTTCAATCATGAGTACGTATGGGCTCGTGGGCTTGGCCAGCCAAGTGGGATAAGAAACAACAACAACAACAAACTTTTTATAGCTCCAAGTATGAAATTTACAATATAGTGTCACCGTGCTTCCTCCGACACACTGGCAAGAATGCACGATGTTAAACGTCAGATTGTAGTGTGCTGGTTGGGCAATCAGATTGTAATTGGGATTAATTGGGTAACAGATTGTTGGCTTCGGTGCCAGTGGCAGGGATGTAACCGTGCTTCTTCCTACACACTGGTAATAGCGCCCCCTTGTGGCCTTCAGAAGAAATAATCAGATGGCCTCTGGTCACTCATCCCCAGAGGAAGCATATTAAGCGCAACCTTACATATTAGTTGGCCTACAGACTCTCACCCGGAGAGGAAGTATATTTGAAAATATGTCTCACAAAATTTACAATTGTAACCGGGCGTCCTCCTACACACTGGCAAGAGCGCCCCCTGTGGCAATCAGGAAAAATGGTCAGTCGGCCTTCGGGACTCTCACTCTAGGAAATATATTTTCCCCGGACAGAC
Source organism: Caerostris darwini (assembly GCA_021605075.1). Classification (NCBI taxonomy): domain Eukaryota; kingdom Metazoa; phylum Arthropoda; class Arachnida; order Araneae; family Araneidae; genus Caerostris; species Caerostris darwini. The sequence goes on along the minus strand of BPLQ01015713.1, from coordinate 923,225 downwards.
TCACTCGGAGAGGAAGTACATTTCGCGTACCCTGCGCGTAGCCGAGTTTCGGATTTTTGGCTTAGAAGCGAAGTCCTTTTACGAATCTATAATCATATACCTTTAAATGTGTTAAATATTGTCTCTAATTGTATGTGCGATTTTTTTGTGGGTGTAAATAAAGCAGTGAGTTCCCCAATCTGTGCCTCAAGAATCTCAACCCAACCACACCCAGTTACAATCTGATTGCAAAACCTGCACACTACAATAGTTTAAAGTATTCAAAAATATTAGTAATGAACAAAAAAAAAAAATTACAAAAAGATATTGCAATCATTATTTTTTAATAATTAGATCTAATAATAAGGAAAATTTAGAACAATAATAATAATATTCCATTCTGTAGCAAAATGAAACTAAAACAAAAAATAAAAGAAAATGTGTATCCATAAGAAAAAAAATTCTAAACGTATCCAATTTAATTTCAAAAGTACAACATCATATTATTATTAATGAAAAATAAGAAGTCTGGATTTGATAATTATGATGTTATTTTTATTCGTATAATTTGTTTAATATTTTTTATGGTTTGCTTTTTTTTTTTTTTTTTACATTATTCTGAGATAGTTTGGTAAAATATACAAAATATAATGTAATTAAACTTAATAAGTTGGTTGTTTTTCCTTTCGAATACTAGTTTTAACCACATATATTTGAAATAAAAAAAGATTTTATATCAGTTAAAAAATAATGATATCGAAAATTCTGAAATATTTGTGTACATAAAATAAATTAGTTATTTTAAGTTTATTTCATATAAAGGATTGCATTACTGAAAAATTTTCCGCGAATTTTAAAATGAAAATTTAAAAAGAATAGCTGAGAATTTTTCAGTCTGCTTATTGCATAAAACACGTATTCATAATACGGAAATTGTGATTTTTGTTATAATGTATTTTTTATCTATAAATAAAACTTATGAAAAGTAAATAACTCGAACATTAAAAAAATATATAAAGGTTCAAATAATAAAATACAAATATAAAAAAAATGGACAAGTAAAATATTTGAAAAATAAATGATTTCTATACAGTATTTCTTTGTTATCAACTGAAAATAAGATTTTTGATTTTTTTCAAGCAAAGCCAGTTAGCTGCTATCAAATGTGAATTAAACAATGAATCTTTAAATACAGAAATTATAAATCTAATCTAAATCATCATATTCTCAGTACAGTTATTTTTAATGTAAAAAAAACCTCTCTGATTTTAATTAATTTTGTTTTCACTTTATTTCATACTTAATTAACTAATTCTATTACAATACTTGCTAACGAATTACATTCGTCATTTTATTAGTTGGTGAGTAAATATGTAAATGGTTTGAATTTCCCAGTCTAAAGCAAGTTACATACTTACTGAATGAAAAGATTAATATAATATCTTAACGTTTGTCTTTATCATTATTTTTAGTAATATTAAATGTTAATCTCACTAGAAATTGCAATGAATTGAAATGGCAGTTCGATCGATAAGAGCAGAATCCTCAGAATAAATACAGTTTCCCCTTTCACATCTTTTCCATCCTTCCTGTTGTTTGACAACTGTTTCGTGGACATTCTTGTTTCAATAAATATTATTGGTGAATCTCAATTTCTACAGCAAAATAATGGGTTTTTAATGTTAAACAATGTAAAGGCATTCCTGGCAGTTGCATCGAATAAAAAAATTCAGTAGCAAAATTAACGCCTTCATTTAAATCCAACATTGAATCGATTGATGCATATATTTTTCCACCACAGGAATGTTTTGAATTTTAAAATTAATATGGTCAACAACTTCATTTTTTATTGCTGTAGTTGCTCTTTCAAATAACATATTTTAATTTGTCTAATTTTTAGCAATATTAGGATAAACTTAATTAATTGATTTGGACTGTTTATGATATTACATATAGATAGATAGATAGATCTTAGCAATAAGTCTATTTGCAATAAAATTGATAATGTGTTGTCCATCGAATCTAAATAGATTATTATTACAATTTAGTGAAGACACTCTCCCAGTTGATTGTATAACTGGCCAAATTGAATTAACGAATGATTTAAGTTCAATTTGGCTAGTTACACAATCAAATGGATGAGTGCCTTCACAATTTGTAATAATAATCTATTTGCATTAGATGGACTACACTTTGTCAATATTATTGCACATAGATCTATCGCTCGTTTTGTGGTTGCTGTCAATGCTCAAAGTGACAACTAAAAATGGTTATCATTTTGCAGTAAGTCTAAACAGTGACATTCTTCTATGTAAGTTTCACATACATATCCATTTTAGGATAAGTGGATTCTCACAAAAAATGATAGTTTAAAAAAAACTAAAAAACACGCTTTTAGAGTTAATCAAACTAAAAAGTAAAAAATAATTGTTAACATAAGAATACGATTACTAACGAGAAAATGAATGTCACTATGAAAATGAATGTTAAAAGCGTGGGGTGTTCGATATTAATCGTTATAATTTTTCACTGATTTCATTCCGAAATGCGGAGTTAGTTTAAAAATGTCATACAAAGCAGCCCGTGCTTTTAGAACAGTGACATTCATTTTCTCGTCAGTCATTTTATTCTTATGTTAACAATTATTTTTTACTTTTTAGTTTGATTAACTCTAAAAGCGTGTTTTTTAGTGTTTTTAAACTATAATTTTTTGTGAGAATCCACTTATCCAAAATGGATATGTATGTGAAACTTACATAGAAGAATGTCACCGTTTAGACTTACTGCAAAATGATAACCATTTTTAGTTGGCACTTTGAGCTACCACAAAACAAGCGATAGATCTATTTGCAATAATATTATAATATTTAAATGATGTCCCGGTACGGAGGACTGGAACTGTAGTTCTTACAATAATTCAATTGTGAGTAAAACAAAGGCTAAATGCGAATATGTCGAGCCAGCTAGGATTCGAACACGGAATCTCCTGATCCGTAGTCAGGCGCGTTATCCGTTGTACCACTGTCCCACGTAGGTCTTGGGTACTTTCCTTTTACATGGGTTAAATTGCTCTTCATAAGTTAAAATAAAATCACTAATCCCGGCGATCTTAATCATGATCAGATAACAAACTTATCAAAATATTTTAGTGTCGTCGGCCCTTGATAAGTCTACAACGTTTAAATTAAATCTAGTCGCTTAAAGTAGGGCAAAATAGAGCCCAAAGAGTCAGTTACAAACAAACCAACAAACAAACAAACATACAGGTGAAACTAATAAAGGTGTATTAAAAATGATTATCATTTTGCAGTAAGTCTAAACGCTGACATTCTTTGTTGTAAGTTTCACATACATATCTATTTTAGGATAAATGGATTCTCACAAAAAAGGCTTTTGTTCATGTGTTGTCTTTCACGAACTTTACTCATTGTCAGTCTACTTAGTTCATTTCGTAATCTTATTCCTCCAGTAATTTCTTTATGCTTATTCGCTGAATGTCTCACTCGATGCTCTTTAATTTCTTCTCGCTGTTCTTCTGTTAATTTTTCTATCGATCTTTTCATTCTCTACCGTTGTGAAGCTAAACGGGCTTCTCATCTGTTTCATTTCATGGCTATTCTTTCTATTTCCTTTTTTGCCGATTCACCACTGGACAACAAATTAATTCTTGATGAACGCTACTTAAAACAGTAAAATTCTATTTAAGGATGATGATTATCAAATTACGTACAAAATCAGAATAGAAAATTTAAAAAAAAATTGGCATTTCTCCAATAAGTCATATGTCAAAATATCTCGTGTATTCTGTCTATCATAGCAGCGGTTAATTTTTGTAATTGATTTAGGTAATTAAATGTAAAATATATAAATAGGTTAGTTTATTTTATATATTGTATGGTTCGTTCTTTTTATATATTGTAGTGAATGCTGTCCTTAATAAAATCAGATGAAGACAGACTTTTAATTTTTGAAAGAAAAATACTTTGCAAAATTGTTGAGCCAGTTAGAAAGAATGATCGATGGAGAATTTTGTTTCACCATGAAATCTATAGAAGATATATGCAACATAATATTACCAGAGTCCTCAAATCTTTCTGCATCAGAAGGCTTGGGCATATTTTTAGATGTGAGGATAATATGAGCCCTGTTAAAAAAGGTGACTTTTGCAAATGTAGATGGCACCAGGAAAAGAAGTAGACCCTGCACAAGATGCATAGACTGCGTAAAGGCAGATCTCAAAACATTAATAAAAATCAATCTTTGGCGAACGGTGACGTCTAATCAGATCTGTTGAAGGAAGTACAGGCTGTAGTGCAAGTAAAGAAGAAGAAATTTGTTTAATTTTAAAAATCCATGTATGAAAATATTTAAAAATTTGAAATCCCCTCCCTAAAAAATAAATTAATAAAAACATTATAATAAATGATACATTAATTAACTTAATATAAATAAATTTAAATATTCTCATGATAACCACGCTAAATGTAAGCTTGGTTTGCCCGTGCGTGTCGATGTATCTCCAAATTCCAACCAACCTCTGCAGTTCCAAACCAAAACTTTCTTCGTGGATGGACGACGGAAGGCTGCTATACCATAACAACTTCCACGTAGCTGCTGGAGTGGGGTTATAGCTGCATACAAGGACAAACCACTCTTACATTTATTTTTTCTTTCTAATGCAGCTGGCACTTAGACAGCTGGGTCTTGGATGCCTTAAGCAAGCGCTGCAAAGACGTTACTCACTTTGCATTACCCAGGGGGCGCGTGTAACTTGAAGATAAGCTACGGACGCGGAGTAACAATGCCCCCGCAACGCTCTACGATCTTATTAGACCGGGACCTACGGTTTAAAGTGGATTCCGAACCACTACAAACATCCATGGCAACGCCGGGACTCGAACCCGAAACCTGTCGTACCAAGCGCCAGAACGCTAGCCACTCGGGGCATTCAGGCCCCTCTTACATTTATTAGACACATTGATTTGGAAGTAAAAAACAAGTAATATAAAAAAAAATTTTAAGTCAATTCCTACTTTTTTTTCACTCTATTGCAGAAAGTCCTTTATAAATAATTTTCATTAATTTTTTTAAGTTTATCTGGCGGTTATCTATTGATAGATAAATGCAACTTAAATCTAAAAAAATAAAATTAATTCATTAAATTTAATTACTAAATAAATATTTGAAAAAACCGTATTAACATCCAGTGTCATCCACTACAAGTTCAAAAAAATGCATTTGAAGTTGAGTGGATGAATAAAAAATAATTTTTTTGATCGATTGAAAATTTGAACAAGATATATATAAGGAGAGAGTGAACCAATAGTAGGAATTGAATAAGATATCTGCTTTTAAATAATTTAGGTAAATGTTATTTATTATTATTATTATTATAATATTTTAATATGCTTTTAGGTTTGAACTTATCTATTAACTACTGTGTTCAAAAAGTAAGACCAATTTTCAATTTAAAATTCCCGGGGCTTATGAATTTTTTTTTTTTTTTTTTTTGGTTGCTGGCACTATCCTTGACATCTGTGTGAAATCTGACGTTAAAATACTCATTAGTGTTTGAGTTACGCTTGGCTTTGTGAGACGCTAAAACTGATTACGGTGATTTTTGAAATGTCGAAATTAATTGCATTACATTTTTGTTTGCGGAAAAGTATAGAATGTTGCGGAAAGCATTCGGTGAGCCTTCCTATATCGGAAAGAAATCTTTATAAGTAGTAAAACAGCTCAAAGACGTAGAGCCCTCTGATCGACCATCAACCTCAGATTTGGTGCTTGCAAACCGTCGATCTACAATTAGAGACCTTGTTGATTATGTTGGAACTTCAAAAGGATCAATCAATTCCATTTTGGTCCACAAATGCGTCAAATCTCGGTTGGTACCGAAAAGACTGAATGCGTCAGCTCACACTGCATTGATTCTTCGTGAATTTTTCGCCAAAAATGATCGTTACACAATCAGCGTATTCACACCGTGCGACTTCTGGCTATTCTCTAAACTCAAAAGACCACTCCGGGGACACCGTTTTGAGTCGACTGAAGAGATTCAACGTGAATCGTCACGCGCTTTGAAGGCCATCCCTGCCGATGAATTTTTAGCATGCATTGAGGATTGGAAAAAAAAGTGCATTGTGTGCGGAGGGGATTACTATGAAGGCGATGAAATAAATTTGGAAGAATAAATAAAGACTTTTTGAAAAAAAAAATAATTGATCTTACTTTTTGGGCACAGTAGTATATAGAGTGATCAGGATATTTAAATATTCTACAAAGTCTGTAGATTGTAAATTTAAAAATTGTACCGGTGGATAATTATGAAAGCTTGACTTGTAGAAAATTCGAAGATGTAAAATTTACAGAGCTTTGATTTCGTATTAAAATATTCTACAAAAATGTTTCGAGATAATACTGTATTTAAATGTAAATGAATTCCAAGACAAACTAAAATTCGTACTAACTCCGGACGTTTTAAATACTGATGTTAGTTGAGACGAGAATTATGTCAAGAAACAGTTTGACTACTTCGAGAATAATTCGAAAGAGAATAAATTATATCCTAAAACTGAAAGAAGATTTATTCAGTGACTTTTTAAAATAGAAGGATGGAAGGATGTCGATTTAAAATTGTAACTTTAAAATAACTTAAGAATTTTTAATCAGAACTCCAGCAAAATATTTCTGTTTACCTTAATGCTTCCTTGCAAATATTTACAAAACTTGTACTTTTTCATTTACTCTAACAAACATTTGAGGCTTTATATTCCCCAGATTTAAATCTGTTGGATTTCTGCATGTAATTTCATTTAAATGATTCTTTCGATCAAACATGTTGCACTATATGAAGAAACTAAATTCATTAAATCTATCTCTATAATTATTTTAAGTTTTGTAGTGTGCAAGTTGGGCAATCGGATTGTAACAGGGTGTGATTGGGTAGAGAGACTTTAGGCACAGGTTGGAGAACTCGCAACTTTATTTACGCATGCATAAACACCACACGCATACAATTAGAGACATACACTATTTAACAGATTTAAAGACAGATAATTAGATACGTGAAAGGACTCCACTTCCAAGCTGAAAACCCGATATTTGGGTATGCGCAGGGTGCGCGAAATATACTTCCTCACAGTCTATAAGCCAACTGATCATTTGTTCTGAAAGCCACAAGCCTGTATGTCGGAGAAAGCATAGTTACACCAGCAAACAATTTAAACCTATTTGTACCATTAAAGCTTTATTTATTCTTCACATATTTAAGCTTATGGCGAATTCGATTTTCCCTTACCACTTACTCCTGTCCTGACAATTTTATCTGGAACCCCCTTGTTGGGTTGAGATACTTGAGGCACAGGTTAGAGAACTCACAACTTTATTTACACACGCACAAACATCACACACATACAATTAGAAACATACAATATTTAAAACATTTAACGACAGATAGTTAGATTCGTGGAGGGACTCCACTTCTAATCCGAAAAACCAGTACTCGGCTACGCGCAGGAGGCGCGAAGTATACTTCCTCTCCGTGTGAAGGACTGTAGGCCAACTGATACTCAAGGTTGCGCTTAATATACTTCCTCTGGAGGTGAAAGACTGGCAGTGAAAGTTTTTGATGCTCACTATATATATTAATTTGTTCGCATTCCTCTTATGGCTTTTTATGTTTGTTATATCCTGTTTACGTTTGTTATACTGTTTATGATTTAAATATTCTTTATAATGTATAGAGTTTGGGGATTTTTTAATATTATTAGAAATTTTGTACTTAATCAATCTTACTCTTTTTACTGGTAAGGAATTGCGTGCTTCTAGAAATGAAAGTGAGGTGAGGAATATGGTTAAGTAAACTTGTTAAACTTTAACTTAAGCAAAATACAGTGTATTTGAGAATTATTGGACGCTACAAAAGTTAATAAATTTCTATCTTTTGATTGTTAATAATATGTTCGAGCTATACTCGTTTTTATCCCATGTATTAACAAACATTTAAGGCTTTATAATTTCCAGATTTAAACTTCTGTATATAGGATTATTTGAAGGATTATGTATGCTTATCAGACACATCATTCAAATATGATGAAACTGAAAAAATATATCATAGCTGTTATTAATTCCATAATTCGTCAAATACATGTTATGTGATCGTGTATAACTTGGAAGTACTAAACTATACTGGCAAACAAAGGACTTAATATTGAAATTTATTAAATCTGTGTATAAATAGTTAATAAAGAACTTTATTTATTTGAAACAAAATTTTTTTAATATTTTATTGGTATATATTAATAAATATAAATATATATACCAAATAAAATGTTTATTAAATATTCAAAATAAAATTAAAGAAAAATAATCTAAAAAAAGTAATTTTATTTAATTTTAATATAATTTATTATTTTGTTGTTAAAGATAAAAAGGAATAAGTAATGTGTCGATTGGGTTACAATTTCTTTTATAAAATGAAATTTTAAATATTTTTAGACATTTATTATACATATATATAGATATGTATATCTATTAAATTGTTTGAAAATATCTTTAAAACTATCAAATTTATACACAGTAATTAAATTATAAAATAATTTATTTTAAAATTTTTAATGAATTACTAGCTTTTAAGTTTTATAATTTCTCTTGCACTTTAAATCGATCAATTTAAGCAACGTTTCCTTTTTTGTTAAAATAACTTTATTTAAATTTATAAACGGTGAATTAAATGATTTTCTTATATAATTAAATTATTTGCAAATATAACTTAAAAATAAATTAGATTCCAATTCTAATAATATAAGCAATCAGTATCACAAAATAAATATCAAATAAACAAAATAATATGAAACTTTATAAAATTATATTTACAAATTAATTTGTTAAAAATGTGCTATAAAATTTTATAAATCCTATATAGAGTTTAACTTTAACAGTCAATTAAATTTGAGGATTATTTCCAATTTTACAAACATGCCTAAAAATTTCTTAGTCAAAAAGAACACTGTCTTATTGTAGAGATCACGCAATTTTTCTTTTTCCTGAAACAGAAATGCCTTCTTTCATTACTTAAAGACAACCGAAGCCAAAAATAAATCAAAACAGGAAAATAAAAAAAATAATAATGAGAGACTCTTCAGAAAAACCTAGAAGCAAACAATGAATAAAAAAAAAATTGATGAAGACATTAAGGCTATAAAGAGCAATAAAAAGAATTATGGAACCAATGAAAACAAAACTTAATCTCCATTTTGCATGACGCAAATTTTTCTCGAGCGAACATAATTCTAAAAGGCGCACTAGAGGCGTAGAAGAAAATCAATAGTGTCAGCAGAGCTTTAAAGAAAAATAATTTTAATAGAATTTATTATTTTATCATTTAAGATAGAAAGGTACAAGGAACGTATAGATTGGGTTACAATTTCTTTTATAAAATGAAAATTTAACTATATTTAGACATTTATTATACACACACACATATTTATATATATATATAAAAATAGTATTAAAATATTTTTTAAACTATGAAATTTATTCAAAGAAATTAAATTATTAAATGATTTATTTCAAAATTTTTAATTAATGACTATTTTTGAAGTTTTATAATTTCTCTTGTACTTAAAACCGATCGATTTAAGCAATGTTTCCTTTTTTTGGCCAAATAACTTTATTAAAATTTATTATTATGGTAAATTAAGCGATTTTCTTACATAATTAAATTATTTGCAAATTTATCTTTTAAAAAATAGAATTCAATTCTAATAATATAAGCAGTCAGTATTACAATATAAATATCAAATAAATAAAATAATATAAAATTTTTAAAAATCACATTTACAAAGGAATTTTATAAATCATATATAGAATTTAGAATTTACAATCAATTAAGTTTGGGCATTATTTTCATATTTACAAACAAATCTAAAAATTTTTTAGTCAAAAAGAACACTGTCTTATTGTAGAGATCAGGCAATTTTTCCTGATGCAAAAATGCCTTCTTTCATTACTTAAAGACAACCGAAGCCAAAAATAAATCAAAACAGGAAGATAAAAAAAAATAATAATAAGAGACTGTCTTTTAGAAAAACCTAGAAGCAAACAATGAATAAAAAAAAGAACGATGAAGACATTAAGGCTATAAAGAGCAATAAAAAGAATTATGGCCCAATGAAAACAAAACTTAATCTCCATTTTGCATGAGGCAAATTTTTCTCGAGCGAACATAATTCTGAAAAGCGCACTAGAGCCGTAGAAGAAAATCAATAGTGTCAGCGGAGCTTTTCTCAGAACAGCTCTCTCGCAGACGATGTTACTGATACCACGGTCTCTTTTTGATGCTTTTTCTTTTTCTATTTAACTTGGTTTGCTCTGCCATGTTTCGAATTAGAACACATGTGCAATCGATTTTAGGCTTCGTGTTAGTTCTCAATTTTCATCTGTTATCGCAGATTCTGTGATCTAATTTGGGAATATTTATTCAACTGATGTTCTAGTAGGTTTGAATTACCAGAATTAATTATTTGACTTCAAGTTTCTAATTGCTGAACTTTCTCAGAAAAGCTAGATTTTCTTAGAACTTTATTTCAGTCTACAGAGGAAAGAATCATTTTCTTTTTAGTGATTAATTTGGGTACACTATAGTTAAAAAATGATCTTTTAAATATTTAAGTAATAGTTATTTTAATTTTACGTTTTTTGGATAAATATTTTAAACTTAGGTTATTATTAGATTTTAAACTGCTGCAAAAAATATTTTTCTTTTGCAATAGTAATCATTCTACCTGTATGAAGAAGGCCACAAATATTAGGCGATATTCGGAAACTAGTTTTTCCAAATTTCATTTAAATTTTAATTTATCAAATATTGAGAATAACTATTACAATAATTAATTATTCTTAAAAATAAATGAATTTTAACATCATTTACTAGAAATTTAATGTTTGTATTAAATATAAATTGCGTGCTATCTCCCAATATAAAGAACAAAATAAGTCCAGTTTGAAATCTTATTCTTATTTACATTAATATTACAATCTCGTTTTGTTTCGTAATGTTCAAAATAATTATGTATTTTATTATTGGTAAATAATCATCCTTTAATAAACTTTTTGAATCCCATTTTACATCATATTTTTTTTGTTAATTCTATATATATATATATATATATATATATTTTCCAAATATAAAATTTTCATATTGGTAGAACTAATTCTGTTAATTTTTTCTCTTGTTAAATCTACAAGATAGAGCTATATTACCTAACTCTACTATCTTTCTAATTCAATATTAATTGAAGAAGTTTTCATGGGTGGTCTTCAAGACTAATCATTAGTGAAAACAATTTTGCTGCTTTCATTATATAAAACAAACCTTTAAACAAATATATCATCTACAGGTCAATCCTTTTGAAAGAAAAAAAACAATTTTTAAACCACTTTTGGTAATTTTAGCGGGTGATGATCATACTTCTCAAGACAAAAGTTAATCTTTATACAACTCTCATCAGACCCATCATATTGTAGGACGTGAATGCTGGCCATTAGCAAAAGCAGATGAAGACAGACTTTTAATTTCTGAAAGAAAAATACTTCGAAAAATTTTTGGTCCAGCTAGAGAGAGAGAATGATAGATGGAAAATTTTGTTTAACCATGACATCTATGGAAAAAAAACATATTTTTTTATTTCCAATGGCAGGCTACAAAAAGTAATAAAAGAAAAAAGAAAAAGAACACAAGGAACAGGAAAACAACAACGAGAATCGAAAGAAATCACATAGTGACATGTTTAGCCCATAAAGGCCCTAACCGCCCAGTAACGACCATACACAGTACTTTTGGCAATCAATTCCTCCCTAGCACCTCAGTCTACTTCCATCGAAAAGAGCATCTCTTGCCTTGAAGATCTTGACTCAAAGGGCAAGAATATCGTTTTGCAGTCGATACCTGGCCATTGTGGGAACTTGGGTAATGAGAAAGCGGATTCTATAGAAAATATAAACACCCTAATATTACCAATAGTCATCAAATCTTTTCGCATCAGATGGCTTGGGCATATTTTTAGATGTGATAATATGAGCCTTGTTAAAAAAAGTGACTTTTGTAAATGTAGAGAGTACCCGGAAGAGAGGTAGATCTGGCACAAGATGGACAGACTGAATAGAGGCAGATAGATCTCAAGACATTAAAAATCTATCGTTAGAGGACTGTCGCGTCTGATCTGATCTATTGAAGGAAGCTTGTTGAGGTAACCGTATCCTGTAACAGGCTGTAGGGCAAATAAAGGAGAAGTAGATGATGACCATAGTACATGGAATAAAAATTTGCTAACAATTAAATTTTTCTAACTAACTGCAGTTAGGCAGAGAATTGTGGACTATCGATGTCAGCATAATTTTTGAAAGGGGTTATTGATAATGGCAATTTCATCTTTTAAATTACTCCCTTTCTGAAGAAATTCGGCACTTTTACGACTCAAATAAAAAGTTTTGTAGAAAAAAAAACCGAGATGCATATAAGCATTATGCTAACAAAGCTAGTAAATCATCACCTCGGTTTAAAGTAGGGGTGGCCAGCTCGCGACCCGCCTTGATCCTTTTTTCCGGCCCGTGAGATTTATTACACTTTTACAAAATATATTTATTTTATAATGGCCAAAGTAGTTAAAACTAATGTATTAAAAATGCATTAGTTGTGTATTACTCATATATTCATATACATATTATTCATATATTCAAAAATTAACTATCGAAATTATGAAAAAAAATTAACTTTGATTACAAAATAATACTCTTGCGCAAAGAAATATAGCACTTGTAAAATAAATATTTTTTAATGATTTCATTTGGTTTTTTTTTCAATTCCTTTTATTAGCTCACGCTCTCCCTATATATATCTTGTTCAAATTTTCAATCGTTCATAAAATACTTTTTATTCATACACTCAAGTTCAAATAAAATTTTTTTAACTTGTAGTGGATGACACTCGATGTTAAAACTGTTTTTTCAAATATTAATTCATTCATTAAATTTAATTCATTAATTTTAGTTTTTTTTTTAGATTTCAGTTGCATATATCTACCAATAGATGACGCCAGATAAACTTGAATTGACTTTAAAAAAATTGTTTTTACATTACTTGTAAGTTCAAGTATAAGGTTTTGTCCTCAGAAATTAGCACTTTAGCCCAAGTTACTGAAGATCTTCAACTGCGTGACTATTAATTAAAGGTGAGTAAAGTAGTAATAAAATAAATGCTTATTTAGTGCTTAATCAATTACACGTGCAGATGTTAATTCAAACTATAATAATAATTTTTCTTAAAATACGAATATTTAGACTGATATTTAGAGCTTGTTTCTCAGTATTCTCGGAGGTGAGGGAAATCACAGAGGTGAGATTTTTAAATGATAGACATTGTATTAAAAAACTGTGTATAATATTTTTCCAACTTACACACTAAAATATATTACCAATTCTTTTTCAATTCCTTCTATTAGCTCACATTCTCCCTACATATATATCTTGTTCACATTTTCAATCGTTCATAAAATACTTTTTATTCATCTACTCAAGTTCAAATACACTTTTTTTGAACTTGTAGTGGATGACACTGGATGTTAATACAGATTTTTCAAACATTAATTCAGTAATTAAATTTAATTAATTAATTTTAGTTTTTTTTAGATTTAAGTTGCATATATCTACCAATAGATGGCGCCAGATAAACTTAAAAAAAATGAATGAAAATTATTTTTAAAGGGTTTTCTGCAATAGAGTGAAAAAAAAGTAGGAATTAACTTAATTTTTTTTTTTTTTTATATTACTTGTTTAACATGTTGTTGAGTTTAATTATATTGTTAAGAAGAAAATGTTTATTTTTTTTAATTTTAACAAATTCCTTGTGTAATATTAATTAACGTTGCTCCTTAGTTATATTTCAAATAGAATAATAGGGTTTTTATTATTTGCCTTGATATACAAACTAGCTGTAGCAAAAATCTCACCTCCGTAAATGATGTAAGGTGAAAAATGATATTTCTGAGGAAAATAAATAAAATGTGGATGGATCATTGTTGATTTTAACTGGAAAAAAGTGTACGGTCTGTAAATATAATAAAAAAAATAATAAATAAAACTTAATTATAGGAAATTTCCGCTCTTAAAATGTATACTTTTGATAGAATCACCCTAACGCAGCTTGGGTTACTTTACAATAAGTTAGGCAATCCAGAAATGACAAAACTTCAGAATTCATGCCCAGGTGTGGTAAGTTGTATGTTGTATACTATTATGACATAAAGACATCTTGCCTATCACCCTCTTTTAACCAAAAAATGTCCTTAATATCCCACAGGAAATCATATTTCGGCATTACTGCCTTGTTATGAACCTGATGCAAGACCAATCTCAAAAATTCGGAGGCGGAGACGACCTAAGAAACCTACTGACAAAGAGTGCATTCCTTCTAATGTCAGCAGTATTGAAACGAAATTTCTACTCGAGATCTTCGTCGCAGGTAGCATCCAGGTCGTCTTCGGATGGAAATCCGAGGCCCATTGGAAGCAAGTTAAAGGGAAATATGTAACGAACTGTAAACGTGACATTGTGTCAACTTGACAAGCACTTTATTACTTTACGGAGCTCACCATTCCCTTCGGAATGCCCCATCTCCGATAATGTCAAAATTGAAAAGACTGTTAGTATTTGAATATTTAAGAAGGAGTAAATATGATTTTCATCTGTAGAAAATGAAATGGCTGACAGTAGAGTAGGAGACTGTCCTGTATCAATATAGCCTGTTTATTTAACTGTGTAAATTTGCGATTGAACCATTGCGAACGGTATAAAGAATAATTTAAGGACATAAATCTTCCAGGTTTGAAGAAGATATGGCTTCTAAGAAAATATCTAGTTTGTATATGATATTTTCAGCACATTGAAGCTTTTGGAGTGAATTTATGAAATGAATCCATTATTGTATTTAGTTATTGTAAAAATTTAATTTTAGTTCTTGTGACGGGGTGAGGTTTGGTTTAATTTGTCGCTCTACGGTCATTTTTTACTAATTAGACCGGGAACTACAGTTTAACGGGGATTCCGAACCATTAACAAACATCCATGCCACCGCCAGAATTCGAACCTGAAGCCTGTGGTACCAAGTGAGGAGGGCAAGTGAGCGCTAGGCAATTAGTCATCAGCTTAATGGGGCTAGGAGATCCAAATTTATGTTATTTGAGGTAGGTTCATCAGCAGAAATTTGTTGAGGAGTCGTGGTCTGAGGTTTCAGAAGCTGGGCAAAAATGACATTGGGCTTAATGCAGTTGTCACTTATGATAGTGTGGAGTGATCATTGCTGGGGAACAAATTAGCCTCTTCTTGGGAAAGATTTTGTACTCTCCCCAAAAGACAACGTGTCCTTTTATCTACAGCTTATGCAGGAATGTGCATTTTTCTTAGATGAGTATTGGGATTTTCAACACATTTTAGGCATCAGGTTTGTCTTTGGTAATTATTACTGGCTTGATGAAAATAATTTGCAGTTAAAACAAAATGACATCACGGCAATTGTAACGTTTCTTTTGACAAGAAATCACAGGTTGCCAGATCTCTCATCATCCAATAATGCGCTTCTTGTCAAAAGATGGCAATCGTATGACTTGTGCTGTGAAAGCGGCGAAAGATTTCAGAGAAGTGACAATGATTGCATACAGCGTTGATGTTGAGCTTAGCAAATTTCAATTATTTTAATGCAAATATTTTAACATAATGTACATATTTATGGCGATAATTTCATTGTCATGTTAATGCCATATTATTAAACAATCTTAACTTATTTTAAAATGCTCTTTGTTTTTAATTGTTAAATCCAAAAGTAAAATTATAGTTGTAAAATTATTGGAAATGCATCTTTTATCTTGTTACTGTAAAATGAACTTTTTAGAAAATATATTATATTAATAAATTCAATGACAATTAATATATATTATATATATATAAAGCAAGATATTAGTGCGTCTGTCTGTCTATCTATATTTCTTATTTAAAAACTGTAACTCTTAAAAGTCTAATTGTTTTTCTGAATTATTAATTTTTTTTATTTGTTGCGTTGTTAAAAACCATGATAAAAACTCTTATTAACTATTTTCTAATTAAATAAAAATCTTATTATAATTATTTTTGTCAAAAATTGTAATTTCAAATTATTTAATGCAAAAATCATTTGCGAGAGAATTACGACTTGTAAATATAGTTCTCTACGAATTCTTCTTCAAATTTGTGATTCCAAATAAATGTTTAACTAATATTCATATTTATCCTTTTAAGATATTTCAATGCCGAAAACAGAAAATGGCCTGAAACCGTGCTTAATATTTTTAATACTGTCCCTCCCTAATCTTTTTCTAAAGAAAAAAGGGAGGGGCAGGCCTTCCTAATCTACCACTACTGCAAGCTCTACTTATTAACGGCTCATGCCATTTCTCTTTTCTTTTTTCCTTAATTTTGGTTTTATTTTTGCTTATAACCTTTTTGCACTTTTATTTACTTATTATTAGGTTGGTGCATAATTATCAGGCGTCCTTGAATATTATTTATTATGAAAAAAGACCTAAAACCTACAACTGAAAAACCTACACGTAGAAAGATATTTTCATTCATGAATTTGTAAAATATTGTAAATTTTTATTAAAATATAGCACGCCAAAGAAAAGCCCGATAATTATGCACCAACCTTAAGTGCAAAAGTTAAGATAATTAATTAATAATTTAATTATTCCAATTAATTATTATTTCATCAATGAATTAATTAATAATTTAATTATTTCTTCACTTAATTTAAATTATTTAAAAATATTTTAATTATATTTATTTTTATATGTATCTAAAAAGGGCCTAGTGACTAGCGCTCAGTACCACAGGTTTCGGCTTCGAGTCCCGCTGTGCTATGGATGTTTGTAGTGGTTTTGAATCAACTTTAAACCTTAGGTCCCTGTCTAGCATGATCGTAAACCGTTGCGGGAGTATTGTTACTCCGCGTAAGTAGCTTATCTTCAAACTACACGCACCTCTTAGGTAGTGCTAAGTGAGTAACGTCGGTGTCATGCCTTAAGCCATGAAAGGTAGCTGCATTAGGAGGAAAAAATATGTATCTAAAAAAATGTTATAACAATTTCAATGGGTTTGATCAAAAATAGCTCATCTTTCATTCAGGACAGAAACGTGTAGTTTGGTAATCTGCCAAACTCGTTCGTATTTAATAAATATTTTAATTTTTCGATTTTCATTCGCCAATAAGTCATTCGTACGTATTTGAGAGTATACGATTAATTATGAATTATTTGTATTCGCTTTTAGAAATTTCCTAGAAATAATTATGATAAGTATTTGAAGTTTTGTGACTATGTTCTTTTTTTTTTCGTTATCTCTTTTGTTTGTTTCAAATATTCCTTTATACAGAATTAAAATTTATTTTTACGTTGCTTTTATTTCGGCAATTCATTTTACCTAAACCTAACAATTTGTTATTTATTTCTGTTTATAACATTTGCTCTGCTCAGTATTTAGAAATACAAATAATGCTATTCTTTGAATAAAAAAAAAATTCCAATGCCGTTTGTGATAACATTTTACATAGATATTTTTAAAATACCATACAAAAAAATAAAAATAAAGTTCTATACTATTAAAGTATTTTACATTTATATTTTTTATTTAATATATTTATTATTTATAAATACTATTATACTTTTGTGTTATTGATATATGTACAGCAATTTATTAGGTAAATTAAATTAATTCGAATAATGGTTTTATACGTTAAATCTGAATTGCACAAAAATTATTATGCTGATGCTATGGTGAAAAAATTTTTTACCTATTGTTTGTTTTCTTCAAATTTTATGTTTTTAAAAAGATATTTTATGTTTTAATTTCATGCCTACATTGAAAAAACGCACACTTTTAGTATTAAAACATGGTAATGTTTTAATGTTCAGTTTGTAAAGAATTATAATAGAATAATGATGAAATAAATTCTAAGAGTACTTATGAATTTTTTGGAAATTTTTTTCGGGGTTACTCTATGGGGTACTTATTACTTACGGCGTACTATGGGGTACTTATTACTTACGGCGTACTATGGGGTACTTATTACTTACTCTATTACTTACGGGGTATGTCTCTGATGATTAGTTTTAAAAATAAGTTAGCCAATGTAAATTTCATATATATAATAGCTAATATATAATATAATGAATAATATAAGCTAATATTAGCTAATATAATTAGCTAATATTTAATTAGGGGCCTGATGGCCGAGTGAATAGAGCTCTGGCGCTCAGTGCCACCGGTTTCGTGCTCACGTCTCGGCAGTGCCATGGATGTTTGCGGTGGTTTGGAACCCACTTTAAACCGTAGGTCTTGGTCTAATATTATAGTTTGGCGTAGGGCTGAAATCCCTATACCCTAAAGAGGAATCATCTACCGTCTCGAAATCTGCCAGCGGGCAGACGGCTTTGGCCCACCATGGGCTGGTGTACCACTGCTGATGAATATTTAGGTTATATGTATATAAATTTCACTGATATCGATCAATGTCAAGCAATATCGGCTAGTTATTAACATATTTTAATGTCAACAATTTCTATTTAATCAAAGAATTTCAAGATAAAAATTAATAATTTCAATCAATAAAATAATTAACAAATTCTTTTGCAAAATTAGCACATTAATAAAAATAACAATATACATGTAACTATGTAAAAAGTATTCGCCCAATATTTCTGTCAATTATTAATTTACAGAAATGTATTATTGAGTTACTGTTTCAATAATACATATACTGTAATTTATTAACAATTTAGAGGTCATTAATTTGAAAAAAATGTAAATGTGTTATATATTTTTTTATTTCAGAATTCATTTTAAAGAAAAGAATTCAATCGATAAAATGCCAAAAAAAAAACTATTTTTAACATTTTACAAAATGAACTATACTATTTTATTAAAGTTTTTATTATAATAATAACAAAAACTGAATTAATTAGTACTGAATTAATTTAATACTTGGTATAAAGAAAAATATTTCTATATCTTATTACACTTAAATTAGTTTTACCACAAAATGCTCTAGAAAAAGATTCCTAAAATTGCTACCAAAAGACACATTAAATTTTTTCTCTTGAACATAAATCATTTCAGGACATTCGCTTCAAAATCAGAATAAGCAAATAGCATTTTTTTTTTTTAAACTTATTCAGCTTTTAACTACGCCATGATAATATTTGCAAGTAAAATTTTAACATAAGTATATTTTTATTCTTTATTCGTCCATGCATTTCCTCCTACCAGTAGCTTTCGTAAATCTAAAATTTAAAGTGGTTTGAATACGAAAAATAAGAAAAATAAAAACTTTGATTAATGTGCCTTGCGTGTTGCCAATGAGAAGAATATAAAACAATTTGTTTTGCAAGTTGCTATAATGTATATTTTAATGTTTTTTGATGGCAACGCATGCTGTACATTCCATGTGCAAATGATAAAAATAACCTGTGATGTATTTTACAAGAAATGAGAAATTTCCATTTACAGTTTCAAAATAAAGAGGGTGTGTTTTATTATAAAATATTATAAAGTAGCATTATTTTATTTCGATGCATGATAAAATAATTGTAAAATATTGGTCTATTGTAGAAGATAAGGGAATCTGAAATTTAAAATTTCAAAAACATTCTTAACATATTTATTGTTTTTAAATGCATTGTAATGATTTAGTTTAAAAAGTTTAATTTGTAATCTAAGTCATTTTTCTGTACTGGATAATTATTACTAGAAACTTCATTGTTAAGACGGTACATTATACAGTACAGGACTGTTGGCTTTTGAAATAAAAAAAAATTATTTTAGTGAAATAAATTCCATTCTTCGGCAGTCATTTTGTTTGTTTACTTGGCGACTTGGCATGTTGGCGAAGCATTTGGCACAAAGGGTGCAGAATTCTAGATTTTTACCGCCATATTCTTCTTATTGAAATAAAGTCCATTTTGTCAAATATCAAACAATTATATAACTAAAATGGTTCCCAAAAGTGTTCGTACACTTACAAATTTCGATAAAATATTACTCAATCCCTTTATAAAATTTTTTATTTTAGAATGAATTTTTTTATAATATCTATAATTTTTCTAAATAAAACAACATAAAATATTTTAAGAACATAGCAAAACTTTATCTTTTTTGGAAAATCAATCATCAAAAATTAGCAAAGTCTTCCTGCACTTCGGGAAAAATTTCGATATGCTGTTCGTAGTTTCCTTACAACTGCGAGCCATTTTTAAATAATAAATAAAATAGAGCGAAATAAACAAGAAAAGATTAAAATCAAGCGATTTTTTAACTGCCACAAAAAAAAAGCGGCAGACGCTTTTTAAAAAATTTTTTTAATGCAAAAATAAAAATATGCTCCTTTTTTTAAATGCAAAAATAAAAAAAGGGCAGACGATAATTTTATTTATGTTAATTCCAACGGTTTTTGCGGTGTACGATCACTTTTGTGACGTGTATTTTCTGTGTCTTCTTGCATTTTCATTTTAATTAAAAAAAATGAATCATTGCGTTTTTAATAATTGGTCGGTTACATGGAGATGACATGAAAAAAATATTGGACCTTTTATTCGAATTTTAATTCCATACTACAACGCTTTTTCTACAAATTTTTAAAGTGTACCGACACTTTTGGAAGTCACTGTACGTATATTGTTTTTAACATATTGTTTCATGTGAGAATTTTGTATTTTTTATTATTCCATTCTTATGCTATAAATTTTTATTTTTAATTATTATATAAGAGATTATTTTATAAGAAACTTTTATGGGTTTATATTAAAACTTATTATTCTATTAATGACAATTTTTAAAATAAATTTTAGCTATTTTTTAATAGTGTAGAATAAATAATTAAAGTAATGTTGGATAAAAAATGAAATGCATGTTTTCATTTTCATTTCTGTTATATTTTATGAAATTATTTATTAAATAATTAATATTCTGATTAGCATTTAAATAGTGTTAGACAATTAAATATTTTGTTTCATATGAAATGAAAGATTTAATATTAGCTTATTTTCTATAAAGTTTATATATTTAGCAGCATTAAATTAAATAAGAATATATAATTTTATTACTTATCCTGTGACACATAAAAATAATCTGTATTTTTCTGTTCATTAATAGATTTAAAACTTATTTCTGATAGTAATCCGAGATAATTTTGACATATTTTATTTACTTTTCTTATTTTAAGTTCTATGTTATAAAAAAATCCAGTAATGATCATGAAACCTTCAACAAAATTTTCCTTGTTTAGTCTGAACCAACATTTCAGGTTTTTTTTTTACCTCCTTTTTTTTTTTTTTTTTTTTTTTTTTTTGGTGGTAAATCGATTTTTTTGTATTGCGATCAGATAAATATATCCAAGCCTCATTAATTGTAACTACATGTTTCCATTTTTCACTTTTTTCTTTCCCACGTTAAACGATGAACATTTTTTTTTAAAAATTCGAAACAGAGATGTTTGATTTAGAGATAGTTTTTTTATTTTTTTTTTGAGGTATTGAAATTTTTTTTAAAAACATCAGATGTGATTTTGGTTATAATAAGAGGTGTATGTACCTGTGTTGAATATACATTTTTTTATTTGTTTCAAGTCAAAAGTAAACTTTGATATTTCTTTCCTTTTTTTTAATTAATTATATCACTTATTTTACGTGTAGAAATATTATTATACTTATATTATTATAATATTATACTTATTTTACGTGTAGAAAAAGCTTTTAACATCTTTTTTTTTAATAATCGAATAAGAGTGTTTCTTTTCGTAAAAGGCAAAAATATAGCCTTGAATTCTTTGTTAACTTACCACGGCCTTGTAAAGCAAAGAATAATTTTAATGATGCAGACGATAATTAAACCCTATTTAGAATCGATGGCATTCTTTATTTTATTGATTTAAACTTAATTTTGTCCCTTATTTTTTATATAGAAATATATAAAATAAGTGACAAAAAGACATATAAAAATATTAAGAGAAAACTTGCTTTTCATATGTTTTTTTTAATAATCGAATAAGAGTATTTCTCTTAGTAAAAGACAAAAATATTGCCTTGAATTCCTTGTTTATTTATCAGCGACATTTTAAAGCAAAGGATAATTTTAGCGATGCAGACGATAATTAAACCCTATTTAGAATTGATGCCATTCTTTATTTTATTCATTTAAATTTAATTTTGCTGCTTCTTTTACGTGTAGAAACATTTAAAAAAAAAAAAAGCAATGCTTTTCACATCTTTTTTTTTTAATAATCGAATAAAAGTATTTCTCTTAGTAAAAGACAAAAATTATAACATTGTAGTTTTCGTTATTTTCCAGCGATATCTTAAAGAAGAGAATAACTTTAATGATGCAGACAAAATTAAATCTTATTTAGAATTAATGCCATTCTTTATTTGTTCATTTAAATTTAATTTTTTCACTTATTTTACGTGTAGAAACATTAAAGAAAACTTGCTTTTCACATCTTTTTTTTTTTTAATAGTCGAATAAAAGTATTTTTCTTTATTATTTATTTTATTCATTAAAATTTAATTCGTAGAGAATGTCCGAATCGTTATAAAAATATCTGTATTTATCAATATATATTGATTTAAAATTGATCATACCTTCCAGACATCTACATAAATTAATCAATCTTAATTAATTTAAATTAATATCTAGGCTGATTGGTATTCCATGGTATAATATAATTAAGCTTCCAGAATCATTAATTATTGCAAATAACTGAAATTTGTAAGGTAATTAATAGTTGATTGAATGATTTTGAAGATGGGGAATTAGATTCTAAATTTTTCTATTACTTTAGCTAGGTTTTCCTATCGCCAATTGCGAGGCTTATTCATATTTTGTGATTAAAAGAGCGTGTTACAAAAGTATAATAAAAAACTCACTTCTCTAAAATTGTATGGCTCGACCTCCAACCTGTCAACTTTAAAATCATTAACTAGGAACGATGTTTGCCTTGCATACAAAAAGTAAATCACATGCAAATAAAAAAGTTTCGAAATATAATTTAAAAGAACCTTTTTGATGAATACGTACTTTAAGAAGCTATTAGCTATTCAAAGAATAGTAAGAAATTCACTCTCTTTTATCTAAAAACACATAAAAGGAAAATATTTAACGGATGTATTTATGCGGCAAAATTTTTTGTTTTTTTATAAACGGCTACGAAATCTAAATCATCAGTTTTATAATAACTTAAAATTTTTGGTAGCATTTCATATTCTACACAAAAAGAAAAAAATATTATTTATGTTGTAACATAAACGTTATCATAATTGACATCCAAAAAGAAAGATCATTAAAAGTATAACACAACATAAGAACAATTTAAATATATATATATATATATATATAATTGGGACCTGAATGGCCGAGTGTCTAGCGCTCTGGCGCTCGGTGCCACAGGTTTCGGGTTCGAATCCCGGCGGTGCCATGGATATTTGTAGTGGTTCGGAATCCACTTTAAGCCGTAGGTCCCGGTCTTCTATGACTGTAAGAGCGTCACGGAGCAAAAGTCAGGCTTCTACCTACGGGTGCTCCATCACAACTGAAGCTGCTTCCTTCCCCTTCAATCATGAGCCCATATGGGCTCGTGGGCTTGGCCAGCCAAGTGGGATAAGAAACAACAACAACAATATATATAAACGTTGTTATCGCCTGGGTCAATGTACAGATTACCCATAAAATTTAGAATTTAATGTAATAATAAATACCATAACAGATGTTTTAACAAAATAAAAAATTATAGAATTCCAAATTATTATTATTATTTTTTTTTTTTTGATGAAAAATTTAATTTTTACTATGAAATACTCTGATTTTAACTTTGCTTTCTCAGGCCATGTTGTAGAACAATTTTATATTATTTAACTATATAATTATTAACTCGTGAAAAAAATTAAATAAATATGTATAAAAAAAGCTCGTGAAAAAAAAAATTGAAAGGGTTCGGGCATACGAAATCAACGATACCCATAATTTTATGGGCAAAAAAAAAAAAAATGCATACAAACAACTAGCAACTTGAATTGATAATTCATCATATTTAACTATATGATTATTTTTGCAGCAGAAATTGAATATTTGTTTATCATATTGTACATAATGCTTAGTAACAATTAATATTTTTTCCGAATTCTTTAATATTGCGTAAAAATGTAATTCTATGCAAGTATTTTTAAAGTAAAATAATTTATATAAAACAATAAGATATTTAATGAAAAAGAAAAACTTATTCTATTTTTGATATTCAAAAATATCCTGAATATTTTTAATCATCAAATTATGGATATTCTTTTTGCTAGCAGAAATTTTCGTTTCCTCGATAACTTTTTTTTTAATAACTAACTAACGATTTTTCGTTTCCTTGATCACTCTCTACGTTTCTTACTAGTTTATAAATTTTTGAAATTTCTTTCACGAGCCATTCTTATTGATTTCTTTAAATTTCTTTCACGAGTTATTTGTTACATAATTAAATAATGTAAAATAGTTCTAAAAGATCATCTGGTGAAATAAACGGCAATGTTATTTCAAAATGAAAACGAGAGTTTTCAAGAAAATAAAATTGTTTAGAATTCTATAGTTTTTTAATTAAAAATTTTTTTTTTTAAGATTGCTATTATGTGTTTTGTTCTTACGTTAAATTCTAAATTTTATGGGTAACCTGCTGATTATATCTATTTTTTAAAAAAATTGTTTTCAGATTTCTGCCTAAAGTTTCCTAAATGAATAATAGAAGATTCGTTTTATAAAAAAATCCTTTCAACTTTAGGTTTTTTTCTTAAGAAACTTTGTAAAGAATAGCGAAATTTAAAATCGTTTTTACAAATCTGTTATTTAATTGTACCTTCGTATATCTATTAGAGCGTGCACATACGCCAATGGTTCTTAGTGGTTAGTGGTAGACATTACACCAGTGGTTCTCAAACTCCAGAATAATATCCAGAATCCGTATTTCTTACTAAAAAAAATCAGATGAATTAGAAAGTCTAAGAAAAAATATGCGGTAATCTTGTTAAACATCACAGACCTTTATTATCGACTGTTTCGAAATTAATAGTATTTCTCATTACGTGGTTATAGAAAAGCGTAAGAAACGGTGATATTCGTTCGTATTTCGAAATTTTTTGTATGAGTTTCGAACTGATGTTAGTAATTAATTTCCGATTTTAAAACTTTGAAGATTCTGTTTTATCACAATAACGTATCTATTCGAAAGCGATGTTAAAGCAAAACGGTATTCTCAAATAGATACGTTAGAATAGCTGTGGAAATAGATACTGTAGAATAGTTGAATAAAATAGATACTGTAGAATAGTTCAATTAAATAGATACTGTAGAATAGTTCAATTAAATAGATACTGTAGAATAGTTCAATTAAATAGATACTGTAGAATAGTTGAATAAAATAGATATTGTAGAATAGTTCAATTAAATAGATACTTTAGAATAGTTGAATAAAATAGATACTGTAGAAATATTTAAAATTTGTTTTTATATAAAAGGAAAGCAAATTTTAAACAAATTATTCAAAAAAATTATTCTTAAAAGCATTGATAATTTTTTTCAGTGAGCTTTTACCTTTAAATTAAAATTGTTTTGTGTAGATAAAATTGAATACTGTAAGGTTTTTTTTTATGCTCCGTATACGTTCTACATAAAAGCATACATAAAAAAAAATATGATATAACTATCACTATCACTAAATTATGATTAAGCTATCAATAATTTTCCGCGACAAACCAAAACGAATCAAAATTAATCAAAAGCGGCATTTAAAAAATTTGCACAAAATTAAAAAAAATAGGTTGCTTTATACATTTTTTCAAAAGAAATACAAAGGCTTAAAATCAATTTCAATCAATTTTATTAAAACCATATCATAGTTTTACATTATCGCTATCGGATAATGAGCTACATCGTTTTGAACTGATTCTAAATCACTTTCATCAGAAGAAAAGAATGTTTCTACAATATATCTTTTCTGAACGGCGATGGATTTTTAATCTCGTTCCGTGTAACTCTTTTCTGACAATGCAATCAGTCATTAAACTTTGCAATGATGATCCTATTAATCATTTATGAAGTTCATTCTACAGATTTGCAGTCACGCAGTTCGCGCTGTAATTTAAAGGATCGTTCAGAATTGGGATCATTAACAAAAAAAAAAAAAAAAAAAAATCGATTCTGTAATTTATTACGAAGTTGAAAATTTTCTCGAATTAATTTTACTTTGAATGTATCATGATTTTTTTGGTGCAGTTTATACTTAGTATGTATTTAAATAAGCCTATAAGTATAAGGGACGATCAAAACGTTTCTGCGTCAAAACGTTCAAAACGTCGCCATATTGTCCATATTTCGTACGCCAGCTATGCAAAATCGCAGGGAGAATTTAGGCAATCGTCCCACTACTTCACCAAGTTGTATATACCCTTTGGTAAGTCTCCAAAACTGCTCCACTTCTGCGTACGACAGGAAACATCGACTTTTCAAGGACTTTTTTAAGGGTCCGAAGGCGTGAGAATCGTATGGAGAGAGATCGGGACTGTAAGGTGGATGATCGAGTGTCTGCCACTTTTTATTGAGTGTAACTTCTGCATTATGATATCTGAGATCTTTGGACGTGCTTTATCATGAAGCAGAATCACCCCATTTTACAGTTTTAAAGGACTTTTCACAGTAATTGCGCGTCTTTACTACTCCAGCGTATCGCAGTACCGTTGGAGACACCTGGATCCTTGAAATTAATAAGCAATGGACCCTTCCATTCAAAGAACAGGGTAAGCATCACTTTTCCAGCAGATGACTCTCTCAACCACTACTGTGGTTTTCTACAGATATGCTTCTCCATACATATTCTTCATTCTCCGATGAATGTCTACCATTTTTTTGCCCTTAAAAATAACAGCCCATTGGTCCTGTTTGGATTCATTTGGTATTAATGTTAATGGTTCAGCATTTTCCCCATACACTTCGGAAGTAAAACAATGTCACAATAATCCTATGTCCTGATGTCAGTGCCATATATCTGCATTGGCAACACGCTAATTTTCCTATACGCTGCAGCCATGTCGTCAAACGGAAATTCTTTAATTCCCCCCCTTATAAATGTGTGAAATTTGCAGTAGAAATACAAACCGTACAGCTTTAAAAAAGCTTAAAAATGATTCCCTAAAAAAAGGCAATACTTGGTAGTGTTGCTGTTGTTTCTTATCCCGCTTGGTAGACAGCCAAATTTAGACTAAGTCCAGGAACCCATGTGGTTTCTTGGAATGAGGAAAAGGAAAGGGGACATCTTCTGTTGGGATGGAACACTTGCTGGTAGAAGTCTGACTTGGCTCCGTGATGTTAACCTTGTTTACGGGGTAGGGTTGTCCGCCCTACACCCAACAGTTATCTTATATTGGAACCTACGGCTTAAAGTGAATTCCAAATCATTACAAATATCCATGGCACCGCCGGGACTCGAACCGAAGCCTGTGCCAGTGAGCACCAGAGCGCTAGTCACTCTGCCATCAGACTCTTATACTTGGTAGTTCATCTTTGTTAGACATCAATCAACGTATAAATTAACTGCAAATAATAAAACTAATCATTTTTGGACTTACCATTCTGAATTGTTTGGACTTTTTTTTATTTTTTGTACAAAATTCGTTATCAAAAAAAAAAAAAAAAAAAAAAAAAATGAGCGAAATATAAAAAATTCTGGGATATTAAGTTAAAGAAAGAGGTAAAGATGGCGTCTCAACATTTTCTTTTGAGCAAAATAAAAAGTTTTAAAACTATGTTATTACTTCTCATAAGTATATTTTAGTTTCACTATGTATCAGTTCAGTAGATCTACCAAACATGTCCTCCATTTCTAGGAAAAGAGATAGAACCGTACCAATAGAATAAGGTACTTGTACGGTTTATTTTATTGTGAGAATTGTTTTATTGACATCCAACAATAAGCAGAAGAAATAAATTCCGAAAAACTTTCACTCAGAACCATTGTTTTATTCAGTTAAAACTTAACAACAAAACTCTTTTTACCTCTAGGCACTAACCCGTCGGTCATAATAATACTTTCATAACTTTGAAAGAAACCTTACAGAAGCATAAATCTTTTTTATTGTTTCTCTGATTCAGAACAAATGGTTTAGCCTTTCAAAAGGACGACAAAAAAAAAAATAAATAAATAAAAATCCTTTGTTCGTATTTCGTTTTTTCGTCGAATATTTTCAACATTCATAAGCTGGAAAAGATAATTGTTAAAGTAGATCTAAAGTGTTAAAAAAAAAGAAACAAAATAACTTTGAGAAAAAAAAAATTAACATAAGCTCTGAAACAAAAAAAAAAAAAAAAAAAATGTTTTGTGTTATTAACTCTTAGTGCTTTAGCTTAATGTGATTAATAATTTGATTGTATAATAATTATTAATCACATTATAGTATAACTCCTATTGTCATACAATCAATCATACTATTAAGCAAACAACAACAAACTAATGCAGAACTAATATTCAATTATAATTAGTTTTTCATTATCTATCGAGAAAAATATTGGTGCTCCGTATATTACTTCGCTTGATAGATAATAATTTTTAAAAAAATGCTGAAATCTGCTCGGCAAATTTCAACTTATCATGTGTGAACATTCGAGACTGGACTCAGGAATACACCAATGTTTAATAATACAAGATATATATGAAGCAATTGATCGGAATACTACAAGGATGGACAAATTCAAATAGAAAAAGGGAATATAGCAATGTTGAATAGATCAAGAACTTCAGGAAGAATGAATTGTTCAAGAATCTCTAAATGAATATACAAAAATAAGATAAACGTAGTCGTAAATAAAAAATGAAGTATTCGAAATTCTACAAGAAACGTTATCACATACAATACTCAAAAGAATATATAAATGTTTGAAAATTCTAGATATAAATGAAGAATGAAGTATTCCAAATACAATACGAAGCACTGTACAGCTCAAAAGGCACCGGAAAAAGCCAAAAGGGATAAATATGAAACTTCAAGAAGAAGGAATTGATGAACGTACTACGAGTACATATATCCATGGGAAATACAAATGTTTAAAATCCCAAGCCAAAATATGAAAAGTGATTCAAAACCATATTACAAAACACTTCAAACAAAAGCCAAACTCTCCAGAA
This sequence comes from Caerostris darwini, assembly GCA_021605075.1. NCBI lineage: Eukaryota > Metazoa > Arthropoda > Arachnida > Araneae > Araneidae > Caerostris > Caerostris darwini. The sequence continues at coordinate 893,962 of BPLQ01015713.1, read as the reverse complement.
AATTCCTTAAGAAGTGTTATTCATGAATCATTTCAAGAGTTAAGGGGCCCAAAGTACCATTTCCCGCCAAAATTTGCAATGGAATTTTATTTGCTTGACCCTCATTTTCCTATAACATCACGGATCCCTAACCAGGACAACATCATGTTCACACATGATAAAATTTGTTTTTATATACATGTCCCATGTTTATAGTGTATTTAGATTTGGTGGAAACATGGTGATAGAACGACGGTGAATATTGTTCAGCTTTTGAGTTGCTTGACTGCACCATTATAATAATATATTTTTTCAGTGGTTTCCCTCAAATGTAGGTGTTTACGGCAACAAGATTGCAGATGAGCTGGCCAAGGAGGGCAGCCTTAAGAGTTCTACTGATGGTGACTGTCTCTTTCTCGGAGTTTGTCTCTAGGGTCAAAGTTATCAACCCTCTTGGAGAAATATATGAGTGGTATTATTGTAACTGTCCTCGTGCTGCATTAATTGGGATTGGCGGTTGGCTGTTGCTATGGTGATCGTCGTGCTCAATGTCAGGTGTAAGGCCTTAAGGTTTATTCCCATTACCTGAAATGTAGCTTTACTCAAGCAATTCCTGTCCATATATTGGCTTGCATTGGTTGCCTGAAGTCCTGGAGAGCTTTTCCATTGTTTGAGAACACACAGGTTCTTGGACTTGGTCTAGATCAGGGGTGGCCCAACCAGCGGCCAGCCTTGAATATTTTTCCGGTCCGTGAGATTTACCACACTTTTACAAAATATATTTATTTTATAATGGCCAAAGTAGTGAAAACCAATGTATTAAAAAAATACATTAAGTGTGCATCCATATATTCAAAACTTATCTGTCGAAAATATGAGAAAAAATTAACTTCGATTTTAAAATTATATTCTTGCGTATATATGACAGATATTGCCTGTTTTATTTATAGGTTTACAGTTTATTTATAGGTTACAGTCGCAGAATAATGAAATTATAAACACCAATTACGATGTAACACAAATTACGATAAACATCAATTGCAATTACGACTGCAATACCAATTACGATGTGCAAATACCCTAATTGAGATCGATTGGCAAAAGCTAAGTGAATGAATGGAGAAACAAATATCGAACTAGTAAATTAAATATTTCTTAATGATTTCATTTAAATTTATATATTTTTTATATTTTATTTTTAGTGGTATAGTTTTCTTTACAATGTGCGTTTAGTATCATTATTATCATATTGTCTATATTTACATGTAAGAATAATAGTAAACCTAATAATAATAACTCAATATGTTTCAATTTTTCACTTCAAAAAATGTCTATAGTGGGTCTGAATTTAAGATGGGGATATATAATTTTATATGCCGCCCGCGGAGTTAGGATGCATTTCCAAAGTGACCAGCGAGATCATTTGGGTTGGCCACCCCTAGTCCAGATGTTGCTGTCGACCAAGTAGGATAAGAAACAACAACAGAATTCATTTTAATTTTCATATCATTTTGCAACAAAGTAATGTAGTTACAATCCATAGTGCCATGTCACAAAAAAATGTGGCCAGAACCAAAGGAATTGTAAATTAATTTGAAATTGCTCTTTACTATTATAATTATAGATTCTATTTCATATGTTATAACATATTTGAAGCAGGATATTTCTAACATATCTTATATAAGTTGTTTAAAAAGAAATCAAAATTCTTGCATCACATGAAATATTTGCATTATTTATAAATTAAAAAAAATATATGATTCCATAATCTTTAAATAAATAAAAAATGTAATTTCTTTAAAGTTCGACGAACTCACACAAATACAGCATTTGTTTACAATATTTATTTTTAAAAATGTTGAAATACATTCTACATAATTCCTACAAATTAGCTTTAATGATGATCAACATCATTTTAAAATTCCTGACAAATTATTTTTTCTCTTTTTGACTTGAAGAAGTTTGAAAGAACATTAATTAGTCTATAAAAGTCTATAATTATAGCCAACAAGGTGAACGGTCTTCGATCTTAAAGAACTGTGCCTGAAACATCTTTTGACTACGTAATTTTTTTATCCATCATACATTTTAGTGTATAATTAAAGAATAATTATAAGCTCGTAAAAGATTTATTTATTACCAATCTCATATTGTACTTTATTCATGAATTTATTATGCAGTTCAGTTCATGCATGCATTTGTAATTAAAGGTAATTATAAATTGATTAACATTTAATATCTAAAATTAACCAATGCTTTTTTCCATTCATTAAAATGTTTATATTTTGAATAATTCAGCAAGGTAAAATTCATATTTTTTATCCTAAAAAAATTTGTTCTTTTTATTTTTATTCTATTGCAAGTTTTATAAAACCAAAAGTTCTATCGAATGAAAAGAAATGCAATTACTGCAATTTGAACATTTTATGGTACAAGAAGTGATATTATATATTCTTATACATTTTTTTTTTTGTGGTTTTAGTTGTAACTTTATATAAATATTCTGCATTTGATAAAATTCTAAAATATGCAGCAAGGATATATTATGATTTTTTTTTGAAGGAAAAAATATGTGTACTGAAATGGCATAATTTAATAATTTATTTTACTACTGTGCCCAAAAAGTAAGACCAATTTTTATTTTTTTCAAATATTTTTTTATTTATTCTTACAAATTTATTTCATCACCTTCGAAGTAATCCCCTCCGGACACAATCCACTTAGGCCAACATTTTTCCAATCCTTAATGCATGCTAAAAAGTCATCGGCAGGGATGGCATTCAAAGCTAGCGGCGATTCACGTTGAATATCTTTAATCGACTCAAAACGATGTCCCCGGAGTGGTCTTTTGAGTTTAGGTAATAACCAGAAGTCGCACGGTTATAAATCAGGTAAATACTATGGTTGTGGAATGATAAGGGTTTCATTTTTGGCGAGAAAGTCACGAAGAATCAATGCAGTGGGAGCTGGCGCATTATGGTGATGCAAAAACCAATAGTTGTCTTTTCATAAACGTGGCCTCTTTTTGCGAATAGCTTCACGCAAACGACGCAAATAGCTTCACGCTTCACATTCAAGTAATATTCCCTGTTGACAGTTTGGCCAGCGGAAGGAATTCATAATGTACCACACCACGGTAATGGAAGAAAACAGTCAACATATCCTTGATTTTTGGCGTGCTCTTTTCGGTCTTGCTTCACCTTTGTCACGATATTCGCTCAATTGATCTGTTGTTTCGGGTCGTAAGCATAAATCCAAGTTTCATCTCCAGTTATGAAGCATTTCAACTAGTCCTGATAGTCAGAAAGCAATGTTTCCCTCACTTTAACACGACGATGTTTTTCCAAAAAATTCAATGTTTTCGGTACCAATCGAGATTTGACGCGTTTGAGGCCCAAAGTATCTTTTAAAATGAGATTGACTGATCCTTTTGAAATTCCAACATCATCAGCAAGGTCTCTAATTGTAAATCGACGGGTTTGCAAGCACCAAATCTTTAAATTTTTGGACGTGGGCTTCGTCGGTTGAGGTTGAATGGTCGACCAGCAACGCGTTCTCTGCCTTCTTTGAACTGTTTATACCACTTGTAAACATTTCTTTCCGATACAGGAATGCTCACCGAATGCCTTCTGCAACATTCTATACGTTTCCGCAAACAAAATTTAATGCAAGGTCTTTGCTCAATTAATTCAGACATTTCAAAAATCGCTGAAATCACTTTTAGCTTCTCACAAAGCCAAGCGTAACTCAAACACTAATGAATATTTTGACGTTTATTATCTCAGAGATGTTAATGACAGTGCCAACAACCTAAAAAAGAAAAAAAAATTAAATTCCATATGCCCGGGAAATTTAAATTGAAAATTGGTTTTACTTTTTGGGCACAGTAATATTACTCTACTGTAGATCACTTCAAACCTCCATTCATTTATGCTTGAAAATAAAGGAAAAATTACTTCTTTTTATTTTATTCACATGATTTTGTGTATTTTTTTTATCGCTTTCTCTTTATACGTAAAAAATTTTTTATAAATAATTTTTATTAAGTTTCTCAAGTTTGTGCAATAAATTTAGATTACAAACTTTACAATGTAATAATTTTTAGTGTTTTTAAGCTCCAAACAGTGGTAAGAAAATTGCTCCAAAATAGTTAAACATTCTTATCAAACGAAAAACTAACGGATATTTTCCAGAATTTTAACAGCTTTTATTTTCGGAGTCTTACGATAACAACCCACTATGTTTGCACAAGGATTTCCTTTATCTTTATTTTTACTTAGGTATTTTTATAACCGCGTTTAAATTGATTGTAGTTACGTTTTTCTGTTTTCGTTTTTGATGTAACGGTTGAATACAAAGAAAATTTGACCTCCAAGATAATTAGATAATAATATATGATATTTTAAAAATTTTAAAATTAAAAAAAAATTCTGAAATATTTCGCTGAATTTGAAAAATTGATAACAGCTAACAATTTTACTTACGTTAAAAGATATGTTCCTATATGATTCACTACTATTTGTTTACCGAAACCGGGCCTGAACGGCCGAGTAGCTGGCGCTCTGGCGCTCGGTACCACAGGTTTCGGGTTCGAGTCCCGGCGAGGCCATGTAAGTTTGTAGCGGTTTGGAATCATCTTTAAACCGTAGGTCTCGGTCTAATATGACTGTAGAGAGTTGGGCACAGAGTTGACAACCCTACCCCGTAAAAAAAAAAAGCATCTACTGTCTAGAAATCTGCCAGTAGACCAACGGCCTTGGACCACCATGAAGCTGTTGCGCCACTGATAATGATGATTGATACATTAGATATCAACACCATAAAATTGGAAATATTCTTATAATACATATTAAAAAACAGAAAAGTATTTAATCTCTCCATTACTTACGAGATTAACAATACATTTTCTGTGAAAAGTTTCATAAAGTCTTAATACGCATCATCAGTTACATTGAATATTCATAAAAAGATTAGAATCTTGTAGCCAAACGATTTTTGTAGTACATTTCTCGACTACTTAAGATGTAATGGACAAGGGCCGAAGGGCCAACATTGTCTTCTTTGTCCGGCGGTGCCATGGATGTTTGTAGTGGTTCGGAATCCATTTTAAACCGTGGGTCCCGGTGTAACAGGATCGTAGAGAGTTGCGGGGGTATTGTCACTCCGCTTCCGTAACTTATCTTCTAGCCACACGCTCTTTCTGGGTAGTGCTAAGTGAGTAACGTCCGTGAAGAGCGTGCCTCTATGCATTGAAGACAGTTATCTAAGTGTTTACCAGCTGCATGAGAATAAAAAAAATGTTTACCGAAAAAAAGGTTCTTGGTTTGAAACTAGACAAGAACTTGTCTTGAAACGAAACCCACGGTGCCTATCGCTGAACATACACGATTAATGTTTAGACTGGATTACTCTTCCATTCGACTTTAGAAAGATGAAACAAAAGTGCGAACCACTCGGGTATTGCCGTAGAAGAATGGGGGGGAGGATGTTAATTCAAAACTTCTGGGCCACAATTTAACCCCGAAACCGAATTCCTTAAAAATAAATACACTGCTCAGTACAATTAGGGGATATCGTGAGTTCAGTATGAAACAACCATATAATCGACAACTGTTTTTAACAAATATGAAATAGAAGAGGTCAAAAAGGAAAATAAAAAGGATTACAAATTTGGAAAATATGCAAATTTTGTCTATGACGTCGAAAACTATGCGTTTCATATAAAGAGTGAAAAGCGACATATAGCATTGCTTCTGTAGATGGAGATTAAAAACTATTGACTCGCTTTGAATGTTTTGTAATATTAACTGAGATGTCTCAGCAAGATGACTTAGCTGAAACGATAACATGAAGGAACATCGATCGTTTAGAGGCGAACCAAATGCAATCTGTTGTAGCATAGTATTAGGAATTTTTCAAAGTGACTTTTCCAAAATATGGAATGTCCAGAAGATACCTCACCATAAACACTAATTTCTTGCAACAGCACCTTCAGAATGCTACTGGTATCAAAATTTAGACCCAGACTTTTCGAAACCGACTCCACCATGTGGGTTTGCGTCCTCGCAAACGTATAGTTTGTGTTTTGTTGACACAAGACCACCTTGTTACCCGCAAAAGGGGTGCACAGGAACATCCCAGATAGGAATGAGATGGAATGGAGCAACATGCTTTTAACGAACAAGTCCATCTTAGTGGACTAAGATGCCACTTGACTTGCCTGACAATAGGCGGATTCTCATCTGAAGAGAATCTGGTACACGAAATACTCCTGAATTTGTGCATGTAAGTGTCAAATTTGGCTGAGGCGGAGTGAGGATCTAGGCCTGTATTTCTATCAATGATCACACAGACCTGCACATTATCAGGAATGGAGCATTAACAGCTCAGCGATATGGAGATGAGATCCTCAGATTTAATGTGGTCTTTTACTCTGCAGTAATGAGCGACGAATTCATTCTCATGGATGATGACGTTAGGCCACATCGTGCTCAGCTAGTAAATGAATGTATTAATTCAGACGTCGAATGTATCATGTTGAATGTGCAACGTCGAATGTATTAATCAGCATATTCCCTAGACATGAATCCAACAGAACATGTTTGGGATATTTTAGGGAGAAGGGTTGCTAATCGCTTATCACCCCCAGAAACCATTCAGCAGTTGGAAAACTCTCCTCTACAGGAGTGTGAGAGAATACTCCCTCGTTGATTCTATGTCTCGTAGGTGTGCGACGTTACTTTCAGTCAGGGAAAACTATACCCCTCATTGAAACTCCTTTGTATCAGAGAAATCGCATTTTTGGTCGTTTTTTGTATAATGTTCACAAACTGTACATTTTTTATTTACTAATAAATGCAATCAGTAAAATTTAATTATTCCTTGTTCTTGCTTCTTCTACCTTACAATAAATTCAAATCACATATTAGTCACCAAAACATCTCCTCATCTGCAGTTTAAAATCAAAATCATAATATCCCCTAATTGTTTTGAGCAGTGTAATAAGTAAGATAATTGATAATTGAATGATTTATTTCAAATGATTGATTTAAAAAATATTATTTTTTATTTTTAAATAGAGTTTTAAATATATTGAATATAAAGAAGATTGGTAAAAGCAAATTTTTAAGATAAGTTGAATTTGAATTACATAACACTGAACACTTGATTATGATCTTTTTTTCTTGTCCCACTTGTCCTATGTCCAAATAATGATGTATAAACATGTCAAGTTAAAACTTGAACTTTTATAATTTTTATTTATTTACAGAATTTTTTAATTTATTAAAAAAGACTCGAATTTTTAAAAAATCAATGTTTTTAAAATATATTAAAAAACTAAATTTTTAAAGAAAACTTCTAATCTTTGAATAAAAAACCAAAACAAATGTTTAGCTTCAAGTTATTCTTCATAACTCACATTTTTGTGATGAGTCAACCGTTTTACTCAATCAAACATTTTAACTTTTCTTTTTCGAACTATTTCAGTATTACGTCTGCAAAATTGGAAGAATAGTTTCGACATTACGTGTCTAGATTTGATGATCTCATTTCTTAAGTCTTGAAGGATAAATGTTCTGGAAGAACTTTTAGAGTTAAGCTACCATAACATAGACAGCTATGAATAATAATTTATTTAAAGAGTTTCCTTTTATTTTGTTTGATGGCTAATGATCAAAGTTTTATTTCTTTAAATGCTAATACAAAATTTCTTCAGAATGGTTCAGAGGAAAGTTTTATATTTTAATTTATGTATATATATATATATAATACAGATCTTATGAAATACTTCACGGAAAAACAAAATCCTTTCTTAATATTTTTAAATGAACATTATTTGATCAAAGAATCTGATTAAAAAAAAGGTTGGTATCTGTGAAAAATGTACTCGGTTGATTTTTAGTTAGGGTAACAAATATTGATCCTCATTCTTTTGAGTTTCTGGATTTTGATGGTTTACCTGGTAATGTATCATATTAACAAGTGTCGGACATTTAGATCTGAAGTCACATATCCCCGAAACCGAAAAATCATTTTCTGCACACTTTAGGCTAATTAGATCGGGACCTACAGTTTAATGTAGATTCCGAACCATTCACAAACATCCATGCCTGAAACATCCGAACATGAAGCCTGTGGTAACAAAGACCATATCACTAGTCAGTTGGCCATCAGGCCCTGCCCGAAAAGTAGGAAATATCCGTGTATAATGCAGCAAGTTCAATGTAATCAAGGATATACAAGGGTCAACTATCAAAAGCAGGAAGGATATAGTACTATCACATTTTAGGAATTTTAAATTGGAAGTATTTGCACCCGAAATCAACAAAAAAAAATTGTCGACCTATAAATATATCATCTCTACCTCGGCGTTGCTTGTTTGACGTCGAATCCAACTCTCTTTGTGAAAACCCAACGCGATTATCAACACATCTGCTACAGACCTCTTTTGCTGATAGTGTAAGTTAAATTAGCATATTAACATCTGCCAGTGGGCAGACGGCCTTGATCCATCAAGGGATTGTTGCGCCAATGAAGTAGAAGTTAAATTAGCTTAGTTAAGCCAAATTTTCTTTAATTAGCTATAAATAAAGAGAATTCATATCTATACCAGTTCGAACGCTGACGCTCTGTTATTAATGATTTAACTAAAATTGATTATGATATTTCACTGCATTAATTCCGTAAAAGACCACGACATGTTTTAAACATTAATAAGTAGGCTGTTTTTCTTTTTTAACATCTATCTCTGGTCCTGGTTACTCTTGGCTAGGTTCGCGTTCCGCGTTTATTTGTTTTTGATACTGCTACTGCGTGGGTGCTCTGCTGTGCATTGGCTCTAGGTCTTTTTAGGTTTTTATCTTTTTTATTGTATGTAAATAACTTGCTTGTCTTTTTTGTAATTGTTTTTTATTATATATTTTTTCGATCATCGTGCAATTTGTTTTAATTATCAATGGGCTGTGACCGACTGCCACTGTTTAATATGTTCTGCTATTTGGAGGTCTGGTCGCTTCGCGACCAAGGTACTCCGCTCAATCGCACCGATTCTCTCGCACCAGTTCGACTCGTGGTCTAGTGCTGTCTGGCATTGGTAACGAACAGGGAAGTGTCAAACATAGCTAGGGTACAGGGAGGAGTATTCAAGCATTCGTTTCATTCACTGCTTTCAGAAACAAGAGGACTCGGTGGTGATTTAGACGGTGTTTACAAGACATTCAACCGAAATAGTAAAAACTTCCTGGTTTGAATTTTTGGTATTTCCTTCATACGACACATGCGATGTAGTTACCTTTGAAATTCTTTAAGCAAGTCACAATTTTTCCCTTCAGACCTACCGCCGTGGTGTGAAAATAGATTAAAAAAAACCTACACAAAGTAAGGTCTGGTCTGAATTGAATAAAAAAAGACTTCGAAATTCAGAATTAAAAAACATTTTTGTCTATGATTCTATTAATAAGATTGCACTGGTCTTTTGGGTGGGAAATGATCAGCAAACTTCCCTACATGCGAAAAAAGAAATGATTGGTTTAAAAACCAAAATAATTTTTTTTAAAAATTAAAAAAATTTCATATTTTTTTTATTTTTTTGCGAAATCATATCGCTTTTCACGTATGAGTATAAAATTTCCAATCACTAAGAATAATGAATTATGAAGAACGAACAGACTTGAGTTTTTTTCATCTGATATTTTACATTGAATTATTGTTAAGTTGTAACCATGTCAACAGTTTGTATTAATTTTCAGATATCCATTTTCACTTTAACATAAAAGTTTTATTAATAAATTATTTTAACAATATTCTAGAGTAAAATGGTTATATATTAACAGCATTACTAAATGCGTGACTACTATAAGAGAGCGAGAGCATGGAACTGCTATTCATGAAATTAAAATATTACACAAATTATGTATCATAAGCAAAAACACAGTTTTATTTTGAAGGAGATACAGAAAATAATTACTAAAATTGTATTTTCATGCCCAAGTTGGCGTTAAATGGCATGGTACGGTAACATTAGCAAATAGAATATTTTACTGAGAGTGAATTTTGTTTTCAGTGTCATCTACTGAAGATGTCCGATTATTTAAAACGAATAGATGCAGTTTCTATGCTAAAATATAAAGAAGGTGCAAGCGAATTTTGCAACAAAAGCCAAAGATTACAACAAGAGCTAAAGATTATACGATACAACACATTAATACAATAATAAAATACATACAACATAAAGATACAATGATACAATTATAAGATATAACACATTGCCTACGATTACACATTGTCCATAAAGTCCGTTCCCTAATTCCCGTATTCACAACAATTAAAAAAATAACAAGATACAATAGAAAATTTGCAACTGTTTTGGTTTATAATACATACAATACCAAATATGGGAATTAACGCACAGTTGGCATCATGCTGTTAAATTTCTAAAATTTTATTTAGCGAATATGTCAGATATCGTAACAAAGATTTATTATATTTTTCTTGGCCGTTTAATTTTCATATCTTAATGAATTTTTCATAAATGTCGGGGCCACATACATTCATTGTAACTTGACCGAGGGAGAACATAAAAAAAATTTCGAAAATTATTTAAAATTAATTTATTTTATCCATATAGGTTTTATAATATAATTAAAAAGCATACAAATAATTGACGTGTGATAGTGCATTAATTTAATCAATGCTTTATTATTTGACTTGATTTTTGTAATAATTCAGAGCCAAAGTAATTAATCAAATGGATTTTTTTTTTCTATTTCTGATTTTCTTTTCTGTTTTTATTTTTTTCTACATTGCCTATAAAAGAAATGGAATAGCTCCCGTATTCACTACAATTAAAAAAATTATTATATTAAAAATACTTAACTGCTTTGTTTTATATTACATACAATACCAAGTATGTGAATTTAAGCACAGTTGGCAACATGCTGCTAAATTTCCAAAATTTTATTTAGCGAATATGTCAGATATCATAGCAAGATTTATTATAGATTTATTGTCCTGGTCGCTTAATTTTCATACATTATATTGAATAAACATTTTTAGAGATTTATCAATTAATATACGATATAAACGAGCTTGCTCAATTTAATATATTACTTAACAATAATTACATCTATTTTGTTTAGTGCAATTTTAAAATGGGACATGCATTCGGAAATAAATATCATATAAAAAAGCAGTATAAAAAATTTATTTTTTAAGTCAATTACTACTTTTTTTTCACTCTATTGCAGAAAGTCCTTTATAAATAATTTTCATCCATTTTTTTAAGTTTATCTGGCGCTATCTATTGGTAGATATATGCAACTTAAATCTAAAAAAAAATTAATGAATTAATAAAATTTAATGAATGAATTGATATTTGAAAAAACTGTATTAACATCCAGTGTCATCCACTACATGTTCAAAAAAAAATGTATTTGAACTTGAGTGGATGAATAAAAAGTATTTATTAACGACTGAAAATTTGAACAAGATATATATAGGGAGAATGGGAGCTAATAGAAGGAATTGAATAAAAAAATTACGTAAATAAAGATAATGAATTCAAGTTGGCACGATATTGGCAAAAGCTCTGATCTAGTTTGCATAAATTAGACAACAATTAATAAAATATTTATCTAATATTTAAATGCTTATTTTTTTTTTTTATTAAATTAAGTAGATCCTGTTCCATGTTTTAATCTTTATAAAACAAAACAAAAAAAATCTACTTATATTATTTTTTAAAAGTAAGTTTGGCAGATGATGAAATGAGCCTTGATCTGCTCATCCCTAGATGAATCAAATTTAAATTCTTTTGAGAGCAGATAAACGCATCTTCTCTTGTTAGTAAATCCGAACCGAAGAAAAATTCGAGGAATTCGAGGATAGGGAACTTTCAAGCCACACCCAGCTTACAGCGCAGAAGGCACGTTTACCATCTGTTTCGCTTCACGGTTCACTTCCTGCCAGGCGAATCTTTTTCCAAACAGAGTTGAAATGGAAATTCAGTAATTATTCGGATAAAAACAACATGGAGTCAAATAGGGATCACCATCTTGATAGGAGATTTATTCGAATCACTTGAAAGATTCGGGGTTTCCCCCTTTCTTGAAAAAAATTCGAGAAAGATAATATCAAATAATAAAGAAAAAAAAGTATTTAAAGAAAAACTGAAATCTGTTCGGCAAATTTCAAGTTATCATGCGTGAACATTTGACATCGGATGAATAAACTCAGGAATATGCCAATGTTTAATAATGCTAGGGATATGTGAAGCAATTGATTGGAATATTACAAGAATGGCCAAAATCAATAGCCACATGAATATAGGAATGTTGAATAGATCAAGAACTTCATAAAGAATGAATTGTTGAAGAATCTCTAAAAGAATATGCAAAAGTTAGATAAATGTAGTCGTAAATGAAGAATGAAGTATTTCAAATGCAAAAAGAAGCACTGTACAGCTTAATAGGCACCGGAAAATGCCAAAAGGGATAAGTATGAAACTTCAAGAAGAAGGAATTGATCAACGCACTGCGAGTACTTATAGATATGGGAAATACAAATGTTTTAAATCCCAAGCCAAAACACGAAAAGTGATTCAAACCCATACTACAAAACACATCAAACAAAAGCCCAATTCTCCAGAAAATTCCATAAGACTAATGTTATTCATGAAGCATTTTAAGAGTTAAGGGACCCAAATTACAGTTTTTCGCCAAAATATGGAATGGAGTTTTATTTGTTTGGCCCTCATTTTCGATGACATTACGGACCCCTAACCAGGACAACATCATGTTCACACATGATAAAAAAGATTAGAATACACATATATTAACATACACATACACTTGCCCAATAGAGATGAGGTATCCAGTTGATTTTTGCAGCCCAGTGACGGTTATGATAGAAACATCACAGCTACAAAAATAGTTAAAGTAGTTTTATGCAATTTTTATGCATAAAATAGAATTCCATTAAAAAAGGTGGAAAATCGCATATTTAACATTATTTTAGATGACATATAATACGCAATATTACATGTATAATATAGTAAAGTAGCAATGTATGTATATGTACGTGTAGTACGATCGTAATGACGTACAATGTAGTTGACGTACATTTTTTTAGTTGACGTCACACATTTAACAATATTTTAATTACGCCATTGCTTCTTTTTCTTTGTAATAATATTTTACTGGTGCCATGGATGTTTGTTTCGGAATCCACTTTAAACTCTAGGTCCCAGTCTAACATTGGCGTAACCCTACCCCGTAAAAAGAAGACATGTTTCGAAATCCGACAATAGGCAGACGGCCTTGCCCCCCACCCCCCATGGGGCGGTTGCGCTAATGATGATGATGAGGATGATATAAGATATGCGAACGGAAATAATAAAACAAAAATCATGATATAATAACAAAAAAATTTCTATCAATTTTGTTCAGTTGAATTTCATGTTATGAGCACAGTATGGCATTAGATTTTTTAAGTGATATTTTATAGTGAAATAAAAAAATAAGAGAAACATTTATAAAACCAGTAATTTTACTCTCAATTTGCAGCTAACTAATATTAGTTACAGTTGTAAGTGTGTCAGTGTCTTAAACTGTCAAAATTCATTGTGTGGTTTGTTTTGTCGCTCTACGGTCATTTTGTGCATACGAGGGCTAAACAGACTGAGACCTACAGTTTAAAGTGGATTCCGAACCACTCACAAACATCCATGCCACCGCTAAAATTCGTACCTGAAGTAGCCAATTGGCCATCAGATCGCAAATTCATTGTGTGATATCAGCATTTAATATTTTTACTTTAGTTCTTAAGAGAAAGGAATCATTATCATTAATATTACTTAAGATAAAACATTTATTACCTCAACTATCAGTAAAGCTCACATGTATAGATGACTATACTAAAAAACTTATTAAGGATGATGTGGTTATTGAATTAAATAAAATGTAAAGGTTTAGAACCCACAACATTCTCCATTCTCCCTCATGTTGCAATGATGCTTAAAAATAGCTGAAAGGCTCCAAATGCAATAGATATTTAAAACAGATGTCAGTATAACTACTTCGCTTAAATAAAACCGCGGGCTGTTTCGAATGAGCGATATTTATCTGCCGGGATATTTCTTCGAATGTGGAATGATGTTTAACAGTTTTCAGAGAATTTCGATTTCCATAAGTCTTTGGAAATCACAAGCGATTTTAAGAAGTGTCGTTCTACTTTTTGTTCTTGCCAGTAGCTGTCAGATCAATTCATTCCATCTGCCAATAGATCTTCTTTTTTTTCTTTTTTTACTGACGATTAGATTCTATTAAACAAAACGCCATTGATACTTAAATGATAGCGATTCTGTATTTCTGAGAACAGCAGTTCAGAAGGATGTATGTGGTTTTTCTTCAGAATGTTTTTTTTTTTTTAAATTTGTTCTTCGTGAGAAATAAGATAAAATAAATTTCCCGTTTACTTTTAGTGGAATATATCACTAATAATAGAGAGTTTTTGCATAACGTTTTTTTATTGTCCGGTATTTTTTTCTCTGTAGCGCGCATGCTCATAGGAAACATTATTACAGATACGCATGCGTAATTTCCTATGAGCATGCGTAATTTCCTATGAGCATGCGTGCTAGGGAGAAAAAAATACCGGACGATAAAAAAACGCTATGCAAAAACTCTCTATTAGAGAGTTTTTGTCGCTTTTTTCAGTTTATGCATTCTGCATTCCAATAATATTGTAGAATTTGCATTGTAAAAGAAAACTTTGAGTAAACGTTTTTTTTTTTTAATTAATTTCATTTTTATTAATACGTATTATTTTATTATACGCATTTATTTATACGTAAATTTTCTAGTTGATGTAATCAAATACTTATTTGAAATTTGGTTAGTTTATATTATTATAATTAAACTTTATAAGTCATTTTTTATTTTTTTTATTTTGTAATTTAAGAGATCTTTTAAGACAAAATTTTATCGTCATAATGCGTGTTGAAATAATTGACGTGCGTGATGAAATAATTGGCGTGCATGTTGAAATAAAAAATAATGGTTGATAAATAAATTATTCTGTCACTCGGTGCCATAGGTTTCGAGTCCCGCGGCGCCATAGATGTTTGTAGTGGTTCGGAATCCGTTTTAAACCGTAGGTTCCGGTCTAATATAACTGTAGAGCGATAGGTATAGGACTGACAATCCTACCCCGTAAAAAGAAAACACCTCCTGTTTCGGAATCTGTCAGTAGGCAGACGACCTTGGCCCACCATGGGCCTGTTGTGCCATTGAAGATTTGGTTTGGTTTGTCGCTCTACGGTCATTGTGTGCACACTTTGGACTAATTAGACAGGGAACTAAGTTTAACGCGGATTCTGAACCACTAACAAACATTCATGTCACCGCCAGGATTCGACCCTGAAGCCTGTGATATCAAAGGCCTGAGTACTAGCCAATTGGCTGTCAGGCCGCACATGCCATTGCAGAAGTATTACATGATCTTGATATAAATTTATAGAACTTAAATTTTACAATTGTTTGTTTTATTATATCCCAAATATATATATATATATTTTACTTGAATATAAAGGGAATATAACCATATTAAACTTTCGATGATTTATTAATGTTACATTTAGTCAATGATTGTTTTAAAAGTCACATTTCCCGAAAAAGAATTACTTAAAAAATAACTAAACTAAACAGGCTTCAATTTAATGTATTTTACTCTGTTAAATTAAACAATGATTATAAAATCATTAAAAAATTGTCTTTATTGATTTCGTTATCGCATTTAACATTTTTTTTACATAAATAAATGACACGAATAATTTTTTTAAAAAATGGAGAGTAAATAATACGTATTAGTAATGGACGAATATTTAATATCGAATATTACATTTAGAAACCCAATTTAAAAGGCATTATAAAAAAAGGTAACTGTTAAAAATAACTTTTTCTAAGAATTAAATTTTAAAATTCTAGAAATTAGAATGTACAAATATTGCATACAAATGCTTTCTGAAATGAATTTTACATTGATAGTTATTCAATTCCTTCTATTAGCTCACACTGTCCCTATATATATCTTATTCAAATTTTCAATCGTTCATAAAATAATTTTTATTCAGCCACTTAAGTTCAAATGCATTTTTTTTAAATTTGTAGTGGATGACACTAGATGTTAATACAGTTTTTTCAAATATTAATTCAATAATTAAGTTTTATTAATTAATTTTAGTTTTTTTTTTTTTTAGATTTAAGTTGTGTATATCTACCAATAGATTCAGATCAGATAGATCAGTCAGCGCCAGATAAACTTAAAAAAACGAATGAAAATCATTTATAAAGGACTTTCTGCAATAGAGTGAAAAAAAAAGTAGGAATTGACTCTAAATTTTTTTTTTTTTACATTACTTGTTACATTAGATTTATGATATCAAATTTATTTTCTCATTCATTTACAGTCATTGATCTTTATATAATCATTGTATAAGGAAAAGGTAGAACATGACAATACAACTTTGGCATCTTACAGCTTTGGCGATAATAATATTATTCAAAGTTTTGTTAAAAGTGGAATTTATTTTATTCATTTCTTAATAACTGACACTGGAAGGATGTAGTAATAACAAGAACTATTCAGAAGCATACGTTAATTTGAAGGATAGATTTCCATGTAAATAAAATTCAGGAATAAGAGGTGTTTATTATCCGTTCTAGTGTGTTATTGAGAGAAAAAAGAAAGCAGATTGCTCGGCGAAAGTGAAGGGGGTGGGGGGAGGGATGGAATGAAAAAAGAAGGAAAGCTTTTCCGAGATGGAACGGAAGAGAGGATAAAGAATGACAGACAGACATAAAGCATGTTGGGTTAGTGGTGGGTGTGACGTGAATCAGTTCTTTGGTGTTGTTGCCAAGGTGACTATTACTGGCTACGGTTTCGGGTTGCCACAATTGGCGAGCTTCTTTTACTGAAGGAATGACTGGCGACAAAATATGAGAGCCACACACATCATATAAAAATTTTTTTATGAACCTGTAACAAGTAGAATAAAAAAAAAAAATTTTTAAAGTCAATTCCTACTTTTTTTTCACTCTATTGTAGAAAGTAATTTATAAATAATTTTCATTCATTTTTTTAAGTGAGAAAAAAATTTCTGTCTCTCACTAATTTATTCACATGTTACATTTTCCATTTTGTTCCCTCCTTTACTCAGACTAGAACCCAGAATGAAAAAAGAATCTGAAAAAGAAATTTTTTTCCAGCGATCTACACGCTTCGCCACTGGCGGTATTTATTCCTACATTCATGTCCTGCTAAATATCTTATATAAAAGAAATTTTTTCTCCCATATAAAACTAAAATTAATTAAATGAAATTAGTCAATCAATATTTGAAAAAACTGTACTATCTTCCAGTGTCATCCACTACAAATTCAAAAAAATGTATTTGAACTTGATGAATAAAAAGTATTTAATGAACGACTGAAAATTTGAACAAGATATATAAATATATATAGGGAGAGCATGAACTAATAATAGGAATTGGAAAAATAAAGATGAAAAAAATAATAATTATCAAAAAAGTATAATTAATATGATTTATCTGTCTGTCTGTCTGGATGATAATCCATGATAATGCTTATAATAATAATAAAGAGAAAAAAAGAATTATAAGTGCATACGATGTTTCATAAACGTAAAAGGAGACATTAACTATTATTTTTGACTTAATTTTATATGCTGATTAATTTTAAGAAACTCGTTTTGCTACAATTGGCGAGATTTTTTTTTCTTTAGCAAAAGAACGACTGGTGACAAAATATGAGAGTTGAATAAAGAACATAAAACTTTTTAAATGAATCTGTAAAAATAAAGATGAAAAAGAATATTAGTAATTATCAAAAAAAGCATAATTAATATGATTTATTCGTCTGACTGGATGAAAATTGATAATGTCTATAATAATGAAAGAAAAAAAAGATGATAAGTGTATACGATGTTTTATAAACGTAAAAGGAGACATTAACTATTATTTTTTGACTGATTAATTTTATATGCTGATTAATTTTAACAAACTCGTGTTCCTGCTATTGGCGAGTTTCTTTTTAATGAAAGACTGACTGGCGACAAAATATGACAGCCACACAATATAAAACTATTTGAATGAGCCTGTACAAAAAAAGATGACAAAATATTAGTAATTATCAAAAAAGCATGATTAATATGATTTATTCGTCTGTCTGGATGAAAACCGATGGTAATGTCTATAATAATAAAGAAAAATAAGTGCATACGATGTTTAAACGTAAAAGGAGACATTAACTATTATTCAATTCCTACTATTAGTTCACACTCTCCCTATATACATATATATATGTATATTCAAATTTCCAATCGTTCATAAAATACTTTTTATTCATCCACTCAAGTTCAATTACATTTTTTTTTAAACTTGTAGTGGATGACACTGGATGTTAATACAGTTTTTTCAAATATTAATTCGTTCATTAAATTTAATTAATTAATTGTAGTTTTATAAGGGAGAAATTTTTTTTTCTTATATAAGATATTTAGCAGGATATATATATATTTAGGAATAAATAGCGTCAGTGGCGAAGCGTGTAGATCTCTGGAAAAAAAATTTTTTTTTTCTTTTTCAGATTCTTTTTTCATTCTGGGTTCTAGTCTGAGTCATTTTTTTGTCAAAAAATTTTTTTTTCTTTGTTGACCTAAGTAAAAATTGATTAAATTTTTTTTTATATTACTTGTTTTTTGATTAGGTTTTATCTGCTGATTAATTTTATATAAGTCTTGTTAGTAATCTTTCATAAATAATATAAAATGTACATTGTTTTATAATTTGCATATCTAATAATTTATTCTGGTAATTTTTTTAGTGAACATTAAATTGTTCGGAACAGCTTGGAATTAAACAATTCTTATTTAACTAGTTTTTAATTTATCTACACATAAAAAAAAATATGTTTTTCTACCAATTTAAGATATTAAAATCTAAATAAATAATAAAAAAATTTTAAAAAATATAAAAATCTAATAATAATGTTTTAATAAATGAATAATAATAATGATTTTTATAAAAATCTAAAAGTATCTAAACTATTCTATCTGATTATATTATTTATTCCGATACAAATCTTAACAATTTTTGGTCAAATAATTAAATATTTGGGTAAAAATTCTTTAAAAACTTTTTAAAAAACTATTTTAACAGATATTATCATCAAAACAATTTTTATTGCTATACGAGACAAATTAAAAATTATGAATGTTATTAATTAAACACTTTAAAAGCATACTTCTGTGAATTATACATAGAAATTTTTTAAGAAATGTTTTATACACATTATTTTATATTTTATATATTTATTCAGTATTTTATACATATGTTTTATATATTTATTTTATATTTTATACATATATTTTATTATTTTGTATTTTATACATATGTTTTATTATTTTGTATTTTATACACTTATTTTATTATTTTGTATTTTATACACTTATTTTATTATTTTGTATTTTATACACTTATTTTATTATTTTGTATTTTATACATATGTTTTATTATTTTGTATTTTATACACTTATTTTATTATTTTGTATTTTATACACTTATTTTATTATTTTGTATTTTATACACTTATTTTATTATTTTGTATTTTATACACTTATTTTATTATTTTGTATTTTATACACTTATTTTATTATTTTGTATTTTATACACTTATTTTATTATTTTGTATTTTATACATATGTTTTATTTTTTGTATTTTATACACTTATTTTATTATTTTGTATTTTATACACTTATTTTATTATTTTGTATTTTATACACTTATTTTATTATTTTGTATTTTATACACTTATTTTATTATTTTGTATTTTATACACTTATTTTATTATTTTGTAATTTATACACTTATTTTATTATTTTGTAATTTATTCAATTATTTTATATTTTATACACTTACTGAAAAAAATGTAATTTAAAATTGATCTTATAAATGTATTAAAACATTTAACATATACTTTGTTTCAACTAATTGAGCAGAGGTATTTAGATTTAGAGTTTCTATATCGCTTTAAAATTTTAGAGTGTAACGAAAAATTGTCCCAATTGTCGTCCAAGAATCGGGGAAATTTTCAACATTAATATAAAAGTAACAGAACAAGATATTATTTATACTTCTTTTATATACAAGTACGAATGGGACAGAATTCATTAAATGAAAAACAATATAAAAGATGTTTTAAATGCTTCGCATAAAAATTACACATTACACTAATATTACATCTTTTATAACGTCGCCCCAGATAACAGATAAATTAGTTTCAACATTTTTCATTTTTGATTACATCTTTGGGATTCAACTTACTTTTTTTTGTAATTTAAATTATGTATTACATAGAGGGCCTGAATGGCCGAGTGGCAAGCGGTACCACAGGTTTCGGTTTCGAGTCCCGATGGTGCCATGGATGTTCGTAGTGGTTCGGAATCCACTTTACACCTTAGGTCCCGGTCTAACATGATCGTAGAGCGTTGCGGAGGTATTGTTACTCCGCGTCCGTAGCGTATCCTCAAGCTACACACTGGGTAGTGCTAAGTGAGTAACGTCGGTAGAGCGCTTGCCTTAAGGTATCGAAGACAACAGTATAAGTATTTGCCAGCTGCATTAGAACAAAAAAAAATGTATTACATACATATCACATTATATTTTCAACACGAAATACGTTTGAAAACGGATGTCCTTTCAATTGATCAATAATCACAAAACAATAAATAAGAAATTTTTCTTTTCTTTTTTTTTGGCTCCTTGAATTTTTCTTTACTTCGTCAGTAAAGGTTTTTCCGGTAATTCGAAACTAATTTCTACCTAAAGTATCCGCTGATGCCACTCAGTCATTCTCGGCTAAATGACTGACGTCACGAAAAACCGCTAAATGACTGCGGCCTAGGAATAAAAATGAATTCAGACGTCCATAATTTTATCAATAAAGATCCCTGTCTTCTTAAACAAGCTTAGCATTGTATTAAAAACAGCCTTAACCACACTAAAATAGGTAGTATTGAGGTTTTTTTTATTTATTTTTATTTATTTATTTATTTTATTTTATTTTATTTTAGGGATGATTCGCATGGTCGTCCTAAAATGGTCTTAGAGAATGACGTCATAGAGTGTTTCATTCTCTAAGCTGCAACAGCTCCGCAAATACAGGTTTCTGTTACGCAGTGTTGGTTTAGGTTTCCGTTTTTGGTCAGCTGGTTTAGGTTTCCGTTCATTACTTTATAATGAACGGATAAAAATAATAAAAAGTACTTAATACGTAAAATAATAACAATACTATAATACTAAATAATATAAAATATGCTTTAAATAATAGACTTTAAAATATACTTTAAAATAATATAAAAATATTTTTTTCAAATGTAATATAATACGTTAAAATATACTTTATAAAAAAAATATATAAAATATACTTTATGAAAATAAATATGAAAATATATTTTCAAATGTAATATAATAATTTAAAATATACTTTATAAAAATAAATATAAAATATACTTTATAAAAATAAATATAAAATATACTTTATAAAAATAAATATAAAATATACTTTATAAAAATAAATATAAAATATACTTTATAAAAATAAATATAAAATATACTTTATAAAAATAAATATAAAATATACTTTATAAAAATAAATATGAAAATATATTTTCAAATGTAATATAATAATTTAAAATATACTTTATAAAAATAAATATGAAAATATATTTTCAAATATAATATAATATTTTAAAATATACTTTATAAAAATAAATATAAAATATACTTTTAGATGTAATGTAATTACCCACTTTAGTGTCACTAATATACTATTTTTTAATATCATAGTTAGCATGTGTATGAAATAAGAAAAAAAACTTCATGTGCCGTAGTGTGTCTAATCGTCAGTGTCCTGCAGTGCGGTACGGACACCTCATCGGTAGTCTACTCATGGATGAAGGGAAAGGGGCAGCTTCTTTTGTGATTAAGCACACATAGGTAGAAGTCAGACTTGGCTCCGTGTCGCTGAAGAAGGAGGGCAGTAGCTTCCGGGAGGACGTTTAGGGGTAACTATCTTGCATTTTCATATCGTAGTTTGGGAGAAAACCCAGAAAACTCCCAACAGGTAGTCCGACGAACGAGGCAAAATGCTGAATATCTCAAATGCCCTCGAGTCTCCTCGTTTTTTAAACAATCTACAATAAAGCTGCCATCGGATTGAACCTCAGCCCTAAATTTTTATAAAAACAGAATATACAGATACATTACTCTACATAAATCATTATCATGGTGTATATTACAAAATTGTCCTGCTGAGTTATACTACTTATACATAAAATTAATAATTTCTGCAAATTATTTGCTGAATTAGTGCGCCAATCAACGTTAAGCTTGATTGCAGCGGCTTGGTGGTTGACGTGGCAAAACTCAGGTGTAAAAAAAAAAAAAAAAAAAAAAAAAAAGTTATTTTACTGTAGTTAAAGGAATCTTAATATGGAATAAAATTTAAATAAGTTGTGATAATATGCAACTAAGATAAGCGGGAATGAAACAAAAAATGTACAAAACAGAAAGGACACACACAATTATTATACCATATGAAAAATAGGTGGCACAGTACACACGAAATAGTATGGAAATTTCAGTCTATAGAGTATGCAATAACAAAATGGGCACAGAGAATGCAATTAATATTTCTGGGATAATGGTTTCTTCGAATATTCAATTGTATTCTTTTTTCCATAAATTTAATTATTTTTCTAACTTTTCATGAATTGCATATTATATCTCTGTAGCACTGAATATAAAAATGCTGAGAGGGGATTTTAAAATGACATGATTCTGTAGGAGGATAAATAGTTAAATAGCGGAATGGTTCTCTGATTTCTGAACTACAATGGGTACATTGTTGAACAGTTCTCATGTCTATGCTGGGTATAGGAAAAATTTACTTCATATATAAAAAATGAAGAAGATTCGAACTCTCAGATGCCTGTTTCAAAAAGTTAATTTTGAATTTAGACACACTAGTTGGACTTAATCGGATGTTGAAATGGTGTTCCTATACATAAAACGATCAACAAGTTTACTATGTTCATTGGCCATACATGAATAAGAGCTATTATTGAGAAAACCCCCTTATCGGAAAAACATTATTTTGTCAGTAGTTAATAATTGTATAATTAAGTAAGTACACTCATAATCTGTAATTAATGTGATAATTCAGTTTTCGCTAATTTCGGATCGATGAAAACAATGCAGTTTCCTGTAGTATAACTTGGATAACATAGTCCAATTGTGGTCCGTTGCTAGAGCTGTGCCCAGCTCATGGCTCAATGGCTAACACAAGCTGCTAACAGGTAAGTTCAGATTCGAATTCACTGCAGGCGGTCTACTCGCATCGATAGCCAGGTGGGAGGTGTAGGTGGGAATTTGGTGGGAGTGTTGATAGTACACTAACAATTAACATGCAAGAGAACGAGGGCTCGATTCTGCAACTGCTCTAAAAACGCTTAGAGATTAGATACGCTTAGGAGACTGCTTCGAAGAATATCGCATCGTTAGTCGGACTAACTGTAGGAGTTCTCAATTTGCTTTTCTAAAATGAAAAGCACATACCAGGCCATAAGCTTTGAAATATTACTAAAGGTTTTATTCTCCAACAGTCACCCCTTTTTTTAAAACTCTTTTATTAGTTTCATCTGTATGTTCGTTTGTAACTGACTCTTTGGGCTCGATTTTGCCCTACTTTAAGCCATCAGATTTAATTTAAACGTTGTAGACTTGTCAAGGACCGACGACACTAAAATATTTTGATACGTTTATTATCTCATCATGATTGGGATCGCCAGGATGAGTGATTTTATTTTAACTTATGAAGAGCAATTTAACCCATTTAGAATGAAAGTATTCAGTAAAGACATTCAAACCTACGTGGGACAGTGGCACAACAAATAATGCGCCTGATCACGGATCAGAAGATTCCCTCTTCGAATCTTGGCTGGCTCGACATATTCGCATTTAGCCTTTGTTTTACTCACAATTAAATTATTGTAAGAACTATAGTTCCGGTCCTCCGTACCGAGGCCTCATTTAAATATTATAGTTTAAAAACACAAAAAGCACGCTTTTAGAGTTAATCAAACTAAAAAATAAAAAATAATTGTTAACATAAGAATAAAATGACTGACGAGAAAATGAATGTCACTGTTCTAAAATCGTGGGGGGCTTTGTATGGCATTTTCAAACTAACTCTGCATTTCGGAATGAAACTAGTGAAAAATTATAACGATTGATATCGAGCACCCCACGCTTTTAGAACAGTGACATTCATTTTCTCGTCAGTCATTTTATTCTTATGTTAACAATTATTTTTTATATTTTAGTTTGATTAACTCTAAAAGCGTGCTTTTTAGTTTTTTTTAAACTATAATTTTTTTGCTATAGCATAGATCCTTGTTGCCAGCGTTCAACAAATTTAACTTATTTGTGAGCCAAAAAATGTTTCACTTGATTTCTGAGACCGGTTGTTGTTAAATTTAATTCAAGTATTTAATTAGTATTACTTTTAGATTATAAGTCGATTTTCTATAGTTAAGGAAATTTAAAAGCAAAATAAAATGTACATTCTTATAGCAACCTTCCAACGTCAAGCATGCAAAATATGAATTGAATTGACACTGAACTTCCGCGCGAAGATAATACAAGGGTTATACACTTCAAATATGTTTAGATTCAGAAATTCATAAAAATTTATTCAGATTTGGCCTCCGATGTTGAAGGTACCTCAGTCGAGTGTTCAATGTTTAGCCGACATAAATTCTGAAGCACCCTATTTCGAAGTTACGTACACCCTCTATCGATGAATAATTAGATTTTGCAATATTTCATTTCGCAATAAACTTCCGCATGATCTCACTGGAGCTGTCTGGATTTATATGTCTCGCGAGGGATTTTTCTGTCTGGATTTCCTGTAAATAGAATTTGTAAACTTTCAGTGATGCATTTCGTAATAAGCCAACACAGACATCTTATTGGCTTTCGTCATGTTTTTCAAATTAATTTATCATGTTTCGCGAAAAAAACATTAAAAATATGTGACATAATAAATAAAGGTAATTCACAAGATAAAATCATACATTAATTTATTTTGAAGTATATTTAATTTCGCTGTTCAACAATATAATGAAATCAATTAAATTAAATTTCATCGTAATCATTAAATCTTTGTTGTTTTATTGTTGAATTTTATATAAACAATATGTATGTAAATATTTATTGAAAAATGTAAATAAATATGATTTTTTCCTTTCACAAAATTAAGTTTATAAGACTAGGAAATTTGGTTGCAATGAATTTTGTTGCTTACATTGTATAAATATGAGTATTAAAATGCAAAGATAACTATCTGACATTTCAGACACTGCTATCAAGAACGAGGAAACATGGTGGAGATTGTACGTAAGCACTTCGCATAGACATCCATTGATACATAAAAATAATTAAATAAACAATTAATAAAATAATAATCAATTTCTTTTTCCAATAAAAATTGAAATTTAAGTATCATGAATCTTCAATATAATGATTGTGTCAAATTTTGCTAAAATAAATAGACTAAGACTTTTTTTAAAAAAATAATTAAGAAACATTTGACAGGATTATTGTATTGTGAAAGAAATAATGTTTTTTATCATTTTGTTTGTCTAAAATTAAAATTAAAAATGACTCTTAGTTGTATAAACCATTAAATTTTAAAAAAATAGTAATAATAGTAATAGTATAAAAGTAATAAATTGATAATTACACTATACATCAACTCTTTAAAATAACGAGTTATTTCATAGAATAAATAAATATAATATTGCTTAATTATTTATTCTATAAATTAACTAACGGAAAACAGATTGTAAAATGAAATTCTGCTCATAAATTGTTATTTATAAACAAACAGGGTGGCCACTGAAAACAGTGAAGGGTTTGCAAAAAAAAAAAAAAAAAAAAAAAAAGTCACAACTAGTCGATCTTTTTTTTTTTTTTAATTTTTTTTAAATTTTTTTTAATTTTTTTTTTATATCATTTGAAGATTAAAATGGCCACATATGATGCCCAGCAATGACTAAAATCAATTAAGTTTTTTTATTCCAGGGTAAGATCAATAATTCAAATCAGAGAAAATGCAGGTAACATTTTAATGTCACACTATCTCTTAGCGACAGCACGCTTTGAAATTTAATCGCCCAGTCCTTTAATAATATTTCCAAATAAAATAATAAAATTTAAAAAAAAGCATGTGTTTGTAAAAGTTATTTTTGCTTAATATCATTTAAAAGTTCATTGGCTATCTTATACAAATACTCAATGAAATAATTTTGTCATTATAAAAATTAATAAACAAAAAAGACAGAATTGCACGGAATATTATTTTTAAAAGTAGTTCATTCATTGTTGTTTTTTAGGTTGCATGAAAAAGTTTTTAATTCTTAACGCATACCAGTACAGTGAGCTGTGGGAATCAACTGAATTGTCATGACCCCAACTTCCTATTCTTGAAGTACTGGATACGAAAGAATTAGATTCATCTGACATTAATTTTATATTCTTATCTTGACATTCCAAACATTCTTTAGACTTTCCTCTAAACGTTCCATTCATTAATCTCAGATCTTCTTTACGACTTTATTTTCCGATACTTAGTTGTATTATTACTTCACATTTTAACAAGGTAAAATTTTATATTTCCTTACATTTTACACTTTAACAGAGTAAAACCTTATATTTTACACTTTAACAGAGTAAAACCTTATATTTTATACTTTAACAGAGTAAAACCTTTTATTTTACACTTTAACAGTGTAAAATTTAAAGGTTCTCTATTAAAGAATGGGGTGGAATCTTTTATTTAACCTTTTTTTTTACACTTTAACAGGGCAACATATATACATAGTTTTAACAGGGTTTGTGGTTTTTGGTTCAATTTTTTATTCCACGAAATAATTAATTAAATCAAAGACCACAAGTGTATTTTATGCTACAACTCACTTTCTCCTTTATATCGTGAAATTACAGATTTTATACTGTATCTTTGCATGCATAGATAAAGAGTAACGACAATCAAAATATTTTTTCCTTAACTTTTTTAATTAACAAATTATTTATTTTTCATCTGAAAAAACTTCCCATCTTTCTTTTCACTCATTTGTTCTAACTTTTAGTATTCATGTTCTCTAGTTTGAAAACAAATGTTTTAAAATATCTGAAACTCTAGTTCAATAAAACAAAAATATAATACAAAAAATAATGCATGTGATGTTGAGAGTTTATTTTTAGCACAAGTTTAACTTTGATTAAATCTTGAAATGAACCATAACATATAATGAACCATCTCATTATTGACTAGTTTATTTCTCATTACCTCAGTAACATTGGTTTTATAATTAAAATTAATGACTAAATATAAAACTAATGAATTGTTTGCTAAATAAAATTTTGATTGATCATTTCTTTATGTAAACCATCTTATTTACAAAATAGGATAATTGTTTTCTTTAAAGTTTTATTATTTGTTAACGATATGACAATTTACTTATTTAAATAAATCTAAAATTGCAAAAGGTAAATATGTCGAATAGAAAATTAATGAGAGGCATGATATAACTTCTAGTTACCTTCAAAAGCACTTTTACAGGGCAGACAGGTAATTAATTACCTGCTCTTTTGAGAAGCTTAACTATTGTTCTAACCCAGTAGCACTTACTGTACTGCCAAGAAATACTTCAACCTAGCTGTCGTAGATTATGAATACTGGCTTAATGTAGAAAGGAAACTACTGAAATAGCAGTTTACCAAGCTTTTTTGAAATTTGCTTTGAATGAATTATCATTCAAGAAAATTAATGACAAATATATATATATATATATGTATATGTTGGTGTATATATATATATATATATGTATATGTTGGTATATATATATACCAACAGATTATAAAGTGCCAGAAATAATCAGTCATGCAGATATTAGCATAATTAAAATTATGTTTGAGAAGCACTTAACTACAATATATTTCTTAGCACCCTAAAAATTAAATAGATTAAAATTGAAGAATTCCAGAACTTTTATAATTCATATACTTTAAAATATTAGTACTTAAAATTTTTTAATGCCATTTGTAAACAGTAACGAATTGATTTAAGTTAAATTTCTCTTTTCTTGGGCATAAGTTACTTAAGCTTTACGACTTACTCATTTTCGAATAGTTAGAAAATATACTTAAAATTTATTTATTTTGCAACACAATTTATGAATAGTTAAATTATATATTGAATTCATATTACAATAAAACTCATTTTTAAGAAAAAGAACCTCAAATTTTTCTGAGTATTAAAATGCGTTTCCGAAAATATTCTTTATGCACCTATACATGATTTTAGAAAAACCATAAAAAATATACTATACAGTAGTACTATATAAAATTAGTATACAATAGTGTCCTCTGTTATTTATTACAATCCAATAATCAACGTACATTATTTTTAATGTTCTTGCTTTCTTTTGTTACATAATTAATCATTATTACTTATATAACATATGGGAAATGTGTTACTGTTTATTGCTAAAAGGATTTATTACGCTACTTAAATTATAAAAAGGTTTCTAAATGGTACGATAATATACTGCATCTGTACGAAAGTTAATTTTCGTACTGTACTCGAATTCATTTTAAATGTCTTTTCGCAAATCTTTCTTTCAATATAATGCACCAGACCTTCACATTGATTTTCAGAGAAACCATAAAAATCTCAATATTATACATAAACGTGTATCGAAAGTTCTCTAATTTTAATCCTGACCATTTCATTCATTCCAACCATCTGCAATTACTGAAGTATACAAAAAATACTATGCTTAGCGTATTATCATTTAATATAACTATTGTTGAAGTCATTTTGAACTATTTTTGATTAGTCATGAAGTAAAGCATTTTCGAAAATCTTTGTAGACATTACGCCAATGAAATCTATATTATAAACAAGTTTCAATCCCGTACAATAGAATGTTTATTCAATAGAAAAGTCTCGCATAATCGCAAAAATTTCAATATAGCATATTTGATTGTGGCACGATTATTACACAAAACACATCAAATTCAGAACTTGCCTGTATTTAAATCGATCATTCATTCATGAATACTAACTTTCCCTTGACTACTGTAATCCAATAATTGAGCCGTTTGCATTGAAAGTGTTGTAAGTCCATTTTTGACAAAAAGTTAATTTATGATAACAATGAAGGAAATCTGTTATGCGCTTTTTATCTATAAACAGTTCGTAAAAATATTCCTTCATAATTTTCATCATTTTGGCGCTACTAGTATTAAATCCATATGATTTTGGTTTGCCCTAACCTTCAAAAGAGAATAAATTGATTGAGTGAATGAAGATTTGGATATGCGAAAGCTCTGTTCAAAGTGAGTGCCGCGCGAGCTCACAATCGACCCAAAACAACAACGAATGGATGATTCTAAGCAGTGTTTGGAGCTGTTCATTCGTAATAAACCCGAATTTTTGTGTCGATATGTGACAATGGATGAAACATGGCTCCATCATTTCACACCGGAGTCCAATCGACAATCAGCCGAGTGGACTGCACATGATGAACACTAAAAGTGCTATAACTTCACTAAAAATACTATAACTCACATACTAATAGTGCAACAGCTGCCAAATTTATACACGTGTCTTTTGAAGGTTAGGGCTAACTAAAAATCATATAGATTTAATACTAGTAGCACCATCTATACGTCAGCTTACGAACTTTTCAGCCCACCTGTTACATTTACTTAGTTAATGAAATTACAAATAAAATTTTTCTACTTCATTTTTATATTTGTAGCAATACTGTTATTGACAAAACTTTTTCTTCGTTCACTGGAATTTTATTGTTTGCTTCTGAACCATCGTCAGAGCAGGATTCCATAGCTAGGGTTGAAAACGTTATTAGTAGTATGTTCTGTTTATTTACTTAATTTGAAGTAAATAAGCCCGATTATCTCTAAAATTACTCACAGTTAATTTTATAATAAGTGTGCTTTTTATATTATATAAAATTCGAAGTTCAGTTAATTATTCAATTGTAGTACCATATTTAATATTTCATACATGTATGTAGGATTTGCTTGTGTGGGAATCAGCAGGCGGCGACACATCACGGTTGCTTGTCTTTGACAGAGCCTGTTTACAATGTGGGGGAGTATTCAACTTTGAACTCACCCCACGAGAAGGGGACATGTCCCCGTAGTTGAAGAAAGAAGAAGAAAGAACGCTGACCGTCAACGAGAGAGATTGGGGCAGGCTGCGTCAAGCAGCGAGAGAATATGTTCGCACTTAATTAATAACTAATGTAAATATCATTGTATAATAGCGTGTAATTAAATGGCTTTATTCAAAGAACATCCCATTACTTTATTTTGTCTGTAAAATCCCCTAGACACCCACTGCAAAAGTCCGGCCATTGTTATACTGGTAGAGAAGTCTACAAGTATGCCTTTTCACATTTAATAATCTCTTTTTTTTCACACATAAATGTATTTTCACATTTTGCTGACTTTGAAAGTGGTACAAGTCTATTTGAGGTCATCAACAGTATAATTAGTTTAACTAATACTTTAAAAACTATCACATTATAAATATCAATCGATTTAAATTTTTAAAAAATATATAAAATGAGCGTATTAACATATGTTGATATTTTTCAAACCATTCAAATACAAACCCTTAAATATCTACATATAATATAAAACGGACTTACTTTAAAAGAAAACTGCTGTATTAAAACTGCGCTTCAATGTTTTTAACTAAGAATTTTTGATAAACCGCATGACAAATGTTCTTTTAATGTTTTCTAATAGAACATATAACGTCCAATAATTTAGATAAAACCCATAATAATAGTTTAAAATCAAGTATAATAAAATCTATAGCTATGCAAAGAAAGGATTTACCATGTATTAAAATTTCTTTCAAAACCATTTTAAATATAATGTTCTGTAGTGACAAACAATAATCATTGCAATCCTATGTCTTATACAAAATTATTTATGCCCATGTCATAAATTTTCTGCTTTTCAACCTACAGAACATTCTTTGTTGCAATTCAATTGTTTCAAAATTCAACTTTATTCTCTATTGTTGCTACAATCCAATAACTGCAAATGAAAGTATTTTTAACAACCGATTAACTCAAAGTTTTTTTTAATTATTAACAGAGTAAATTATTTCCTGGCTACTATTTAGCACGACGCCATGTAAATTGTAAACAAGACATAACCTGAAGTTTGTACCCATAAAAAAATTTAAAAAAAACTTTCAGAAATTTAGTTAAAACGCTTTGTAAAGCCTGCCTTTCAATATAATACATCTGAATGAGGAACAACACTAAAAATTCCCCTGTTATTACAAAAGCAGCACGTGGATTGTTGCTACAATCCAATAATTGCAAATTCAAGTATTTTTAACAACAGATTTACTCAAGGTGTTTTTAATTAGTAGCAGAGTAAATCATTTCCTAGCAACTATTTAGCACGACATCATCTAACAATGTAACACAAATCATTTACAATGTATTAAAATTTCATTCAAAAATCTTTTCAATATAATGTTCCAGACTGAGAAACAACAATAATCATCGCAATCCTAAGTCTTATACAAAACCATTTATGCCCATGCCAGAATATTTCTGCTTTCCAACTGACACTACATTGTACCTATAAAAAAAGAAGAAACTTTCAGAAAGTTAGTTAAAACGCTTTGTAAAGCCTCCCTTTCAATATAATACATCTAAATGAGGGCCAACCCTGAAATTTCTCCCAATATTACAAAAGCAGTACACTCATACAGTACCAACTCCGGAACTTCTCTGATTTCGAACCAAGCCTTCATCCATCCATCCATCCATCCATCCATCCATCCCATCCCAACCCTCCCTTAGTTACTACAATCCAATAATTACCGCTGTACTACTTCTGCAGACCCGAAACAGAGTGTGGATGTAGTAATGACACTAATCAAGAATGGGGCGGAGGACTTTTACGGGGAGGTGCACACCACTCCAATGTTCCCCCGTGAAACCAGAGCACCTCTATTCTGCCTCTAATGCACCTCGTAGCGTTCGATCATTCGTTTTGCTGGGGGGGCTTAGCTGTAATGCGATTTGTCCTGGTGGAATTAGTAGGAGGTAGGGCTTCCTAGTACTTTGGCAAGGGATACACTAGAGATGAAAAATGTGTCCCTATGGAAGGACATGAAGGATTTTGTTTAAAAGAGATTGTAATACTTTGAGGATTGGAAAATTAAATGTATACATAGTATAGTTTTAAGTGCATCTCTGGAAAGGATGGCTTAGGTAAATTTAAACCACATTCAAATAAAGTTCTTCTTCCTTAAAATTCAGAGAAACTTTTGGGCAACTACTCGCAGGTGTTTGTGTTGAATTTAATTTGTGGCTGAAATATGGCAATCCGCTTTTAGAATTTTTAGGACTCGCTTAAAACTAAACATTGAAATTTCTCAGTTCGTTTCTGTTTGTTATCGTACCTTTTTTTTTTTTTTTTTTTGTCTTTGATGCCTTAAGGCAAGCGCTGCACAGACATTACTCACTTTCCATTACCCAGGGGGCGCGTGTCACTTGAAGATAAGCCACGGACGCGGAGTAACTATGCCCCCACCACGCTCTACGATCCTATTAGGACCGAGACCTATGGTTTAAAATGGATTCCGAACCACTACAGACACCCATAGGCAATGCCGGGTTATCGTATCTATGAAATGCAATATGAAAAAATTGGTTTAAATTTATTAATAATATTATTATCATTTAAAAATAACTTATATGAGAGGTTAAAAATCCATTTATGTATTTATCTACTTTTGAATTAGCTTCCAATAATTTTTTTATTTACAAAACAAAGTTTATTAAATAATTTAAATTAAAAGTTAAAATGCATTAGAATATTTTCTAATTAGTTTGAAGTTAGCTTTACTAAATTTCTTCTTTAACAAGGTTTATTATTTTGTTAATTTTTGAAAATAAGAACCACGTGGAAAAGACCTATGGTGGACGTGGTAGTTAGACCTATAATTTTTTCGTGATAAAAAACGAGAAATTCAAATAAACATTTCATAAATAATGCCGTAAACATTTAGACTATTTCACTCTTATCAGAGTTGGGACAGAAACTTCCCAGAATCCAATAAAGATTATTCCAGTAAATATTATGGTCATGGTAACATTTTATTTGTTTATTTTTAAATGATTTCCGAAGAACGTGCAAGTATGTCTTATAATTTAAACAATGTAAGTATATATAAAAGTAAGTAAATACTACATAAAGTAAAAGTATTCCCGTATAAAAAAAACTTTTGTAAATAATTTCCACTTTTAAACACTTATATTAATCTGAATTGGAAATTAATTTATTAATACAGAAATTTATTTCACAAGAAATTTTGTTTAATGGTTTGAAATTTTGGTTATAAATATTTAATTGCAATAAACCATTTTAAACTTCGTTGTTGTATTTGATAGTTCTCTCAGTTGTTTTCTTATCTGTTAGTTAGTTTATATGTAAAATATGCATTATTTAAAATAAAACTCAAGATTTTATTCTATTCTATTCCGCGGAAAATGAATGCCATTTATGCAAATTTTGAAGTAGTTAAAATAAAATTAATGAAATGATATAAAATATTTAAAAACTCTTTTTTTATAAATATTAACTTGATAAAGTTATTGTCATGGAAATTTAGGATATATGTCTCCAAAAATATTCAGGTGAGTTAAGGCATAAGCATGCTGTAAAAACATACTGTAACACTTCAAAAAAAAATTTTCACTCATAATTTTTTGTTTTAATTTTAATATGAGTATTAAAGAAGAATATCACTAGTCATTTAAAATCTCACGTTTATTAAAAAATTTGCAAATATTTTCGTACAAATACAATATAAAAATTTAAAATAAAAAAAAACTTTTTTCTATTCAAATATTCTTTATATTAAAATTTCAAATTTTATTATTATAATTTTTATTTATTGCTTAATTTGAGAAATCATATACTGCAAACAATTGTCAGAGAAAATAATACAGGATAAATCTCATAAATTATTATTTTAAAATTAAATTTTGTTCTATAAATTCAAGTTTATTTAGTGTTGAACCTTGGGTTTTAGTTTCTAGACTTCTGAACAAAAATGATATCTTTCATTGTTGTTTTCGTCAGAATTCTTTTAGATCCTAATTAGGTATGCAGATTCATTCAACATAATTTTTTTTTGCAAAGACAGGGAAAATAATAGTACCTTACAATATTTGAAAACAAATAAAAAAACATGAAGTATTATGCATTATATATTTAGAAGACCCTACATTATATACAGACTCATTGACTTAATTCTAAGGAATTTTTAGAATCGCGGATTTGATTTCAACACGTAATTGGTGTAATAGGGAACGACAGAGTCAGGATAATATAGAACGTAAATAAGAAAATATGAATGTAACATGAAATTCTTGATAAAAAAAAATGTAGCCATCAGTTTCAAAACTCTAAAAATTTCCTTTTGAAAATTCTGTGTAAACGGTCTTGGGTCATACACGAGTTCTTACATAAATATTACAGTCTGAAGTTTTGAAATTTTGGCGAGAGGGTTTCATAAATAATAGCTTAGGAAATAGATATTTAAACGAATATTGATTGAAATTTCTGAATGCTATAAGGTCTTATAATTGACAGCTAAATTTTTAATTAATTTAAGAATTGGATGAATTTTAATAAAATATTATCTTTTTTAATAATATAGTTTTTATCGTTCAAAATTATGATATTAGTCATTGATAATATTATCAGAAATAGGAAGCACAGGGTTTTGAACTTTGCTTTAAAACTTATAAAATCAAAATCCTGAAATTCCTTTTTCGAATTTTCTATCTGTCCACAATTATTTTTTTGTTAAACAAAGGTGTTCAATTTATGCATAGAACACTAAGCCCAAGGGATGATATTGCATTTCATTAGGACTTTTAGGAGTCACTGAACCGAATTTGATTGTCATATGAAAGGAATTCAGGAAAACATCTACCAGACATACTAACTATCTATATTTTGCAAATATTGTCACAATTGTCACGTAGTCGAATATATATTAATGCCCATACTATCAAAATGACTCGTTGTTTTCAAAACCCATATACTTAAATAAAGGAAAATGTTATTACTTATTAAATTAATAACAAACAATGTTATTAACAATAATAAACAAGATTAGTTATGCCCATCAATAGATATTACTTTAAAAGCTTCTTTTTCATTGGCACAACAGCCCCATGGCGGGCCACGGCGTCTGCCTACTGGCAGATTTCGAAACTGAAGAACCTGTTTCCTTTTACTAGGTAAGGAAGAAACGAGGAGAGGTTTTACGAGGGTGTCAGCCCTACGCCCTACAGTCACATTAGTCCGGGACCTACGGTTTAAAGTGGATTCCGAACCACTACAAATATCCATGGCACCGCCGGTACTCACACCCAAAACCTGTGGCAAAAAGCGTTCGAGCGTTAGTCACTCGGCCCTCAGGCCTCACTTTAAAAACTAAGCAATTTAATTAAAATAAAAAATGGCGCATTATATAAAAGTACTAAAATATAAAAGTACAAATTCGGAATGTAAAAAAAACAGCATTTGAATGCTTATAATTTTTGAACGAAAAAAAAAAACCCTTTTAAAATACTACATTTGGTAACATGGTCATTATAGAGCATTATAGCAACAACACAAACAACAAAACAAAAAACAATAAGCAAGAAGTACCTATGGCATACATTTTAATGTTGCTACAAAATATCCATTGTCAATGATACTGCTGTAAAATAAGAAGGAAGAAAAAAAAAAATGGAAAAGACCCAATTGCACGAGGACCTGCAAGAAGAAAAAGAAATCACTTTAGAGAAAATAAGTAGTTAAAAGAATCACATTACCAGTGCCAAGAACAAGAGAAAAAAAAAATAGAATCGAATACGCTATTGTCTCCTAATGACTGCTACAGAAAGAAAACACGTCATCTAGTAGCCATTGAAAGTAGAAAACTATAACTTACGGTTTAAAGTGGATTCCGAACCACTACAAACATCCATGGCACCACCGGCATTCGAATCAGAAACTTGTGATTCCGATCACCCAGCCATCATTTCCCTACTCAGAAAATTACAAAATTTTAACATATTAAAAAACATTAAAATATCAAATGTACATGATTGCTCATAGGTTTCACAACTCATTTACTTAAATAATTGAAAATGATATTACTTAATAAATTAATAACAACAATGTTATTAACAATAATAATACAAGAAGTTATAGCACAACAATAAATGTTCCTTTTTTTTTTTTTTTTTGATACAACAGACCCATGTTAGACAAAGGCCACCTGCCTACTGGTAGATTTCGAGACAAGTTTAAAAAATTAAACGAATTAAAAATTTAATTTAACAAAAAAATTAAAAATATAACTTACTGAAGTTTTTTCAATATACGGCGTTGGGTTGTCAGCCCTACAGTAAAATTGGATCGGACCTACGGTTTAAAGGGGATTCTGAACCATTACAGACATCCATGGCACAGCCGGGAATCGAACCCGAAATCTGTTTTCCAGAGTGCCACAGCACTAGTCACTCTGCCATCAAGCCCCACTTTAAAAACTGAGCAATTTAAATAAAATTAAAAAATCCGCACTAAAAACATAAAAGTAAAAATTATGGAATGTAAAAAAAAAAAACCTTATTAAAATACTACATTTGGTAACATGGTCATTATAGAGCATTATAGCAACAACACAACAACAAAACAAAAAACAATAAGCAAGAAATACCTATGGCATACATTTTAATGTTGCTACAAAATATCCATTGTCAAAGATACTGCTGCAAAATAAGAAGAGAAGAAATGTAAAAAAAATTTAAATGAAAAAAAAAAAATTTTCTTTTACAGAAGTTTAATGAATCTTAATATAGAAATTTAAAATTAAAAAAAAAATTGATAGTATGCAACTAATATAAACATGGGGGCCTGATGCCCACGTGACTAGCGTTCTGGCCTTCGGTGCCACAGGTTTCTTGTTCGAGTTCAGCGCTGCCATAGATGTTTGTAGTAGTTCGGAATCCACTTTAAACCGTAGGTCCCTGTCTAATATGATTGTAGAGCGTTGGGTGTAGGCTGACAACCCTACCCAGTAAAAAAAACATCTCCTGTTTCGGAATCTGCCTACTGGCAGACGGCTATGATCCAATATGAACTGTAGAGTCAATAAAAAAGAATACGAATATAAGCATGAGTGAAAGTGAAAGTATACAAAACAGAAAGGACAAATAATAAAGAACGCTTATAATTTTTGAATAAAAAAAAAACCTATTAAAATACTACATTTGGTAACATGGTCATTATAAAGCATTATAACAACAACACATCAACAACAAAACAAAAAACAATAAGCAAGAAGTACTTATGGCATACATTTTAATGTTGCTACAAAATATCCATTGTTAAAGATCCTGCTGTAAAATAAGAAAGGAAAAAAAAAATATGGAAAAGACCCAATTGCACGAGCACCTGCAAAAAAGAAAAAGAAATCACTTTAGAGAAAATAAGTAGTTAAAAGAATCACATTACCAGTGCCAAGAGCAAGAAAGAAAAAAAAAATAGAATCGAATACGCTATTGTCTTCTAATGACTGCTACAGAAAGAAAACACGTCATCTAGTAACCATTCAAAGTAGAAAACTAACCCTAATTTCTTCTGTGTCTTGGACATAAAAAAAGCATCATTACTGTTTATACGTGGATAGAAAACTTTTTATTTCCCTTATTTTTTATGTTGTCCGCCATTTTGTAATGATTTGATGTGGATCAGGAGATCCAATAATGAGTTTAGATTTTTATACCCGAAAGTTATTTAATCATATAACACGATGAAGAAAAATATGTTATGAAAAAGACAGTATTCAGTTCGTATCTTATACTATATAGATACTTATTATTTTTAATGAAAATAATTTATAGGGTGTTCATAAAAAAATGTATTTTATGTGAGTCGTAATTATTTTAGGAAGGCTTAAGATAAAAAATTTATTGTAAGCAAAAAGCAATAAATTATTTATTTCATAAAAAAAAAAACTGATAAAAGTAATTTTATTTTAGAGATGAGTATCATCAGTTTTTTAAGTGATCCTCAAATTAATATTTTACGATAAACTTTCTTAAAGAATTAAATAACGAACTTCTTTCAAATTGATCAATTAAATTGAACTGTATTGAAATATCTTATATTTTAAAATGATTCATAGAGAAAAATATTTAGATATGTACACAATACAAATTCCATTCTAATTGTATTACTTAATTTACTTTCTAATTTTTTTTTTTTGACTGAAAGTTGTTTAATCGTATAGCATAGAGGAAGAATTCTACAGAAAAGTACACTGATCAGTTATATATTTATTGTAAATATCTAAATATAAAGTGTGCATGTTGGACAATCAGATTATATCTGGGTGTAGTTGAGTTGAAATACTCGAGGCACAGGTTACAGAACTCAGAGAACTCTTGGTTAATTTACTATTTAGAAATAATTTATAAATAGTAAAATATAAATAGTAAAAAACCAAATATTTATTAAAAACCAAATATTCTAGCCAGAAATTTATAAATAGTAAATTAACCAAAATTTTTCTTTTCGCGTCTCAAGAATAAGATGAAAATAACTTCGCCATGGAGTTTCATTTTCTAGAAGGCACTTATTTCAGAGTTTTAATTTCAAAAAAAAATTTAAAAAAATAAAATAAAGGATTTAAAGGTTTCCTTTCTTGTTCCTTGTTCGAATATCCCGATTATGGATTTAGAGCTTCACATCCCCGGAATAGACACAAAACTTTTAGTAAACATCACTTGTAATATCTCTAGTCAAACTCCTTTAGTTAAAAGTTGCTTGATGGCCAATTACCTAGTGCTCTGGCCGTTGGTACCACAAGATTTAGGTTCGAATACTGGTGATATCATAGATGCTTGATAGTGGTTCTGAATCCTCGTTAAACCGTATGTCCCGGTCTAATTATCTCAAAGTGTGCAGAAAATGACCGTAGAGCGGCAAATTAAATTAACAAACTTTCAGTTAAGAAGACTAATGCGATTATCACCAAGCCCCTACAGCCACATTATAAAAACAAATAATCATATCAAACAATTATAATGTACTGATAAAATGTTTTTGTAATTATAATAATTTAAAATTTGATTAATACCTACAGCATCTGAAAATAGCTAACTGTTTATTGTATACAGTAACGTATTTTACTACTGTGTCCAAAAAGTAAGACCAATTTTCAATTAATTTTTTTTTTTAGGTTGTCCTTGACATTTGTGTGAAATTTGATGTCAAAATATTCATTAATGTTTGAGTTACGCTTGGTTTTGTGAGATGCTGAAACTGATTACGACGATTTTTTAAATGTCTGAATTAATTGTGCAAAGAACTTGCATTCAATTTTTTTGCGGAAACGTACAGAATGTCGCAGAAGGCATTCAATGAGCATTCCTATATAGGAAAGAAATGTTTAGAAGAGGTATAAACAGTTCAAAGGAAGCAGAGAACGCGTTGCAGACGAAGAGCCCTCTGGTCGACCATCCACCTCAATCGACGAAGCTCATGTCCAAAAAATTAAAAAATTGGTGCTTGCAAAGCGTCGATTTACAATTAGAGACCTTGTTGATGAGGTTGGAATTTCAAAAGGATCGGTCAATTCCATTTTGGGCCACAGACGCGCCAAATCTCGATTGGTGCCGGAAATACCGATACGCCAGATCACACTACATTGATCCTTCGTGACTTTTTCGCCAAAAATGAAACCCATATCGATCCACAACCACCGTGCTCACACCGTGCGACTTCTGGCTAGTCTCCGTATTCTACTTAAACTCAAAAGACCACTCCAGGGGTATCGGTTTGAGTCAATTTAAGAGATACAAAGTAAATCACCGCGCACTTTGAAGGCCATGCCTGCCGATGACTTTTCAGCATGCACTGAGGATTGGAAAAAAAGTTGGCATAAGTGCATTGTGTCCGAAGGGGATTCATTTGAAGGCGATGAAATAAATTTGGAAGAATAAATAAACGAGTTTTTGAGAAAAAAAATAATTTTTTTGGTCCAGTAGTAAAACAGGGAAAATATAGTGGAAACTTTTAAATGTATTGCATAAACTTATTTCGTAATATATAAATACCACAATAAATAATATAATAATACCACATTCCTTGTGAATGTAACACAAAAGGAATTCTCTCTCTGTCATGCCATTTCTGTTTCTCACAGTAAACGTTCTATTGAATCATCTGCTGTTGAGTTCACACAGCTGAGAAATTTCCATGCTACAATGTATTTTTAAAAAGCTGTTTGTTTCCCCGAAATTCCAAAGAACGCGTTACATATATGACATTTTGTCGCACGTGTATTTCTCATCGATTGCAGTGTGCATTAAATAAAAATTTGGTGGAAATCGATAAAATAATTTCGTAACTCTTTCATACACCTCAAATAGTTTTTTTTTAGATTTGATTAAAATAAAGTTTTTCATCGTCATGTATTTGTTAGTCGGTTGTTTTAGAAACTATTTTATTGGCCGTCATACGATTTGATGAATTAGAGTGTTTATGGATTTTTTTTTTGTGGTATAAAGTTCCTTTTCTTTCTCAGAGAAAAATAGAAACTTGTGCTGTAATGCTATGATATATTGGTTAAGATTATTTAAATATTTTTTTGCCGCATTCGGGTTTATATAGAATTTTGATAAAAAAAATACGGTAACAAATCATACTTTCAGCAGATATATAAAATAATGCGTCATAAAAGTAACGTTAATGATAATAATTAAACTACACTGAAAAAAAATTTCTTTACACGCTCATATTGAGATTCAGGTTTATCAGAAGTAACGAATAAATAGTCAACGAAAAAGATGCATCAAAAAGCTATACAAACTTAACTAAAAGTTATTATTTGTCCGAATTTAAAAACAAAACTTGAAACTTATTTACATAAAACTTGCCTTATAAAGTAGATTTGAATGAGATTCTTCAAAAATAATAATAAAGAAAAAAAAAAAAAAATTTGCAAAAATTTTATGATGATGGAAAGTAACATGCAAGAACCAAAACCTTTTCCAACACTTCAAATTTTTCACTTTAAATTCTTATCAATGCGATTCATTTTGTTGTTCTTGTGACCAATCTTCAGTGTCCGGCAGAATGGGACGGATACCCTATGAATGGTCTACTCATGTATGAAAGGAAAGGGTGAGTTCTTTTGTGATGAAGCATCAGTATGTAGAAGTCGACTTTTTAGGGTGAACTGCCGAGCATTTGCATATCGTACGGGATATAACCCAGAAAACTGCCCCCAGATAGTCCGACTCACGAGGCAAGATGCTGAACATTCCAAACGCCATCGAGCCTCCTCATTTTTTGAAACAGCGTCTACAACAATGCCGCCAACGGATTAAACCTCAGCCCTAATGCTCACCAGCTTAGCATGTTCCCCTTAAGCCACGAGTCGAGTAAACTTTCAAAGGAACATCCCACACGCCATCGAGTCTCCTCATTTTTTGAAACAGCGTCTACAACAATGCCGCCAACGGATTAAACCTCAGCCCTAATGCTCACCAGCTTAGCATGTTCCCCTTAAGCCACGAGTCGAGTAAACTGTCAAAGGAACATCCCAAACGCCATCGAGTCTCCTCATTTTTGAAACAGCGTCTACAACAATGCCGCCAACGGATTAAACCTCAGCCCTAATGCTCACCAGCTTAGCATGTTCCCCTTAAGCCACGAGTCGAGTAAACTGTCAAAGGAACATCCCAAACGCCATCGAGTCTCCTCATTTTTTGAAACAGCGTCTACAACAATGCCGCCAACGGATTAAACCTCAGCTCTAATGCTCACCAGCTTAGCATGTTTCCATTAAGCCACGAGTCGAGTAAACTTTCAAAGGAAAATAATCCATGTTATGTATGAAGAAAAATCAGGAAAACACCCAGTTTTCTATAGCGAAAATGCACATCAGTGAAACTTATACTTACTTAAGTTTAATTTAATCGAATACGAAGCAGCAGCTTCTTTTTCCAAAGTCGCATTTAAATTTTAGTTATCTCCCTACACATTTCAATCAATAATAACTCAACGATAAAAGCAATTCATCAGAATAATAAATTTTTCTGTCATTCAAGTAAGTTTAAAAAAATATTTTTTTAAAAACTATTTCAAAATGATTATCTAAATTCTCAGAAATGTTTTGCAAACAAGTTAGATTTAAATTTTCATTTCGTTTTTAGAGTTTAATATCGAAAAAGTATCATGAATTTTATTTTGTTATCTATGCAAGTTAATATAAATTCAAAATTGTTTTTCTTATGAACAAATCTCCTGTCATGTGTGAAAATAGATTAACATTCAAGAAAAACAATTTAGTTTTAAACATAAGAGTTTGATATTTATAAATTTCAAAATTTCTATTTTATTCATGTTGATGCATAATTAAAATCACGTAAAAAGTTTTAGCTTGATTTTCCACGTTTTGGAATATCTTATATCAATGAATAATTTATTTTCTTCTCTAGATATAAATTCCTAAATTAAATACCCTAAAACATCTCATTAACTTATGTTATAAGCAATAATATCTAAAAGCTTTTTTATTTTGACATAGAAGAAAAATAAATTTTTGAAATAGCTAATTCATTTTCAAAAGGAATAACGAAAATTTTCTGCCATATTTGATTTTTAAAAAGTAAAAAATGATATTTCTTTCTTTTATTAAATTTGTAATTTATTTTATTAAACTTGTAATTATTTTTATTTAAACTTGTCATTATTTTTATTTAAATTTGTAATTATTTTTATTTAAATTTGAATTATTTTTGTTTACTTATGAAAACCTGAAAACCTTTACTTTTAAAATATTATTTAATATTATAAAATGCATTTTACAAAGACTTCAACAATAATTTCAGTAACTGATGTCTGAAAAAAGTAAATAATTTAGTTATTTAGAATTTG
Source organism: Caerostris darwini (assembly GCA_021605075.1). Taxonomy (NCBI): domain Eukaryota; kingdom Metazoa; phylum Arthropoda; class Arachnida; order Araneae; family Araneidae; genus Caerostris; species Caerostris darwini. Next base: position 850,761 of record BPLQ01015713.1, on the reverse strand, counting down.
AATTAACAATCGAACATTTTTCAGAAGAAATGTGATAGAATGATATAAAATGTTTTTCCACCTATTATTGTTGATAGAAAAATATAAACTTTTATACGCACAAGCCATTATTGTGTTATGTTGATTATGATGTTGGCTTAAATTTAATCAAATAAGTTATATTATTGATTTAGCTTCGCGATCTAAAAGTTATAATCTAATTACCTTTTTGCTAAGGTCATAAATAGTTTTTTTATTATTTTAAATTAAATCTACCTTTAGTATATTACGTAGTATCAACAGATAAGATACTATGTATTATCATCAGATACTATCTATAGATTAGATACAAGTGAGCTGTAGAGCTAGATATCAGGTGTAGGATATTTTTTTACATACTTTCTTAAAAACATGGCTAGCTAGATGAAGTTTTTGCCTAAATAAGAGCTTATTTCAATGATTTTAAAATTCGTCATCATTCAGTCAGAGATATGATTAGATGATAATACTCATAAATTCACAGAACTATGCTAGTCCTACGTAATTCATGTATTGAAAAAAAATCAATTTATCTGTATGAATGCATTAGAATAATGAATGATGCAGAAAAAAATTTATTTAAAATCTTTATGAATTAATGATTTTGAAACAATTTAAATGTATTAAACAATAGATCCCATCTAAGATGCATTCAGAAAAGCATTGCATTAAAAAAATCATTTTGGAATTAAAAATCACTCACACCTCATTTCAAAGATCACAAAATTTTATTTGTGCGGTCTCCTATGAGGAGTGCGGTAGGCTTCAGGTTCGAATCCTGGAGGCAGCAGGGATGTTTGTTCGTGGTTCGGAATATAGGTTAAACTGTAGTTTCCGGTCTAATTAGCCATCGTGTGCAAACAATGATCGTAGAGCGACAAAATAAACCAAGCCAAACCTAAATTTGGGGTCTAGTTTGTCGCTCTACGGTAATATTTTGTGCACTTCGGGCCAATTAAACCAGGACCTACAGTTTAACGGGGATTCTGAATCACTATTACTATTCATTTAGTGTCACCGCTAGGATTCGAACTTGAATCCTGTGGTACCAAAGGCCAGAGAGCTAGCCAATTGACTATCAGACAGCCCAGCATTTTGTGAAGTTCTACGTTTCAGAAGACACAAGAGGATTAAGAGATACTTGTATGCCGACGGAGAAGGCAGTTGCGACAATAGGCTGACTTTACGAGGGGTCAAATTGAAGGTTTATGAGAGCCTGGCTTTTCATAGTCATATCGCTGCTGATAACGAACTTGAAGCCAGTGGTAACCCAAACTAAGAAGTGCGATAGCAGCTATTCAATGATTGATTAACGCATTGGATTTCTGAATTGAAGTAACTCAGTTCGAAACCTAACAAACGCCATCGAAAGCTCCCGTGTCTATGGATGATACGAGCATGTGAAATTGGTAGAACAAAAGTCTTTCAATAAGTTTCTAATGGATATGTGAAAGACTTGCAATGATTCTTCAGGATTTGAGATGGCACCAGGAAACAAAGTCTAATATTTGAAATGGTTAATTATGAAAAGAGCTACGAATTATTTTTGATAGTATCAATGACAATGAAAATTGGCGAAGAAGATACAATTTTGAACTTTACAAACTTTTTAGAGATATTGACATTCTAAAATTTGTTAAACTGAACAGAATGAGATGGGCCGGTCATCTCATGAGAATGCAAAGTGATAGAGCTGCTTTGACAGTTTTCAATGTAATCCCTTTTGAACAACAGCCAAGAGGAAGACCGAAAAATAGATAGGACGACTGTTTAGACTCTGATTTTAATGTTATTAAGATAAAAAAAAAACAGCCTGGCTGGATCCTTTAAAAAAGCCAAGGCCTACAACGGGCTGTCGAGTCAGTTATGATTATGAATTATTAAAAGTGGTCGACTATCTTAGCAAATTAACGAAATAGGAGCAAAATGTAAGCATTCATTTAGTGTCACCAAATTGGTACTTTACTTGTGCCTAAACGACTAATTATTATGTTCTGAAAATCAATTTTATTGGAACAGAAATTATTATTACTATCGATACTGACTTGTCGTACAATTAATTAAATTAAAAAATTAGAACTGCAACAGAATAGGTGCGAAGCTGGCCCATCTACACCATGCTTTTCCCACTGAATTACAATTTTATCACTAGAGAAAATGGAGTCATTTTTCACCCATATCAAGCAGCTGCGGTTTTTTTTCTCCCCCAACCGCGATCAGGACTATCTCTTACTTCAATCTTTGATTCTTTACCCGCATAAAAGGGGCACTAATTATCTTTATCTTCCCTTCAAAATTACGAGAGTAGTTAGAAAGTAATCACCCTTATCCCCCACCATCGATTTTTGCCTTCTTTTTTTTCGATATTATTGGAAAGATGCGTCATCATTGTCATCTCAGCCTCATGTTACGAAGAAAAGGCAACACACACAGACGCAAAATCGTTGGAGTGGAACCGAAACAGGATGGTGTATATATATATATATATATATATATATATAAAAACGGAATTTGACAGCAATCTAGAAAGTGTTTCGTCATGATTTTTTTTCCTTATCATCATCGACTGCAAAAAACGAAATGGATGATGGTTGATGAGGGTATAACCGAATTATTTTATTTCATTGCATACCGGTAACTTATGAAGAATATTTATTAGTTTTTACAAATGCATCCGTTTTATGTTTCCGTCCGTTTAAAATTGTATATGATAATAAATTTTAAAATTTTAAAATTATTATTATATTTATGTATCATGACGTTGAACTTTCTTGACAAAAGCAAAAGGTCTACAACTAAAAAAATAAAAAACAAGTAAATAGTTGTTAAATAGCAAAATTAGTTCGTCTTAAATATTATAGGTGGAAATGAAACAATTAAATATATTACATAAAATACTCTATATACTGAACATTTTATAAAACCTTCTGAATTGTAGTCAAATTAGTGGCATATATCATTGTGTCATTCATTTGTGACATTTCTAGTGCTCTTTTTAATTTCTGTTTTCCATTTTAAATATTGAAATCTGATGTGCTACTATATTCCTTATATATATATACAGTTATACCTTGTATAAAAGAGTTATATTGAGTTCCCCATAAAACATATTCCTTGCATACTACTGTGCCCAAAAAGTAAAACAAATTTTGAATTTAAATTTCCCGGGGCTTATGAAATTCCATTTTTTTTCTTTTTTAGGTTGTTGGCACTGTCCTTTTGACATTTGTGTGAAATTTGACGTCAAAATATCCATTAGTGTTTGAGTTACGCTTGACTTTGTGAGACACTAAATGTGATTTCGGCGATTTTTGAAATGTCTGAATTAATTGAGCAAAGTTCACATGCAATAATTTCTACATTTATGAAGTAATATCGATAAATTCAAGTTTTATACAATAACCATCAAGTAACGAGCTAAAATATTATATTAATCTGTTATTGGTGCCTTGTTTCTAAATTATTTAAAAGAAAAATTAGATAAACTTCAAAATACATTGTGACAGCAACCTTTAATTAAGACTAGAAAATCCTTGAAGGATGTGTAGTATAAAGTTTGGGATAAAATTAATCCTAATTGTTATATGTACACTATTCAATAGACGAGTTTATAAAAAGAATAGTAATCCTATAGAAGCAAAATCAATAATCTCACATAAAGATGAAATGTATCTATTTTTAGTATGCTTTTGGCCAAACAGGTGCAAGTTCTACCGTGATCCCAAAGTGTTCATTTTCTAAGCCGAACGAAGGTTGGTTTCTATGGCAACAGTTAGAAAGAGAGATGGAGTATTCTTTAAATAGATATAGTTATTTCAAGTGACTTATTCAGCCCTTTTTAATGAATTCTATATTCAGAATTGCAATAAGTAAGAAAGATTGAAAATAGATCAGAATTATAAAAGGAAAAATGATATAAAATTTATTCTTATTTAAAAATAGTGAACTGCTTGTTGTTGTGTTATTTATTTTGATATAATCTGAGATGCTATTAAATATCAAGTAATTTTCTAAATTAAAGATTTAACAAAAATAATTATCGTGTAATTAAATTCTACCAACATTCTTATAACTAAAAAATAAATCAAGATTTAATGAACTATGTTGAATATTTATGGACATTAATTTTAAACTGTTCTTTGAAGTTCAACAACAAAAACAATACATTTCTGAAATCTTAAATGCTGAGTGTATCATAAAAAAATTATTTAAATCGCTTACTCAATGTTTTAAAACATTCAATGGAAAAAAACACGTCCAGGAAATTTTTTATATTATGCCGAACCAAATTAAATTTATTTAAACTGTCCCTTGAAGCTGAACGAAATAAAAAACAATGTATTTCTAACACTTTCAATATTGAGAGTAGTATTGAAAAAGCATAAATCGATTATTCAATGCTTTTAAACATTCAATGAAAAAAAAAACGTATTTTATGTCAAACTAAATTGTTAAAAAAGATTATTCTGACCTTTTACATGTTCATTAAAAGATTAATTTTTAAAGCAAACGTGTGATAATATTTCATGTCGTTAAATTCTTAACTTTCATGTTTCCTTTAAATGTCGGGCCATGCCATGTCATTATTAGAAATGCCTCAACAAATTAAGTTTTACGTAGCATTATTTTTTTTCTGTTCTTCCAAATGATTTCATTCATGTACTTACGTGCATGAAAAAATGAGTACATGTTCCTTTTTCTCCATTGTATGGCTTACATATGTTATTTAAGTCGAAAAAAAAAGTCTCTGTCCAATGAACAGAAAATCCGCATAAGTTACACGAAATTCACATAATTAGCAACAAAAAAAGGAAGTAAAACAAAGGAAAAATAGAGTAAAAGGAAACAAAATATTCTTTCCTTTCTTTGCTTTGTGGTTTTGATTTTTCTTTTTTTTTTTAATGTTTTTTCATTTTTTTTTTCTTCAATGGAGGCTTAGAGGCATCTGTGGTTGTTAAAAAAAACACGAAATCTACCATTAATTATTAAGGAAATTTTTTTAAGCAAGATCTAAATTTTTTTTTGGAAACAACAAATCCCTGCTTTTTGTGACGTTTAAAATTTGTTTTCATGCAAGAAAAAAATTCAGAAAAGATTTTTTTTGAGAACAAATGATGCTCAGAATTTTCATTTCGAGTTGGTTTATTTGACAGTCTAAAAATATTTCATGAAAGACATTGTTCCTAATTCCAGTCAGATATAGAACTTTCTCTCTTTATATTTATTCCCGTTACCTATTAACAGAGGGAAACTTATGCTAAATAATGATAAAATAATTATCATTATTTTAATTAAACTGTCTCTAAATTAAGCTGTCATTAAAATTATTATTTGTAAAATAAGAGTCACTTCTGCATTGCATGAAAATATTACCATTTGGTATTATTGAGTTAACGCATATTTATAAAAAATACAATTAGTTTTTATATTTACCCACAAAATGTCAAAAAACTTTTTTGTGGTTCAACAATTAAATCTAAAGTAATTGTTGACTTAAGTGCAAAATTAGGTCAGCAAAAATATGTCAACAAGTCGAATAATAACAAAGATTAATACAAATTAGCAATAAGATGAAAATAATATATTTATACTTGATATTTCTTACTAAAGCGTTTTTTAAATAATATTTCTTATTTAATAAAAAAATTATTGAAGTTTAAAAATCAAATTTATGGATAGGAATAATCCTAAATATTTTATATATCCTAAATATTTATAAAAATATTTTATGGGTGTAGCAAACCTTAAATAATATAAAACATATATTAACATTTATTTATCATATATATATAAACGAATAATGAATTTAATACCAATTATTAAAAAATATGTATATTTTACAATAACTGGTTTTAAATAAATTCACTTATTTGTTTTATTCAAAGAAACGATTGTGTATTTGTCACAGTGGTAATATGAATACAGAGAATCACAGCTATTTTTGTTTCTATTAATTAAAACTTTCACATAAATCAAAAATGTCGAATAAATGTAAGTCTATCTAAATTTAAAAATCAGTTACAAGTTCAATTTAAAATAATCAAATCTACCAAACTGGTCAAGAGAAAGGTCATAAGAAATTTTCAATAATAATAATCCATATCATTTTGTACCATTTACCCTTGTACTTAAAAACATCATGAAAAATAGGAGGGAAAAGGGATTCTCAATCGGAAGAAGGGATTCTCATAATATTTACTCACAGCATATTATTATTAAATTATTAATAATTAGAAATGCCATTGTTTTAATTATTCAAAAAAAAATTCATATCATAACCAGAGGTGGACAGTTGGAGTCCAGCATCTTTGAATGTGTCGGAAGTTGAAGTCAAGATTCGGTTTAAAAGTACAATTCCCGACTCCTTAATAAAAATAAATTTTATTTTTCCAAAATTTATAATTAATATTAAAATTATTAAAATATTAAAATTAAATTTCAACTACTTTAGAACTAAATTACCAAGTAAGGGCTGAAAGACTTTTCTCGGTTTTGAAATTTATAAAAAGCTATCTGGAATCAGCAATGAAAAATCATATAGAATCTCTTCTGTTATTAAGAAAAAGCAAGATTCAATGTATTACAAATGGGGCCTGAAGGGCCGAGTGGCTAGCGCTCTGGCGCTCGGTACCACAGGTTTCAGGTTCGAGTCCCGGCGGTGCCATGGATGTTTGTAGTGGTTCGGAATCCACTTTAAACTGTAAGTCCCGGTCTAATAGGATTGTAGAGCGTTGCGGGGGCATTGTTACTCCGCGTCTGTGGCTTATCTTCAAGTTACACGCGCCCTGGGTAATGCAAAGTGAGTACGTCTGTGCAGCGCTTGCCTTAAGGCATCCAAGACCAAGCTGTCTATGTGTTTGCCAGCTGCATTAGAAAGAAAAAAAAATGTATTACAAATGGAGCAACTTTGAGCTTAAAATATACAATTTTATTTTTTCTTGTCTTAAAACTATTCTAATACTTTGGTACTTTTTAAGAACTGTCATTTTTATAGGACATATATTTATTTTATAAACTTAAAACATTTAGAGTATTAGGACGGATTTTTTTCTTCTTTTTTTTTTTTTTTTTTTTTTGGGGGATAATTCGAAAAACTACATCTTTAAAGTTCTAAAAATACTTTGTCACGAAAAAACTGTTTTTATAGATATGAGTCAACGAATTTATTTCACAAATTCTTCTATAGAAATTTTATTTCACTATTCTTCTGATATCATAGTATATAAAATCACGGTAAAGTGTCAGCAGGCGGGAATCGGTATAAAAAAATCCGACTCAATACATTGAAATATTGAGGCAGTTCCACCTGGTTCAGAACTATAGAATGTTGAATGTTTACAATTATAAATATCTTCTTCTAATTTGAATCGATTGCAATATCTTCAAAATTACACACTTAAAACGGGTTAATCAGAAAGATAAAGATATAATTGTCTTGAAACAGTAACAAACGTTAAATAATACGTGATAAAAGCTATATGCATATACGTATTGTAACTGAATAGCTTATTTTGGAGCCCAGTAGATAACTGTTACTCTCTTAGATGCTGCTTTAAAACTAAAATGAAAATTGACATCAATTTGATTAATTGAACATGTTTATTAATATATTACAATTAAAAAACACATTTTTATAAAAGCAAAATAAAAGATTTCTATTAAAAAATTACTTTTTTAAAAAAAAAGGATAACATGCATAGATACATGATACATAAAGTTGTTTCCCTGAAAATCTAAAAGATATTTTTCAACATTTTAATTTTCGGTACAGGGTTAAAAAACATTGTGCTGGAAAAAGACATCTTATATGTCATAAAAAGAAAAATTAAGAACTGGTTTTTAAATATAACAGTTTTTTTTTTAAAAGAAAAAAAAAAAAAAAATTTTTTTTCCTGTCGACTTTAATTATCAATTAAATATTGCAGAAATTAATTTTATAGAATAGATTTGACTAATTATGTAATGAATTCCATTCATTATTATTATATTTAATATAATTATGTATTAAATATTATAATATTTACTCTTAATAGTAATTTTAATCCGAAACCAAATTGTTATAACTGTTAAAAAAATGACGAATTAAATAGTCTTAAACACAGACAGGAAATTCTAGTTGTACATGAATGAATAATGAAAAATATTTAGAAGGAAATATTTATTAGCAAATATTTAGGTCAATTCCATGTTATTGAGATAAGTCATATAAATTCAGATAAAACAGTTTTTTTACTTTTAGTTTAACGAAAATACTTTAATTTTAATGAAATATTTGACATTGCATTTTCTCTTTTTCTTTATCACAAGCAACAATTCTTAATAAAAAAATTAAATGTTTAAAACCTTTCAGATTTATGATGCTTTTTTTAAATTATTTATCTATTTGCAATTTAGAAAACTAAGCATTTAAATTTTTCTCAATATTGGTCGAGACGTTTTTTTAAACTTTAATAAACATCTCGACTTAAAAAGTGGTTTGCTTTGATATACTGTAGTATTTTTTAAGGTTCAGTTGTAAATAGGTCTGGATATATTGAATGGATATTTCAACAGTGCATAAAGTGCACTGTTTGCAGTGCAGTTTTTGATATTTGTAGAGTGGTTAGAATTTAGTGAATATTTCAAAGAACATGAGTAAAAACAAACTGTTCTTAAAATCAACAAACATTGAAGGATAAATACGTTATTTAAAATGAAAATCGCCGACTCGTTTCTCAGTGGCAACGTGCGCCGCCGGTGAGCATTATGGTGAACGTTCAATCTGCTGGTGGCTTTGCTGTAGACGCTGTTTCTATAAAACGAGGAGACTCGATGATGCTTGTGACTTTTAGCATCTTGCCTCGTGAGTCGGACTACGTGGTGGAAGTTTTCCAGGTTTTCTCCCATACGATACATAAATACGAGATAGTTTGCACTAACGGTGCCCCAGAAAGTCACTGACCACCTACAGCATCACGGAACATCAGACTTCTACCTACGGGTGCTCCATCACAAAAGAAGCTTTTTAACCCCCAAGAGATCCCATGGTCTTTCCAAGAGACCCCATGGGTTCTTGGATTTGGTCTAGATGTTGTTTCTTATCATACTTAATCGACGCCAACAACAACAACAAAATGAAAACCAAACATTGAACGTATAAATGCATTAATAAATTCAATGTTTTTTGCCAGTCATGTTTATATAAAGAAGCACACAATTTAAAGTTTTGCCAAATTTTTTTAACAACATTTTTTCCTTCTGAAAATTTCTAGTTTGCGCGAACTTCCATGAAAATTATTATTTTTTTATCAGGATAACATTTTTGGTTATTATGTTCTAATTATTGTGATGATTTCACCCTTAACGTTTCATGTTATTCCTGATAAATAAATATTTGTTTAGTTCAGCAATATGATATTTATATTTATTCAGAAAAATAACTATTATTAAGAGTACAACACATATAATTACAATCTGATGAAACTTCTCAATATTTTAAACAAGAATCTATAACTTTGTCAATGCCATTAACAACAATACTCAATAATTCAATGGCAACAACAGACTTGTGTTTCTCAATCACATTAGGGTAAAGGCGTATTGCTGGTTATGTGGTGTATAAATAGTGTCTTCGAAAAGTTATTCGAGAACATTCTAGAACTTTTAAAATACACTTTAACCCTTTTTGAGCTAATGATACTTCCTAAAAATCATGAGTAAAAAAAAAAAAATTACTATTATATTATCAGTTTTTGACTTTAATGCAACTGCCTTCCTTTTCCTCAGACTGTAAGACTTTCTAAATTGAAAAGAGTATGCAATTCTCAAGATTTTCTTGGATTGTGAAGTTTTTGGTAATGAAATCGCATACTAAAATTTTTAATATCTTAATTAGATAAGAGAAAAACGGCATAAAAAGAGAATTAGTCAATATCATGCAGATCTGAGTATCCTAAATGAATCTGAACAAAATATAAACAAGTAATATAAAAAAAAATTTTAAGTCCATTCTTACTGTTTTTTCACTCTATTGCAGAATGTCCTTTATAAATAATTTTCATTCATTTTTTTAAGTTTATCTGGCGCCATCTATTGGTATATATATGCAACTTAAATCTAAAAAAAAACTAAAATTAATTAATTAAACTTAATGAATGAAGTAATATTTGAAAAAAATGTATTAACATCACGTGTCGTCTACTACAAGTTCAAAAAAATGTATTTGGACTTGAGTGGATGAATAAAAAATTATTTTATGAACGATTGAAAATTTGAACAAGATATATATAGGGAGAGTGTGATCTAATAGAAGGAATTGAAAAATAAAAGCAAATAAAAATTCTTATTGATAGTATTAAATTGTAAACGTTAACCAACGATAAAAAAATATTTTTCGAAAGAAATAATGCTCAGTGCAATAGAAAATTCCATGTGTTATGTCTGTTACACTATAAAATATTTTTTGAAGATATATTTTCTTTAAATTTCAATTTTTTTTTACGTAGTAAACAAGATAAATGTATATCAATGCAGAGCATTTGGGGATATGCTATAAATACATATCTGTTTTCTATGTCTTCACGACAGATTTTTATCTCATTAATTGTGAATTGCTTACCTAAGAATATTATCTGTATCAGCACACCAAAATTTACCCAGATCAATATATATTTAGTACTGCAATCATGCTTCCTCCTGCATCGGCAAGAGTGCCTTCGACAAATGTGGCGAAAATTTGGGCGAATGTGTGGCGAAAAATGTGGTGAAACCATTTCTCCCCGAGTACCGTTTAGGAGAAATGGTCAGTCGGCCTCGAGACGAAGTACAGCGCAACCTGCGCTACCGCAAAGAAACATTTAGTTTATAATCACTCATCCCGAGAGGAAATATATTAAGCGCAACCCGGTGCATTATTTGGCCTACAGACTCTCACCAGTAGAGAAAGTATCTTTTGCGTAGCCTGAGTGTTGTCGATGCTTTGGGTTTTCGGCTTAGAAGTGAAGTCCTTCCACGAATAAATAATGATCTGTCTTTGAATATGTTAAAATAGTGTACGTGCATGGCATTTGTGCAAGTGTAAATAAAGTTGTGAGTGTTCCAACATGTGCCTCAAGTATCTCAATCCAACCACATCCAGTTATAATCCGGTTGCTTGTACCCACATCATTACAGTATTTAAAACGTAACAAATGGATTTAATCTTTAGAGATAAGAAAATCGCGAAGAATATCTAAAATATTGAAATTGTTTGAAAAAAAATACCATTTCTAGTAAACATTTGAAAAATTATCGAAAAATGATATAATTTCTACACTCATATATTCTTGTTTACCCACTCTATTGTAAAAAACAAAATAATGATTTATTGAAAAATAAAATATTAATCGAATAAAAATATATATTATGTAAAGCTCGTCTTGGAAAATATGTATAAGCATATTATTTTAAAATATCTTCGCTAATAAAATATAAAGAATGCTGTATAATAATAAAGAATATCAGATTTGAATAACAATAATACTAATATAATGTTGGTCGTTAAAGCAACTCTGGCACATTTTTTTTCTCTGTCGGTTTGATCGTAAAGTAAATGATTATATTGGAATAATATTATTTTTTTAAATTATTGTCCATATAATCAAATGAAAAATATAACCTAATATGATCTTCCACTTAATGTGGTTAGGCTGGCCATTACTGATATAAATAGCTATAAAATTGCATTGAAACATAATTAAGAAACAAAAGAAATGCAATTTTTCTTTCAAAGAAATTGCTTATTCTTCCCAATATCCCACTCATTACAAGTGATGTTCTGTAAGAGGAAACATTGTAGAACCTTCATTAATGAATTTAATAGCTCAACAAGGAAACAGCAGCATCACGTGACATCCAAGCTGTATCAACTGCATGTTTAATCTAGTGTAATTATAAAATAATTAAGAATTATATATTAATAACAGAGCAATAAGTAGTTATTTTGGCCTTTTTTCCCATAAAAAATTGCAACAATACCGTAATTAACTATGAAGGTATTAGTAGTATGCGAACTTTATTTCATTTTAAAAATCTAAGGAAATGTGTGTGGTCTTTTCAGTTTTATATTCAAAGTTTGGCTCTCTACCAATCCTATACTGACTTTTGATATTTCTTGAATAAGGATCACACATTCTTTTCATGTGTTTCTTAAAATTAGATCCGATTACCATAATAATATAAATAATTACTATAAGTTATTATCCATAATATATACCGATTACCATAAATTGGAAACAAAAAATATCAAAATACGATTCGATGTTAAAAATTCTTTTTATGTCATTACACTTTTATTGGATACGATGAAAGGCTGATCTTGTATGGTTTTTTTATTTAATATTTTAAAGTATTGGCTCTCTACCAACCCTGTATTGACTTTAATGTTACTTGGGGGATGAGTAAATTCTTTTAAATATTATGACTTACCTTATGCGATTTCACTCCACTGATTTGATTCACAAGGAATTGTGAACGAACAATAATTAACAACAATAAATAATTTTTTGTATTTTGTGACCTAAATCTTTATTTCATTTTAAGAAAACTATCGAAACGTCAGATTTTCTTTCAGTTAAATAATCAAAAATACAGAAAACAGCTAGCGATGTTATATTGAATTTAGAAATTACTTGAAGGATACCACACATCGTTTTCATTGTTGTTTAAAACTTTGTTCACATTCTATTGATTCAAAGGAATTGTGAGCTAAAAGTTGAGCAAAAAAGTTCAAACCCCCTTTCTTTCAGCTTCAATAATTTTATTTGAAAAGATCTATCTTGGGATATTATGAGTGGCGATAGTTCTGTAACCTTTAAACTATATCTAAAGTAAAAGAAATTCGTCGTAGAAAAACTGAATTTCTAAAATTCAAAATTATTACAAAGAAATGTATTCGGATAGAATAGGTATTTTTTCCTATAATAGAAAGATAGAAATAAACAGTTTTCGATAAAATAAACAGTTTTATTATTGTATAAAAAAAGTAATAAATCGATTTATGATACAGATTGTCATTGAAAAAATACCTGTCTTGGTAATTGGTTATACGATATCAATGTGGACCATTGTTGATATTTTCTTTTTTATCATATTGCAACCGTGCTTCCTCCTACCCACTGGCAAGAGCGCCCTCTGTGGCTTCAGGAGGAAATGGTATGTATTTATATTATTGTCTGCGTGTTTTATTTTATAGTCTCTAATCCCGAGAGGAAATATATTTAGCGCATTATTGGCTTACGGACTCTCACTCGGAGAGGAAGTATATTTCGTGCACCCTGCGGGTAGCCAAATATTGAGATTTCGTCTTAGAATTGGAGTTCTTCCACAAATACATGTAATTATCTTTTTTTGAATGTATTACATATTTTATGCCTCTATTTGTATGTGCGTAGTGTTTGCGCGTGTGTAAATATAGTTGTGAGATCTCAAACCTGAGCCTCAAGTATCTCAACCCATCCACACCCAGTTACAATCTGGTTGCCCAACCTGCACACTGCAATGTAAAAACAACACAGTACAACTACAAATGTTATTCATCGACATATCAAAATTATTTATTATTTAAATTTTGTTATATATACACTGAGTGAAATAAAATGTAAAAATTTATTATTAAATTCCGTTGAGGCTGTAACATTAACATGCAATATTAATATATTTTAAGAAAATTGTATTAAAGTTACATTTGTTTTTTATATATTAAATTAATAAAATTATAAAACAAAAAATTGTAATATTTTTGGTTTATAAATTATTTCTTCAGCACATATTATCTCTTACTCATGAATAAAAATCATAACATTGTACATATTCTCTTTTATCATGAATAAAAATCATAACATTGTACATATTCTCTTTTACTCAAAAATCATAAATAAAAAAAATCATAACATTGTACATATTCTCTTTTTACTCATGAATAAAAATCATAACATTGTACATATTCTCTTTTACTCATGAATAAAAATCATAACATTGTACATATTCTCTTTTACTCATGAATAAAAATCATAACATTGTACATATTCTCTTTTACTCATGAATAAAAATCATAACATTGTACATATTCTCTTTTACTCATGAATAAAAATCATAACATTGTACATATTCTCTTTTACTCATGAATAAAAATCATAACATTGTACAGATTCTCTTTTACTCATGAATAAAAATATTGTACAGTAATGTAATAGTAAACACCCGTAAAATTATGTTTCCTCTTTTCATTTTTTCTTTTGTGGTTGTCCTTGGCAACGTTACTTTCATAAATTCTATCTATAGATTTTTTTTTTGTCAGAAACATTAAATTAAATTGCTCTCGTCTCCCTGTTTAAAATGCGACAAAAGTACTTCAAAAAATAAAACTATCGGCATATCTTTGAATAGGTTAAGAATCAAGAAAAATTTAAGTTGTAGTTAAATGTAGTTGTCGAAGTTACGAAAAAAAAAAATAATAAATAAATAAACCGTCTTGTAATATGCGTCTATAAAATTAACAGAAAATAATAAGGGAATGAATAATGTGTAACGCCCACTGTATACTTAACAAGATAATTATTCTAAAAAATTCTTTAAATAAAATTAGTTAAAATTCTTTTACATAGTGTAAATCAATATCATTTGAGGAAATAATTTTACATCAAGCATATAATTTTTTTTCAGCTTGGTACAATGTTTCTTATTTTAAAATATTATTTATTTAAACTTAAACAATTTTTAATTTTTATTTTTCTAAAGATTAATTTTTTATACCTTCAAAAACTTTGTCAACAAAAATTAATTTTATACAAATTATGATATAATTTGTTTTGCTGTAATTTTTTTTTCTAATGCAGCTGGCAAATACTTAAAGTTATCTTTTATGCCATAAGAAAGGGTTGCACCGACGTTACTTACTTATGTACGTCAGGGGATGTGTGCAGCCTGAAGATATGCTACGGACACGAGCAATACTACCCCTGGGAACGCTCTACGATCCTATTAGACCGGGAACTACGGTTTAAAGTGGACTCCGAACCACTACGAACATCCATGGCACCGTCAGGACTCGAACCCGAAACCTATGGTACTGATCGCTAGCCACTCGGAAAACAAGCCCTTTTTCAATTCCTACTATTAGTTCACACTCTGCCTAAGTATATTTATATATCTGGTTCAAATTTTCAATCGCTAATAAAATACTTTTTATTCATCCACTCCAAATACATTTTTTTTTAACTTGTAGTGGATGACACTTGAGGTTAACATAGTTTTTTCAAATATTAATACATTCATTAAATTTAATTAATTAATTTTAATACTTTAAGTTGTTTTAAGAATTTGTAAAAGAAAAAAATCAACGGACAGTAGCTCAATCGGTAAAATGCAAGGATTTCAGTATTTTTCACGTGAAAGTGAAATATGTCAGTTCAATTCTTGCGAAAATCACTCATTTTTTGATAAATTTTTGCTTTAAGTAGAAGTTTTATCCAAATGATTTTCGAGAGTGAGTTAGCAGTTGTGGTTTAGTGGTTAGAATGAAGTATTTTTCTCGAAAAATAAAATTTAAGAAATTTATGTCGCCTTGAGTCATGTGAAATTATTAGATGGACTATTAATTGAAGAATTGGACTGCTCGAAACTCACTGGAAAGGTTCTTTGCAATAATGAAGCATTACAAGAGAGACATAGAAAGAAAAATTATAGACCACCATCAGCTTCATAAATTAAAAAATATATATATATATATAGAAAGCGAATAAATAGTAACAAACAAAAATAATAGTCCAATACCCTATATAGAAAGGAAAATGGAAAATTGCAAGGAAATTCGTTTTCTATTGTGCCACTCTATTGTTGTGATTCTGTCATATGTATATGCATATTTATATTAATTGCAATTATTTAATAAAAAGTAACTAAAATAAAAAATTTTCTTTGTTGACAAAAGTAGGAATTGACTTTAAAAAAAATTTTTTTTTTGTATTACTTGTTTGTTGTAATGTTATATTGGTAATTTTTGTAACTGAAATTTTTTTAAAGAACTGTACTTGAATAATGAAAATGAATGAAAACCGATTATATTTTAACGCAATTAGTTATAATCGAAGCTCACGAATAAAGAAATTAAAGTCATATATTAAAAACATTTCAAAAATAAAATATATGATTTCAGCGATTAAAGCAAACAGCACAACAAAATAAAGTAATTAAACAACAAAATTAGAAATGCATTATACTATTTATTAATACGTATAGTGAAATTTACTTGTATAAATTTATGGATAAAGAACAGACGAATTAGATAAAGAAAAAAAAAGTTAATTCAAAGGGTGGCAGGAAAATGATTTCTGAAAAAATAAATAAATAAATAAATAAATTAAAAACAAAGTATATAATTTCTGCACGTAAAAAATTTAAATCCATTCTTTAACTCTTATCAAAAAAAAAATAATAACAGTTATTATAAGTTGTGGAAACGTTTTTTCTGTACAGAAATAAGTATGATTTAAGAAAAAAATTATTTAAGCACTACCATTTTCAAAAAAAACAGGGAAAAAATAATTTAACTTTCAAAAACCAAGTTCTGAGAATGTTATAAAAACGTACAAATACTTAATAATGTTGCTGTCAAGAAACTTTGAGAATTATCGATAAAAAAAAAAGTACATTTGAAGCAATTGAATGAAAAAAAAAAAAAAAAAAAAAAACAGCGTTTTCCAAGAAATAAATAAGATAAACACCGATAGAACAGTTTATACATTCAAAGGGACTGTTTTTCCTGTCAACCTTGGAAATAAAAAAAAATGACCCACACGAATGAAAAGAGATATCTGCACCGGATATTGCATCACTCGGAATAACAAACCTCTTCAAAAAGACGCCATTTTTGGCAACGGATGTAAATACATTCGTTTAATTTTATTTTTTTCCGTTTGGATTGTAAATATTAAAGCAATGAAAAACGGCAACTCAGAATAGAAAAAAAAGGCATTTAAATGTATTGAGAGAATGGAAAATTAAGTCGTGTTGCCTGTTTTTGAAAACCCTAAATACTTTAAAAAACAATATTAGGAATCAAAAAATTATTAGCTATATTATAAAAAATATATTTTTATAAATAATATTTTTATAAAAATATTGCATATAATAAAAATTGTAAAACTCTTTATAAAAATTATATATTATAATAATTGTAAAACTCTTTATAAAAATTATATATTATAATAATTGTAAAAATTTTCATAAAAACTGTAAATTAAAAAAATTGTAAAAATCTTTATAAAAATTATATATTATAAAAATTATTTTAAATAAATTCATTAAACAAATTACAAACAATATACAGGCTGATTATAATTAAAGTCCTACTTTCAAAATGCTGTAAAAAAAAAAAAAAAAAAGAACCACTCATCACAATGAAATCAAATTTAAATTGGAGATACTTGAAGCAGGGGGAAACGGTACGGCATCAAAAAAGTTCCAAAGTGAATTAATAGATGGCGCTGTAAGCGGCATAAAGAAATTGAATTCGGCTGCCAGTTAAATTTTAAATCAAAATGACAACGTACTTGTCATGAGTTGCACAATAAATGAACTAAAGTGTTCAATGTGCTTGATTGTTTCGTTTTTATGCGAAAAAAAAAATGACTTTCAAGTCATTCAACAGTTGTGACACTATTAGTGGAAAGTCCACCCCATCTAGGTCATGCCAAAATTGGATGGGAAAAATTGGTGGAATTTTTTTGTAACTATTTTTTTTATGCCAAAATTGAAGAAGGGGGAAACGGTAGTTTCTCCCTTCTTCAAGTATCTTCAGTTCAAATTTGAACTCATTGTGAAGAATTGTTCTTTTTTTTTTTACAGAATTTTGAAACGGGACTTTAATTATAATCACCCTGTATATATATATATAAATATGCTGGTAAAAATATTAAATAAAATAACCAGTCTTACACAAAAAAAAAAAAAATAATAATAATAATAATAATCTTCTAACAATAACTTTAGCATAAAATTGCCAGTTGTGTATAAATGTATTTTGATGAATAAAATAAAATAAAAAAGAATAAAAACCAAAATAAAATTTAAAAAACATATTCTCTTTTCAATGGCATTGAAAATTATATCTAGAAAATAAGGCAGAAATTTGTTATTAAAATGTCTTCAAGGTATAGATTTGAATTTTCCTTATGCACAAAATTACATATTTAGATAACTTTTAAAACATTTATGTTTCTCTGTTTTAAGTTTATGGTTTATAAAATTTCTAAACATGAACTGTATGAATAGATAAGGAAATATTATTGAAAAGCATACTGCATATCTGTAGTGCAATATGTGTTTCTTTATTATCAGATTATGTTTTTAGTTAGCTTAAAGTATTAGTTTATTAGTAGTTATCGTTATGTTTTACTATATTTTCTTAAAAGGCTTTCTTTATCTTTTATGGAATTTATTATTTGTAATAATTCTAATATATCATTATATTTATAGCTAAAAAATATAAAATTTGAAAAAAATGTATTCTTTTTCAATACAAAGTTATTTGAAAAAAAAAAATAACTAATAACTTATTTTTTTAAAAATTCACAAAGTATAATAAAATATTTGTATTATTTTAAAAATTTAAAAAAATTATTGTTGACGTTATTTTATGAAATAATTTAACAGTATATGAATCACTATGTTTAGCAAAATGAATATTGTCAAGTATTGTTTTTGAAAATCCAGGTATTTACCAAACAAAAGTATAACTTTAATACTGATTAATTAAAAAACTGTTTATTTCTGGAATAAAGTCCTGTTTTAAGATAAATAAATTTAAAAATTTATTTTCCAGTTTATTTCATATACATAATTTAAATTATATATATTATCTGGAAAAATTGTATTTTGTACGTACATTTTTTTTAAAAAAAGATTAGAAAATATATTTTAACTTAGCTGAATATTTTATTTCGGATTTTAATCTCTATAAGTAGGTGAAATAAATTAATAAAAAAAAAAAAGTATCTTTGGATGATATGCAATGTAAATTCTTTCGTTTTAAATTGAAATATCGATTTGAATTTCATCATATATTACGATGCATTTTATCATTTCGAGATAAATCATAATTCAAATTTGCGCGAATTATCATGACCTAAGAATTATTAGATAATAATGCTACCTATCTTAGAGATTTCAGTCATTTTTATTAAAGAAGAATTATGTTATAAATGATCAACAAATACAACAAAGTAACAAGAAAGTGAGCAATCTAACAAGAGTGTATTATATGAAAGAATATACACTCAAGAGCCAAAACATTATGACCACCTGTCAATAACGAGTTGGCCCACCTTTGGCGCGCAACACAGCTTCAACCCGCCTTGGCATGGATTAATACCAGCACTTAATACCAGTTAAATACCACTTCCACGTCATCCTGACGAGTTCATTGCAAAATGTTGGGGTGGCATGATGTTTGGGCTCTTGAGTGTAGAAAGAACTATTTGAAAGTGCTTTAACTAAAATTTTTTATTCAATTTCAAATAGACCGATCAAAATGGTACGGAATGCGTGATAGAAAAGCATGGCTTTAAAATGAGTCAGATTCATCACTATTTACAAAAGTTTCTACAAAACAATGAATTCTCTGTTGAAATGTTGGAGTGTGCAGGTTGTCAATCGTATTCTAACTATTGGTTGGATTGAGATACTTGAGGCACAGGATACTTGAAGCACCACGCACAAACAATTAAAGGCAAACAATATTTAACACATTTAAAGACAGAAAATTATAGATTCGTTGAAGGATTCCGCTTCTAAGCCGAAAACCCTATACTGAGCTTCGCGCAGGATGCGCGAAATATAGTTCCACTCCGGGTAAGAGTATAAGACAACTGAACGCTACAAGGTTGCGCTCTTGTCTGTGCATAGGAGGAAGCATGGTTGCAATATTTTAAAAGATTTTTGTAAAAGCAAAGCAAAAGAATTAATTCGTAAATTTCTGATACTATACTTTACTATTATCTTTCTATACGGTTACTATTATCTTTCTATACTTTTTTTCTTTATTTGTTAATACGAGGGTAACAGACAGTTTTGAGACAGTGTCAGACGACAAACACATGAAAAAAAAAAAAAAATATTCGTTAAATTTGTAATTTTGAACTCTTTTATGACCGCAGACCATAATTTGTGGCAACAATTGCAATTTAGCTTCGTAGAATAGATTTTAGAAGAAAGGAAAATGGAATTGACGCTGAGAGCATTATCGCTGTATGAATTTCTATGATTTTAAACTGGGGTTAAATCAAGAAGAATGCCTTCAATGTCTACAACTAGCATGTGGAGAAGAAGCTCAATCTCGTGCTACTGTATTTAGGTGGTTTACAGAATTTCGTAGAGGTCGAAGTTCTCTGCTGGATCAAGAATACGCAGGAAGACATTGATCAGCTGCAGTTCCAGAAAATGTGTCAGCCATATGAAAAATGTTAGTCGATGATAATCGCTGCACTTACCAAATGATACAGAAGAAACTTAACATTGGATTTGCAGCTATGCATAGAATTATTCATGAAGAACTGCATATGAAAAAATTAGTTTGTCGTTGGGTCCTCCATAATTTAACAGAACACCAAAAAACTGAGCATGTCAGAATCTGCAAAGAAACCATAAAATTACTTAACGATTGTGGACACCGCCTTATTTCTAAAATCGTAACTGGTGATGAAACTTACATACCGTTTTTTGACGTTCCAACACGACAAGAAAGTAAAGCATGGGTCTTTGAAGATGACCCCAAACAAACGATGGTGAAAAGACAACGAGCAATGAAAAAAGTAACGTATGCCGTTTTCTTCAGAAGTGCGGGACTGGTCAAATCCATCAAGTTGGAGGGACAGTCACAGCTAACTGGTACACCCCTAAGTGTCTTCTAAAATGATACTAATATGCCACCATGATAATGCATCTTCTCATACGGCAAGATCGACAGTCGAATTTCTTAAAAAAAAGCCACATCAAAGTGATAGAACATTCACCCTATTCCCCTGATCTTGCTATGAGTGACTTTTGCTTTTTTTTAATCTCAAGAAAAATTTACGTGGCCGCCGTTTTAATTCCGAAGATGAGATTGATGAGGCTATACAAGTATATTTTTCATCAATTCCAAGAAATGAATGGCGTAAAGTATTTAATCTTTGAAAAAATCATCTGCAAATGTGCATTGATGTTGGAGGGGACTACTTTGAACACTCTTAAAATTCGGTAAGTTAAACTTGTACCATTTAGCCGTATCTCAAAAATTTCAGAGTGATCCTCGTTTATTCATGACTGGATAATTCATTTATACACTCGTACATTTGCTTAGGACTAGAGCGTTAATTTTTTTTATTTATCAAACAATTTATAATTATCCCAATTACCTCAGCGATAAAAATTGAATCCGCTTTATTAATCAGATTTTACTAAACATATTTTTCAATTTTCATTATTTAAATGGATGGTTCAAACTTCATTGATTTGAAGGAGATTTTAATTCAAATGTTGTTGAATATTTCTAGGAAAGAAATCGCATGATCTTTGTTGTGCGTGTGAGTAACTTTAAAAATTTTATCCTGCAACTTGTTAAAAGTAAAACATTACAAAATGAGGAGTGCGCCAGTGAATTAACAAATTTGAGTAATAAACAATCTGAAAATAGAAACTAAATTTCAATTGAACTAATTCAATCACATGCATATAGATTAATAACTTTTTCATGTTATCGTCATTCACCTATAAGCATTTTCAATACGGCTCGACAATTTTTCGTGGAATCCGAGACCTGCTTGCCTTTCAGGAGGATTTTAGGGGGAAGTACCACGCATTTGCGTATGGTGTTTTTGAAATGGTGTCTACAACAATGTCGCCAGCGGATTGAACCTTAAACCCTACCAGCCGCTCACCAGCGATGCACGTTGCCACGAGTCGGGTATAAATTCATTTATATACATATATATGTTTCAAACTTTATTAACATATCATATTAGATATTTACTATATATTATTTCAATTTATCGAAGCAATTCACTGAAAACATTGACATAAAATTTAAAAAAAAAAAAACTGTCCACAAAACCATGCTAGCCAAATAGGAAGTTAATGAATTCAACGATACATTAACATGCTAATCCGTGAATTTAAACAATGTTACATCTGTCTGACACGACTGGGAATTAAAACATACTCTAAACTAGGATTCAAATTGGTTCCACGCTTTGATGGCTCGCCCATTTACTTCTATACGGTTGATGCCTTTGCGTTATTTGAGTGAATACGAAAACGGAAGAGCATCAGACAGAAACGGCTGGCTGTCTAAACATCATGACAAATTTTGCTTAATGTTATTGTTCACGATCAGAAGTTTCAAAAGAAACTTCTTTCAAATTCTTACTTTTCCTATGCGTTTGATAAAGTATGGGCCAGAATTCAAATGATGAGCAAAAGTTTCCATCAATATTAGAAATAAAACACAAATTCTATTTCAGAAATTTTATTCAAATTGAAATGTTTACAAGTAAGTATTGTAAATTTTGTTTAATAATTTTAAACTTCTGTGGTTTTTAGTAGAGCTGAAGATTATTTCTATAGTTATTTTCTTTGATTATTAATTTAAAACAAAGTTTCACATTAATATATATACATGAACTTTTTATGCAAATTTAACGCGAATTGGTATTTTTTACACGTTTGCATGTTTACAGAAAATTCTCAAAATTTTGTGAACTATTTATTTTTCGCAGAAGTTTCTGGAAATAAAATATCTTGTTAAGAAATAAAGGGTAAATCATATGTACTTTTGTAATTTTCATATAATTAACAGGGAATTTTAATCCATCCAAACTGTACGAATTTTTTTAACACGTATTAAAGTAATTTATTAGTTATAATTAATTAATAATAAATTACGTTAATACGTGTTAATTTAATTTATTATTTATTTAATTTATTGTGACGTACATCGCTTATCGTATCAGATGAAAAAAAAAAAAGACTGTACAAATATAATATGAAAATCAAGTGTATTCGTGGAAATCAACAAAAAATGCAGTTATACAATTTATAGTTCTTTATTAATTGTAAAAATTAATTGTTGTTTATTAATTGTTGTAACGTTTTGTTGTTGTGTCCAATCCTCATTAATATACACACATGAACCTGTTTTTATGCAAATTTAACGCCAATTGGGATATTTTTTTACTCATTTTTTATTTACTTTTACGCGATTACATAAAGTTTATAGAAAAAAATCCTTAATTATAGAGAATTCTCAAAATTTTGTGAGCTATTTATTTTTTTGCAGAATTTTCTGTAAATAATAAATAATTTTGCCAAGAAATAAATAGTAAACCATATGTACTTTTGTAATTTCATTTAATTACAGCAAATTTTAGTCCAAATTCCACGATTTTTTTTTTTTTTTTTTTTTTTCACACGTATTAACGTAATTTTTTGTAACCTACATCACATATCGTATAAAAAAAATCAGAAAAAGATAAACACTGTAATAGCAAATGACAAGGAGAAAAAATGTACAAACACAAAATGAAAACAATGCATTCAGGGAAATAAGAAAAAAATGCAGTTATATAATAAATAGTTCTTTATTAATTGTAAAAAAATTTAATTTGTTGTGCTAATTCTCAGTGTCCTACAGCGCGGGACGGACGCCACGGAAGATAGAAAGAATGGGGAGCTTCTTTTGGGATAGAGCACCACATAGGCAGAAGTTTGATTTGACTCGGAGTCCCTGAAGGATGAGGGAAGTCCCTTCCTGTAGGACTTTTAGGGGAAATTGCCCGCATTTTCGTATCGTATGGGAGAAAACCCCGAAAACATCAGGTAGCCCGACTGACGAGGGAATATGCTGAACATCCCAAACAACATCCAGGCTCCTTGTTTTTTTAAAACAGTATTTACAATAAAGCCGCAAGCGAAATGAACATCAATCTTAATGCTACCACATTGCCACTGAGCCACGAGTCGAGCTGTAATAACTTTACAGAATCATGTTAAAGAAATATTTAAACTTGAGCTAACGAATCCTAAATAAGTTTAATTTGGAAGAGGTAAAATATTTAATGAATTAATAAATTCATAACTTGTTCTTAATTTCAAATACATACCATTTATAAAAAATATCGGCATACTTTATAGGGAATAAAGTAATGAAGAAAATAGTTCTGTAGTTGTTGCATTTCTGTATTTGCTAAGTATTTCAAAATATACCAAAATTAAAATGCTTTGCCACCCAAACAAATTCGCCACAATTGCTTAATAAATATGCGTAAAATAATTTTTACATTGTTAGTTTTTAGAAATTATAAACTTTTTTTTCCCATAAGATTCATCTTTGAATGATATTCAAAATTTCTCAACAAATTCTGTCTTATAAATATTTATATTTATGTTATTTAGAAATTCACGAGCAATGTTTTAAAACATCTTTTTCAAAAGAACTAAAGTTCCTAGTAACGAAATAAATATCAAACAGAAATCGAGTATACGAGGTTAAAAAAACATGCCGCTTTAGAAATATACCTCAATTCAGATTTTCTTCAAACGTATGCTTTAGAAAAAAAAAAAAAATATTGAGAAATTTTCTTTTTCTTTTCCTTAAGCTTTTTTTGTAGAGTTCCTAGAAAAAGGAAGGTTTTTCCCCTTCTGCTAAAGGAACAGTTTTCCCAAATCTTTATTTCAGCAAGGCGCTTTGCAAGAAAAATTCAAAAAGGAGCTTATATATTTTTAACTTCTCCTTTTACGTTTCAAAGCTTCTTAAATATCAAAAAGACTTGCAACGCAATAAAAACATTTCATTTCAATTTTCATTTTTTTTCCCTCAATTGTTGAAAAATTCGCCCGAATTTCTTGAAGAATTCGGTCTACTACATCATAAAATGAAAGAGTATGAAACGTCATAATATTAGTTTAAAGTAGATAGGGGAAAAAAATTATTTTTTTCCCTAACATCAACATGGAAAGGGATGATGTTTTACAACAAGGTATTGTTTTACAAATATTGATACAAACGGAAAGATGTTTTAAATGTTGAAAGGACTTACATAGAATGTATTAAATTGATCTAGAAAAAAGCATACATTGTCAGCTTATAAAAGATCGAATGTATTGCGAACAAACGGGGTGGGGAATGATGAGTAAAAGCTACTTTTTAAAATGCATTGCCAAATGCGAATATTTTATAATATAAAATGATATACATTTGGAATTGAAATATTTCTTTTTTACTTGTTTTCGTATTCATAATTTTGAAATTTATATATTACTTCTTTACTTACATCTCTCTATACAGAGAGAAAAATATTTGAGTGTGAATATGTATTTCCGAAAAGACCTATGTTACTTATATTCTTTAAACTAATAATTTTTATTTTTGAACACAGCCACCAATCACAAATCTTAGTAATTATACTTTAATTAAACCAAAATCAGACTTTTTTTAAAATGCATTGGTAGAAGCGAATATTTTATAATATAAAAGGAAATTTTGAATTGAAGTATTTCGTTTTTACAAAGTTTTTGAATTCATAATTTTGAAATTTATATATTACTGCTTAATAATATTTTACGTTTCAAAGCTTCTTAAATATCAAAAAGACTTCCATTGCAATAAAAACGTTTATATATTTTCATTTTATTTTTTTCAGTTGGTGAAAAATTCGTCCGAATTTAGTTTTTATAAATTATAAAAAGTTTTTGCCATAAGATTTATTTTTGAATGACAACAAATGACAATTCTTAACAAATTCTGTCTTATCACTATTGATAATTTACGTTATTTAGAAATTCACGAGCAATGTTTTAAAGCATCTTTTTCAAAGGAACTAAAATTCCTAGTAACGAAATAAATATCAAACAGAAATCGAGTATACCGGGTTAAAAAAACATGCTGCTTTAGAAATATATCTCAATTCAGATTTTCTTCAAATGTATGTAGAAGAAAAAAAAAATATTGAGAAGTTTTCTCTTCCCTTTCTTTAAGCTTTTTTTTGTAGAGTTCCTAGAAAAAAGAGTTTTATTTTTCCCCTTCTGCTAAAGGAACAGTTTTCCCAAATCTTTATTTCAGAAGGCGCTTTTCAAAGAAGCTTATATATTTTTAACTTCTACTTGTACGTTTCAAAGCTTCTTAAATATCAAAAAGACTTGAATCGCAATAAAAACGTTTATATATTTTCTTTTTCTTCAGTTGTTGAAAAATTCGCCCGAATTTCTTGAAGAATTCGGTCTACTACATCGTAAAGCGAAAGAGTATGAAACGTCATAATATTAGTTTAAAGTAGATAGGGGAAAATAAAAAATTTTTCCCCTAACATCAACATGGAAAAGAAAAGAGTAAGATGATGTTTTACAACAAGGTATTGTTTTACAAATATTGATGTAGACGAAAAGATGTTTTAAATGCTGAAAGGTCTTACATAGAATGTATTAAATTGATCTAGAAAAATGCATGTATTGTCAATTTCTAAAAGATCGTACATTTTGAATTGAAGTATTTCTTTTTTACATATTTTTTATTCATAATTTTGAGATTTATATATTGCTTTTATACTTGATGCAGTATATAAAGAGAAAAATATTATCTATACAGAGAGAAAAATATTTGATTGTGGATGTTTATTTCCTAAACTAATTATATCACTTATAATCTTTAAAAACTAATAATTTTTATTTGTGAACATAGCCAAATATCACAGAAATCTTTCATTTTTCTTTTCTAAAATTTTATTAATTTTCCTTTTTTAGAATTTATTATATTTTTTATTTCGCGCATTACCGAAAACTACAATAAAATTCTAACAAAAGTTCTTTTTTAACCACATAAAACTGCAAATCTTAAAATTAATTTAGTCGTAGATTAAAATTATTTTTTAACTGAATCTAGTTTTAAAATATTTATTCTGCTGTCATTTTTATAGATGAAGTAAATTATTTGTAATTATTTTAGTGAACGAGATAAAAAGAATATTTTATTTCTGAAAATATTAAAAAGTGCAATTTTAAAATTTTTCTGTTCATTTCAGTGGGCAATGCCTTGTCACATCTGATATTCAATTAAAACTTAAAATTTAACATTATTTAAATTTTAATATTCGAGTCATTTCTACATTTTGGAAGTTTTCTTTATTGCTAAGAATCATTTTCATCATACTGCTCTTATGTTTCACCAATTAATTTCATTTAGCGCACAACTATAGAAAAAATTTAAATATCTAAGTGTATAATGGATTTTGTCATTTAAATGCTTCTTTAAAATTCTTATGATTAAGATAAAATTCAGACTTTGGATATATTTCGGATATATCAGGACTTTGGATATGTCAGGTTTGGTTTGTCTACGGTCATACGCTCTACGGTCATTTTGTGCACACTTTGACCTAATTAGACCGGAATCTACAGTTTAACGTGGATTCCGAATCCCTAACAAACATCCATGCCACCTCCAGGATTCGAACCTGAAGCCTGTGGTACTAAAGACCAGAGAGCTAGCCAACTAGCCATCACGCAGTTTGGATATGTCAGGACTTTGGATATGCTTCTAATTAACTAGAAAAAAATTAAAAAAAAAATTAAGTATGATTCATTATAGGGATGTGTTATTATTAAACGTTTAATTTTTTTGAAGTCTATATTTTTTTAATATTTTCAAAAATATTTCAACTGTCAGACAAAAAACAACTTTCTGAAATGTTTCATATTCAGAGGACTAGCAGATATTAGTAAATTTCCATCAATTAAGCTTTCACGAAGTTTGCTTCTGACTAAACCAATACTACTATCTCGTGTGTATTTCATTGATGTCATACTGAAGCTATACATTAGAATAACGTGAAGAATTCACTATGAACACTCAAGGAAGTAAAAGAAAATTTAGAAAATATTGCTAAATGTAAAATGAAATCATTCATCATCTAAGAAAATTCTGAATTAAAAATATATCTCCTGTAAACGAGGACATTTATCCCTAAAAGGGCTTCCGGAAGGCTTTAAGTCAGTCAGTTTTTTTTGTATAGGCTTCCTATACAAAAAAAAAAAAAAAAAAAAAAAAAAAAAAAAAACCGAGAAAATTCGTACATTTTATGAAAAACATGAAAATCTTCAGGTATGATATGTTCTCGTTCAAGGGCACGAGATGACCTAGAATTTATAATTATCTTTCACAAAAACGGTGCATCAGATATCACTGGAAAAGCTTTTAACAAAAAAATTTCTTTAATCTCTGAAGTATGCAAACAGCTACTTGACTTTCGAGACCTGCATTGATAAGCAACCTTCAGCTCATTCATTCTCCATTCACTTGGGGTTTATCAGTGGATTTTCTATTTCCTGTTACTGGAATCCACAAGTACAAAACGAAGTATTTCTGGTGTATTTGACATCCGAACGTATTTTCAATTGTTTGAGGTTAATCGGTTTCTCGAATTGTTGCAAACTCTATAGTGTTTTCTTTTTCCTAAGTTGTTCGAATTGAGATCAATGAGCCCCTTGCAATGCAACTAAAAAATATCTAATGTTTTCAACAAATGAAACCCAAGATAAAAAGGAAAACCGAAGTATACTACTGTGTCCGAAATATAAGACCAGTTTTCAATTTAAATTTCCCGTGCATATGATATTTCCTTTTTTTTTTTTTAAATTTGAAATTTGATGTCAAAATATTCATTAGTGGTTGAGTTACGCTTGGCTTTGTAAGAGGCTAAAACTAATTCCGGCGATTCTTGAAATGTCTGAATTAATTGAGCAAAGACCTTGCATTTAATTTTGTTTGCGCAAACGTATAGAATGTTGCAGAAAGCATTCGGTGAGCATTCCTATATCGAAAAGAAATGTTCAGACGTGGTATAATCAGTTCAAAGAAGGCAGAGAACGCGTTGAAGACGAAGAGCCCTCTGGTCGACCCTCAACCTCAAAAAACGAAGCTCACGTCCAAAAATTAAAGATTTGGTGCTTGAAAACCGTTGATTTCTATTAGAGACCTTCCTGATGATGTTGGAATTTCAAAATTCGATTTTAAAAGATGTTTTGGGCCTCAAACGCTTCAAATCTTGATTGGTACGGAAAACACTGAATGCGCCAGCTCGCACTGCATTGATTCTTCGTGACTTTTTTGCCAAAAATGAAACCCATATCGTTCCACAACCCCCATATTCACCTGATTTAGCATCGTGCTACTTCTGGCTATTCCCGAAACTCAAAAGACCACTCCGGGGAACACGTTTTGAGTCGATTGAAGAGACATTTCAAAAATCGCTGGAATCTGTTTTAGCATCTCACAAAACCAAGCGTAACTCAAGCACTAATGAATATTTTGACGTCAAATTTCACACAGATGTCAAGGACAGTGCCAACAACCTAACAAAGAGAAAAAAAAATTGAAATAATATATTCCCGGGAAATTTAAATTGGAAACTGGTCTTACTTTTAGGACATAGTAGTAGTTTTGTTCTTCTCCAAAACCAATTTATTCTCTTTATACAGATGCCAAGTTCATACACTCAAAAATTGAGTTTAATTGTTCACTAAAAGACAACCGTGATATCATGATTTTAAGTTCTTAAAAAAATGACTTTCAACTACACCCATCATCATCCCATGGCTGGCCAAGGCCGTCTGCCTATTGCTAGATTTCTAGACAGGAGAAACTAAGTGTTATCATTATACACTTTTATTTTTTTTAAAAATAAAATTACTAATATATGTAATATGTGTTTAAAGAATATTATCCTAATTACAAAAACATTTAAAATTAGTTTCAATGTATAAAAAAAATGAATAATCTTTTGATATAAATACGAAAGAATTTAATTAAATATGTGAGAATACTTTTCTTAAAAACCCTCCTGGTACTACTGTCCATGGTGGGTCAAGGCCGTCCGCTTAGTGGCAGGCTACGAGATACTTCGAGACAGGAGATGTTTTCTTTTTACGGGATAGGGGTGTGAGCACTACGCCCAACGCTCTGCAGTCAGATTAGACCAGGACCTATGATTTAAAGTGGATTCCGAACCACCACAAACAACCATGGCACCTCCGGGACTCGAACCAGCAATCTGTGGTACCGAGCTCCAGATAGTTTTTTTAATAACTGTAAAGTGAGACATACTATCCGCATGGCAAAAGAAGTTTGCTTCGGAAACATAAATAAAATTCTTTAACATTCAAAATTCCTTTTCTATGTTTTAACTTGGCTGTATTATTAGCTGGGATCTGATGGCCGAGTGACTAGCGCTCTTGCGCTCGGTGTCACAGATTTTGGGTTGGATTCCCGACGGTGCTATGGATGTTTGTAATGGTTCGGAATCCACTTTAAGCCGTAGGTCCCTGTCTAATATGACTGTAGAGCTTTGGGCGTCGGATTGACAACCCTATCCCGTATAAAAAACATCTGTCTCGAAATCTTCCAGTAGGCACACAGTCTTGGTCCACTATGAGCTGTGGCGTCACTGATGATGACGTTGTATTATTTGTTGCTTCCAGATGCCAGACGCTTAGACTTGATTATTCATTACTAAAATGGTATATACGGTATAGATTTAACGTTACCCAGGTGAATTTTTGGTGGTACATGTAAGATTAGTTTGGTTTGGTGTGTCGCTCTACGGTCATTCTGTGCACATAAGGAACCTACAGTTTAAAAGGGATCCTAACCACTAACAAACATACATGCCACCTTCAAGATTCGAACCTGAAGCCTATGATACCAAATGTCACAGCTGTAGCCACTTGAACCACTTGTAAGAAGTATCTTGATGAAATTGTAATATTTCAGTGGGAAAAAAAAAATAGAAACAGACAAATATTTCCTATGTTTAAAAAATATATTTTAATTGTAATCACAATATTCTGCCAATGTTTGTGGCAATTTTAATATTAAAATCGCAACTCCGTTATAATTTCTAAAAGAATGATATTTATTGAAGGTTTTATAGGAGAAAATGACAACAACACAACACCATCCCAATCATAACCATTCTCCCAAGCATGGCCGAGAAATAAATCTTCCACCAAACGGATTTTTCAGACATAAATAAAACCGAGAAATATGTCACGCATTGAATCACCCGAATTTCACTTCCCCTGCTGCAACGCACTACCTCTGCCATTTCCTTCGATCAGGGTGCGTTTCTTTTTCTCAATCTAGAAATTCATTGAGGAAGAAACTAATGGATCTTTACGAGTGCGACAGAATCCCCCCAGGCAAAATACCTTTATTAAAGCTCTTCATTTCTAACAACTTTTAGAAGTCGTTTCTTTTATTATTATTCTTCCATTAGCACTGATTTTGTATTTATGAGGATATTATGTATTAAAACCCTTAACTAGTGCGTTAAAATAGCCTGCGTGAAATGAAACATAATATCGGCATGGCAAAAGAAGTTTGTCTCAGAAACATAAATAAAATTCTTTAACATACAAAATTCCTTTTCTGTGTTTTAACTTGGCTGTATTATTAGTTGGTGCCTGGTGACCGAGTGACTAGTGCTCGGGCTCTCGGTGCCATAGGTTTTCGGGTTCGAATCCTGGCGGTGCCATGGATGTTTGTAATGTTTCGGAATCCACTTTAAACTGTAGTCTAATCTGACTGTTGGAAATCTGGTTGATAACCCTACCCGGTGAAAAGAAAACATATCTTGTCTCGAAATCTGCCAGTAGGCAGACAGCTCTGGCCCACCGTGCGGCTGTTGCGCCACTCACGATGATGATGTATTATTGGTTGTTTCCAGATACCAACGCTTAGACTTGATTATTCAGTAAAAAATTATTCATATTCTAAAATGGTAAATATGTTATAGATTTAAAGTGGGGACTGATGGCCGAGTCTCTAGCGCTGTGGCGCTCGGTACCACAGGTTTCGGGTTCATATCCCGGCGGTGCCATGTATGCTTGTAATGATTAGGAATACACTTTAAGACGTAGGTCCCGGTCTCATATGATACAGAGACCAATCAGACTTCTTCTCACCCATATCATTCCCAAACTGCATAGGGGCAGCTCAGCTCTAGGCACAGTGATGTGGCGTGTCGTGGTGTGGTGTGGTGTGGTGTGGTGTAGTGTAGTGTGGTGTGGTGTGGTGTGGTGCGGTAGTAGTAGTATAGATTTAACGTTACCTACGAGCATTTTTGAAATTTTTGTGTGGCGA
Organism: Caerostris darwini; assembly: GCA_021605075.1. Taxonomy (NCBI): domain Eukaryota; kingdom Metazoa; phylum Arthropoda; class Arachnida; order Araneae; family Araneidae; genus Caerostris; species Caerostris darwini. The sequence goes on along the minus strand of BPLQ01015713.1, from coordinate 818,561 downwards.
GAAGTATCTTGATGGGATGATAAAAATGATTTCAGGAAGAAAATAAAAGCAGACAATTTAAATACATTTAATTTCTATATTTAAAAAACATTTTTAAACTGAAATCACAAAATTCTACCAATCGTTTTAATTTCCAAAAGCCTGACATGCATTCAAGGCTTTATAGAAGAAAACGACAAAACACAACGACATCCCTATCATAACCACTCTCCCAAGCATGACCCAGAAATAAATCTTCCACCTGACGGATTTTTGGGACATCAATAATAACCAAGAAATATTTCATGCATTGAATCACCCGAGAATTTCCCTTCCTCACCTCTGCCATTTCCTTTGATCAGGGTGCGTTTCTTTTTCTCAGTCTAGAAATTCATTGAGGAAGAAACTAATGGATGTGAGGTCTTTAAGAAAGCGACAGAATCCCCCAGGTAAAATACCTTTATTAAATCCCTTAATTTATAAGAAGAGAACTTTTAGAAGTCGTTAATTTTTTGTTCTTCTTCAATTTTCCATTAGCGCTGATTTTGTATTTCTGAGAGTATTATATATTAAAACCCTTTAACTGGTGCGTTAAAATAGCCAGCGTGAAAGAGAAATTCCTTTAAGTATAAAGTAAGACACAATTGGGTTGTTTTGGGGGAGCGTTAAATCAACTGAAATATATTTTATAATTAGAAATCTGGTCCCATTAAAGTAAATTATAATCTTGAAATGAATAATGTATTAGAATAATAATTTACAGCAACAAAGTACCCTACATGATTCCTGGAATATTGAAAAAATACAGTCCCACTTTCAAAATGCTGTATAAAAAAAAAAAACACTCGTGACAAGAGTTCAAATTTGAACTGAAGATACTTGAAGAAGGGAGAAACGGTACGACATCAAAAACGGTTTCAAAATGTATTAACAGATGACGCTGTAAGCGGCTCAAAGAAAGTGAATTCGACTGCAAGTGATATTTTGAATCGAAATTACAATGTATTTGGCATGAGTTGCACATTAAACCAACTGTAGAAAACTGTCCACCAAAAGAAGTTCTACCAATTTTTCCCATCCAATTTGGTATGACCTTGCCGTGGTGGATGGGCTTTCCACTAATAATGTCACAACTGTTGAATGACTTGAAAGTCATTTTTTTCGTCAAAAAATAAAAATAAAATAAAATGACTGTAAAGTACATTGCTAATTTTGACTGTCCGATGCTTTTCATAAAAATTTATCATAAACGAAGTATTTTTTTTTATCAGGAAAAAAATATGGAAAACTATTTCTATAAAACACTGCTTACAAATATTAAAAATGGTTAAAATGAGGAATGTAAAACTATAATTAATATAAGAAAATAGAAAATAATCGTTACATTCTTTTTGAATTAAAATATTCTTCAATATTCGTGATTCTTGAATAACATTCGTTAAATTTGTTGCAAATTAGAGATGTTGAGGAAGAAACTAATGGATGTGATGTCTGTACGAAAACAACATAATTCCCCAGGCAAAATATCTTTATTAAAGCTCTTAATTTGTAAGAAGAAAGAGAACTTTTAGAAGTCGTTCATTTTTTGTTCTTCCATTAGCTCTGATTTTGTATTTACGAGAGTATTATATATTAAAACCCTCAACTAGTGCGTTAAAATAGCCAGTGTGAAAGGGAAATCCTTTAAGTATAAAGTAAGACACAACTGGATTCTTTTCGGGACGCGTTAAATCAATTGAAATACATTTTTATAATTAGAAATCTGGTCCCATTAAAGTAAATTATAATCTTTAAAAGAATAAAGTATCAGAATAATAACTTATAACATCAAAATACCCCATATATATTTCACGAAATAATGAACAAATGCAGGGTGATTATAATTAAAGTCCCACTTTCAAAATGCTGTAAATAAAGACCCACTCGTCCCAATGAATTCAAATTTGAGCTGAAGATACTTGAAGAAAGGGGAAACATGGGTATGGCATCACAAAAAGTACCAAAAACGTTTCATCGATTTTTTTCCCATCCAATTTGGTATGACCTTGCCGTGGTTTGGTTTGTCGCTCTACGGTCATCTTGTGCCCACGAGGGCAAAACAGACCGGGACCTACAGTTTAAAGTGGATTCTGAAACATTCACAAACATCCATGACACCGTCAGGATTCGAACCTGAAGAATGGAATAGAGCGCAACCCACTTGGCTATAAGGCCGCGGCCTTGTCTTGGTAGATGGGCTTTCCACCAACAGTGTCACAATTGTTGAATGACTTGAAAGTCATTTTTTCTGTCAAAAAACCGAAACAATCAAGAATATTGAATACTACAGTTTGGTAATGTGCAACTCATGCCAAATACGTTGTCATTTCAATTCAAAATATCACTGGCAGCCGAATTCACTTTCGTTATGCCGCTTACAGTGCCATCTATTAATACAATTTGAAACTTTTTTTGATGCTGTACCGTTTCCCCTTTTTTCAAGTATCTTCAAGTAAAATTTGAACTACGTATGACGAGTGGTTCATTTTTTTACAGCATTTTGAAAGTGGGACTTTAATTATAATCAACCTGTATAATGAATGTTCTCTGAAATTATTATAACATAATTTAATTATTTTAATCGGTTCTATGAACACAAAGAAAATTGTTTTTAAAAGTTTTAAATAAAAAAAATGGTGATAAAATGACTAATTATTTTTTTTATCAATGAACATTATATATTTCAACAAAAAAGTAACTTCACAAATGGAGAAAAAAAGGCATTACAGAAGAGCAATTTAAAAGCTTCATTTAAAATAAAAACTGTATTTTCATTCCATGGAATTTTGATTTGATTGCTCTAGCAAATACAGATCATTCCATCCGTGCATAATAAATCTAGAAGAGACAATTTTTTTTTAATTCTTTATTTATTTTTTTTTTAGCGTTTAATTTATAAAAATATTTTCTATTAATTTGAAAAAATTGCAGGAGTTTCACATTTTAATGTTTTTAAGCATATACTCTTTTCAAATCCTTTTTTTCGTAAATTTTTTGTAGCAGATTTTGAAATTCTGACGATAAAGTAAAATAAATTTATAGTGCACCGCTAATTTTGAATGTTCAATGTTTTTTATAAAAATTTGTCATAAATGAAGTATTTTTTTTTGTCAGGGAAAAAAAACATGGATAACTATTATTTCTGGAAAACACTTTTTACGAATATTAAAAATGGTTAAATACTAATTATAGTTTGCATTCATCATTTTTAGTAGGAGAAAATAGAAAATAAATCGTTACATTTTTCTGAATTAAAATGTTCTTCTGTATTCGTGATTCTTGAATAACCATTAGTTAAATCAGATGAAAATTATTTTAAAGTTAAAAAACTATATTTCTGCAGTATTCGAATACATCATTAGACGAAAGTTGTTTTATATTTATTTTTAATTAATTATTTTACCGATTTTACTAAAGAATATAACTATTTTAACTAAAATAATATTTTCTACAAACTGAAACAAAAGAGAGAATAAACAAGGTAATTTTTGCGCTACATACAGCAAGAATGATAAACAAACAGAAATATGTATCAAGAATGATACACAAACAGAAATAGTATCCTTATTAAAACCGTTAGAATAATTGAGAAACAGAAATAAACATCTAGAATGATAAAGAAACAGAAATAAACATCAAGAATGATAAAGAAACAAAAATAAACATCAAGAATGATAAAGAAACAAAAATAAACATCAAGAATGATAAAGAAACAAAAATAAACATCAAGAATGATAAAGAAACAAAAAGAAACATCAAGAATGGTAAAGAAACAAAAATAAACATCAAGAATGGTAAAGAAACAAAAATAAACAGCAAGAATGGTAAAGAAACAAAAATAAACAGCAAGAATGGTAAAGAAACAGAAATAAACAGCAAGAATGGTAAAGAAACAGAAATAAACAGCAAGAATGATAATAAACAGAAGTAAAAAACCAAGAATGGTAAAGAAACAGAAATAAAAAACCAAGAATGGTAAAGAAACAGAAATAAAAAACCAAGAATGGTAAAGAAACAGAAATAAAAAACCAAGAATGATAAAGAAACAGAAATAAACATCAAGAATGGTAAAGAAACAGAAATAAACAGCAAGAATGATAAATAAACATATATAAACAGAAGAATGATAAAAAGAACAGAAATAGTATCCTTATTAAAACAATTTTCAAACAATCATTTTTTTTCCTTTGTATTAAAAAAATATTTTCAATGAAACAAAATTGTTTATTTCAAATAAACAAAATAATTTTCCATTTTGAACAACAGAGAAGAAATATAAACATTGAATAAACAATGTAATCCAATAAAACCGTTGTACATTACCGCATGCACACAATACTCATTATTCTTAAAACTCTCCAGTGAATAAACACATGCTCATTTAAATACATTCAAGCTGTCTTCAAAAACTGCAAATTTTTCCAATAAACAACTTTTCACTGGCGTGTGCAACACTATATAAAAAAAAGAGAAAGATTTTTTTTTTGTTTTTGTTTATTTATCAACTCTTATTCCAGACAATTTCGTGAGGGGAACAACTAAAGCGAAGAAATTCATTCGGAGTTCTATTATCTTTCCATTACCTTAATGCGAGCCGTTCAAATTGCGTTTAGGATTACCATTTACTCGAACTGCATTCGTACTAAATGAGATATTGATTAAGTTCATGTTCCTTTAAGTTCCTGCTGTAGCAGATTTCAGAAACACTCCTTTAAGTTCGGCGTCTTTCTAATTTATTAAAGCCTTTAATGGGGTATTAAGAGTAATTTCGAACAATTGCAGAATATTTTCGAAGCACTTGGATTCAATTTTCTAAGATTAACACTTCATAATGGTTTTAAAGCAAGTTGAGGCAGACAGTGGGCATTCAGTTACTGGATGGCGAGAAAAAATGAATACAAACTGCATCCTGAAACATATTTTTAAAATTCTTTTTTTTTCTTCCTTTTTGTGAAGAAGTTCGAGTAAAAAAATTAAATTTGATCCCGTAGTAAAGTCGACCTTTTTGATGTAGAATTAAATGTAAATGCCAAGTACTTAAATATTTGGAACGACTAATTATTTGTTTCAAATTGAATTCTATTCTAAATGAGCAATGCGCTTGTTCTTTTTCACAGAGAATAATAATAAAGCAAATAAATTCATACAATTTTATTTTCTTCTTGCCAGTTATGTAGATTTATTAAAACTTTTATTTTGTATAATTCTTCAATATATGTAAAACTATAATTATAAACTTTAATATATTTACTAAGCGTTGTTATTTAGTGTACTCCTTAAATATTTGCAATAATAATTTAAAAAGGATTTTTAACTTAAATACTAAATTATCTTAAAACAGCATTCATTTTAACAATATTTTCTAAGATTAACACTTGGACGGAGCACTTCATAATGGTTTTAAAGCAAGTTGAAGCAGACGGCTGGCATTGATTTACTGGATGGCGAGAAAAAAATGAATACTAACTGCATCCTGAAACATTTTTTTAAAATTCTTTTTCTTTTTTTTTTTCTTCTTCTTTTTTGTGAAGAAGTTCGAGTAAAAGAATTAAATTTGACCCAGTAGAAGTCAATGTAGAATTAAATGTGAATGGTAAGGTACTTAAATATTTGGAACGACTAATTATTTGTTTTAAATTGAATTCTATTCCAAATCAGCAATGTGTTCGTTCTTTTTCACAAAGAATAATAATAAAGCAAACAAATTCATACAATTTCTTTTCTTCCTACCAGTTATTTCGATTTATTTAAACTTTTATTTTGAATAATTCTTTAATATATGTAAAACAATAATTATAAACTTTAATAATATATTTAATAAATTTTTATTTTGTTTAATTCTTCAATATTTGTAAAACAGTAATTATAAACTTTAATAAATTTAATAAATTTTTTATTTTGTCTAATTCTTAAATATTCGTAAAACAATAAGTATAAATTTTAATAAATGTAATAAACTTTTTATTTTGTTTGATTCTTAAATATTTGTGATAATGATTTAAAAAGGATTTTTTACATAAATACTAAATCATTTTAAAATAGTATTCATGTAAACATTTTTTTTTATTAAAAACACAAAATCATTGTATCTTTTTAAAATACGAATACAATATTTAGAATCAAAATCGATGTTCAGATTCTATGAAATAAACATATATTAAAAAGACTATTAAAACTGTTTTGCTACGAGTTGTATACAGAAAGAATAAAGTTCTTGAAAGCTTATAGGATTAAGAAAGACGAAAAAAGGTCCTTGAAGGTAACTATTGCCTGCATTTACATTTAATCAAAAAGTGGGACAAAAACTCAAAATACTATAATAAATATCATATAGAGATTAGTTCTTGAAAAATATTAAATGTTTATTGAATTCCTATTTTCGTACTCTATAGCTTTTATTTGAATTTTATATAAAAATTCGTAAGAATCTAAACAAAGTAAAAAAAAATATATAGACAGAAAGTGTATTACAAACCATTTACAGAACTTAAAACGTAATTAAAGAGTATTTATTGTAAATAGTGTAGTATTAAAATGTATTTATTTTTATTTTCTGACTCAGTGATATTAGTATAGTCATATTTTATTTAATTTAAGTATTTTCTGATTTAAAAAAACAATGCTTATATTTAAATTCATGATGTTTTCTTTTAATTTTATTCTAGACAATTTCTGTTCTCGTCAAAGCAAATCAAAATTATTTTTAAATAAATAAAATATTTTGTTCTTAAGACCAATTTTGTTGATATTTTTCAGTGTTTTATTCTTTATAAATTTTGACAATTTAAATTCGGTTATAAATTACTTTAATTAAACATATTTAAAATAATATAAAGTAAAGCCAGAACAAATTTTAAAATAGATTGCTAAAATAACATAGTTAATTTAATGAGTAAAGCCTTTTAATAAAATATTTTTTAAATCAGTATTCAAAAATTGATCTGAATATAAAAAAATTCCCTTATTTTCCTTCCTTTTTTTTTACTTAAAAAGTCCTTTGAAAAACACAATAGCCGATATTATTTTTCTTATAATATTGGAAAATGAATTTCTTTCAATATAATGAGCCATATTAAGTGAATAATAATACAAGATATTCAATCATCTGAAAGAATATCAGTTACATTACTTTTACATAATAAATAAGTAATTAAGTACTGTTTCTACATCCTTAAATAACTATTATGATTACAATAGTATTTGCATTCTGAAATGTGCTAATTCACAAAGATTACTTTTCTGTAATAACAAACATATTGTGTATTTAACATAAAAACTAGTCTAGACAGTAGTAATTGGCAAAATGTCTGCCTTTTTTTAAAACGAGTTTTTAAAAATATATAATATATTTAAAAATTTAACTAAATAATTTCTTCAGACCGATCACAAAAATGAACTAAAAGACAGTTTTGCAGACATTCTTAAGACACAAAGTATATTTACCTTTCATCGGACGAATTTATTTACATTTCTGTCTGTTTGCCTAGTACTAACTCTTCAAAGAATTTTTTTACTAAGAAATTAACATTGTCTAAAAATTATTTAACTTAAACATTTGCAACTGTAGAAAAGTATATCTTTTCATTTTGAATAACTCTCCCAATGTTAGCGCAATCGTTTTCATACGGGGAGGATGATGGCTGAAGTACTTTTTATTGATTTAATTCTTTAAATAAAAGAATGATATTGAACCCTTTAAAAGTCACATATGTATATTTAACATTGAAAAATGGCATTTTTTAAACAAACTTCACTTATTAAATAAAGCATGACTTTATTAATCATTATATTATTAATCTTACTTCGTTAACCATATTAATTTTTAATGAATATATACGTCCAATTAGCTCTACTATACACCGTCTACTGGGACATGCTGGGCATATAAGACACGCTAAATTCTGTGATAAATATAATTGTTAATGACTAATTAATATGAAAAAATATCTTATGGCTAAACACTGATTAAATTTTTATTTTCAACAAAAAAGATTTTAAACACAATTACATGGTTTGTTGATCAATATAAACAATTTTATTTGTCTTTAGAACACACAAATTTAGAGTCAATTTTTTCCGTGGTACACTCTAGATGTTGATATCTATAGTTCTAGCAACGAAATGTGTTGAAATTGAAAACAACGATATTTGAAAACATTTGTGTCCTACATTTTAAAAACAACAGTTTAGTTATTTTTCTTTCTTGAGGTAAACACATTTTACCATTACGAATTTAGTAATAAACATCAGTGTAATGGAAAATACATTGCTGTCTACCAAATTTTATTAAAAAAAACATATTTGCTAATGTTTACTTTATGTTACATTAAGAAATTATGCTTCAACAAAATAGGATTATCTGTGAAACTTTCTAAATTTTCATTTTCTGTTAGTAAATATCTCAGCTTTTACGGAATTCTATTTAAGTTCTGCTATTGTTTAAAGCTTCAAACAAGCTTTAATTAAATAGTATATTACACAAATTATACTTTCTAGTTTTAAATTATGATTTTTTTTCCCATAAGTTTAATAAAAATATATTCCCTATTTATATTTCTTGTCCCGTTAATTCACAAATTATATGTCTCGTTTTATTGCCCCTTAATATGAAAATGAATAAAGTCATTTCGAAAAATGTCGTGTTCAAATATTTAATATGTCTGCTATCGTAAACACTCTTTGAATTTTATTTCATGCATTTTTTGATATTTACTTAAACAAATTGAACTAAAATATTACAATTCACTTTCAGTTGGTAAACAGAAATAATGCTCTATAATTTATAAATTCAAGACCTAATCTGTTTTAATTCAAAGGTCTACTTTTCTAACATCTTTGTAGCAGAAAACTTTTTTTATATGAATATTTTTAGTAACTAATGGTCAAATCAAGATAGCATATTAGTTATTTTTCGTTAATTAAAAAGAAAGTAATTGATAATTTTATATTTAATTTATTCCGTAATTTTTTTTTCTTATCCCTAACTTGGTAGACAGCAACATCTAGACCAAGTCCAAGAACCCATGTGGTCTTATGGAAGGAGGGAAAGGAAGGACAACTTCTGCTGTGATGGAGCAACAAAAGTAAAAGTCTGACTTGACACCGGGATCCTGAAGGAGAGCATCGTCTTCAGGAGGACTTATAGGAGAAATTATCCAGCTTTTGCGTATCATATGGGAAAAAACCCGAAAGACTTCCACTATATAATCCGACTCGCAATGCAAGATGCTGAGCATCGCAAATATTAGATTCTTGTTGTTGTTGTTTTTGTTTAAGCTGAAATAAATCTTTGTATTTGTTATTATAGAAGTTTCAGACAGTAACATGGATGAAAATTCAATTTTTTCCAGCAAATAATGTTCAGCAGAAATTAAGAGGCAACAGTTTTCGAAAATGGCTCAAGAAATATTACAGAACATTTTCGGAAGTGTAAGCTCATTTTCAGAGATTTTTCATTTCTTTAGACCCTCTTTTTTTTCTTTTCTTTTTTTTTTTAAGCATCAAAGGGAAAAGAGGATACATTCTTTTTTTCCTAAAGTTTTCAGATTTATAAAGACAGCCGATCGAAAACGTCTGTCTTTTTATTTCTCCATCACCATTCTTTTTTTTTCTTAACTTTTTTTCAACATCTGCGTAGACATGCTTAAAAACTGAACCGATTTTTTATCCATTAGTTTTTTTTTTTTATGTATGTCAAAAGCGATGTTTTTCAAACATTTTTTCACGTTATTTTTCAAAAACCAATCCTATTTCGCGAAATCTTTCAACGAGAAAATTTTTCCAGTGGCATGCGATTTGTCCTCCCCCTTGCAATCCTCCCGCCCCCTTACTTCCATGTCAAAATGGAGGGTGCACTGTTTGAAAAACCCCACGGGGGGGGGGGACGGATGATTGGTATAAGAAATATTGATCACATGATCTTGTTTGAGCCCCATCCTATAAGAATTTGCTGTGTTCAAATTGGAGTTAAAAGAATCAATTCAGAAATAGTTGATATTCAAGAAATATAAGAATAAATCAAGTGAAGGAAAGCCAAGCAAGAAATATTTGGAGCAGGAATAAAAAATGAATTAGACGAGCAGATAAAGTTTTCTTCTGTCATCGCCCTGTTTGAATTTATGCAAAGTAAAATCTTGTTATGTTGTCGTTTCTTTATTCTCCATAATAAATACATAAACCGTGATGTAGTGAATCCTATTTGTGTCAAAGAATTTTAAAAAATAAAATACATATCGTACATTATTACAGTATTTTTCAAGTTATGCTAAATATAGCTATGTTTATGATCTGTAAAAAGTGAATAAATTTCGTTCATTTAAAAAATTAATTAAAATAATATGAGTCCAGAAAGATTTTCAATACCTACAGTAAATTTGAAAATTTACAATCAAATCTATATAGTTTTCAAAACATGGCTAGGAAAATATTCAGTGCTGTACTAGATTAGGAGCATTTAATTATCTAGTGCTGCATTTCTTCTAAGAATTTCCTATTCAAAAAACAATAGTGTAGTTTCTTATCCGTATAAAACTACAAAAAAAGACGGCAAAATGTTAAAAACATTTAATTTAGTTACTATTTATTAATCCTTTATATTTATTCAATTGTTATCCTTATTGTTTATATTTAGCAATGTAACAAATGATAAGCCATGTTAAAATTTTAAGATTCGACAGTGCTCCTTCCTACGAAAAGTTTTAAGGAATAATATAATGTATTTATACTGTAACCCAATAATTTGATGCCTTAATACCTGTAGCACATGATAAAATTTCGATACATTTATAAGGAATTCTATGTATTGATGAATCTATTGCATGGCTTAAACTAGCCTTGTGTTCAGAAACTTATGGAAATAGATTCATCTCTAACGGATGTCTATCCAAGACCTATAGCATAGGTGTTGGATAGACTATGAACTTTAGATATATAACTGTAGAGCAAACTTGGTTCTTTTTGAAATCCCATTATTTAATTATAACAAAACATTAGTTGTGGCTCTGTGGTCATTTTTTGCACACTTTGGGCTAATTAGACCGAGATCTACAATTTATGTGGATTATAATTAAAATATCAGAATCTCACAAATATTATCTAATAAACAAATTTCCCATGTTATCAATAATATTTACAAAAGATTACATAATAAATATTTAGTTTTCTTCAGAATAAAATAAACGCAAATATACTTTAAAATGTTTTCAAATAATCTAAAAAGAGAAGTCAGTCGATAGATTATATAAGAATAAATAATTCGTAAGATTGTATTGGATTCTTTTTGTTGTTTTTGTTCAAGCTGAAATAAATTTTCTTATTTGTTATTATAGAAATCTGACAATATAAAAATTTTGGATGAAAATTCAATTTTTTTCCAGCAAATAATGTTCAGCAGAAATTAAGAGGCAACAGTTTTTCGAAAATGGCTCAAGAAATATTCCAGAACATTTTCGGAAGTGTAAGCTCAATTTCAGAGATTTTTCATTTCTTTATGCCCTCTTTTTTTCCCTTTACTTTAATTTTTTTAAGCATCAAAGGGAAAAGAAGCTGGCATGAGAGGATACATTCCTTTTTTCCCCTAAAATTTTTTGGATTTATAAAGACAGTCGATCGAAAACGTCTGTCTTTTTATTTCTCCATCACTATTCTTTTTTTTTTCTTTACACTTTTGCAACATCTTCGTAGACATGCTTAAAAACTGAACCTATTTTTTTTTTTTTTTATCCATTAGTTTTTTTTTTTTTTTTTTTTTTTTTTTTTTTTTATGTATGTCAAAAGAGATGTTTTTCAAACCTTTTTTCTCCCGTTAGTTTTCAAAAACCAATCTTATTTCGCGAAATCTTTCAACGGGAAAATCTTTTCCAGTGGCATGCGATTTGTCCTCCCCCCCTTGCAATCCTCCCGCCCCCTTACTTCCATGTCAAAATGGAGGGTGCACTGTTTGAAAAACCCCACGGGGGGGGGGGGACGGATGATTGGTATATGAAATATTGATCACATGATCTTATTTGAACCCCCATCCTATAAGAATTTGCTGTATTCAAAGTGGAGTTAAAAGAATCAATCCAGAAATATTTGATGTTCAAGAAATATAAGAATAAATCAAATGAAGAAAAGCCAAGCAAGAAATATTTGGAGAAGGAATAAAAAATAAATTAGACGAGCAGATAAAATCTTATGTCATCACCGTTCTTGAAATTCTGCAAAGCAAAATCCTGTTATGTTGTTGTTACTTTATTCTGCATAATAAATACATAAGCCGGACTGTATTGTATCCTATTTGTGTCAAAGATTTTTAAAAAATAAATACATATCGTACAACATTGGTAATTTGTAGCTTATATTTAAATTTTATAAAAAAATTCATAAGAATCCGACCCATGACGAAGAGTAATTGTCCGACAAAATCGAAAAAATTGTATACAGAAAGTATATTGCAAGCTATTTACAGATCATAAAATGTAATTAAAAAGTTTAGTTTTCTTTTCTGCTTCATAATGAAATTCGTATAAACATATTTTATTTAATTATATGCATTTTATGATTAAATACGACGTTTATATTTAAATTAATGATATTCTTTCATTTTATTCTAGACACTTTCGATTCTCTTCAAAGCAAATCAAAATTACTTTAAAATAAATAAACGGCTATTTTTTGTTAAAGACCAATTCTGTTGGTATTTTTCAGCCCCCTTTTTTTGTCAGCCCTACGCCCAATTTTCTAAAGTCATATTAGACTGGGAACTACGGTTTAAAGTGAATTCCGAACCACTACAAACATCCATGGCACCACCGGAACTCGAAATCTGTGGCACCGAGAGCCAGCGCCCTACGCGAATTTCTGCAAAGTAATATCTTATGTTGTCGTTTCTTTATTCTGCATAATAAACACATAAATCTTGTTGTATTGAATCCTATTTGTGTCAAAGAGTTTTAAAAAAAAAACCATACATATCGTGCATCATTACAGCATTTTTCAAGCTATGTTAGATATAGCTATATTTATGATCCGTAAAAAGTGAATATATTTTCTATTAAATGTTCATTCAAAAGATTAATTACAATAACTTGAGCCCAGAAAGTTTTTAAATATGTACAGCAAATTTGGAAATGGGCAATCAAATCTATTTAATTTTCAAAGATGGTCAGTAACATATTCAATGCTGTACTAGATTAGGAATAAGTGCTGCATTTATTTTAAGAATTTCCTATTTAAAAATTAACAGTGTAGTTTCTTATTCGGATTAAAGTACAAAAAAGACTACAAAATGTTAAAAACATTTAATTTAGTTACTATTTATTAACCCTTTATATATAATCAATTGTTATCCATATTGTTAATATTTAGCAACGTAACAAATGATAAGCTATGTTAAAACTTCAAGATTCGACAGTGCTCCTTCTTACGAAAAATTTTGAAGGAATAATATAATGTATATATATTGTAACCCAATAGCCTTAATACATGTAGCACATTATAAAATTTCGATACATTTATAAGGAATTCTATGTATTGATGAATCTATTGCATGCCTTAAACTGGGCTTGTGTTCAAAAACTTATGGAAATAGATTCATCTCTAACGGATGTCTATCCAATACCTATAGCATAGGTGTTGGATAGACTATGAACTTTATATATATAACTATAGAGCAAACTTGGGTCTTTTTGAAATCCCATTATTTAATTATCACAAAACATTGGTTGTGGCTCTAGGGTCCTTTTTTGCACACTTTGGTCTAATTAGAACGGGACCTACAATTAATGTGGATTATAATTAAAATATCAGAATCTAATAAATATTATCTAATAAACAAATTCCCCACGTTATCAATAATATTTACAAAAGATTACACAATAAATATTTAGTTTTCTTGAGAATAAAATAAACGCAAATATAGTTTAAAATAATTTCAAAGAATCTAAAAAGAGAAATCAGTCGATAGATTAAATAAGAATAAATAATTCGTAACATTTTAGTGGATTATTTTTGTTTTTATTTAAACTGAAATAAATTTTTGTATTTGTTATTATAGAAATTTCAGTCAGTAACATGGACGAAAATTCAATTTTTGTCCAGTAAATAATGTTCGCGAAAAATTAAGAGGCAACAGTATTCGAAAATCGCTCAAGAAATTTTACAGAACATTTTCTGAAGTGTAAGCTCAATTTCTGAGATTTTTCATTTCTTTAGACCCTCTTTTTTTATTTTTTTTTCAAGCATCAAAGGGAAAAGAATAATAGGGGTTACAATGTATCCCCTATTATAGGGGTAATAGGGGATACATTCCTTTTTTTCCCCTAAAGTTTTCGGATTTATAAAGACAGACGATCGAAAACATCTGTCTTTATATTTCTCCATCACCATTCTTTGTTTTTCTTTACATTTCTGCAACAACTTCGTAGACATGCTTAAAAACTGAACCTATTTTTTATCCATTGGTTTTTAGTTATTTTTTTTATTTTTATGTATGTCAAAAGAGATGTTTTTCAAACATTTTTTCTCCCGTTATTTTTCAAAAACCAATCCTATTTCGCGAAATCTTTCAACGAGAAAATTTTTCCAGTGGCATGCGATTTGTCCCCCCCTCCCCCTTGCAACCCTCCCACCCCCTTACTTCCATGTCAAGAGGGCGACTACGCTGTTTGAAAAGGGCCCACGGGAGGGGGGAGTGGGGGTGCACGAATGATTGGTATAAGAAATATTGATCACATGATCTTATTTGAGCCCCATCCTATAAGAATTTGCTGTTTTCAAATTGGAGTTAAAAGAATCAATCCAGAAATATTTGATCTTGAAGACATATAAGAATAGATCAAATGAAGAAAAGCCAAGCAAGAAATATTTGGAGCAGGAAAAAAAATAATAAATTAGTCGAACAGATCAAAATTTTCTTCTGTCATCTCCCAGCTTGAAATTCTGCAAAGTAAAATCTTGTTATGTTGTCGTTTCTTGATTCTGCATAATAAATACATAAGCCGTATTGTATTGAATCCTATTTGTGTCAAAGAGTTTTAAAAAATGACATACACATCGTACATCATTTTTTCTAATTATGTTAGATATAGCTATATTTATGATCTGTAAAAAATGGATAAATTTCCTTTAAAAAATTAAATAATATGACCCTAGAAAGATTTTAAATCAATGTTGTCGTTTCTTTATTCTGCATAATAAATGTCGTTTCTTTATTCTTCACATTAACAGTATTGTATTAAATCCTATATGTGTCAAAGATTTTTAAAAGATAACATGCATATCGTACACCACTACAGCATTTTTCAAGTTATGTTTATGATCCGTAAAAAGTGAATACATTTCCTATTATATTCAGTGCTATACTAGATTAGGAGCATTTAATTATCTAGTGCTGCATTTTTTAAAGAGTTTTCTATTCAAAAATTAACAGTCTAGTTTCTTATTCAAATAAAACTACATAAAAATAAAAAAAAGACGACGAAATGTTAACAGTAAATTTAGTTGCTCTTTATTAATCCTTCATTTTATTCAGCTATTCTGCTGATTGTGTACATTTAGCAACGTAACATATGATAATTTAAGTTAAAATTTCAAGATTCGACAGTACCCCTTCTCACGAAGAGTATGAGCGAATAAATAAAAATATATATTTATATTGTAACCTAATAGTTTGATGCTTTAATACATGTAGCACATTAGAAAATTTCGATAGATTTATAAGGAATTCTATGTATTGATGCATCTATTGTATGGCTTAAACTGGACTTATGGTTCAGAAATTTATGAAAATAGACTCATTTCTAATGGATGTCTATTCAATACCTATAGCATAGTTGTTGGATAGACTATTAACTTTAAATATATAACTATAGACAATAATTGGGTCTTTTTGAAATCTCATTCTTTAATTATCAAAAAACATTGGTTGTGGCTCTAGGGTCATTTTTTGCACACTTTGGGCTAATTAGACCGGGATTAACAATTAATGTGGATTATAATTAAAATATCAGAATCTAACAAATATTATCTAATAAACAAATTTCCCATATTATCAATAATATTTACAAAAGATTATATAATAAATATTTAGTTTTCTTGAGAATAAAATAAATGCAAATATACTTTAAAATAATTTCAAAGAGTCTAAAAGAGAACTCTGTAGATAGATTATATAAGAATAAATATTTAGTATTTAGGCATTTATTTAGTATTAGGCATTTATTGCATTTTTGTTGTTTTTGTTTGAGCTGAAATAAATTATTGTATTTGTTATTATAGAAATTTCAGTCAGTAACATGGAAGAAAATTCAACTTTTGTAAAGCAAATAATGTTAATCAGAAATTAAGAGGCAACAGTTTTCGAAAATGGCTCAAGAAATATTACAGAACATTTTCGGAAGTGTAAGTTCAATTTCAGAGATTTTTCATTTCTTTAGACCCACTTTTTTCAAGCAACAAAGGGAAGCTAGCATGAGAGCATACATTCCTTATTTTTTCCCTAGCGTTTTTCGGATTTATAAAGACAGCCGATCGAAAACGTCTGTCTTTTTATTTCTCCATCACCATTCTTTTTTTTTCTTTACATTTTTGCAACATCTTCGTAGACATGCTTAAAAACTGAACCTATTTTTTATCCATTAGTTGTTTTTTTTTTTTTTTAATGTATGTCAGAAGAGATGTTTTTCAAACATTTTTCCCCGTCATTTTTCAAAAACCAATCTTATTTCGCGAAATCTTTCAACGAGAAAATTTTTCCAGTGGCATGCGATTTGTCCCCCTTGCAATCCTCCCCCTCCCTTACTTCCATGTCAAAATGGCGAGCGCAGCGCACTGTTTGAAAAGCCCCACGGGGGTGCATGCATGGATGATTGGTATAATTGATCACATGATCTTATTTGAGCCCCAACCTATAAGAATTTGCTGTGTTCAAATTGGAGTTAAATGAATCAATTCGGAAAAGCCAGTAGGAAATATTTGGAGCAGGAATAAAAAATAAATTAGACGAGCAGATAAAGTTTTCTTTGTCATCGCTCAGCTTGGAATCCTGCAGAGTAAAAATCTTCTTATGTTGTTGTTTCTTTATTCTGCATAATACATACATAAACCGTATTGTAGAGTTTTAAAAAATGATGTACGAATATGCATGTTATACATATCGTACATCATTACAGTATTTTTCAAGCTATGTTTGATATAGCTATATTTATGATCTGTAAAAAGTGGATAAATTTTTATTAAATGTTCTTTAAAAAATTAATTAAAATAACATGTGCCCAGAAAGATTTTAAAAACCTACAGCAAGTTTTGAAATGGGCAATCAAATCTATTTAACTTTCAAAGAAGATCAGGAAAATATTCAATGCTGTACTAGATTAGGAGCATTTGATTATCTAGTGCTGCATTTATTCTAAGAATTTCCTATTCAAAAATTAACAGTTTAGTTTCTTATTCAGATAAAACTATAAGAAAACGGTAAATTTAGTTACTATTTATTAATCCTTCATATTTACTCAATTATTCTGCTTTTGGTATCACAAGTTTGTTTTCGTTTCAATTTTGAATCCTGGTGGTGGCATGGATTAGTAGTTCAGAATCCACTTGGAATGTTACTTTTTATTTTTTGTATATCCCGGTCTCATTAACCTTCGTGTGTACAAGATGACCGTAGAGTGACAAACAACATCAAATCAAATCAATTATTCTGCTTATTGTTTATAATTAGCAACGTAACAAATGATAAGCTATGTTAACATTTCAAGATTCTACAGTGGTCCATAAGTCGATAGATTAAATAAAAATAAATAATTAGTAAAATTTTTGTGAATTACTTTTGTTGTTTTTGTTTAAGCTGAAATAAATTTTGGTATTTGTTATCATAAAAGTTTCAGACAGTATGAAAATCTTGGATGAAAATTCAATTTTTTTTTCCAGCAAATAATGTTCAGCAGTAATTAAGAGGCGACAATTTTCGAAAACGGCTCAAGATATATTACAAAACATTTTCGGAAGTGCAAGCTCAATTTCAGAGATTTTTCATTTTTTTTTTTTTTTTTTTAAGCATCAAAGAGAAAAGAAGCTGGTATGAGGGGATACGTTCCTTTTTTTTTTCCCTAAAGTTTTTCGGATTTATAAAGACAGCCTATCGAAAACGTCTGCCTTTTTATTTCTCCATCACCATTCTTTTTTTCTCCTTCTTTTTACTCTTGTGCAACATTTTCGTAGACATGCTTAAAAACTGAACTTATTTTTTATCCATTAGTATTTATTTATTTTTTTTTATGTATGTCAAAAGAGATGTTTTTCAAATATATTTTCCCCGTTATTTTTCAAAAAACCAATCCTATTTCGCGAAATCTTTCAACGAGAAAATTTTTCCAGTGGCATGCGATTTGTCCTTACTTCCATGTCAAAATTGCGAGTGCACTGTTTGAAAAGCCGCACCGGGGGGAATTCGGGGTGCACGGATGATTGGTATAAGAAATATTGATCACATGATCTTGTTTGAGCCTCATCCTATAGGAATTTACTGTGTTCAAATTGGAGTTAAAAGAATCCATCCAGGAATATTTGATCTTCAAGAAATATAAGAATAAATTAAAGGCTCGTTCCCACCGAGGCGAGAGACGCGAAGATGCAAGAGGCAAGCGACCAAATTTTTTCGACCCCTTCACAGCGAAACGTCAGAAATAGCATTACGCCTAGTGAAAAACCGCTTCGAGTTGAAAGTTGGGCAACTCCAAGTGGAGGACTGCAAACCGGTTTCAGGCGACCGCGGTGAGGTCAAATTTTGGTCGCTTGCATCTTGTCGCCTTGGTGAGCACGAGCCTTTAATGCAGAAAAGCCAAGCAAGAAATATTTGGAGCAGAAATAAAAAATAAATTGGACGAGCAGATAAAATTTTCTTCTGTCATCGCCCTGTTTGAATTTCTGCAGAGTAAAATCTTGTTATGTTGTCGTTTCTTTATTCTGCATAATAAATACATAAACCTTATTGCTGAATCCTATTTGAGTCAAAGATTTTTAAAAGAAACATACATATCGTACATCATTACAGCATTTTTCATCATCCATTCATCATCCGAAAAGTGAATAAATTTTCTATTAATTGTTTCTTCAAAAAATTAAAATAATTTGAGCCCAGAAAGATTTTAAATACCTACAGCAAATTTGGAAATGGGCAATCAAATCTATTTTAATTTCCAAAGAAGATCAGGAAAATATTCAATGCTACACTAGATTAGGAGCATTTAATTATCTAGTTTCTATATAATTTAATATTTAATTATTTATAATTATCTATTAATTATTAATTTCAGCACTTTATTCTAAGAATTTTCTAATAAAAAAATAACAATGTAGTTTTTTATTCAGATAAAACTATAAAAAAAACCACGGTAAATAGTCTGCTTTTGGTATCACAAGTTTCAGGTTTGAATCCTGGCGGTGGCATGGATGTTTGTTAGGGATTCGGAATTGACTTTAAAATGTAGGTCCCATCTCTTCAGCTCTCGTATGCACAAGATGACCGTAGAGCGACAAACCAAACCAATTATTCTGCTTATTGTTTACAGTTAGAAACGTAACAAATGATAATTATGTTAAAATTTCAAGATTCGACAGTATAGTCCTCTTATGAAAAGTTTGATGGAATAATAAAAATTTACTTATATTTTAACTTAATAGTTTGAGGCTTTAATATCTGTAGTACATTATAAAGTTTCTATACATTTACAAGGAATTGAATTTGTTGAGGAATCTACTATAGGGGTTAAACTGGTCTTATGATCCAAATTTTTGAAAATTGGCTCGTCTCTAATGGATGTCTATCCAACACCTATCGCATCAAACTTGGGTCTGTTTGAAATCCAATTATTTAAATGTCACAAAACATTGGTTTGGTTTGTCGCTCTACGATCTTTTTTTGCAAACTTTGGGCTAATTAGACCGGGACTTACAATTTAAGGGGGATTCCGAATCACGAATAAACATCCCTGCTATTGCCAGAATTTGAACCTGAAGACTCCGTGCCTTCTCTAATAAATTGTATTTTTGTATTGCATTGTTTTCTAATAAATTCTTCAGTGCTCCCAACTTTCTTTCGATTTTTAACTGGACTTTTAAAAAATGTAGTAATTAAATATTAACAAAAATAAAAACATTCCGCTTTAAAGGGCAGAATTATTTACTTTTTACTGTTCATCTTTGTACAAACATATCCATAATATTATAAACAAGAATTAAATATAATTTTTTTTTCTTTGTAGGATTAGAAAAAAATGCCTATCAGCTGTCTAGTCTTTAAAATAAGTAACTGTATAACTCATTTCTACTTAAGTAACAATTAATTAACGACGAAACATAAAATAATTACCAATCTTGTAATCACAACATCGACAACTGAACTACGAACACACTTGGCCAGAAGAAAAAGTTCGACGAACGCTTAAACTTCGAGTTGATGGATAAATGATACTCGTTTCCAACATTAACAACAACTTTTCTGTCTTTGCTGCTATCAAGCCAATGTAGTTGTTGCTAATGAGTCTTTGTAATTCTGACAAAACTTTAATACGATATCAGACGTTTGTGACTATGATTAGCATGAAAAAGATCATTATCAGTCATTTTATATTCACAATTTTCAAGAAAGAACATGAATGGTGTAAAAGGAACGAAATCATTTGAGCCCTCATGGAGATCTGCAAAAGAACAAGTATTGATCACAGACTCACAGTCATATAAGATGATACAATCCTTTCCCATTAATCTCCGAACCAAGCAGCTGTGGGTTGGTTTAAATCTGTTGGATTCGATGCGTTTCAGATTATGTATTTTAGTCAATTTCACAAAGATAGTTGAATGCCCCTCTGAAATTGCTACCATAATCAGAATATATAATCCTCGGACGAGCACTTCTAGCGATGAAACGTCGGAGAGAAAGGAATCTACTGTTGTTGTGTCTAATTCTCAGTGTTCTGCAGTGCGGGACGGACATCCCATGAGTATCTTCTCGTGGATGGAGGGAAAGGGGAAATATCTGTTGTGATAGAGCACACGCAAGTCGAAATCTGACTTGACTCCGTGTCGCTGAAGTAGGAGGGCAGTGCCTTCCGGCAGGGCGTTTAGGAAGAACTACACCGCATTTGTATATCGCATGGAAGAAAACCCGGAAAACTCCCAAACAGGTAGTCCGATTCACGAGGCAAGATGTTAAACATCACAAATACCATTGAGCCTCCTCGTTTTTTGAAACAGTGCCTACAAAAAAGTCGTCAGCGGAATGAACCTGCCCCCTAATGCTCACCAGCGGCGCACGTTGCTACTGAACCACGAGTTGGGCTAAGTGTCTGTGCTTAGTGATGAAACTAATTCTAAATTACCTATAAATGCTACAGGTAAACAAAATTACCCACGTATTATCTTTAGGGTTTATGTGCAAGGGGCCAGCAAGATCTATCCTTACAACTTCGAAGACTTAAATTTTTCACAAGATCCGCTTGCAAAGGACTAGTTTCCACAAACTGTCCTTTGTCATTATAACACACTTGATACAAGTTTCTGCAGGATATTAGAAATAGTTATCCTACCCTTGACTCTCCAGGAATTCTCAAGCGAAATACTCACTAGAATTTTCATTCTCGCATGACAATTCATTTCACGAAAATGCTCTAATAATCTTTGAGTTATAAGGCATCTATCAGTTAATAATATAATACGAATGATAACATGAGAATCGGTACGCTCTGTTACTCGAGTTTCAACTCTAATAATAAGTTCTTCATCTTTAAATACATTACAGATACGGTAAGTTACTAGGTAATTACTAAGTAAATTACTAGGTATAGAGAAATTAACCGATTGTATCTTTTTAATAATAACTTTATTCGCATGTTCTATTTTTTTTTTGTAACGAAAGTTCTCTTTCTTATCTTAGATTCACCGCATGCATTATTTAATATAGATACCGCATTCAAAATGTAATATCTGAGCTACAAGACAAATGATGAATTCGCATTTAAAAAAATTCACGCCATAAAAAGGTATATCTTCTGAAAAATTAATAATACTCAAAGAAACCTTTCTTTTTCCCTGGTGTATTTCTTATTCGAATAATATTTTGTTTAGATGGTAAATTATCGGAAGTCTCCAGTAGCCCTGCTGGACCATCCTACCATTCTCATTTTAAAATGAAAATGGATTAAAGTAGAAAAAAGCAATATTTTTATATACTTGCAATTTTAATATTGTTACTGTTATTTTTTTTTAAAGAATTTATTGATTTACGATTTGATTTAATGATTTTTATTTTATTTATTTTTATTAAACTGTTAAAATATTTGGGGTTGGGGTTTTTTTTTTTTTTTTTTTTTTTTGTAAAATAAGAAACCATCACTTTATAAAGAAAATAAATTCAATTTTACTGCAAAATAAAACAAACATTTAAGAGAATTTTAGAGATTTATTAATGAAATTTTTAGAAAATTTAAAAAATTATTTGAAAAGAAATTGTATAACAATATTCAATCGGTTTTTTTTTTCTTGTTAAAGAAAAATGATCCGCTATGTGAAACAAAATTGTACCAAATCGAAAAAAATATGGCTGGCTGAAAAAAATATGTTTAGATGTTTAAAGTTTGAAAAAGTTTTATTTTCAAACACTTGGCTGATTTTGGGTTTCTACAAATTTGATAACACTTCTAAAAAATAATCATAAAGCGTCTGAATCAGAAAACATTAAGAGAGGAAAACTTAATATGCTAAGGAAATTAATGTAGAAGAATTTCAATTGTTAAAAAACAAGAAATTCGAAAGCAAATGATAATAAAAAGTTAATCAGAAACTACTTTCAAATGAAGTAAGAAAAATCAATATGAAATAATTTTTTTCCCCAATACTTTGTAAGATTTTGGCTTTTATAAATTTGATCGTAATACCACAAAGAAATATTCTTGAAATGAAGAAAACACTTCAATAATGGAAATAAACAAAATATGATAAGAAACCTCTAAATGAGATAAGAATTTCAAGAGACAACTGGCAATAATCGAAAAGTTTAGAAAAATATTAGATTCGTAAACAAAATAACTACTTATTTTTAAAATTGTATAATAAATGTTTGATAAAGAAATGTCAATTGAATCTCTGGAAAGGGTGGAAATTATTGAATAGATTTAAGACAAGAGTGTAAATGATTCGGTCACTGCTTATTTCATCACACCCTAACTAAGAGAATAGTAAAAATTCAACAAATAACGGTGCCGAAAATGAAAACTGAAAATTATCTTTACTGAGAAATTAAAAAACTAAATATTTGAAAATAAATCAAACCTTTAACTAAAGACATAAATCATACTTTATTTATAAAACCATTTAAGGATGGTTGATTGATTTCTTTCGCAGAAGCATCAAAGTCTGATTTTTGAATTTTTACTATTCACTTAATTAGGGTGTGATGAAATAAGCAGTGACCGAATCATTTACACTCTTGTCTTAAATCTATTCAATAATTTCCACCCTTTCCCATTCTTAAAATACAGCAAAATAACCATAATTAGATATCCTTCATTAGCTGGACGCTCGCATATTTTTTATATCTCCTCTAAGTCAAATTACTGTTTACTGTAAAGGAGTTTCACACTTTTAATGGATACCTCATACTTCCCATCAGGGAGTATAGTGCTTTAAGACCCTGACTCTTTCCTAAAGATTCCAAAGCTCTTAATTTCGTGTCTAAATCGTATAATGCAAGAAGAACCGGTTGCGAGCTTTGGACAGCTGCGTTCTTCATCACCATGCTCAGTAGATCTCGTAGATAAATTTGCACAAGCAAATCTCTTCTGCAAATCCTTCCATGCAGTTGCTTAACTGCTTTAGGATAATTTGCCGCAGTAACCGGCAAGCTATCGGTGACTCTAGCCGATTTCGATTTAGATATTACTGACTGAATGCAGTAAACACTGAAATTTATTTTCAATGGGTAAATATCCCTCGTTATGATTTTTTTTTTTTTCAAATTTATGCCCAAAGAGACGAATTTTTTAGCTTCCCCATTAAATTTTTGTTTAATTCAATCTTTGACAGTTTGGATTTTCTTACAAAATTCTTAACATGCAACGACTCATTATTCATTTATTGTTTGATTTTAATTATAGAGATAAGTTAATAATTAGATATCTATCCGCTGTCCATAAATCCTCTTTATAAATTTCTTCAGAATATTCAGTAGATTTTAAAAGTTTTTTACCTCCTATTTTTAGCCTTTCAAATTTATCCATGAACTGAGTTGCTCTAAACACCACGATTCTCTTTCTAAAATACAGTCTTTATTTTATTCAAATACAAAGTAAAAGTAGTTTGTAGTAAATTGAGTTTCGTCGTGAATTTCATTTTGATATTCATATTGATTTTAACCAACTACAATTTATGACTCCAGTTGGGAGCCAGAAAATATCGGATTAGCAGGAAAGTATGTCCGGTTTTTACAATGGTGAAAAAAAAATTATTTTCTTGCCAACTCAATATGTTCTATGTAGAATCAGAAAAAGGTACTCTCTTGCATCTAATCGATGTTTGGCAGCTGTAATGTCTTCAAAATAAGTCATTATATAACTATATGAGAGTCATGTAGTCATTTTATAACTGTCGTATATAGTCAGTATATAACTGTATGAGACATGTTTCCAACATTCTTTTTAAGTGTGTCTCTTAAATTTACAAAATAATATTTGTCTTAAGAATGCTGTTAAATGACTTAGTCTGTAAATTATAACAGTTAAATTATTGTTATAATTACTTTAGTCTTATTTTTCACTATCACTATATCGTATGTTTAATTTTATTGTTAATAATGAAGGGACATTCTGTATTTTTTGCATCATAGATAGGATTGTGATAGAAAAACCACATTGGTAATTTCACAATTATTATAGTTATCTATAAGAAAAGTTATAGAAATTGTTAATTACAATACCAATTTTCATTTCAAAAAGATAACAGTCTTCTAATAAGTCAACCTTAGTATTATGACTTTAATTTTTTTTTTTGACCATTCCAATTTTGTTTTTTCAAATTTTTAAAAATTTTATCCTGTTATTTATTCATTAAAAGATTCTTAAACTTATTTTCACCAGCAAAACAATAAAATATGGTTATGTTTTGATATTTTGTCAGACAAAATTATTGCTGAAAATCACAACGCCGTGAATTTCGACCCATCAGTATTTTATGGCTATATATCATATAAACTAAAAATCATGTTTCAAAATTTGAGGTTAAGGAAAACATTCGAATTTCTCTGGGCAATATATCCTCTTTAACTTTATAACATGAATATAAAAAATTCTAATAACGGAAATTTAATATAAACTGTGACGAAATAATGATGAGCCAAAGTGACCAGTAGAATATTTCCAAACTTGAATTCAGCTTACCATTTAAAATCTGTAATAAATAGGTTGTTTTTCTACCTTGACAATCATACACTTTATTTTGTCTTATCAGCTACATCCAAAAAGCACAAAGTAATCCTGAGGTATTTTTTCTCTATACGTTACATATAAAACAGGAATAAACATCGTAATTTAAGCAAAATTCTTCACAAAAATCCTTATTTGCTTGAATAGTTATCTTTTTAACTTTGGGCTAGCAGAAGATAGAGGGGATAAAAAAAGGGGGAAACGTTTTCGTCACCCCCGCCCATAAAGATCTTAGGTTAAGGAAATAAAGCAGGCTGAAAGAAAAATTCTGTTTATTTATCTATTTTTATTTGAAGTCAAATATTTGCTCTAGTTTCTGCTTTGTCTGAGCACTGCAGACGTGTGACGTCCGCATACGTTTGAAATTCTGCGTATGCACAAGAATTTTATTTCTCTTGACATAAGTTATTACTTTTTTTGCACACGTCAAGAATGTTGCCAGACTTTGGAACCGAACTACAGTTTACTTTTGAATAGAATAAGAAATCAGGGGGAAAATTTTAGTTTTTTTTTATGGCTATTAACTAGAGAATTTTAATTCTAAATGCAAACAAATTCTATTTATGCGTGTATTGGCTACATAGCTTAATTTGCTTTGAAGATCGATTTTTCTTTTTTTTACCTTAATTGCAAAACTTTTTAAAAACATTGACAAAAATATACAATTTAAAAGACTAGTTAAGCATCAAATTCTTAAAATTCAAATTATTCTAGTATGTTTATAGAAAAAAAAAGAAAATTATATTTAATGCGAGATTCAAACTGCAATAACAGAGATTTTCATATCAAATATTTTCAAAGGTATGTTAAAACTTATACAAAGAAAGAAGACATGAAAAGATTCTGAATTAAATGTAATTTTCATCTCAGCATTGACAATGTATGAAAAATTGCTAACAGTGTTATTAAAAATTGTTATGGTGTTACTTAAATATTTTAAAAATATAGAAATTGGAATTGTAGATTTCAAAGACTATGCTTTATTTGAGCTTTTTTGCATGCATTTCTGCTCTCATAATGATAAGCATCTAATGATTAATTCAATAGGCATTTAGTCGCAACCTATTTTTTATATTTTCCAATAAACTATGACTATTCTTAAAGATATCGAGTTCATAACTGGTCCACAGTTAAATCATTTAACCGGTAACTTTTACTGAAGATATACTGTGAATTCAACGCATGTTTTGTAGAGTAATATTTAAATCATTTTTTAATGCAATATTTTTTAATTATTTATGAAATTATTTAAAAAAAATTTGCAACTTAACGTATTTTTATACAAATAAAATTAATGATTCCAAAAAAGTAAATTATTTGATTAAAAAAAGAAAAACAAGAGAAAAAAATACATCTCATAAATCAAAATAATGGTACATTTTCATATTTCGTTCAACTAATAATTTTAATTGAAGTCTATTTTCTATCTTTCTAAAGTCTATTTTTTTTACTTTAAATACAGTCAAATAATTATTTAAGTCTAATTATGCACAACAAATTTGATTTGAAATTTTTGTGATCACGTTTCTTACCTGATAATGCATCACATTTTTAATAAATAACATAGAATTATAATCCTCTGCGAAACATATTGATGCATATAAACAAAAATATCCTTATATCATAAAATATTGCATGAATAATTATATTTCGAATACGTCTTTATTGAACCAAAACGAGAATCATCGTAGTTCTTCTACAATGTTTTAATCATTTTAAAACTATTCTTAAAAAGATTGCATCAAAATGTACATTGTTACAGATAAAATTAGGTTCACATTATTAACATAGTGCTCCAATTTATTACGAAGGGTTGCATTTCTACAGATTACCTCGAAATAGAATTGCACAAATGCTACTGTAGCATCGAAACATTTCTAGTAAAGACTATTAAATTATCCAGATTATTGCGAGATGCATACAATTCCCTTAGACCACACATTTAATGTGAGCTACAGTTAATGTATCGATGAATATCGAGTTGCATCGTAATCGCATTACGAAGATATCGTGCTCATGAATTTCAGCATTTCCGAATGGCTGACGCGGGGGGCCATATAAGTAAAAATCGATATGCTCTCCCCTCATGCTTTTGACAGCAGCCGTCTACCCACTGGAATAATGAGGGGTGATTTCATGCACAGTTACTGAGCTACTCCCCCTTTCATTGTACTGATAGTACTGGCGTATAATGCTGAGATAGATAGTGCATCAAAGATTAACGTATTAAATCGAACAATCATTAATTCGGAAGTGAAAATAGTTTAATTCAAATTGAGATTGTAAATGCACTTCAAAACCACGTACTTTATATGGTTAGTTGTAGAATAATGGGATGGATCAAAATAGATTCGTTAATTTCTGCGAGTATTAATTTTTAACAAAGGAAAAACTATTCACAATCAGAATTTTATTATTTTGAATAAAACCAGTTGATTGAGAGTTTTACTAACAAAATAATATTTGCTTCTGCTATGAATACTTTAAATCCCTACTGTAATATTAATAATAAAAATGTTTTTGGATACTCAGACGAATAGCGGACAACTTGTCTGATGTTGTTATTGTTATTGTTGTTACTTATAGCTTTATTAGAACTTAATCCATATGAATTTGTCCACTTACCGTAGAAATAAAAAGACATAAATAAATCAAAATTACAAAAATAAAGGACCAGACATTCTTAAAAAAGACGACCAAGATACTTTAAAAAGAAGTTCAATGTTCAAAGGATAGAAATTTAAAAAGCCAAAAGCACCCTAATAAAAGTCCGTGTGATCAGGAAATTTTTCCTCTGACCCTCCAGTAAAAAGTACACAAATCACGTATTCTGTTGTAAGTTAAGTGTCCAGTCCAGAGCAAACAAATAGATGGGCCTTATTCACTTTCTCTGTCTTACGTAAAACACATATATTTGAATTCACAATTCCTATTTTGGCCAAATGTTCGTCCAGGCAGTCGTGTCCAGTTCTTAATCTGAAATTAGCAAAAGCCTCTTTGCGATTTATTCCTCTCAATTTTTTCCAGTCATCCCCGATTGGCTCCCAGACTTTTCCTTTGGTGTTAGATAATAATTCACTAATATACGATGATTTAATTTCGTCCCTTATAATTCTAGATAAATTTAGCTGAAAGATAGTACGATTGAATTTACAATTGAAACCATATATGTGTAGATTTCACTTAGGTGCATGACAGAGATTTTCTATACTCTATTCACAGTATAGAAGGCCACAAAAAGGATGAAAAGGTTTCTTGATTTTATGATCAAAAGGACATATGCAACAAACACAAAAATAATTCAAATTGAAGATATTAGATATCAATCTAAGTTAAAATATCACCAGTGTGGAAAAAACATGGAAGTTTTTTTAAGAAACCTGTAGCTTAAATACTTTTTGTAAATATTTCAAGTTTCTATTTAGAAAACGAAGCTATCTATATATGAAATTAAAATTTTATAAAGTGTAAAAAAAAAAAAAAAAAAAAATCTTTGTAAAAAAAATTTGTAAAAAGTAAAAAAACCTCCGAAAACGTTATAAAATATATACCGAATTAAAAATTTTCGAAAATAAAATTTTAAAATATTTCAATTTACATGGTAGACATTTTAGTGACATTTTAATACACAAGCTACATATACTAAATAATTACATATGCATATAGAAGAGATGTATAGTAAATAATTTACTTAATGAAATCATACCATCTCATTCATACTGCTGAAAAAAGCTTATACAGTATGACAAAAAATAGAAAAATTCCTTTTTCTATTTTATTTGCAAAAAAAGTATGACACAAAAAATCTTCAAAAAATAAAAAAAATCCCTTTTTCTAAACGTTAGCAATTTCTAGAATTATCCTGTAGCCAAGTTGAAATATCATTACATGTGGAAAAACATGAACAATTTTATAGGATACCTGTAAGCTTTTTATATTCTCACTACTTTTTGTAAATATTTCAAGATTCTATTCAGAAAACGAACTATTTACATATGAAATGACAATTATTAAGCAGTATTAAAAAGAAATGCTGGTAAAAGAAATCTTTGTAAAAAAAAAATGTTTAAAAAAAATCTCCGAAAACGATATCAATACATTCTGAATTAAAAATTTGCTAAAATAAAATTTTAAAATAATTGAATTTACATGCTAAACACTTTAGTCATATTTTACTACACAAGCTAGACATACTAAATATGTACATATAAAAGCAGATGTATAGTAAATAATCTTTGTAAAAAAAAAATGTTTATAAAAAAAATCTCCGAAAACAAGCTAGACACACTAAATAATTTACTTATTGAAACTGTACTATCAGATCCATATTGCTGAAAGAAAGCTTATGAAGTATGACACAAAAAATCTTCAAAAAATAAAAAATTCCTTTTTCTAAACATTAACTAGTTTCTAGAATTAACCTGTAGCCAAACAACAAGTTTCCAGTTATTTTTAAAAAATAATAACTTTTTTTACAAATGATATAAAATGCCGCACTCCACTCAACTTAGATTATAAATAATTATAAAAAAACTCTAAAGTAATTAAATTGTTCATTTATATACTTATAGACAATGATGTTGAAGAGTATTGGTGCTCCTCATCTTCGGTGGTGGCAAACATAAAAGTATGAAAACATTGGCAATGCCCAGAAGTTAAAGAGTGTCTGTGAAAATTAAAAAAGGAAAAATTCAAAATTATACTTGCAGAATACAGATACTTACAGATATACAGAACAGTGCTTACTTACAGATTTGCAAGATAATTTCCTAAATACTAACACCCTTATTATGTTTTACAATGGAAAAAGATATTAAAGGCAGAATTCATTCTCTAACATTTTGTAGACTCATCGGTTGCCATACAAACTGTTGAAAGTTTTAGTGAATTTATAGATTCATGCCATTCATGAAATTCTTAGCTTATGTTTTTTTCTTTTTTTTTTGTTTATAAAGTTTGTTGGTATTTTTAATTATTATTGTTTCATTTTTTTTAAATGTAATTTTTTCTTGATATTTCAAGTGCTAGAATGTTCTTTATATTAATTTACTTCATTACTATGTTTAACATTTTATTCATCTGAAAAGTATTTTCCGAATGGCAACACATCTGCTTTTTTAAACAGAATCGTTTGTAGGTTTTTGTTCCTACGAAAAATTACTTATAGTTTTTTTGTGTCTTTGCTTACTTTTTTGTACTGTTAAGTTACAGAAGTTCAGCACAACGCCATATTTCGGTGCTTCTTTTTTTAATATTTTTGGAAACAGCCGAACCCTACTGATTATCTGATGACCTTTTTTATCTTTTCTTGTGTTTTTTTTAAACAGCAATTGGTTATAAATTGAAATAGGGCAGCTAACACGAGTATAAATCTCAAAGTCAAGTCAAGCAGTTTTTCAACTCTTCCAGTAGATTTAAGAGGTAATTAATTCTTTTTGGGTTTTTTAAAATTTTATTTTATATAAATATTCAGTTTTTGTTTTAATCAATAAATTATTATAGTTAATTTTGTAAAAAAAAATTTTTTTTTAATGTTTTCGACGATAATGGATACCAATTTTTAAAAGAAAAATGTTAAAAGATGCTTATTAGGAATCGAAGAAAAATAATAGATTATTTTATCTCGTGAAGAAAATGACGTTATAGCGATAACCGGGT
This sequence comes from Caerostris darwini, assembly GCA_021605075.1. Classification (NCBI taxonomy): domain Eukaryota; kingdom Metazoa; phylum Arthropoda; class Arachnida; order Araneae; family Araneidae; genus Caerostris; species Caerostris darwini. The sequence continues at coordinate 787,431 of BPLQ01015713.1, read as the reverse complement.
TCGAAACTTGCTGTATTACTCCATTATTTTTGTCCCATATGTTTGATGAGAGTAGGTCAGCAATATTAAAAGAAAACAATGAAAAGCAGTTCAAAATGAAATTCAAAAAGAGAATGAATAACATTAATATTACTAATATAATGAAATGAAGATAACTAAAAAACATTTAACAGAAGAAAAAAATACTAAAACTAAATTAATAGAAATTCAGAATTTTTTAAAGAATTTTATTTATTTAATTAATCATTTGAAAAGTTATTCTATAGCCTTAAAGGAATTAAAAAGAAAAATTAATGAAATCAAGAATAAATGCCGCAATTTATAAAAGTCAGTTGAGTTTGCCACGTACAGTCACGAGCTCCATTTGAATATTATAGAATATCTAATTAAAATGGTAAAGATTTTAATTTTGTGAATAAATTCTTATTTGTAAGAAAAAAAGATTCATATCAGTACATATCTACGATAAAATTTCATTACTGATAAAATTTCATTACTTTGTATCAGAGGGTTGCTTAAACTATGATTTTATTATTCTATCATTTTGATACTATTTCATTAAACTTTCATTCGAATTCACATTTTTTTTAGTAATAAGAGGCTCCGTTGATTTAATTATGTGTTTCAGTAAAAGACACTAATGCAAACGTTTTCGTAAATTATGACGGAGAAAGATAAATTGTTTCGGATATTTTTATTTATAGAAATCTTAAAACCTTTCTAAAAATAATTTAAGATAGGGTGATTTGAGTAATCTCAATTTTAGTTTATGAAGCTGATTAGCAAATTAGCTTTCTGAATAGAATCTTTATACACAAGCATATACTCAATATTTTTTTGAGTGACTATGTATAGCAAAAGTTTTCTTTAGAATGTCTTGATAAAATGAAGATAATAATCTTTTTAATAGTTTGACAAGAATGCGCGAAGGGGAGATTTATTGAATCTCTTTAGGAAATACTTTTTTTATAAAAAAAAGAGATATAATTCAAGTAAAAAAAAGTTTACCTACTACAATGTTGCCGATTTGGTTTTTGTCGCTCTACTGTCATTTTTTGCACGATTTAGGCTAATTAGACCGGGTCTTACAGTTTCACGTGGATTCTTAACCATTCATAAATATTCATGAAAGGATTCGAACCTGAAGCCTGTGGTACCAAAGGCCAGAGCACTAGCCAATTGGCCATCAAGCTGCACTAAGCTATCGAAGGCAATTCAAGAATGGAAATAGCTTCTTTGAAATAATTCAAGAAATAAAGTAATTTGACCATTCATTCAATAAAGTTTTTTTTCTTCAAATGCAGCTTGCAATACAGAAACAGTTATCTTTATGCCATGACGCATATGCAAGGGGCCATGAGCAAGGACTATTTTACAAGTACTAGGTAAGTACTGCTTTACTTACTACCAAGCAAGTAACTACTTTATTGAATGAGGGGCTGTTGGCCCCTCGTTCAATAAAGTAGTTTACCATTTAGGAATGAATAATTTAGTAACAACTGAAGAATATTTCCATTTTTACGGGTTTTTTTTTCATTTTGATGAATTTAATTAAAAATTTTTTTGACAAGCTTTTTTTAAAATTTGTCGCAAAAATGCTTTAATTTTTCGTATATCCCAATTTATTTCGTTTCGATTTGCAAAGATTACGCATGCAATACTTACGATAATTATACTACAGCAAAATAAAACTGCAACAGTAATTACATGTAACAATACCTATCTTGTTGCATTCCTTCTTAAAAACGTAATCGTTCATAATTGAGTGCTGTTTAGAAACAATTTTCTTATTTCTGGTTACTAATTCTCTTTTTAGAGGCCTATTAACACTGTTCTCGATACTTTCCAAAGACATTTAAAACTCGAATGAACATTAGAAAATACTTTTAAATGTCAAAATCTTTTAACTTTTGGGCCATTAATCATCACATGGATGGTTTGCTATAGATAATTTTATACTGAAGTTTTTATTTCACAGTAATTAAATTCTAATCAATAATAATTGATTACCTCAACGATCATAGTATCATCAGTGAATCCAAGAATAAAATACTTGGAAAATGTTTAGGTTCATCAGTGGTAATTGCCAACGAGCATCAGCTTCGCTCTCGTTTAGCCTAGATGAAAAGTAAAATAAAAACTTTATAAGCTAAACCTGAGTAATATTGTGAATGAACTGATGGTGATCAAGCGTGTAATGCAATTGTCGGTAATGATCTCATCTCTTGAAAATCGGGAATGTTTAAATTCTGTTTTAAAATGTTGCTGCTCATTTATATACGCAATTTCTGGAATACAAGGAAAAGATAAGTTGTTCGTATTATTCGCTATTGTTATTAAGTGTTTTCTTTTTAAAGAATATTATTGAATTGTGCTTATAACAATAGTAGTTTGATCATTTAGGAATGTATACCTTAGTAACAAATGAAAAATCTTTCAATTTTTGCGGGGGCTTTTCATTTTATTGAATTGAATTTTAATTTTTTTAGTATTATGTTGGTATGAATTTTAATTTTTATGAATTTAATTTTAATATTTATGAATTTAATTTAATTTTAATCTTTGCTGATTTTTAATGTGATGTCCACAATTACCATTTATATTTACGAGAGTGGGGTAATTGTAAACATAATTTTCTTTTAGATTTTATATTTTCGTTTGACTATGGTTTGGTTTACGACTCTACGGTCATTTTATGCCCACTTTACGCTAATAAGACCTGGACCTACAGTTTAACGTGGATTCCGAACCACTAACGAACATCCATGCCATCGCCAAAATTCGTATCTGAAGCCTGTGGCACCAAGCGTCAGAGCGCTGGCCAATTGGTCATCAGGCCGCGCTATGTTGCCGAAGCCAATGAAAATCGCTTCTTTGAAAGAATTCAGGAAATATAGTAATTCGAATAATTCTTTCAATAAAGTAATCGACCATTTAGAAGTGAATAACAATCGAAGAACATTTCTATTTTGGGGGGTTTTTTCCTTTCATTTTTATGAACTTAATTCTAAATGTTTTGACATTGCCAACAAATACTTTAATTTTTCGTATCTCCCAATTTGTTTCGTGTTGTTTCGCAAAGATTACACACACAATAATTTAAAATAATTATACTACAGCAAATAAATAGATCAAAATGAAATAAAACTGCAACAGTAATTAGATGCTACAATACTTATCTTGTTAAAATTCCTTCTTAAAAACGTAATCTCTCATAATTGAGTCCTATTTAGAAACAATTTTTCATATTTCTGGTTACTGATTCTTTTTTTAGATGCTTATTAACACTCCTCACCATACTTTCCTAAGACATTTAAAACTTGAATGAACATTGGAAAATACTTTTAAATGTCAAAATCTTTTAACTTATTGGCCCATTAATCATCACACGGCTCGTTTGCTATAGATAATTTTATACTGAAGTTTTTATTTCACAGTAATTAAATTCTAATCAATAATAATTGATTACCTCAACGATCATAGTATCATCAGTGAATCCAAGAATAAAATACTTGGAAAATGTTTAGGTTCATCAGTGTTAATTGCTAACAAGTATCAGCACTGCTCTCGTTTAGCCTAGACGAAAAGTAAAATAAAACTTTATAAAGAACTAAACTTGAGTAATACTGAGAATAATTGATGGTGATCAAGCGTTTAATGCAATTGTCGGTAATGATCTCATCTCTTGCAAAACAGCATTGTGTGAACTTTGTGTTTTAAAATTTTGCTGCTCATTTATGCATGCAATTTCTGGAATACAAGGAAAAGATAAGTTCTCCATATTATTTGCTATTGTTATTGAGTGATTTCTTTTTAAAGAATATTATTGAATAGTAGTTTGGCCAATAGTTGTTTGAATAATAGTTTTAGGAATGTATACTGCAGTAACAATTGAAAAACATTTCAATTTTTGCTGGATTTTTTTCCCTTTAACTTTATTAAATTAAGTTTTAATTTTGTTTGAGTGTTATGAGTTATGAATTTTAATGTTTATGAATATGGCTTTAATATCTATGAATTTAATTTTATATAAATTTGCGCTGATTTTTAGTATGATGTTTGCAATTACCCTTAATATTTACGAGAGTGGGGTAATTGTAAATATAATTTAAGTTTGTATTTTATATTATTCTGGTTTGGGTTTGATTACGGTTTCAGAATGCCATGTATAAAGTGGTGTCAACTTTGACGAATCAGATTAGAGATCGCAAATGATTAGTAGTAGTGTATCAATCTATCTATTGTCAATCATTCCCGATCGTTAATCTGAACTGGTGAAATTGACGTTGCGTTAGCGTCGTTTGTCAATGAAAATGCACCCTAGTTCTACTACAACCACATCACTGTGCCTAGAGCTGAGTCGCCCCTTTACAGTTTGGGAATAATGGGGGTGAGAAGAAGTCTGATTGGGCTCTGTGACGCTCTACGGTCATAGACGGGACCTACAGCTTAAAGTGGATTCTGAACCACTACAAACATCCATGGTATTTGAACTCGAAACCTGTGGCACCGAGCGCCAGAGCGCTAGTCACTCGGCCATCGCAGTGAAGAGATTTATGGGGTTCTAATATTCGTAATAAACCATAAAATTAAAAGAAAATGCAGTATAAGTAGAATGAAGGCCGGCCGGCCTAAATAACCTAAGGAAGTAGATGTTTTGAAAAGGGGCCTTATAATAACTTTAGGACAGTTAACAATGTGGTGATTATATTTTTGTTTGTTCATTTTATACATAATTGATTTTTTTTCTGAAAAAGTAAAAAAGTGAAACTTAAAAAAAAGAATTGTTTACATTTTCCCCGCTTGATCCTACGATTCTTATCAATAATTCTACCATATTTATTTATAAGAAGATAAATATGAAAATCACATTTCATTATAGAACAATATCTTAAGGTTTTAAATAATTGTTTTTTATGAGAAAGAAAAAATAATTTAATTAAATATGAAACTTTTAATTGTTTAGGAGAATGAGGGAATTAAAAAGGTGAAAAGTTAAAATAAATTGCATGTTGAAATGGTAAATCAAATCAAATCTAATTAAATCTAATTAAATTAATGTTTAAATATCTAATTTTCGTATTAAACAGAAATGAAAACTTAATTGGATTAGTTTCAATGTTACCTTTTGCGACAAACCAAATCAATGTTACCTTTAATTTATTTCTTGTAGTTATTGAAAAAAATACGTCATTAATGAACAGTAACTTTAGACAGGATCCTGAGGCAATTATTTATTTAGCGAGTAGTAAATGTTCATTTGATTATTTTGTTACAGATTAAAAGCTCTTAGAAGCTCTTTAAATAAAATGGTTGAAGTATTTCATAAGTGAATTCAAATGTTGATCGAATGCTATTTGCCGAGTGCTTGAGATTTCTTCTGGTTCATTAAATTGTTAGATTCATTTTCGATGAATGTTTCATTAAATTACTTTCTTATTACAAAATGAAAAGCTGATTTTTTTTTTCCAGGGTTATGTGATTCCAGGTGATTTTTTTTTTTTTTTTTTTACATACAATATACATAATTAGAATTTTAAGCTATTTTTAACTGTTATTCGACAATAATTTAACAATATTGTTTCACCAAATGATTTTATATTTTATCCAAATATGAAGTTTGTATTATTTCAGTGTTTAAGATCAGTCTTTTTACGATTCATTGAGCTTCTTTTTTTATCATGTGTGAACATGATGTACTGGTTAGGGGTTCGTGGCGCACTCCAAAAAGTGCAGCAAGCAAATAAAGCTCCAATCCATATTTGCAAATTTTGGTGAAAAAATGGTAGTTTGGGCCTTTTAACTCTTGAAATCATTCATGAATAACGTTAATCCTCAGGAATTTTCTAGAGAATTTGGCTTGTTTGGCTGTTTTGTAGTACTTTTCATAATTTGGCTTGGGATTTTAAATATTTGTATATCCAATGGCTATAAGTACTCGTAGTGCGTTGATCAATTCTTTCTTCGTGAAGTTTCATATTTATCACTTTTGGCGTTTTCCTGTGGCTATTGAGCTGTATAGTGCTTCTGATTGTATTTGGAATACATCATTCTTCATTTACGGCTAAAATTTTTAAACTTTGATATGTTCTCTTGGTTATTGAATGTGATAGTGATTCTTGTAAAATTTGGAATACTTAATTCTTCATTTAGGCCTAGAATATTCAAACTTTGATATATTCTTTTGGCCATTGAATGCGACAACGTTTCTTGCAGAATTGGGAAAACTTCATTATTGGGAATATTTTATTTTGTGGATTTAACTAAATTAATAATTAAATAACTTTACTTCTAAGGAATAAGTTCAAAATTTATAGAATTTTTATTATTATTATTTTTTTTTTCTGATTCATTTTCTATTTCTTGAAATTATTGCAGACTAGTATTATAAACATGAAGAGAATTGGTGAAATTTGATTGATTTTATTGTCAAATTTTACAGAGATAAAATATACAATTTATATGTTCAGAATTTTATCTAAAATATTATGTTACTTGGTTTTTATTTAAATATTACTATTGAATATGATGCATTTTATCTGAATTATAAAGTTTATTTTATGCAATAACATTTTCTAATTACTGGTAAATAACAATTCTAGTTAAAAAACAAATTACAGAATCTGCTATTATAGGACGGAATAAAATTGGTAAAATATAAAGTTGATTTTACTCCCAAATTTTACATATATGTACATTTTATACGTTTAAAATTTCATAATATTTAAAATATGCTATATATGTTTTTAAATATTAAATTGAATATGAAGAATTTAAATATTACTATTGTCATTTAAATTGAATTTAAATATTACTATTGTCATTTAAATTGAATTTAAATATTACTATTGTCATTTAAATTGAATTTAAATATTACTATTGTCATTTAAATTGAATTTAAATATTACTATTGTCATTTAAATTGAATTTAAATATTACTATTGTCATTTAAATTGAATTTAAATATTACTATTGTCATTTAAATTGAATTTAAATATTACTATTGTCATTTAAATTGAATTTAAATATTACTATTGTCATTTAAATTGAATTTAAATATTACTATTGTCATTTAAATTGAATTTAAACATTACTATTGAATATGATGTATTTTATTTGAATAGTAAAGTTTATTTTTAGTAATAACATTTTCTATGTCGAAAGAAAAGTATTTCTAGTAAATAATAAAATCAATTTAAAAAAAAATGCAAATGTTACCCCTTTAAATAAATAAAAAAAGAATGAAAACAACTTTTCGAAAAACGCCTGTTTTGTTTTTCGAAATATGATGCGAAAAGAAATTTAACTAACAAAAGAAAATCTCCTTTCTATAAAGATATATTTGTTTGTCCAATAGAAAAAAAGACGAACAGTCGAACACTCTCATCATTTGTTCCCATGTCTTCCATTTTTGCACTCTTAAGATAGGAATTTCATTCCCATTCTTCTGCGAAAAATAACGCCCACCAGAAGCAAGTTCGCCAAGCAATGTCGTCTTTTGGGGGAAATATGTAGCTGTCATTACACACCACTATCTATCTTTCTTTGCGAAAATCGAATCGACTCAACATGGCCCATCGCAGACGATAATATTTCGCATTGTTCTGTTCACAGCTGTTCTGTTTCATTCGTTTTATTGCTTTAGAATTCTGCAGAGTTCTGTATGAAGTGAATGAATAAAAGTGAAGTATAGGGTTCTTAAAGAACTCAAAACGACTGGTGTTTAATATATTTTTTCTTTCGAAGTCATTCCTTTTCGATTTTGTATTCTGTCCTAAAAATACAATTTTGATCTTGTTAAAAGACATATAAAACTTCATATTTGGCTTGACAAAAAGCAGTAAAATATAAGATAGGTTTCGTAGTAAAGAACAGAAATATTCGTCAAAGAATTAGTAAATACTTCTACTACAAATTCAACGACAGAAAATTTTATGTACATAATAAATGAAAAGAAACAAATAATGAACAAAACACAGAAAACAATTTTGCATGAGTTGTTGCACATAGTCCAGATTAAGTAAACTTAATTATATAATCTTGATTAATGTCAATTATAATATATTGAGATGAATTTTAATGAATTAATGTGAATATGTTATTATATTAATAAGATTATATTAAATTAAATATTATAATTATATTATATTAATTAATGCGATTATATTAATTATTATATTAATGACGCAGACGATAATATTTCGCATTATTCTGTTCGCAGCTGTTCTGTTTCATTCGTTTTATTGCTTTAGAATTCCGAGTTCTGTACGAAGTGAATGAATAAAAGTGAAGTAAGGGTTCTTAAGGGTATAAGATGATTTCTAATGTATTTTTAATACGAATTCTAATGAATTAATGTCAATGTATTATTATTATTAATAAGACTATATATTTAAATTATATTATATTATATTAATTAATGACGTTATATTAATTTGAATATATTAAGAGCATTTATTGTGGTTAAGATTCGAGAAAAGCAGCACAAAAAGATTTCAATTTCACAGAAGAAAAACTGCTGTTGGTGAAAGTGTGGCACTCAAGCGGAACGTTGACCAAGCATGACCGATTGACAGAACTTGAGTTATTTTTTGCCCCCTCTCGTCTTACAGGGAGGTAGAGAGCACTGGAAATCCAATCCAGTATCACGTCAAAGATCAAGGACGCACGAGGAGCTACGAGAGGGAGGGCAAACTGAACCCCTGAGTAAATAGAATTTGAAGGAACCGTGCCTCCTTGGCGGGAGAGTGGTATAGTCGATGGTATACTTAAGTCGCACAACGACCTCTAATTCCTATTTTAATCTGTTTGGTAGCATGGCCTTGATCCTATGAATGTCCCATGATTGAGCATTTAAAGTTAACAATAGTTAAATTAAAATTTAAATTATTAAAGTTTTCTACTACCAAATATAAGTTAACAAAACAGGTTAATAAATAATCAAATTTAAAAACTAAACAAATCAAAAGAGACATCAATTTAAACTAATAATCGAATTACTGAAGCAACTGACATGGACAAAATCTTGCAAGAATAAAAATGACGAAAATAAGATTTAGAACAGTTGAGAAGAAAAAGACAAATGTTTTGAGAGTATAAATTCTATTACTCAGTAGGGATACATTGAAAATACATCAGAAATGAGTATGCTAGGAAATAAACTTAAAATGTTGAGAACAGACCTCGGTCTTTCTCTATTGTCCAACTGAGCAGGATTGTAATTTGGAATACTGTAAAATGAAGTTAATATTTGAGAATGTTTTATAAAAATTGTTAGAAATCTTATGTACAACTTGTCTAAAGTTAGGGAGTGATAGAGCATATCCAATGTTCTCATTTCTGAAGTACCATGGAAGATTAGTAATCATTCTCAAGGTTTTATTTTCTAGTCATTGAATGACCTCCATGTTCATGCGTTCTGTAGAATACCAAACTGGGTTCGCATATGTTATAGCTGGATGAAGATAAGCGAGATAAATAGGCCATTTATTGCTGCGAGAAAACTTATCCTTTAATTTCTATGTCCTCTAAAAGGCATCTAAGTTCAAGTTAAAATTATTTCTAACATTATAAATGTGTGTACCGTAATTTAATTTATCAAGTGTAACACCTAAGTTCTTAACTCACGTGGACCAGCAAATGGTGATATCAGGGTTATGTTCACATCTGAAGAACACTGCAGTTTTCTCGACCACAGAACCCATGATTTTCCATCTGACTAACCAGTCCTCTAGTTGCGAAATGTACATTCTAGATTCTTTGTGACTATTTTTACCCTAAGTGAAAATATCAGTATCATCGGCATATAGACTGTTTTATTTTGTGGTGCATATGGATGTAGATATTGAAGAAACATGGACGAAAGACAGACACCTGAAGTACACCAGCTATAATTTTGGGAGGTGTGGAGGTCTGGTTTTTCAACAGCAATTGTCTCCTTGGCAAAACTTTACAATCCCTCTTTTTTTTTTTTTTTAGGGGGGTAGTTGTTCTTGGTATTCTCTGCAACCGCCAAATTTACATTATCAGTGTGAATTCCAATTCCTGCGTATGAAGTGAAATTGCGTTTTTCCATATTGGCTTTCAATAACGTTCAACATGGAAATTGAAACTACAGAGACAAATGGATCTACACAGATCCCTAAGTACCTTTATCGCTTTTCCAATCTCGCCTTAGAATATAACGAATAAAAAAATTTATGAATAATTAACTGAACTCTCTAAATAAAAGGATATTGAAATATTGGACGGCATTCATTCTCCACGGTATAGTAAGGTCTGCTACAGAAAAGAAAGATCTAGCCATTTGAAGATCTGCAAGCCACGCTCAGGGATATACAGGAGAGAGTAAGTTTATTTGATAATTTCTCCTTAGTAAACTGTTTTCATAAGCCCAACGCTGAAGCTCTTCCAAAAAGAAGTGGCAACAATTTAAATAGTTGTGATAATCAACTAAACAGTTATGGAGGCTAATTTTAAGTTAAATTTTGCTGTAAATGACGCTGCACTGTTAAATTACACCGTTACCAAGCAGAGAAGAAACCAAAATTTTCCAAAAGTCTATGCATACTAGTAGTATAATGAGGTAGCTTGTCTCTTTCATCAGTCTTGAGAACTTCGATGGCCAGGTTAATAAACTTAAACTATTTAAAATAAAGCAGATAAGGTACAAGCCTTTATTATTGGCTTTCCAAAACAATCAAAATACTACCTAATGACCCATTTTATTACTGAGCTTCGCATTTGCTATTGGTGATTGTGGGCTTACAATGAAATTACTGAACTTTCAACAAAAATGATGTAGGCGAAGCGTATTGACATGATAGACATCTCCATTGTGGATGTGCATTATAGGATAGAGCTGACATAAATAAAGCTACATTTAAAGGTGTCGCTGACATTTTCATTCAGCAAAATATTCGTATATACCCTCTTCAGATCTCTACGGCATTAAAACAATATTTTCTCTTAACTTTCAAATCTTCCTCTCTTTACAATAAATTATGTTTACGTTCGAATAGCTGAATCTAATTTTGAGCATGATTTCAACATTTTGCTTTTCGTTAACAATAATTGTATCTAAGCCATGTGATTATAATGTACATCACCATAATGGGGATGAAAGAGAATTAGCAATATTGGCAAAGCTGGCTTCTACTTAGCTGGTAATGTGGACTTTTGATGTGGATGGTGGACTTTTTGTGTCATCTACTTAGATTGGCTTAAATTCTGCAACCACTGTCAATCTAGGTTTCATAAATAACTTTCATTTTAACATTCAATTTTCTCATTTTCAGAATTGTAATAGACAACACAGAAGTCATTATTTATTTCAACTTCTCTTACTTCCTTCACTTCCAACTGTCAGATTACTGCAGGTCTAAGTTGTCCTCCACACTTGATTCCACCTTCAACTACTATCCTACTGCTTTCAATAACCTATGTGATCTGGATCATGAAGTAGAAAAACTAATTAACACAATCCCTAATGTCTTTAAATCTGCTTCTAAGAAAACTATCTCTAAGAATAATAGTTGCCTTCCATTGCAAATTAAATCTCTTATTACTAATCATAATGAAGACTAGAAAAATGGCAAATCTTCCGAAATGCAGCCAGAAAATCTCTTTATAACTTCGTTCAAACCGTTCTAAGAAGAGCTTTTGCTAAGTATAAACAGGATTCTTGGGATCAATACCTGAACATTTTGGATTGTACTGACTGCTCCATTTGGAAAACAGAAATTCGTCTAAACAGAAAAAATTGTAACATTGGTAATCTTAACTCGAGCTCCAACATTCTAACTCTACTACTGGGTAAAAGCAAGAATTACTAGCAGATAGTCTCCAAGAACAGTTTCTTGAGAGTAACATTTAAAATCCACTAACTACAACTCCTTAACACACTGTATATAACTCCATTATTAAATTTAATTCCTCCGTTCACACTGCTAAAACCATACGTACTAAAGCTTTCTTCCTAACTTAACTGACTGGACTTCTATTAAAATTAATAAGGCTTCTGGCATTGATGGAATCTCCAATTAAATGCTTAAAAATCGTAGAGTAAAAGTCATCTTTCAAATCTGCCCTATTGTTGACTCGGTAGTCAGAAAGTTGAAAGACTGCAAGGATTATTTCAATCTGAAAATATTCCAACTTCTCCATCTAACTGCAGAATTACTCAAACAAGAAACCAGGTGAAAAGCAGCAGCAGTTTGGCTTCACGGAAAAATATTTTTACCAGTCATCACAATTCAATCTTACTGAGACTCTTTCGGGAGGTGCTGTCATTATGTTCCTCGTTGTAGCCAAAGTTTTTGATAGAATATGGATAAACAGATTGGTTGTTGAAGAAGCAACAAAAATAAGCTCTTCAATTACGATACATAGGGCATCATAAATGATCTCCAATTGCAAATTATTAACTGCTGTGAATGAAACTGAACCGAATGGAAATGTTATTAAACAACCCACAGTTCAAAAACAAATTATTTAATTGAGTTAAACTGTGTTACTGGATGTATTTATCGGTATGAAATACTGAACCACCACCCGATCTCCATCATTGGTCCACAAGCTTATCTCTTACAACTTCTCGCCCATTTTGGTCAAAATTATCTAAACTTATCCTTCTAATAGAAATTTTATGGTTGCAGTCAGCAAAATTGTCTCTCCTAGCAGAGAAATCAAAGCTATTATTTCTCGGGATCTATAGTGGGTTCATTTCTGTTCAACATTTATATAAATGATATCCGGCAGTCTCACAAGCTCAGTTTGTATGCTGAGGATTCAGTAATTCTTACTCAAAGTCGAAATTTAAACATTCTCTCCAAAACTTTTCAGAAATACTATCTGATTTATAATTATGGCTAATTAGGTGAATTCCAACTGAACATAGATAAGACTGAAGCAGTTCTATTCATTAGCAAAATATCGTACATTACATTATTCCAAATACATTATTCCATTACTCCAAATATCATTATTTTTAATAGACCCATCACCAAGTTAACCGAAGTAAATTATTTAGACGTTATACTTACAGGAAATTGCATTACCGTAATCATGTCGAAAACCTCAGAAATCAGTTTAACACTAAGCTTGTTATTCGCTATCTTCTCATTTGCAGAAATTCTAATCTTTCAATAACCAGACAAGAAACGACTTTATCTTGCTTAGCAAATTTATATTATTTACTGCGAAATATTATAAATTTCAAACTTTAAATTTTACATTGATGTTTTTTTTAAAATAAAATTTAAAAATATTTTACTTTCAGCAACCGGACAATCCCCAGTTATATCTGCTCGTTAAAAAAATTGATGCAGACTTGTGCAGAGAATTCTCTATAAAATTGTCTAGTTCTAAATTCGAATTTAAAAATAAAAAGAATTGTATTTATTTATCAAAATCAATTTTTTACGCAGTCAAAAATTAAAGGTTTTCAGGAAGAGTTTCACTATTTCGTCCGAAAACTGGTTTATGCATACGTTATTTATCTACTCTAAGGAATAAAAATAAATAAAATAAAACCTTTTTTGGGGAGGGGAGGATTAAATAAATCGCATGTAGAGAAATTAATCAATTTCTAATCTGTAGGATTTGCAACTTGATGTAACACAAAAATTAGAACACGTGTCCAAATTTAATTTTGTTTTCCTTTGTAGGGGATGTGTTGATAGTGAGGCCCTTCAAAAGTGTAAGCCGTATGTCAGGAATAGAGATTCGTTTTTTGTTCCAGCTCGTTGTTATGGCAACACCACCCCGTTTTACGACCCCGTCAGGAACGAAGGTATTAAATTTCTTTCCACTGGTCCTGCGTTTTTCTTCTGCACATATAAGTACCCTTAAAAAAATTTGGGGAAAATTTATTAATTTTTATTGTTAATCTTTTTGCTGCAAAAAATGAAACAAGTAAAAGTAAAAAATTCTCAAGTTATGATAGAATTGAAAAATGAAATAGAACGAAGATAAATGTTTATTTTCCCCGTGTGTAATTTAAACATAAATAATAATAGAGGGGTAACACATAAAATTAGGAATATACTAGAAAAATATAGCTATTAATAAAAGTATTGCTATATAGCAACATACAAAAAAAGAATTCTATCTAAAAATTAGACATTTGGAGCCAAACTCTTTAAGTAATTGCTCTGCGTTTTATTGAATAATAAAATTGAACTTTTCCTGTGATGTTTATGTAGGTACACATTTTCTGTATACTGATTGAGAATAGAACAATCTTTTGAACAGAAGTTATAAATTAACCAAAATATATATTTAATTGAAAAGGAATTAAAATTGCCAGAATGTATTTTTTTATTGGCGCAACAGCCCAACGGTGGGCCAATATCGTCTGCCTACTGGTAGATATCAGAATGTAGTTCCTAACCCTTATTCAAACTGTCAAATTATTCCATAATTCGAACTTCGAAAAACTGCCTCAGATGATTTTAATGAGATGGAAAAGGATATAAAAACTATTAATATCCTCCAAAATATCAGTTTTTGCATCTTTTCAGTTGGAAAAGGTACTGATTCACTTTTAGGTGAGAAGCGAGGGTGTGACAACAGGATTGTAACCAATGGCTACTAACAAGCAACTGCAGATTCCTTTCTTAATCTTCTAGGAGGTCTTCTGAAAATAGAGCGACTCGCTTGAAAACAGTAATAGTTTGAAATGTCATCTTTATACAGTTACACGGATGAAAAGATTAGTTAGTTTTAGCAATGTTTGTATGCTCTAACTAATTGGCACTGCAGCCTATGGTGAGCCAAGACCGTCTGCTTACCGGCAGATTTCGAGACACGGGGAAATGTTGTCAGCCCTACGCCCAACGCTCTCCGAACCTCTACAAGCAACTATGCCACCACCGGGAACCTGTGGTACCGAGCGTCAGAAATACAGACATTGTAGTGAATCTAATTATGAGAAGAATTGAAAGTTAATATGGAAAAAGAGAAATGAAAAATTTGAGGTTTTGCAAAGTTTTGAAATATTTTCCATTTTTGTCTGCTTATGTAAACGGATAGGGATACTTAGCTTCAAGCCTTTTTAGAGCCAATGACACAGACACACACACACACACACACACACACACAACGAATATATATATATTAAAATCAATTTAACAGAGAAAAGTCTACTGAGAAAATTATTTACTCTAAAATTCCTATTTAATGACAAGAGCAACGCTGATGTTTTATTCTAAGTAATAATTTTATTCAATAAATATTTTAATTCAATGCTCTGGGATAGTGGCTATCCTAAATAAATATAACTCAAATATCCTCCGAGATATCATGACAAGAAAAAAAAATAATAAGGCAAAAAAATACGTAACCTAAATATTTTATCATTTGTCATTTAACGTATTGTCCTCGATGACTTGGCATGCAGACACAATTTATTTTGTATATATTTGACACAATTTATCGATAGTTTTTCTGACTCGCTAAATTATCTGTAGTGCACTCCAGTGAGAAAAAATGCTTGAGTATGAAAGTGTAAATCATAATCAAGCTTAAAATTAAATATTTTTTGTTTCTTAAAAAAAATCATTCCTTTTACGTTATTTTATACATCTCCAGCATAATCTTCAACTGTATCAGGCTTTCAATAAGAATTTTAAATATTTCTCTCCAATATTTTTTTCCCCATGAATTCATAGAAGGGATTTAAAATATCTCCTCTTATCAGGAGTATAAGAATGATCATCATATATAAGATATATTGCCTGTTTTATTTATGAGTTTACAGTTATGAGTTCGCAGAATAAATAAATTATATTCTGCGAACTCATGATGCAGGCGCGTCTTGGTACATCTAATATAACAGGTTCTATGTTTCACTTTAAGTGATCGCAGTGACCATCCCTAGATGCGCACAGTTGATTGTGGACAGCAGAGCAAACCCGACTCCTAGTTGAAGTTGCAGTAGTAAGTAGCTCTTTTGGTTCAACTTACACCTGCGAATTATTTTTTTCGAAAATGAAATTGACCGAACACAAAACAGGCTCAAAGATATAGAACATTAACCTGCAACACACATTACGATGTGCAAATACCCAAACTGAGATCGATTTGCAAAAGCTCAGTGAAAGAGTGGAGAAACAAATATCGCACTGGTAAAATAAATATTTTTGAATGATTTCATTTTTTTTATTATTTCGTTTATATTTCATTTTTAGTGTTTAGTTTTTTTCTTTACAATGTGCGTTTAGTATCATTATAATTACATTATCTATGTTTACATGTTAGAATAACGGTAAACACAAAAATATTAACTCATTATGTTTCAATTTGTTGATAGACAGAGAAGGAACATGTCCTTTTTGGAAGGACACCTAATTGTTTGTCATTTAACTTTTTGTGCTCGATGGCTGTGAATGTCGACGCGATTTTGACAGAGACATGTTCTTTATGGAAGGACTATAGATTAAAAAAATCATTTACACTATTACAAAAGCGTTATAGTTAGAATAATCTAAAAATGCATAAATTAAACTAATTAAACCAATAATAATGTAAGAATAATATTTTTAATATTCAAAGCATTGAGACATTTCGAGTTTAAAACTGAAAAAGAAAATTGTTGAATTTTTTTTATACTGTTTCTGTTTACATCAACGCCAGCGTCCATGTTTTAACTATCTAATATTTTATAATTATAATTCATTATCTTAAAAGTCTATTATAATTATAACTTAATTTTTTTTTCATTAATTTTAGCATTAAGTTGAAATTCAAAGATCTCGTCCAACATTAACTATGCAAGCCATATAAAGAAAAAAGGGACAGATGGACGAGTGACTAGTGTTCTGGGGTTGAGTGCAACAGCTTTTCAAATCCCGGCCGTGTCTTGGATATTTGTAGTGGTTCGGAATCCGCTTTAAACCGTAGGTTCCGATCTAATATGACTGTAGAGCATTGGGTGTAAGGCTGACAACTCTACCCTGTAAAAAAAAAGGAAAGCATCTCCTATCTGCCAGTAGGCAGACGGCCCACCATTGTTGCTCTAATGAAGAAGATATAAAATGAAAAATCATTTACTTTAATTCTGATGTGTATGCAGTTTCATTTATATGAATACCTAGCGATCAATCACAGAGGCTGTTCACACATTTTAGTAACGATTTTGAAAAAAAATATTTGTATTAATGATAAGAAATTTGGGCCTGAATGGGCGCTCGGTACCACAGGTTTCGAGTTCGAGTCCCGGCGGTGCCATGGATGTTTGTAGTGGTTCGAAATCCACTTTAAACCGTTGGTCAAGGTCCTAATAGGATCGTAGAGCGTTGCGAGGGCATTGTTACTCCGCGTCCGTATCTTCAAGTTACGCGCGCCCCCTGGGTTATGGAAAGTGAGTAACGTCTGTGCAACGCTTGCCTTAAGGCATCCAAGACCAAGCTGTCTAAGTGTTTGCCAGCTGCATTGGAACAAAAAAAAATGATAAGAAATTTTCTTTCTAATATACTCAGTTTGGTAGGCCTTTTGTTAAACTATCATATTATATTTTGATTTCCAAGATAAAAAAAGGTTTTTTTTTTTTTTTGAAACATCAAGATAGACTGAATTCTACCCCTCTACTACAATCTTTCCGAGCCCATCCAATGTCTTGAAATGACACTGTTATAAAGAGTTTGTTTTGAAAGTTCAAGTACACCGTAACTGGTTGAGGTGCATTTAAATGGAATGGCCTCAATTCTGGTTTAATTTTTCATTTTCAACAAATATAGAGCACTGCATTTACAGGCGTGGCTAACCTTATCCTGATGGAACTTAACACACTGAAGATTGTTTGGATAAATTGATAGGATGTCTTCTTGGAAAATTTGTATTTAAACATATTTCAGATAGTAAACCGACAGTTTTTCTACTTCGATTATTTTAAATTTTACGTTATAAGAGAATCCATTATTAATCATGAAATCTTTAGTAGCACTTTCCAGTTTTCTCTAAACCAGGGGTCTCCAAACTACGGTCAAATCCGGCCCGCCAGTGTCATCAATCCGGCCAGCGACAGCGAATAGTTTATTGCTGCTGTAATAAGTTGGATAAAAAAAACACATTAAAACACTGGAAATTATAGATAATGGCAGAGAAATTAAAACGGTTTTGGCCCTTGGTACTTACTGCAGTAAACAGTATGGCCCTAAGCCTGGAAAGTTTGGAGACCCCTGCTCTAAACCAACATGTTAGGCTTTTCTCCTTTTTTTTACGGTAATAAATCGATCTTTTTTTTATTGTTATCAGATAAATATGTTCAAGCCCCATCAATTGTAACTAAAATTTTGCATTTTTTCACCTGTCTAATTTTCATACAACAATTTACACAAGTCTTACGCTGAGAAACTTGTTTTGGCGTTAGCGGTGAACGATTTTGTTTAAAATTCCAACAGAGCTGTCTAAAGATTTTGCGATCGTTCTTTTGAGAATTGGAATGGTTTTTTTTTTAAACATGAGATGCGACTTTACATATAATAAAAGGGGGAAAAGTACCTTTTTTATTCACTTTTATATCATGTATTAGTTGTATTTTATAATTTCTAATCATCGTCCAACTGTTAAAATATTACGATCGATTGGATCTGCAGTTTTATCCCCTTCTTTCTTTTTCAAATTTTTTTCTTTTGGTTGAAAGAAAATAAATGTTACGATTCCTTTCCTTTAAAATTGTATTTATAATCCACCATAGGCAACGAAATCAAGAATTTCGAGTTTCAGAGTAAACAACTCTGTATAAGTCAAATTAGCTTTCATATTATTCGTACAATAAAAGGGGAAGATAGTTGTTTGAATAAAAATATTATTTTAATTTTTTTTGTTTCGTTTAATTTATTTCCTTTATAAAAGATTAATTTTCACCTTTGTCAACTTCATTTATCTCTAACATTGTAACAGCATTTGACTAGCGTGCCTTACGCTGAGAAATAAGTTTTGGCGTTAGGTGTGAACAATTTTGTTTAAAATCCCAATAGAGCCATCTAAAGATTTTGCGATAGTTCTATAGAGGATTGGAATATTTTTTAAATGTGAGATACGACTTTTGATATAATAAAAGGTGCTTGTGTTGGATTTGCTTTTTTTTACCTTTTTTTTTTCACTCAAACTTTTACTGTTTTCTTTCTTTTACGTCTAGAAATATTAAAATCATGCTTTTCATATCCCAATTGAATAAAAGTATTTCTCTTCGTAAAGGGGAACAATAAAACTTTCCATTTTTTATTTTCCAGCGATATTTTGAAGCAAATAATAATTTTATTGAATAATAAATAATTTTAATTAATTTAATAATTTTAATTAAATCCAATTCCGAAATAATGTCATTCAAAGGTTTTTTTTTTTTATTCATTTAATTCATGAAGATCATTACAAAAATGTCTGAACACCCTGTGTATAAGTCAAAAGTTAAAAGTAAAAAGTCAATAAGTTCTTATTATTCATACAATAAAACAAGTAATATATATATAAAAAAAAAAAATTAAAGTCAATTCCTACTTTTTTTTTACTATATTGCAGAAAAGTCCTTTACAAATAAAGTTGAAACTTTTCTTTTACATCTGGCGCCATCTATTATTAGATACATGCAACTTAAATGTAAGAAAAAACTATAATTAATTAATTAATTTTAATTACTGAATTAATATTTGAAAAAACTGTATTCACATCCAGTGCCATCCACTAAAAGTTAAAAAAATGTATTTGAAGTTGAGTGGATGAATAAAAAGTATCTAACTAAAGATGGAAAATTTGAACAAGATATATATAGGGAGAGTGTGAACTAATAGAAAGAATTGAAAAAAACGGGAATATAGTAGTTGAATAAAAATATTATTTAATTTTTTTTATCGTCTGGTACTATAGCAAAGAAACGGAATTTCTGACATGAACATTAAGAAAATTTAACCATTCATAACATGTTTATCTAGATTCACGATTGCGTATAGTCTGAGAGAAAGATTGTGTAGTTTTGATGCAACTTTACGTAACTTTCCAAAACTTTGTGTCGTCATGCAACTATGGTTGACGCAAAGACTAACTTATTAGTTCGATGCTTTACCAAATTTAAAACTCTCTCAATTCCTTTTATTTAATTATGTGCTAGAATAAAGAGTATTAGAAGTCGATAAGAAAGAAAGCTTTGGAAATTCATAAATAAAAATTTTAAAGACAATGGCATAAGCAAGATATTATGAAAGGAAATTCAGTTGTAATTACTTTGTATTTATTTTGTTAATACATTTTAAAAATCTTTAAAATATTATTTAAGTTATAATACTTCTTGAAATAAATTTAAATATTCGTTTGTAATAAAACGGTTTAATATAAAAGTAATTGTATTGAAAGATGTTTTTTTCCCCTCAAATTAACGTTAATTACTAGCATATAATAGCTATGCTTTAAAAGCAATTTTAGTAACAACATAATTTGTCTATGGATTTCCATTTTTTTCTCTTGACGAAATAAAATCTTAAGAAGAATCTCTTTTAAATATGAGAAACGTACTGAATTCTACCCATAAATAAATTGTTACTTAATGTTCTAACTATTTCTCAATAGTTTTACATAATGCTGTCGTAAAGTATGCTTGCATCATTAACTTTACAGCATGTGTAATTCGTTGCAAGGGAAATATTCTGTATAATAGTCTTCTACGAAGTACTCTTCAAATGCCATAAAATGACAAACTATTTAGTCACGAACTGAATTATTCAAATGAAAAGTGCATTTTGCTACTCGTGCTTTGTTTAACAAACTCTGTTATCCGAATTAGACTTTGTAGGAGAGAGTTAATTTAAAATTGAATTTTACATGCTTGAAGTTTGGAATATTTTTAATTTTGTTCAAACGTTAAATGTTTTGCAATTTTGTATTTAATGCATCTGAGTGGAATGTTTTTATTTCTTTCAAGACAGTTAATAAATTCATGTAACGTTTTGTAATAATAATACTACAATCTATTCCTCTTATGACCCAGTGATAGTTGGCTTGAAACATTCATTGCAATTATTGATTTTAAAAAACGGTGACTCGGTGGTGAGTGAGGCAGCATCGACAATTAGATTGAGGGGTGAAGTTAGAATCAGCAGGTTTGAATCAACAATTAGATTGACAGGTAGGAGTTTGAATCAATAGTTTTGAATTGAACAGTTAGATCGACAGGTAGAATTTGAATCGATAGTTTTGAATTGAACAGTTAGATCGGTAGGTGGAATTTGAATCATTAGTTTTGAATTGAATAGTTAGATCGGCAGGTGGAATTTGAATCAGCAGTTTTGAATTGAACAGTTAGATCGATAGGTGGAATTTGAATCAACAGTTTTGAATCAATAGTTAAACAGACAAGTGGGAGTTTCTTGTTTTCTCTACGTTTTCTGATCTCATGTTCGTCTTGGTTATCTTATCCTTCCAAGATCCCTATAAGTATATGAGCTTGGAACTGATACACCTTACCTATATAAGTATGCATAGTGATTATAAAAAAAAATCTTTCTCTATAAACGAGTCCTTAGCTATGATACCATTCACATAAACTGAATGAAATTTTAATTTAAGGTATTTTGAGGTATACGCTCAAGAATCATATGAAAACCAACAATTAAACTCTAACATTTACTGTTATTGTTACACGAATTCAAAAATTTAAAATGGGAACAACTATCTTTTTTACTGAAATGTGACCTCCATTGTCAAAAAAACGTAAATAGCGTTGGAACAATAACTGCAACACGAAAATCGCAGACTCTAGACAAATTAAGAAGAAAAGTGAAAACAACCAATAAGGGCAAAGAAGCAATAGAAAGCAAAACATTTTGTGTTTGAAAATCTTCCACGTGATTTCCTTCACACACGATACAATAGACAGATGGTGTAATCTAGCAAGGCACGTAATCTAGCAAGAGGAATCTATTGAACCTCACATTTGAGGGCCTCTTTAAAATCAAATGCAGTTTGATATATTGCAGCAAATATATATACACACACACACAGTCCAGTCACATTAATGTGACCACCACCTACTTTCGACGTCAACGTGAAATAACCCATCACAAATGGCAGGTGGCAGCACATTACAGTGGAGTGTATATAAAGAATTCCACTTAAATACCACTTAATACCACATTCCACACTCCACTTAATGTCAGAATATGCAAGAGTGTATATTCTGGCTTTTGACAGGTAGTCACATTAATGTGACTGGACTGTGTATATATATAGCGTAAAGTTGTCCTCACCGTTTTCATGCTGTTATTTTTTTTATCTATCATGGATTTCTAATGTAACTAACTAACCAACAAAATTGTGCCAGAAATCCAAAATGAAATAATTTCGTCAACATTTTTTTCTTTAATTTTATCCTTTTATAGTCACTGATAAAAAAAATGAAGAAAGTAGAATTTCTTGTTTTGAAATGAAGATTTTTTGAGTTGTGATTTGGGTGGTATTTTGGTTAATGGTCAGTGGCTTGGATGCCGCAGGCGGGCCACTGACCTCACTACACAAGGAATTTAACAGTGTTTTTGTGCACACCTATGGAAGGATGGTCAGTGGCTTAGAAAAAAAAGAATAGGAACCATACAAATCTTTTTTTTAAAAAAAAAGAGGATTCATTAAATACATTAAGGTCAGCAGAGGTACTTATTATATTGTATCAAATGATAAAAACAACCCTGTAAAGGAAGTTTTAAAAACAAGTATTATGGGGGAGTGGAGAAAGAAAGAAATTAAGACGTCGATTGTCAAAAGAAGGTCACGAACTGTCAGTTACCGATTTGATTGAAATTTATACTACTTGTAGATGTTTAATAGGTTGTTAATTGGACAAAATAGTAGAGCCAACCTTTTAATAATCGACAAAACGTTTTCATATTGTTAAGGCGCTTCTCTAATAAACGATATCGTGTTTAAGTGGATAAAAATGCGATATAACAATCGAAAGGACGTGCAACGTATGTAATTAAAATGGCCGGGAAGGGAAAAAAATTAAATGTGGATTTCTAGTTAGTTCCTTTAATTACAATGTTACGAGATCACTTATCTGCGATCTGTTTTAAAAGCGCTTAAATTTTTCATAATCTATTATATTGGAAATTTATCTTGATGTGGATCCCACTATTTGGGACAATTCACTTCTTGCGATGATATACTCGAAGTATAAATTACAATCAAATCGGTGACTTCCGCTTGTGAGCGGATTGACTATGTTGAAGTCGATTTCAAGTTTATAGAAGAACAAGTAATATAAAAAAAAATGTTAAAGTCAATTCCTACTTTTTTTTTCACTCTATTGCAGAAAGTCCTTTATAAATAATTTTCATTTTTTTTTCAAATTTATCCGGCGCCCTCTACTGGTAGATACATGCAATTTAAATCTAAAAAAAAACCTAAAATTAATTAATTAAATTTAATTACTGAATTAATATTTGAAAAAACTGTATTAACATCAAATGTCCTCCACTACAAGTTCAAAAAAAATGTATTTGAACTTGAGTGGATGAATAAGAAGTATTTTATGAACGATTGAAAATTTGAACAAGATATATATAGGGAGAGTGTGAGCTAATAGAAGGAATTGAAAAAAATGATACAATAAGGTCAAATCATGGATACTACTTCAGAGGAAGTCACTGCCCACCTACGGCTGCCAAGCCAATTATGATGATGGTGATATATATGTACATCTATCTATAACATATATATCTGAATATATTTATACGAAATATGTTTTGATAATCAATATGTACATTTTAACATCCTCTGTAATTTTAATTTTTTGAAATTTCTAAATTTCTTTTTCTAAAAAATGTTATACATGAAAGTAACACTTAAGATATTTGATGTTTAATTCACAGGACTCATGGTCAATGGTAATCCGCGCAGTCTGCTAGCAGGAGAACGTAGTTGATTGGTGTCATTTCTTTGCTCCAATTGTAGTGTATCTGCCAATCTATTAGCTAGTCAGGTTGCCAAGTTGGTCTATCGATAGTCCGTTTGCCTACTTGGAGTTTCCCGGGATATTCTCCCATACGATAGGCAAAGGCTTTAGGTTCTCCCAGAATGCCTAGTCTAATATAATAGGCTTATTACTAGTGTATAGACATATATATATATACACTGAAGTGACAAAAGTCATGGGATAGCAATATGCAAATTTTCAGATGGCAGTAGCATCGCGTAGAACAGGTATAAATGCGCAGTGCTTTCGCAGAGCTTTCATTTCTGTTCAAGTTATTCATGTGAAGAGGTTTTGACTTGATGATGACCGCACGACGGGAATTAACAGACTTTGAACGCGGAATGTTAGTTGGAGCTAGACGCATGGGTCATGCCTTTTCGGAAATCGTTAGGGAATTCAACATTCCCAGATCCACTGTGTCAAGAGTGTGCCGAGAGTATGAAATTTCAGGCATAACATCCCACCATGGACAGCGCAGTGGTCGACCGCCTGCACTTAACGACCGAGACCGGCGACGTCTGCAAAGAGTCGTAAATTCTAACAGACAAGCAACACTGCGTCAAATAACCGCAGAAATCAATGTGGGACGTACAAGGGACTTGTCTGTTAGAACTGTGCGGAGAAATTTGGCTTTCTTGGGCTATTCCAGCAGAAGACCGACTCGAGTGCCTTTACTGATAGAACGACATCGCTTGCAGCGACTCTCGTGGGCACGTGAGCATATCGGTTGGTCCCTAGATGAATGGAAAACCGTGGCCTGGTCCGATGAGTCACGATTTCAGTTGGTAAGAGCTGATGGTAGGGTTCGAGTGTGGCGCAGACCCCACGAAGCCATGGACCCAAACTGTCAGCAAGGCACTGTTCCAGCTGGTGGTGGCTCCGTAATGGTGTGGGCTGTTTTTTCATGGCACGGACTTGGTCCTCTGGGGCGACTGGACCGAACATTGACTGGAAATGCTTATGTTCAGCTACTTGGAGATCACTTGCAGCCATTCATGGACTTCATGTACCCAAACAACGATGGGATTTTTATGGATGACAATGCGCCATGTCACCGGGCCACAACTGTTCGCGATTGGTTTGAAGAACATTCTGGACAATTCCAACGAATGATCTGGCCACCTAGATCGCCCGACATGAATCCCATCGAGCATTTATGGGACATCATCGAGAGGTCTGTTCGTGCCCAAAATCCTGCACCATCAACGCTTTCACAATTATGGACGTCTGTCGAGACAGCATGGCTCAATATTCCTGCAGAAGACTTCCAACGACTTGTTGAGTCCATGCCACGTCGAGTTGCTGCACTTCGCCGGGCGAAAGGAGGGCCGACACGATATTAAGAGATATCCCATGACTTTTGTCACTTCAGTGTACATTGAACACTTCACCTACCGACACATAAAAATAATACTTAATTATGTTAACACATTCAACGACAATGTTTCAAGAAAAATCTTTATTCATCATAAGAAACTAACGATTCATTTATTTGTAAGTACAATATATTCTCTATGTATCGAACTTATTAGATTTAAGAAAGAAAAATCAATATATTTTGGTAGATTTTATAGAGAAATGAATGCACAAATAATTTTGAATTTAATCAGACGAAATGGGCCTGCTAAAAAGAGACGAAGTAGACGGTAGCTGAGCTCAAAACCCGAAACTCGAAGTCTTCTGTATTTGTAGAGAATGGAGGAAAACTGTAGGTACAAAGTAGTAGCTCCTTCCCCATCCCCCACAGTGCACCCTGGGTAACAGTGTATCTGCCAATCTAACAGCAAATGATTTAATTAAAACTGTCAGAGCACAAGTTAGGGCGGAATATGTGTGTTATCTAGATTCAGTATTATTTCATGGTAAAAACTGAATTATTTCTTATAATAACGAGATGTTTAGCCATATTTATTAAAATTGCAGAGACAGCACTACACAACTGCAACGTATAGCACACAAAACAAAATTATGTAAAAAATATTTACAAAATCATCTTAAAAGCAAATTCATTTAAGTGTCTTTGTACCCTACGTACTGTCTGGAGCTCGTGTCGTGGAGACTGTCCACTCCCTATTTTCTCCCTTTCTCTCCAATCGACGCTGGGATCAATTTATGCTCAAAGGAACGATCTTTCAATCTTGAACTCTATCCCGTTCGTTATATAGTTTGTTTCGGGATACCATCTTTACTGTCAGGCCTTCGACAACAGTACATTTTGCATTGAATGCAAAATAAATTAAGATGATATTTATATAATTAATATAAACAATAACGTTTTTAAAAAGAATATGTATACATATCTAGAAATGTAATCTGTATACATGTCTAGAATTTTCTTGAATTTTATTTTAGTTAGCTGACTATATTACAGGATTATATATTAACTAATTCTCATATTGTAACTATTATAAAATTCCACATATTTCGAGTTATTTTATTTTTGTACAAAAGTTCTTGTGTGACTTTTTCAATCGCGATCTTTCTAAATATGAAAATGAAACATAAAATCGATCAGAAAATTAAATTATTGGATTCCAGAAATCATTCCTTTTTTTGCACATGTAACAACGTTGCATTTTTTATTTGCTAGGGAGTTGAATTATTACGTCATATGACCTCTTATCTCTTTCTTTGAAATTATTTCTTGTAAGTAAAGAAATATGAAAGAATGACGAATAAGAAAATTAATTTCAGGAAACTATAAATATATATATAAACTGTACTGAAAATAAAATCACAATATTTTCTACTTTCGTATTTTTACTTTCTAAATCATTTCTAATTATCTACGGCAATCATATTTAGTTTGATACCAATATCTGAAAATGACTTGTTGCAAAATAATGCATGATTAATATCTGTTTTCAACATTGAAAAGATAGTAATTATTTTATCAAGAAAGACTAACCATTGTTTCCATTTCTTCAAGTAGGTGTTACTGGTTTTCATTTCGAAATAATTTATCTAATGACTCGTCATGATTGGTAAATAATGCCAATAGTTATTGCTGAAACTAAAAGTAATTCCAGTAATTAGGCTTAATAACGTATCCAATTTGGACGCTTATTATCAATTCATGATGTAACAGCAAATTATAATATGGTGATTAAATTCCCAATTTCATGCTGAGTGTTTATATTTAGAAGGATTTCACAAAGCTACAAATTGCATTTTGAGCCAATGTAGTTTAGAAGATGGGATCTGTAGTTAGTAATGCAAACTGTCTTTCTGATAGTCCATTAGTTGGGGTATTGGACTGGTAAATTACTCGTAATCCGCAAAAATTTATAAATAGTATCTAGCCAGAGAAATGCCTTCACCGACAAATTCTGCTACGGGATTTTCACCAAATTAAATTTTGATTAATTAACAATACATGTATTCACAATGAGTTATTGTGTTTTTCTGAAAAAATAGACCTGTTAGCCTTGACCAATAAAAGTGGAGCAAATTGTAATCAATGTCAAAGTGACAGCTATGACAATGATAGGAAGTCACTGTGAAAAATCGCTGTAACAAAAACACAACTGTGATGGCGACAAATTGCCATTCAAAAATGATAAAGTAAATAATGTGATATCATTTTAATATCACAATAAGAATTCCCCAAACTAATAGACAATTAGTTGGGATATCTGCTAATTGTCCGAAAATTCTGAATTAAGAAAAATGCTTTACCAATACTTATTTTTATAAAGGGGTTATCTCTAAATTAAATTATGAATGTGTTACTAAATTATTACTATTAAGTGTTATAACTCAAATAATAAATTATTAATTTATACTATATTTAAGTATTATACCAAAAATTATATATTCATAATTTCAATATGAGGGAAAATTCATCATGAAATATTATTATGGTAATTATTTTAGATAAATAGGTAATAGGTTTTTTAACAGGTACATAAAAAATTTATTGGGAATAAATTTTCAAATCATTTACATTTACTAAAAAGTAATTAAAAACAATATTAAAAGTTCTAAAATTTGAATACATATTTCACATTTTCTTTTTTTTTTATTGAATTTCTAGGCAAAATTAAGATTAGTAATACTAAAAGTTGTTGTTTGAAATAATATCTACGTTTTGAGTTTAGATTCTTTAAAAAAAAAATGTTTTTTGATCTGAGTCATGGCCATCGTACACAATTGCGTTTATTTCTACGATAAAGACGAATGAAAAATTACCCACTTTTACTTCTATTCTCTATTGTTAATATTTTATCTCTTTATCCTGAATTTTTTTCCATGAAATGTTTAGTAAATTTGCTTTTTCTGTAGTAACATGAAAATGATTAGTTTATTTATCTCGTATACAAAAACAGCAAGTTAATTAATTATAAGTTTAAAAACAAAACTTTTGTAATATAATTTTTTATTTCGTATTTTTTGAACGTCTTATTGAATATATCTATCTCTAAGCTCTTATAGACTTATTGAATATAAACATTTAGTTAGCAAAATAGAGTCATATATATCAATTTAAATAATTTAAATTTATTATGAAATAAAATATAAAAAAATATCCAAAATTATTTTAAAATTTTGACTAAAATTGTTTGATTAAAATGTCTTTTTGCTACATAACATTTTTGCATATCATATTATTACTACATTTAAGTATTATACAGGAAATTATACATTATTATATATATATAATTTATTTAGAAATAGTATAAAATATAATTTCTTTAAAAATTTCACATTTTGAAAAACTTGTGTGCTTTGAATTGTAATAAAGTAAATTTCTTATTTCAATGTAATTTTCGTTAGTAATTTTTTTAAAAGATTCTTACTGCAATTACGATCTGGAATTAATTTTCAACGAAATAAAATAATAATTTTAGTTTATAGGTAACAACCTATAAACTAAAATTATTATTTTATTAATACTAGAAATTATACTAATATATATCGGTTATTATGTAGCAATTACGCTATCTTTTATTTATTATAATTGCTTTATTTTGTGATTGCATCCGATTAATTAGTTTTACAAATCAACTCCAAAAGTTTTCATTAAGACTGATGTCAAAGCTATTTATTCGCTGGCCAATTTACAAACAATATTATTTACTTAAACACACACACATACACACATATATGTGTGTGTATATTTATATATATTATTCTAAATAGAAAAATGACAATGAGTAGAGATTTGTTTGAAACTTTCACAGTCATTTGAAGAGGACATGTAATAATCGTAATAGTGACTTTTATACACTACTAGTGTATTTTTCTCTGCTTAAAATTCTATTCATTGTATAAATTTTCTCTGCACTTTTTCTACACCGCCACGACAAAGCACTAAGAGGATGTTTCACAGTGCGTGTTACACATTCAGGTAGCCAATCTTTTCCAATTATTTTCCTAATATATCTTTTCTTCTACCCTCTGATATACATTTTTCCATCACCACTAAATATAGATATTTTGGTTTCGATACTCCAGATCGTAATGTTACATACTTATATATCCATATATATGCAGATGGTTATCAAAATAGTGGAAACACACTAGAGTAATAAAGAATCATTTACTAATATGACGTAGAACAGCCTTTGGCATGTAATGGAGCTTGGATTCGCCTAGGAATCGAATAGTACAAGTGCGGAATAGTGTTTAGAGGAATATTGAACCCTTCTTCACGAATATATTGTGAAATTTCCGAGAGAGATGTTGGTGGAGGATATCGATTCCTGCTTGATTGCTCTAAAATAGTCCAAAACGGTTCGATGATATTGAGGTCGGAGGACTGTGCGGGCCAAGGTAAATGTTTCACTTTTTCCTCACATTCAACAAACTATCATTGGATAGTTCCCGTTGCATGAATAGATATTATTCTGGAAAATTCCATTTCCTGCATCAAAGGATGGGTCTAGTCAGCTAAAACTTCTCTATATTTCTCCCCAGTGATTCTTTCAGGGTAACGATTGAGGCAGCAGAAAACCCTGACATAGCTACTCATATCATGACAGATCCACCTCCAAACTTGGCGGTTGGAAGGTGAAAATCACGATCACAGGTTTGTGCACGTGTCCTCCAAAACGTGTACCTCCCTGCTGTGGAGAAAAGTGCGAAAGATGATTCGTCTGACCCTATAACTGTCTTCCATTTATGAATCGACCACCATGCTTCACCTTCCGTCCGTCCACTATTTTGCTGTGTGTGTAAGCTGTCATGACTTTAGACACCGTACTTCTAGAAACGCCTAAAGGCTGGGATGTTTCGGTCACAGTTACTCCAGTTAGTCGTGCTCCTACAATTTGGCCTCTTTGAAAGTCTATGAGGTCATTTTACGCTATATTTTACGCTTTTGACAAAAATCCAAGATGTATATAACATCATTAAAGATACGGCATACTACCATGATATCTACTTTTTAGATTAAAAAAAAAGCTGGTAGCTAAGATTACGTTTTAATGCTTACGAATCGCATTCTTAAATGTCATTTTTATTCACAGG
Organism: Caerostris darwini; assembly: GCA_021605075.1. Lineage (NCBI taxonomy): Eukaryota > Metazoa > Arthropoda > Arachnida > Araneae > Araneidae > Caerostris > Caerostris darwini. Next base: position 757,001 of record BPLQ01015713.1, on the reverse strand, counting down.
TTCCTCCCTTATTTTGAAAATCCCCTATATATATATATATATATATATATATATATATATACATACATACAGGTGATTATCAATATATATATATGTGAGTGAATCATAATATTATATAATTATATGTTATATAATCCATATATATGTCAAAATATTCCATAATATACTTTTTAGTTAATTTTTTTTATTTGTTTGACATAAAAATGGCTTTATACTTGATATTCTTATCTCTAACCCAAATTTTTCAATCTCCCATAAACTACTTTGCCATGTACGTTTACATATTCTAAAAAAATTATTTGATTTTCTCAATTGTTTTTCTTCTACTTTCTTTAATTCTTTCACAGAATAGAGTTGTGGATATTTTTTTACTTTTACCAATTGGTTATGAGCACTGCTTGTTTATATGTTTAAAGAAGGGATGTGCGTACTGCGGCCAGACATTGTGTTTCATCCATGAGTCAATTTTTCTCTAAGATTCGTAGGATAGGAAATTCTCGAAAAGATTTACAGATAAATGAAGAAAACATTTTCACGTGATCTGATTCTAATTCATAGGGAAAAGGAAAGTTTTAACACAATACCATTAAGCAGGCTGATTTGTTCCCAGATAATTAAAAATATTTTATACCTATTAAATTTAATCTAAATATTTTTATTCACATTTTCAGTTTTAATTTTATTTACATTTTCAACGAACGCCGTTAAGAAAAAAAGAAAGAAATAACATTTATCATTGCAATTTTGCAACACAAGCGCAATGTACATTATAAATAGTCAATTCTTTTAAACTCTTGCTAGTTACAGAAGAAGACACGTGATTGGTTGCGTCAAAAGTCTTCTGTCAGTAGGTGGCACCTGAATGAATCACAGGAAAGTCTTCTGCCGTCCCATGATCCCATGTTGAAACGTCATAGCTACCAGATTAGAGTAAAAATATTACAGTTAAAGCAATTCCAATTTATTAGTTTTTTATAATATTTAATTATTATAAAAATATTTTATTCAGTTTAATCTGATTTATTGTAAGTTAAGATATTAGAATTAATGTCAATTATGCGCGCTATATGGACACAGTATCTCTATTTATGATATTTTTTATTTTATTTCTTATCCTAATGTAAAGATTTGAGTTCTATTGGCTATCAAAAATATTAGTCAATGACGAATGCTGATTTTAAGACTTCTTTATGTATTTTATAAGATTGCAAAATCATGTGTCAAATGCACAAACAACTATAGCACTATCTATTCGGATCATCCTATATCTGTAAACAAACAGCTGCAATAAAAAATAGTTAAAAAATGTTAATTAAAACATTGATTGATAAATTTGATTAATCATTGTTCTTCCAAAAATAAAACAAAACAGACATACTAAATAGATATTAAATAAAGCATTAAATTATTTATTATATATATAAACAATTATTTATTTTACCTTTAACAAATTGTATTGAAATTTTTTAAGTTTAAAAAACCCCTTTTCTCTACATTACACGTTATTAGTTTTTATTGTGATTCACATTAATCTTCCTTGTGTCATATAACTCATACAAAAAAAACTATAACAAACATCTTTATCAACTGAAAAACTTTAATTACAAAATCATTTAAAAATAAACTTAATATCTTTAATTACTGAAAGCTAATTAAAAAATTAAACACAAGCAAATAAATTTAATTACTAAAAATCTTCAAAACACACATTTTCAAAAGGTTCCTACAGTTTTCGTCACTACTTTAATTATTGACATTTGTTAAAAATAAATTTTTTTAATTAGTTGAAAGTAGATCTTCTTAACAAACAGTATAAATAAAGTCAATATTATTATCATAAAATTTTAATTAAACACATAATATCACTGATAATCAAGAATTTAATATTTAAAAAAAAACATGTCTCAATCTATTTTTCAAATGAAGAAAAATTAAAAATCTTATTAGAATTATAATTAAAAAATTGTATCATCAAAAATATAACAGTCAAATGTTATTTTTAATTCTGTTTATTAAGAAAGAAATTTTTTTTTGGGGGTTTTATTAAAAAGTTGTTTTTTAGAAATAACAGGAACTTTTTTTTTCTAAAAAGCAAAACTGAATTTTTTTTTTTTTTTCAAGTTTTAAATCGAAAAGAAATAAAGTTAAACAAAATATAACAAATAAAAAATACGACACCCATATGAAACAATTTTAGTTCTTCTAAACATCATTAAAAATAAAGAGATTTAAATTTTTTTTCATAAACTGCTTTTATATCTCGCTTTTGAAACAATATAAAATACGGCTTAATCAGCAAAATGAATTGATGGCAATATTTTCCAAGAAGTTTATGCTGTTGTGATCAAAAGAAACAAAACTGACAAATGTTCTGTTTTCAAAAACGTATTTTTCCTAGAATTTTTTTTGTAACTATTTTTTATTATTTTTTTTAAATCGTTCTCTATCAAGTAATTTAAAAGAAAAAAGATACACACAATGCAAATTGATTTTTCTAGGAATTTAAGTTTTTTTATTTCGAATTCTGATACTTTCTAATGTAATTTATTCGGGGGAGGGCAGAAAGAATAATAAATCCGTTCAAAACAGTTGAAAGGCTGAACGATAAAAAAACAGGAAAAAATTAAAGGAAAAAAATACCGAATACCTGGTGATAAATTTTACATTTTGGAAGATTTAATCGAGTTTTTAATATCATTTTCAAAGTTTGTCATTTTTTATAAGATTTTTCTTTAGGGAAAAAAAAAGGTGGAAAATGCTTTTATATAGATTTATTTTCTCCTTTCTTTTTTAAATTGCGTTATTTCAGACTGGATTAAATAAATGCGTTCCATTTCTGATTCAAATAAATACAATAAATACGAATTTAAAGAACCCGTGGATCATGCTCAATTGAATTACATATTAATTGTGGCCATATTACCTTGATGTATCTCTATATGTGCTATTTTCTTTATTTTATTTCTCATCCGAATGCCAAGGTTTAAGTTCTGTCGGCCATCAAAAATGTTAGTCATTGATGAATGTTGATTTTAAGAATTCCTTATGTATTTTATGAGATTGTAAAAACATGTGTCATTTGCTCGTACCACTATAGCGCTATCTATTCAGATCGTCATAGATTTGTGAACAAATAGTTACAATAAAGAAATGATGGAAAATAGTAAAAAAAATCTTTGTTCTTTCAAAATTAAAACAAACAAAAATATTAAATAACTATAATATAAAGCAGTAAATTATTTATTTTATAGTTATTAATTAATTTATTTTATTAATAACAAGTCTTTGATAATGATAAAAAAATCTTTGAAAATTTTGGACTTTCAAAAACCAATTTTCTTCACATTACACATCTATAATTTATGTCGTGGTTCACATTAATCTTCCTTATGTCATATAACTCATATAAAAATAATGAACTATAACAAACAACTTTAGCATCTGAAAATTTTAATTACAAAATAGTTAAAAAATAAACCTAATAATTTTAATTACCGAACGTTAATTAAAAAATAAAACATAAGCATTTGCTGAATTTAATTACTGAATTCTCCAAAACACACATTTTCAAAAAGGTTTCCAGTTTTCGTCACTGCTGTAAATATTGAAAATTGTTAAAATAAAAATTTTTAATTATTTCAAAGTAGTTTTTCTTAACAATATAGTATAAGTGAAGTCAATATTATTATCATGAAATTTTAATATCACTGATATTCCCGAATTTAATATTTAAAAAAAAAATGTCTCAATATATTTTTTAATTAATGGAAAATTAAAAGCTGATTAAAATTATAATTAAAAAAATGTATTATCAAAAATACAACAGTCAAATGCTATTTTTAATTCTATTTATTAAATACATAAAAGATATTTTTTTTCAGTTTTATTAAAAACTTTTTTCAGAAACTTTTTAAAGTTTTAAAAACTTTTATCAGGAATTTTTTTTCTACAAGGCAAAAATGAATTTTTTTTTTCAAGGTTTAAATCGAAAATTAATAAAGTTAAACAAAATATAGCAAATCCAAAATACAACATCCATTTAAAACAATTTTAGATCTTGTGGATATCATTAAAAATAAAGATATTTAAATTTTTTTTCATAAACTACTTTTTGAAACAATATAAAATAGTAATTTCAAAGGAAAAAGATACGCAAATGCAAATTGATTTTTCTAGGAATTTACGTTTTTTGTTTCGAATTTAGATGCTTTCTAATGTAATTTATTCGGGGGGTACAGAAAGAATAATAAATCCGTTCAAAGCAGTAGAAAGGCGGTAATGTGAACGATAAACAAACCGGGGGAAAAAAAAATGACAGAAAAAATACCGAATACCTGGTGATAAATTTTACATTTTGGAAGATTCAAACGAGTTTTTAACATCATTTTCAAAGTTTGTCATTTTTTTTTTATAAGATTTTTCTTTAGGGGAAAAAAAAAATGTGGAAAATGCTTTTATATGGATTGATTTTCTCCTTTCTTTTAAAATTGCGTTATTTCAGACTGGATTAAATAAATGCGTTCCATTTCGGATTCAAATAAATAAAATAAATAGGAATTTAAAGAACCCATGGATCTTGCTCCATTAAATTACATATATATTAGGGCAATGCCACCTTATGTGTTAACGTTAAATGCATAATTCATATGTATTGATCAAATATTTAATAACATCATATAATGATCTAACAAACTTTAAACATAGTTAAAGAAAAAGTCTAGGAAAGTTAACATTCTTTTTTTTTTATATTGAGCATTTCTTAAAAAAGGAATTGACAAGGAGGGGAGGGGGGGAGGAAGAAGAATTAAGAAATCACGTGATCGCTGTTTTCGAATACAGGGCATTTTTGATTTCAGATCATTCGCCTCCAAAAATTGCGTATATGTAGGAGATTCTGCGTTATTAAGAGAAATACTGCATTACTGAAAATATATTCCCTACTAAATTAAAAAGCTATTTTATAAAAACATTATATTAAGCTATCTTCTTCATTGGCGCAACAGTCCTTGGTTGGCCAAAGCCCGTCTGCTTTTTGGCAACTATCGAAACATGAGATGCTTTCCTTTTTTTTTTGGGGGGGGGGGGGATAGGGCTGTCTGTAGTACATACTTGACCGGGAACTACTGTTTAAAGTGAAATTCGTGAAATTCTACAAACATCTATAGCTCCGCCAGGACAACGAACCCGAAACCTGTGGCAACTAAGCGCCAGAGCACTAGTCACTCGGCCATCAGATATTAAGCTATTATTTTCTAAAAATTGTTATTATCTATATGCTAATAATATTTTGCACACCTGTTGTAAAAAAAATTTTCCTGCAATAACAATAAATGCCTTTTTTTTTTTTTTTTTTGATATTTGAAACAAGCTTTTGTGAATTTTTTTAGAGTCTCTAATTATTTTGTTATTTCTTTAACTAAATAAATTAAAGTACAGAAAAAAATCTGATTTTTTTTTTTACAATTGATTAAAGTTGTGAAAATATTATTTCATTCCATTTTTTATATTGATGATTATCCTTCATTAAAATTTATTGTAGATTGTCCTTTATTAAAATTTGATAAAGTTTTCCCAAGTTCTGCCCCCAAGATATATGTCAAGTTTCAACAGCAGTTTGAATTAGAATCTAATAGTTTTATTAATAATTTGAATTAGGATTTAATTTAAAATGACGCTTAATGCTTTCCTAATGATTAAAAGTACTACAATTAATATTTTAACCTTTTTTTTAATTTTGTATTTGCAGCGATTTTTTTCTTAGATAGTGCGTTTCGAGATGAATTAAAACTCTTTTTAAACGTTATATCAAAGTTATAGTTAATTTTTTGTTTTGTACTTCACATTATTATCAACATTATTATGTTAAACATTTTTTTAATTATGTAAATAATTATGTCTATAAAAGAATAATGCATTTAATTATTTATTATTGGAGATAATAGATGTTATATTTTTTTAATAAAAATAGATTTTGTATATGTGTATGTTTCAACATAACTTAAAAATTATTAACATTTAGCTCCTAATCTTGTATACTAAATTCAAGATCCTTTTGTTTGGTGTGTAGAAAAATTGTCGCCATTTATTTTTTTAATTAAGGGGAAAAAAATCTTATTTTGTGCCTACCGCCATCTTGTGGCTTGATTTCGTCTATAGAAATTGCCTTAAAATTAAAACAGTGAATTTTTTAAAGTTAATGTGTGTTTTTTTAAATATATTTTTTGTTTGCTTTGATTGTTCTATTATACAGGCTTATTTATTGCTTACTTTTTCTATTCCTTCTATTAGGTCCCACTCTCCCTATATATATCTTGTTCAAATTTTCAATCATTAAAAAAAAAAAAAAATTATTCTTCCACTCAAGTTCAAATAATTTTTTTTTAATTTGTAGTGGATGACATTGGATGTTAATGCAGTTTTTTCAAATATTAATTCATTCATTCAATTTAATTCATTAATTAAATTTTTTTTTAGACTTAAGTTGCATATATCTACCAATAGATGGAGCCAGATAAACCTAAAAAAATGAATGAAAATGATTTATAAAGGACTTTCTGCAATAGAGTGAAAAAAAAGTAGGAATTGACTTTAAATTTTTTTTTTTTTTTTATATTAATTGTTAAATTGTTTTTACTGATGAATAATGTTTCCCTCTATAATTTGCCAAACGATAATTTAAACTTTTCAACGATATTTTTATTACAAAAATTTACCAAAACTAAAATTCCTTTTTTTTTATTTTATGCAGCCAATCAGTGCCAAATCATTTGAGTTATTTGAATAAAATAATACCGAAAACAATTAGACAATTTATTTATTATTAAAACTTCTAATTGATCTTCTGTTTAAAACAAAAAAATTATTCCTTATCAATAAAAATATTTGAACGATTAAGACTTCTAAATTTGCTATTTTGCAATGGTTATTCAATTATATTTTTCTATTTTTAACATAAAATATATCCTTTCACTAACCACATTTCAGGTTACTAATTGGATGACTAACGACAGGATTCATAGAAAACTGCAAACACGACTCCTGTAAAGTAAAATGAACAGACCATGTGATGTGGAAAATGACTTGTAAAATGAGAACATACCATTGTTTTAATTGCAGTATCATAACCCATTTTTATTTATTGTTTTCAGCATAATTCACATTTAAAATATTTCTTTTTATTTTCTTAGTGTGCATATTGCAAAACAGAATTAGTGCACTTGCGAAATATAGACAAATAAATATAGATTAGTAAAATATACACAACTGCAACTTGTTTCATTTGTGAATGGTCAAGCTACACTAAATCTGCTTATTAAAAGGCTTAAAAAGTTTTTAAGATTAAAAAGAATTATTATATTCTATAAAATATATTCTAAGAAATTTTATAAAATTCTATTCAATATATCGTCTGCATAAAAAAATTTCTTTTTACAAAATTTATGTATGTAATTAAAGATATTTTAACCTTGTACTAATATTAATTTTTTTTCTTTTCAGTTTTAGTAGACATAAGATCTAATTTCTTACAAATGTTTTTATTTAAAGATGTATTTATTTATAAAATTTCTTATAGTGCAGTATAAAATTAAATTAAATAAAAATTTATTTAATTTAATTTGATACTGCATCTTCAATCACATAACAAATTTGTGTCACATATCTTCGTACGAATGAAAAAAAAAACTTTTTAATATTTACTATTCATACATTCATACTAATATATTTACATTTAATATTTACTATTCCTACATTGTCGTCGAAATTTTCGATTATTTATTTTAATCGAAATAAAAATGATAAGTTTCCAAAAAATATATCATTATTTGGGAGCATACCTTTGAAATAGAACGTATATCAGGTACACTTTCCTTCTTTTCGCCCGATTATACATTGATTGAAAGGCATATGTCGTGTCGATTACAAACAATTTTACATTAGTACACAAAATATTTATAAATACATATTGACACCCATATCGTCATGACACATGTCAACCTTGCAAAAGTTATCAAAAACATTAAACTGAAAATTTTTAATTCTCTATATAAACAAATAGTTTGAGAATTAAAAAAAAAATTTTCCTTCACACAAATATTTATTTATAAAATTCTCTACAATTTTTCCGAACACAGAATGAGTAACATCATTTAAAACAACAAAATTTTTACCAAGGAATTCAGGATTATTTGCTACAAAATCTTTAATAGCTTATTCTTACAAATGAACAAATATCTATTCAGATCAGTCTTTTATACAAATAAAATAAAAATAAAATTATGAAAGTAAAATTTTAAAAGTTACGATGAATGGATAAATAAATAATAGAAACAAAGACAATACCGTTTTTAAAATAAAAATAAAAAATTTCACAAAAGTTGGGGAAACAAAAAACATTGTTTTTTGAAGTGCTACCAGCTAATTAAAAACAATGATTGTTCACATTTTTTAAAAAATAAATATAAGGCAAAGCTGTACACAAAATAAAAATAAGTTTTTCTTAATTAAAAAGTTTTTTAATTGGCTTATTTCTCAATGCACGCGAATGAACATATTACTTTTGTGGAAAGATTTGCTTTTAAGAAAAGAGAAACAAAAAGAAAGTTTCAAAAAGAGGGGAAAAAACTACTAAACTTGTTTTTCAGCTGTATTCTTTCACTTTGGCTGTTTTATCTATAACTAATGTAGTTGATCTTAAAATATAAAAATAGAATTAAAATTCTGGATTAAACATATTTATAAATAAATTTTAGTTTAATATTAGTTGTATATAAATATTAGTTAAATAAATATTAGTTGTACTTATATTTGAATTCTAAAATAAAATTGTTTAATCTTCTTCATAGTATGTATTTGGTTAAGCTTTTTTTTTTATGTTGTTATATTAAGTTTAGGTTTATTTAGTATGTATTTATTTATTTAATAATAAATAAATATCCCTCTAAGGAAATTGAAAGTCAAAGATAATAAAATTCAAGATCGTTGAATTAAAAAAAATGATAATGGTATTTAAATAAAGGGAAAAAAATTTCATATTCGATTTATAAAACGAAACAGACATATAATATGTTTTGGGTTTTAATAATACCAATCACGCTAATATTAGTTTTTTTAGGTGTAAAGAAAATAACAACAAGTCTGTTTTAATCAATCTTACAAAAAACAAACATTCTTATTATTTTTAAATTAAATTTAGTTTTGTAAGCAATTCAGAACAAATATAAACATTGTTGATGGAACAAATTCTTAAAATAAACTTCAACGGTTTTGAAAGACATTAAGCTAGAAGAAACAAGCAACTAAATTGGGCTTCCGTTTTTAGTTATATTTTTAGTCAAAACGCATTAAACAATTTATATGTTGCATTTTATCTTTTCCTACTTCATCTGATAGAATAATAATAATAAACAAAAATCAATTTTATTCCAAAAAAGGTTTTTCTTATGAACAACTCCTTCAATTAAAAATAAAAATAAAATAAATGGCATAAAAATGAAATCAAAATAAATGGAAGAAAACCTCAAAACATTCAAGTTAAAAAAAAAATTTAAATAAATAAAACTTAAAATAGCTCGGTTAGAACTATTCCGCCTTATCGCTAAATCGTGTTTCTCAAATATTTTGCAACACCTTTTTGAAGGAATACATCATGATTTCCAGTCAGTGACCATGTTAACTCAGTTGGAGGGAATATCCCCCCACTCTCTCTACTCGCATCTAAAACGTTCTCCCCCTCGTAGATTTGGTGTAAGTCACTTTCTTTGTTCCTGTGTTTAGGGTTATCGCAATTTCAGAAACCGCCAAATGGCGCCAAAGATTTGCTGAACAGCTCCTATAATATAATATATTTGTCTTTAATGATCTCTCTGTCTCTCTTTTGTACACACACATAATTATTTCGAAATGCTAAATAATGTGTACTAGAATTATCATTCAATAATTTTTTACATCTATTTAATTAATTTGTTTCTTTTAGCAAAGTAATCTAAAGATCGAAAGAACTTTTTTTAATATATATATATAGGGGTGGGGAGTGGAAGAAACATTATTTTAGTGCCTAGTTACTCGTCTACTACAACTCTCTTTCGCACGATTCTTCTTATTTTTTTTGGTTTGGTATTTTATTTGGTTTCTTATTCATTTGACACGTAAATGTTATTGCATCTTGTCAGTTTTAATTATAATAAGTGGAACTCTTTCAGAGAACTACCTTTTTGAAATAATGAAATTCTTTTAGGGAACTTCCTTTTTGAAATAATGGAACTCCTTTATGAAATAATTTAATTCACCTCAGGGAACTCCCTTTTTGAAATAATGGAACTTCTTTTAGGGAGCTTCCTTTATAAAATAATGGAACTTCTTTTAGGGAACTTCCTTTATGAAATAATTTAACTAGGGAGTATAATTTTAGGGAGTTCCTTTTTCAAGTAATGGAACTCCTTTTGTACAGTTTTAACACTAATTTATTAGTGATATATGGAATGCGAATGGCACATTATAATAAAACTTACAATTCAAAGTTACTTTAATGGCTGTCTTATATTTGTCATTAGTTTGCATTGCTGATTTAGAATTATGGTTATGGTTATTACACAATTCTGTTTACAATTAGAATAGAAATATTGGATTTTTAAATTCTATTTAATGGAATTGATAACAATTTTATTTATTTCATATTTAATCATTTTAGGGAACTTCCTTTTTGAAATAATGGAACTCTTTTAGGGAACTTCCTTTTTGAAATAATGTAACTCCTTTTGTATGGTTTTGACATTAATTCATGAATGATATATGCAGTGCGATTGCCAAACTATAATAAAACTTACAATGCAAAATTTCTTTAATGATTGTTTTATGTTTGTCATTCGTTGCATTATTGATTTAGGGTTATGGCTGTTACATAATTCTGTTTATAATTAGGATAGAAAGATTGGAGTTTTAAATTCTATTTAATGGAATGGATAATAGTTTTATTCGTCTTCAAAAGTATTGCAGCTAAAATATGTAGAAAAATTGAAGACGGAATAATAATTCTGTATAAAATTTGCTAAACGATATATTTTATTACGAAAACTGAAATTTATTACTTTTGAGTCAGCATGAAGAAATGCAACATTTTATTTTTACAAACAAGTAGTATTTTAATAAACTTTTCTATGGTGCTGTTTGGCTTTTAGTGTTTATCGCCCATATTATTAAGTGTCTTGTAAGACAGTAAGTAGTCTCTCAATTCAGAATAAAGCATATATGTATAAAAGTTATTCTGCTTACAAGGCCGCGTGAAGAAATATTAAATAATATACTTCATTTGAAATATTGCTTTCTTATTGATTGTTATTTTAATATTTTTATATATTTTTTAAGAATTTATTGGCGAACAACGAGGGCAAATACTTAATAATTGGAGAAATTCTTAGCATAAAATTTCAACACGCTTCCAATTCAACAAATACAGTTATTAGATTAAATATGTTCACATGACTTAAAAATGAACACAGCAACTGCAACGAATATTTACAGTTTATATAAAAACCAGCGAACAAAATTGCATTATTAATTTTAAACATTTAAAATAGATTAAGAGAAATATTAAGATTAAGTGAAACCCATTAACTTGTTTTCGTTCAAAAAACGTTTCGTACGTTAGCGCTCTGATTAGTTTTCGTTTAATATTTAAAATATTTTTTAAATATTTCTTTTTTTAATTTTTAACATAACTTTTGGTTTTTTTCTTGAACTAATTTAATAACAACTTAATACCACGCTGAATTTATGACAATACAACTAATTTTAGGTAGTGTTTGTATTTATATATGTTTTACTCAATAATTAGAATTAATGTTTTTTCTCTTATTTTTGTTCAAAAAAGTTTGTTTTCTGATTTCGGCTTTTTTAAAAGCTTAAATTGTAATTTAATAATTTTGTACTACTCTTAACCCACTGGCACTGGGGTAAAAAAGATCTCACTGTTTTTCTTTTGTTGGAATTTCTAGGAATTTCTCCGTATTTGTTGGCGATACTTCCTTCCTGGGTGGTCACATAGGAGAGGAAACCACAACAAAAGAAGGACGGAGAGAAAAACAAGTAATAAAAAAATAAAAAAAACATTTAAAGTCAATTCCTTCTTTTTTTTCACTCTATTGCAGAAAGTCCTTTATAAATAATTTTCCATCATTTTTTTAAGTTTAAATGGCCGAGTTGCATATATCTACCATCTATTGGTAGGGTAGGGCAACTTAAATCTAAAAAAAAAAAAAACTAAAATTAATTAATTAAATTAAATTACTGAATTAATATTTGAAAAAACTGCATTAACATCAAGTGTCATCCACTGCAAGTTAAAAAAAAATGCATTTGTACTTGAGTGGATGAATAAAAAGTATTTTATGAACGATTGGAAATTTGAACAAGATATATATAGGGAAAGTGTGAGCTAAGAGAAGGAATTGAAAAAATTGAGAGTTCTTTTCTGATAAGGGTGTTGGGGACTTTTCGATCCAGTGCGTATGCTAATGTTTTAAAGAAATTTAACATAGCGACAATTGTAAGAGCACGAATAGCAGATTTTTTAACACGCTTTTATTAGTTTACCCTGTATATTTGTTTGTTTATAACTGACTCCTTGGGCTCGATTTTGCCCTACTTTAAGCGATCAGATTTAATTTAAACGTTGTAGACTTATCAAGGAACGACGGCACTAAAATATTTTGATAAGTTTATTATCTCATCGTGATTAGGATCGCCAGGATGAATGATTTTATTTTAACTTATGAAGAGCAATTTAACCCATGTAGAATGAAAGTATTCAGTAAAGACATTCAAACCTACGTGGGACAGCGGCACTATGGACAACGCCCCTGACTACGGATCAGGAGATTCCCTGTTTGAATCCTGGCTGGTTCGACATATTCGCATTTAGCCTTTGATTTATTCACAATTAAATTATTGTAAGAACTATAGTTCCAGTCCTCCGTACCGGGACTTCATTTAAATATTATAGTTTAAAAACACACTTTTAGAGTTAATCAAACTAAAAAGTAAAAAATAAATTATAGTCTAAAAAAACTAAAAAACACGCTTTTAGAGTTATTGAAACTAAAAAATAAAAAACAATTGTTAACGCAAGAATAAAATGACTGACGAGAAAATGAATGTCACTGTTCTAAAAGCGTGGGGTGCTTTGTATGATATTTTTAAACTAACTCTGCATTTCGGAATGAAACTAGTGAAAAATTACAACCATTGATATCGAGCGCCCCACGCTTTTAGAACAGTGACATTCATTTTCTCGTCAGTTATTTTATTCTTACGTTAACAATTGTTTTTTATTTTTTAGTTTCATTAACTCTAAAAGCGTGTTTTTTAGTTTTTATAAACCATAATTTTTGGTGACAAAACCATTTACGGATTATGTCTTACGAGTTTTCTAGATGGCAGGAATATGATTCAATATAATTATTTGAACGAATTGCTGTCGAGCATTTACAAAATGAAAAGAATAAATGTATTCCACCTGATGTTCAAATTCTACTAAATATGCTAGAGAAGCCAAGCATCCTAAGAAATCAGTTGTCCTTCGTATATGTAAAAAGTAACTGAGAAAATCCGACATAAAGACATTACATGGTTGTCGAAAATGTGATAATTCTTTAGTAAAACATATAACGTGCAACGTTCTTAAAAACGTAATGAGGAATAGCCTTTTTATAATTAAAAAAGTATCCAAAAATAATGTAATTTGTATGTATGCGAGACAATTGATTTGGAATACTGAACTGATTTTTCGTACTGAATAGTGAATGTCATTAATTTTATTTTTTTTAAATTTTCAAATATAAATATAATCTAAAGCAGGTTTCATTATAATTTGGTATTATTTTAACCAGAAAGTTTTTATTTTACAATTAAAATGATTAAATTAGTCAAAAATGATTTTAAAAAAAATATAAAAAAACTAGAGGAATAAGAGAATAAAAAATTAGGAAGCAAAAAGAGAATAAAAATCTAGAGGTAAATTAAAATGATTTTTTTTATATTTTAAAATTGCCTTTTAAATGAAACAATAATTATCTCCTATTAAAAAATAAAATATTCAAATATCAAGAAAAATACATTAATTTTTTTCTGTTAAAATAATTGATGAGAAATTATCTTACAAACTGGGTCGAATAGATCTCATGCGTGTGTTGGTGTCATAAAATTAAGTGCTTTTGCTGAGAGGTCAAAATTAAGGAATATTTTTTCAAAATTTTTGCCATAAAACATATTGCCATAGAACATTTGAACAGAATATATATAGAATATTTGCCATAAAACATATTGCCATAGAATATTTGAATAGAATATATACAGAATATTTGCCATAAAACATATTGAAATATTATACAAATGCTCAAAAAGGTAAACATTCAAAAATTGTTTTTTTTTTGCAATAAGGAAGTCTATTAAATGCAGACTATTGAATTTAAAAATTCGTTTCATTTGTTAATTTTTAAAATTATGTGATATTTTTTAATATTAAAGTTGACATTATTTAATTGTTTTAAGATATTATTTGACTGGTTTTAAATTTCTTTGCATAAAGCTGGTTAATAATTTTTCTCTTTATTATTATTTGTATCAATGTATGGCAATTAAATATTGCCAATTTAATTATTATTTAGCCCAATTAGATATTGTTTTTCAATATTTTATAATGAATTAATTATGGCCGATTTTAGATTTATAATTATTTTTTAGTTATGGCTATTATTGTTTTTTTTTTTCCTACTAAAAAAACTGTTGCACTAAAATTTATTCGAAACTTTCTTGCTGTTCTTCGAAACTTTCTTGCTGAAACTTTGTTCTAATTTTATCTCCATCTTTGCTAAAACAGTTTTTTTTTTGTTTCATTATTTATATCTTTTCACTGATAAAAAAAATTTATCAAGAAAAGAAGCTATCTCTTTTACTTTAAATTTTTTGGGAAGAACGAAATCAGTATAAAACTAAAACCTACTTTCTATTTATGATAGTTTATATTACAGATTATTTTATTGGTATTTGATCTTCGATTCAGTAAACAATGAAAATATATCTAATCAATACATCGAAACTAAAGTATTAAAACTGAACTGAAACTTTAAAAAATTGAACAATATAAATTTTAACACGTTAAAATGTGTGGCAATGCGATATCAAATGTTTTGATAAAGATATTATAGATGTTGTAATCAGGGGTGTGAAGTCGACCAAAAGATTCCTGAGTCAGCTTTTTAATAGTCGGCGCCTAATTCTTTTCTGTAATTTTATGTACTGTATGATTTTCACTAATGGATTTAGAAGAATTTTTGAAATAAATTCAATGACTAGCATTGAACTCACATATCTCTAAAAACTGTTTATCAAACAAAGTATATTTTACAACTTTAAAGGTGTAATATTTAATATCCACTTAAAAGGCATTCTTGTACTCTAAATTACAAAAAAAATAGATGTCCTCTAATTGTACTTAAGATACTGAAGATAAAGCAGAAGATAATCTCACATTTTAAGCACAAAGATTCCGTTTGTAATACGTTAAATTTTATCTTTTCTAAAAAATAGAATAGCATCCGTAAGATCTTTTTTCATTGTTGATCCAAAATAGCTTTTTTTGTGGCTCAGTGCTGAAAAATGCAGTCTTTGAACTGATATTCGGTTTACTGAAAGCAGTAACTGTCTTTCCTACTTGACTGTACTACTCTGAATTGCCTGCTTAATATTTCATTCATTCCTATAATTTTGGAAGAAATAAAGTTTATTATTAAGTTAAAACTTCAATAAAGATTATGATTATAAAACAATTCAATAATAAAAGTAAATAATGATTTTAAAAATAGATCGTAAAATAAAAATATGAATTAACAGTAGTAAATAGGAATTAATGTATTAAAATCAACTTTTAACAAAATAGACTTTGTACACTATACTGAAGTTGCTTTTTAAATAAGTTAAATTTTGTGTCACTTAAAAATAATTTAAAGCATGTAAAATAAACTTAAAAAGTAAAGAAATTAAAGCAAAAAATATTCTTCCCACGCCGGGAATCGAACCCGGGCCTCCTGGGTGAGAGCCAGGTATCCTAACCACTAGACCACGTGGGACTTGATGTATATTATATTTTAAATAATATAACCAAACTTTCTGTTAAAAAATGCTTATTTTTGATACATAGAATGATAATGTCTTTTTTGTGAACTGTTTTATATCAGAAGAAAACTTTTTCGACGGATTTTATAATTCTTTTATATCAATTCCATTAAATAACATTTGGGGGAAGTAAGGAAAACACTTAATTCTAACTGAAATTCAACTAATTCGGTAAGATGAAAACTGAAAAAAAGAATTTCTCTTAAAATTCTGATTAAAAATAAATATACTATTTGATTTTTATATTGATTATTTATGCTGGTGAGAGTTATATTTATTATGTATTTACTCTTCTCTATAATCACCATCATAATTATAAAGATTATACGTGCTGCCATCTTTTGTTCAATACAGATTTAAGTATTTTTGACAGACATAAAAAATCAAAGTAGTTAAAATTCTGTTTGTTAATTGCTCTGAATGAATTGTAATTTTTGTGAACATATTAATGAATAAATTTATGTAATTTTTCTTAATTTAAGCGTCTTTAATTATTAGTTCAAATTTATGAAACAGTTTAATCAAATTTATGATGTTTGTTTTTTGAAGCTGTAAACATTTTCCCTTTTAAAGTTGTTTAATCTTCAAAATCAGTTTCATAATCTTAGAATACATATTATACTTTTTCATCTAGAAGTTATTTTAAAAATTTATAAGAAAAATTTGCAATAATATATGTATCATCCAAAACATTTTTAATTAGTGGCGACATCTATCTTTAAATATTGAAGTTAAGATTCCAATGATCAAATTTCCTTCCTACAAATGAGACTTATTATTTTTAATGTAACATTAATTTCAAAGTAATTAAATTATAATAAATAGATTAAAATAATATGCAAAATGCTAAAAAAATTTTAAGTTTACAATTAGCACCAATTTCTGATTTGATTCTTTGAAGTTCTTCCAAAAAATAATTGAAAATTTTAATTGATTACAAACAAGATAGAATGGAAAAGTAACCCCACCTCCCAAAAAACAAAACACAAAGTATTATATAAACAAATCTTATTTATATGTTATAAAACGTTAATACTGATTTTCCCAAGAACTCAACTTCATTGCCTTTTTAACATTGATTTCAGTGAAATGCATAGATATACAGAATTATTCTATGTAGATGCACAAAATACGAGACTCTATAGAAAGATCCACTCAAATACGTCACGTTTTCATTCTTTAACCAATTGATTTAATGTAGGGCGTTTTTGTTGCATTTATTAGGGGTTATTTTGTTGCAGCGTTAATTCTACATTCAAATACTTAAAAGAAATAAAGCAATAAATAACAAATAATTTTTGAATACATCAAGGGATTTGGAGCTGAAGGTGACAAAGAAGGAGGGAGAGGGAGTAAAACCTATGGATTTAAATAAAGATTTATTGGTTTCTTTACCGTCAGGGGATATGTTCGATAAATTTCTCAAAACTGGAATTATTTAAGTAAATAAATAAATGGAATAAAAGCACCAAAATCATTATTTTAATCTGCATTGCCATCTACAAGATATTATGTATTACTATAAAATACCATGTTCTATTTTCATATTCTTTATTTCTTATTTGATTGACTTTAATAATTAATTTTGACACTATCTTCATCTTTTTTTCTTTAATATTATACTGGTATTTAAACTATATATATATATATATATATATATAAAATGTTTTTTTATTCTTTGACAAGGAACAATATATTTTAATAATCTAACAATTAAATAAGGATTTTAGGACTCAAAATTAATTAAAAAAATATTACAATATTATTAATAGTCTAAATAGTTGAATTTTCATATTGAATTCAAAGGAAAAGTTATAATGAATTCAACTATGAAATAAATAATACTTTATAAAATAATTACTCACAGAATATAGCTAATTTTATTTTAACAGTTCATAAACCTTTTTCATTAAATAATTCTTTCCTTTTTTTTATATGGTAAAAATCAAATGCAATTTTTGCTCTAAATTTAATTAAGTCTTTCGATTTTTTCCGTTATTTTCCGTTCCGATTATTTTCTGGATCTTATATGTTGGTCTAGCATTTTAATGTATTATTTAATAGTGATTTATAAAATTATTTATGTCGTCAAAATGATACATGTTTAATCATTTATTTTTACTATCTTGCATGTCAATGAGCTCAGTGAATTTTAGGGCGTATTCGGAAAAGAAAAAAAAAAAAAAATGTCTGAATAAATTTACTAAGTTTCTCATCATTATTCTTTGATAATTAATTGCTTCAAGTTCGATATATGTAAACATGTACATACTCTAAATTAGCATTGAAAACGATTTTATTTTTATTTGTAAAGTGAAAAATGAATGTACAATATTTGGTTTTTAAGACACGATGAAATTAAAAGTAAGGTCATATGTGCAAGGCCAATCTCTGAATACGAGGAAGTCTTACAGTAGAGAAATGAAATCTATTGTCTCAAGACCAAGAAAAATATTTTAAAACTGACCTTATTTCAATGTCTTTATGGTATTAAACATGAATAAATTTAGTTGATTAAAACACAAATTGAAAGTATTCTTTTGATAACCACGTACGAGGAAATAAGCAATTTAACTGAATTTATCAGGAAATGTAGTTTTATATTTTTGACTGAAATAAATTCAATAAATTATTTTAGTATTTTCATGCTAAATTAAAGTATACAATTAAAGAGTAAATATGCAATGAAATGAAAAGGATGTTTTCATTTTTTGGCAGCATAAAAATAAATCCAGTCAACCTTGTATTTGCTAGTCTGTTGTAAGATGGTCTGTGATGTGGAAAGATGAAAGTAAAGCAAGTTTCCCGTCTACAGAAAGTTAATTATATTATGCCATTCTTCCTTTCCGTATTTAAAGTTTTTTTATTATGTCCTGAAAAACATAAAATAAACCAATAATTGTGTTATGTTTTCAATTCCTTCTATTAGCGCACACTCTCCCTCTATATATCTTGTTCAAATTTTCAATCGTTCATAAAATACTTTTTATTCATCCACTCAACTTCAAAATACATTTTTTTTAACTTGTAGTGGATGACACTGGATGTTAATAAAGTTTTTTTATATATTGATTCAGTAATTAAAATTTAATTAATTAATTTTAGTTTTTTTTACAATTAAGTTACATGTATCTAATAATAGATGGCGCCAGATGTAAAATCAAAAATTCAACTTTATTTGTAAAGGACTTTTCAGCAATATAGTGCAAAAAAGTAGGAATTGACATTAAATTTTTTTTTATTTTTTATATTACTTGTTGTATTAGACAGGATGAATTAATTGTTACTCATAATTTGTTTCAAAATCTGCAAACTACTGCGTCCAAAAAGTAAGACCAGTTTTCAATTTAAATTTCCCGGGCATATGGTATTTAAATTTACTTTTTATGTTGTTAGCACTATCCTTGACATCTGTGTGAAATTTTACGTCAAAATATTCATTAGTGCTTGAGTTACGCTCGGTTTTGTGAGATGCTAAAACTGATAACGGCGATTTTTGAAATGTCTCTTCAATCGATTCAAAACGTTGTCCCCGGTGGCCTTTTGAGTTTAGGGAATAGCCAGAAGTCGTACGGTGTGAATACGATGGTTGTGGAACGATATGGGTTTAATTTTTGGCGAAAATGTCACGAAGAATCAATGCAGTGTGAGCTGGCGCATTCAGTGTTTTCGATACCAATCGAGATTTGACGCATTTGAGGCCCAAAATGTAATTGACCGATCCTTTTGAAATTTCAACATCATCAGCAAAGTCTCTAATTATAAATCGACGGTTTGTAAGCATCAAATCATTAATTTTTTGGACATAAGCTTCGTCGGTTGAAGTTGATGGTCGACCAGAGGGCTCTTCGTCTTCAACGTGTTCTCTGGCTTCTTTGAACTGCTTATACCACTTCTAAATATTTTTTTCCGATATAGGAATGGAAGGAACTCCGCAAACAAAATTTAATGCAAATTCTTTGCTCGATTAATTCAGACAATTCAAAAATCGCCGGAATCAGTTTTATCGTCTCACAAAACCAAGCGTAACTCAAATACCAATGAATATTTCGAAGTGAAATTTCACACAGATGTCAAGGACAGTACCAGCAGCACTATTTATATTTGTTTAAAACAAGGGGGGCCAACCCGCCACCCGCCATGAACTTTTTCCCTGCAAGGGAGATTTATCACGCTTTTTCAAAATATATTTTTATTTTATAATGGCCAAAGTTGTGAAAACCAATGTATTAAAAAAATACATTATGTCTACATCCATATATTCAAAAATTAACTGCCCAAATTATGAGAAAAAATTAACTTTGATTCTAAAATAATATTCTTGTGATTATATAACAAATATTGCCTGTTTTATTTATGAGTTTACAGTTATGAGTTAGTAGAATAATTAAATAATATTCTGCAAACTCACGATGCGCGCGCATCGATTTGCAAAAGCTAAGTGAAAGAGCGGAGAAACAAATATCGCTCTAGTAAAATAAATATTTTTTATTAATTTTCTTTTTTTATTTCATTTATATATATATTTTTATATTTCATTTTTAGTGTAATATATTGCTTTACAATGCGCGTTTAGTATCCTTATTATCATATTATCTATGTTTACATGTAAGAATAATAGTAAACACAATAACAATAACTCATTATATTTCAATTTATCACTCCAAAAAATGTCTATAGTGAGTCTAAATCTAATATGGGGATATATAATTTTATATGCGGTCCGCGGAGTTATGAAGAATTTCCAAAGTGGCCCCCAAGATCATTTGGGTTGGCCACCCCTGGTTTAAACTGTACATATTTTCTTAATTTTAACTATATCTAAAACATTTTTTTCTTCAATTCCTACTATTAGCGTACACTCTCCCTATAAATATATCTTGTTCAAATTTTCAATCGTTCATAAAATACTTTGTATTCATCCACTCAAGTTCAAACACATTTTTTTGAACTTGTAGTGGATGACACTTGATGTTAATACAGTTTTTTCCAATATTAATACAGTAATTAAATTTAATGAATTAATTTTAGTTTTTTTAGATTTAAGCTGCATGTATCTACCAATAGATGGCGCCAGATAAACTTAAAAAAATGAATGAAAATTATTTATAAAGGACCTTCTGAAATAGAGTGAGAAAAAAAGGAATTGTATTTAAAATTTTTTTATTCATGTTACTTGTTTCATTGAAAACTGATTTTGCGGAACGCGATTTTACTTTACGTGCAATTTATTAATGACGTATCTCCCACGCGTTCCCAGGATTTATTGTAATTGATTTTAAATACAGGAAGGGAAACGATTAATCTATCCTGTGCCTCTCTGACAGCACTCGTGAATATCCATATGATGCAATCTACATCCGATAATGCATTTCCGATTGTAACCGATTGAATTTTTCAGGTAATAATTAAAAAAATTTATTGTTTCCGTTTTAGATAACCTACGACTGATATAACACGTATGCCAGTAGTAGAAATAAAATGTGTCCTTCACCTAGATTCATAGGAAAAATATCATGCGGTTGTATAATTAATGAGTAAAAAGATGGTTTTAAAATCTACGTAACACAAAAGGTAAGCGATCTGAAATCTAAAATTCCAAGTAAAATTTCTGTTGTTTCATTTAAAAAAAATTCTGCAACCTGTAGACGTTTGTCGTGTCATGAGCAGAATTATTATTATACAGATATAGTTAGTAAATTATATCTAAAGGAAATTGAAAGCTTTGCTACAATTTGTCATGTACTATATTGCTGTACTTGGTAAATTAGAAATTTACGTCAATTGTACTTACCGCAATGGGCAATTGTTGGATACTCAAAATTACATGTAATCACTTGAAATACTTATTAAATCTTTGTAACAATGTTAACAAACCTTTGTAGCATGTAATGTATGTCATAACACAAACAAAATTACTATTAAATGTATAGATATCGTTAATATCTAAAGGAAATTAAAAATTTCACAACCACTTGTCATATACTGTATTGCTGTAGATTGGAAATTCAAAATTTGCGTCAGTTATGCCTATTACAAAACGCAATTGATTTTAAACGAAAGGTTCCATGCAAAATTTCTGATCCACCTATCCCCTGATTTACATGGTACTCTTTTACACAGTTTTTAAAATATGGTATTTAAAATAATTTTTTTTTTTTTGCTGGCATGTTTAATTCCATTCTCTTGATAACATTGGCGCTTGTATTTCTTAATTCCATTCTATTCTGATTCATGTAATTTAGTGCAGTAAATTTTTAGCAGCAGAAAAGTGTACGTCCTTGTGTTTTTTTATTCAGAATTTTCTAAATCTTCATATTTACTGGTCAGTGAAAAATAGTCCTAGTTTGTGTAGAATTTTTATATTTTTTACCATGCTAAAAGAAATTTTTAAAAAAAATTTAAAGAAATGTTATATCTTTAGAAAGCAAAATTAAAATTTTATATCTTCTATATAATGGAAAAAGAGTAACAGATATTGCTAAATTTTATTCCGTCAATGAAGCCACAGTAAAGACAATAAGAAAAAAGACTCCACTAGAAAAATTGTAGCAGCTGGATCTTCTATGAATTTGAGCACAGTTTCTTAGGTAAGAGATATTGCAATGGAAAATATGGAAAAAGCATTAGCGTTATGGATAGAAGGCACCACTCAAAAGTGGATTTCAGTTGATACCAATACAATTACAAATAAGGCGTTGAAGATTTATGAAAGAATAGTCAATTTTATTTACATTGAAATACACTCATGTCCATAAATTAAGGATGATGAAGTTCAGGCAAAGAAAGAGACAGAAGCAAAACAAATTTAACTTATTTGTAAAGTATATTTATTAAACAAAAGGTAAAGAGCAAAAAAAATGCTATATGTTTGACATAATTAATAAAAATTGCGATTTTTACAACCTGGAGCAAATTTCTAAAAAGAACCTATTTACAAAAAACAGTATAACAGGGTTAATATGATGGTTAATATGGAGTATGTCTCCCGGACGATGCAATACAGGCCTTACAACGCCTAGGCATGCTGAGTATCAAATTATCAATCTGATCTCGGGGAATATTACACCACTCATCAAGCAATGCCCTCCGAAGTTCCGGTTGACAGGTGGGAGGGGGTTGACGGGCTGCAATTCGTCGGCCAAGCATATCCCACACATGCTTTATTGGATTCAAGTCCGGTGAGTATGCTGGCCAATCCATACGGGTGATATCCTCCAATAGGAGGCATTCGTCTACAATGTTTGCACGGTGAGGACGGGCGTTGTCATCCATAAACAGAAATTCAGCACCCATGGCGCCCCGAAACAAACGTACATGTTGTTCCAGAATGACATCCCGATAGATGTGGCCTGTCATCGTTACACTCTGAACATGCAGGTCAGTTCTGGAACCAAGAATAATTCCTCCCCAAACCAGCCATCATGCACCACCGTAACGGTGTCGTTCAATGGTGTTCTCTTGGTGGTAACGGGTACCTGGCGCTCTCCATATGAAAGTCCGGCGAGAATCAGACTGCAAACTAAACCTGGACTCGTCGGAAAACATCCCTCCAGACCACTGTTGCGGTGTCCACAATGCATGCTCTCTACTCCAGGTTAATCGCAGGCGACAGTGAGTTGCGGTAAGTGGAATACATCTGACAGACCTACGAGCATATAGATCAATGTGCCCTAAGCGTCTGTACACGGTCTGCCTTGAAATTGTCGTACCGGTAGCTGAAGAGAGCTGACGAGACAGGTCTGATGCTGTGCTCCGTCTGTTTCTTTTGGCAGTAACTGCTAGATACCGGTCCTCATTCGGCGTTGTAACTCGGGGGCGACTTGTGCTGTAACATCTACTCACATTACCATCATCTTGGAATCGTTGCCAAAGCCTGGAGATGACACTCTGGGCAATTCCAAGTTCCTCGGATACTTCCAGCTGGGTACGTCCACATTCCAGTCGTCCGATAATTCTACCACGTAAAAAATCATCCAAATGCTTCCTTTGTGCCATAACTATGCGGTTATTGCACTGAAAGGCTTTTAAAGCGCTTGTGAACAATTTTACTTCTTTGCCACCATTCCTTATATGCCCCTCTCTTATACTTCCGTCATTGTGACGTACTATCCGCGCCATCTGGTGGTTTCCTGTAATTTGCATATTCTTCTTCAAGATGTGTGTGATAATTCTACAGGTGAAATTTTTGTTTTAGAGTTCAATTTCTATGTGATTCTGAATTATCCTTAGTTTATGGACATGAGTGTAAATGATTGAATTATGCACATTTTAGCTTGTTTCCGATTTACACGGTCATGCGTATAACTATCTACGATTTCGATTTACACGGTTTTCTAAGGAACCTATCTGCCACTTTTTATAATGTGATGAAAATATTTTTGAAATTAATAATAATTAAAACATGCACTTATGATTAGTATCACATGCATTAAAATTGTGTATTTCCATATGTAAAAAATGTATTTCCCTATTTTAAACATTTTTTTAACTGAGTTAAGGTAGTTTAATTTTTATCTTTAAGAAACTTGCATTTTCTTGTGCATCGTATATCAGTATCGTGTGTATAAAAATTGTTTCCTTTATTTTAATATTTCTTAACAGAAAGCTGTTCTTTTAGTATAAACACCAAAAAATATTGTATAAATTGAGTTTTTCAGGAACATTTTAAAATTTTTTGTACAACTAAATTATTGCTTTTTTTTCAAACCATTTTAGCAGGTATTCAAGGACGAAAATACCATTTTCAATTTTCTTACTCCTATTAATGAACTACTCACAAAATAAATATCTAAAATTAAGCATTTAAATTGTTTTTTGTTAAGGACAAAATGGCTTTGCTTTTGTGTTTTTCTATCTTATTCACTACTAAACCTGAACCTTATATCGATGTATATTAAAACACCATTAAGTGGAAATGGATATTTATTTTTAGTCTATTATTTTATTTAAAAGGTTTTTTTTTATTGGAAATCGATATTTTATTTTATTATCAATGCATTGTTGTTCAATATTCCATAAAAATATTTATATAATGCAATTTCTTTATTTTCATTTAAATAAAAAAGAAACGAAAATCAAAAGAAGGAAAATAATAAGCGCATTTCATATATTCTGTATAGGTTTCCTTTAATTTGCATAGATACATAATAATGCATAGATAAAAAACATCTTATGGGTTTGTGGTTTTTGCTGTATAATCCTTATATAACTTTTGAAATATTTCGCAATGAGTTGCAGAAATTCATTTTGTTGACTAATTTTTAACATGTTCCTTCAAGCAATCTTTTTAAACCAATGTTTTAAAAAGAACTAATTTTTTTATTTAAAGTTGTTATTTAGATTTCCCATTTTCCATAATAATTTCATAATTTAGAATGATCAAATCTGTAAATACCATACCATAAGAATGAAAAATAAACAAAGTTTTTTAAGAAATATTGTTAAACTATTCAAAATATATTACACAATTTAATATTTATAAATCAGAGGCAAATGTATAAAAAAACTTGGAAAACGAAATATTTTTAAATATGAATATATGTATGAAATAAATAAAATAATAAAGTACAAATGAAATTAAAAATAACTATGTAATAAAGGAAATTATGTATATATATATACATAATTTATCTTTTTGTGGGGTTCTATACAGCAGTGGTATGCAAACTTTTGAAGCCGGCGTGCATTTAAAAATCTACAAATAATTGTAGTTCCACTATATATAAATTTCTGACAAACAAGCATTCACTCACAGTATTATATCTAGATGGGCAATTCATAGATTACTACTTATAGACGGCGGAGTCTTAAAGGCTGCAATAGAAAGTTTTGTGACATTTAAAATCACATAGACGCTAACTGTCATTCTTGCCAATCAAGAGAGTTACTACTCCTAATTTCTCTGAAACTGTTTGGCGCTTTATTGCTGTTTGTTCACTTTTTATAAGAAAAAGAACAAAGAGAAGAAAAAGAGTTTGAAGAAGTTTGAAGAAGAAAAAGAACAAACCAGAAAGGTTAGTTTTTGTGGTGAACTCTATTGTTCAATTTGAAAACAGACAAGCAAAAGAGTAACTATAGTTATTTTTTTTTCTTATCAATTTGAAAGAGTAACTATATTATCTGTTTGTTTTCTTGTCTGGATATATATTTCTGTAGAATACCACAGGGCGGACCCGGAAATCTTCTTGAGTAAGATTTTGAGAACTCCTTTTAAACACCCTTTAAAGCCTCATTAAAGCTATGCGTCCTTGCTATGAAATATTATATTCTTGTGTAAACATGATTTTGTTTTGACATCAGGCTAACTGATAATTAGACGCTGTTTTAAGAAAATTGCAATACGGGAAAAAAGTAATTTTGAATGGGTCTTAGTTACAATAAAAATAATCTTATTTTTTAATATTTAAAACTTTAAATTACATTATGTCAAAAGATAAATTAAACGAGAAAGAAATATTCCTCGGGAATATTAAAGTTATCTCTTTCAAAGTCACTTTGTGTCATGTATTTCTAACAGATACCCTTAACATGTAATAGATTCGTCCGTTTAAACCTGTTGTTTATTTTTTACAGTAGATAGTTGGTAAAATAGTAGTTCTTTTTACGCGTCATTTTCATGCATCCCATAAAAAGAGGATCAAATGTATACATAAATTATATAAAAGTAATTTACTGATCAAGAAGCATTCATTCAACAATTGTAAAACCTTTATTAGCAACTTTCTTTGACTTTTCAGCTATTCTTCATCAAGTAATCTCATGATGTTGTATATACAGATTGTAGCTATTCACAATACTTTGCTGTCGTTTACATTTATTGTCTTTCAATGTTCATGAACAGAAGAATTTCACGGGGTGACCGTAAAAGTGACCGCCATTCCGTATCTCATGTGGTCGTCCACGTGACAGTGAAGAATCCAGGTTCCGGGGTTGTCGTTCGTCATCTCCACGGTTTCGAAGTATCCCGGGAAGAGATCCACCACGTCCCCACGACGGACCGTGTCCGAGCGGATGAGGAAGGTCTGTCCGTGGAAGTGGGCAGTGTGAAGATCGTCTTCGCTGCCCATGCCCAGAAGGTACCAGGCTGTTTTTGTACCGTTCTTAGCTACCAGACCCTCGAGAGTTCCATAGATGCGACCGTTGACAGCTGCAGAAATTACATGGTATCATTATAATAAAAATTTACTACATTTTCCATAATAATTTCCATTTTCCATAATAATAATTTACTACATTGTTTTTGAGTTGTAGCAGAATATTTCAAATGTCAGTAATTAAGTAGCAAATAAGTTAATTCCCAAGTATTTAATTAGGTAAATGTAGTCCCCAAAGCTTATAAACGTGTGCAAAAGTTTTTAAATAATGATTTTATTATTATTATTATTATTTTTATTAAGATAATAATAAAACAATAACTATTTCGAAATTTTATGTAGTTCTCTAAATTACTTTTGGGTACGTAGCAAAGAATATTTTTCGGAAAGTTATTAAGAATAACTATATGCCACATTAATTTAGATTTTTGCAGGACTTTTCTTTAGAATTTATTTATGAATATCATTGAAAGTAATTGAAGACATATCTTATTTAAATTAGTTATCTTAGTTATTATTATTGTTGCGCAATTTCTGAGATAAAATTTAGATTATCAAATTATTTACCACATGGTAAAGAAAAAAAAAATTGGGGCCTGATGGCCGAGTGACTATCACTCTGGTATTCGGTGCTACAGGTTTCAGGTTCGAGTCCCAGGCATACCATTTTGTCTGTAATGGTTCGAAATCCACTTAAAACTGTATAATATGACTGTTCGGCGTAAAGCTAAAACCCTATACCTTGAAAAGATAAAAAAATATCCTGTCGAAATCCGCCAGTTGTGAAAACTGGCTATTGGCTAAAAAGTTATTTATAACTAATAACTACATAAATATGCGATATAAATAATAAAACTCATGAAATTTATATCAAACAAATTAAAAATTCCTAGAGTCCATTCACAGAAAATGAAAAACGATCATAGATATTTAACAGTTTTGCTTAATGAATTAAATGTACGATATTTTAACTTATTGACGTTTATGTGCGAATTGTTAAAAATCTATATAGATATATTTTAAATGTTATAATTTTTAAATGACAATCATAAAATTTGTAATCAAACACCAGGCTTGCTAGATGGTTTAATATTTAAAGCATCAATATTAATTTAAACATAAAACCGTGTTTACCGTGCATTCGGTTGCTAGTTTTAAAATCCCTATTTTTATAATCAACAGAGAGCGGCTGATAAGTGTATCTCATGATATTTTCTTGAATGTACCAACTTTCATTCTCATCCATGATTGTGTACAGCACTGCGAATTCATTCTCTGAATCAGATCTACCTCCTGAAATGATTTTCAACACATAATTTCACATTTTAAGGCTTTTAATTGAGACAATAATCACATATGTTGAAAGATTTGATGAATATAAAAATACACCAGATAAATTGAATTTAATTAAAAAAAAATTCGTATTCAGGAAAATGATTAAAGTGCTTAGCGAATATAAAAATTGAATTTTCTGATTTTTTTTTTATTATTTTGTGTTAAAAATGAAGCATTTTATTTTAAATACTGTGGCAGTACAGTTAGTTTGATTTCGACACTTTTTGGGATAGAGTTCTCGTCTTCTATTGCCACGGATTAAAATGAAAAAATTATGCCTTTCTGCCTGCTAGAGGGATTGTTCTCAGCTAGGGGTGTCATACGGGAGAAAACCAAGAAAATTCCTTCCAGATAGTTTAATTGTCGTGGCAATATGCTTTAAATCTAGTATCGTCGTATTTGGAACATTCTCGTTTATGAAAGCAAACCAATAAAATTATCTGTGGTTACAAAACTGTAGACATTACCACTTGTAATAGTGGTTGGCAAAGAATCGAGCCTTTATTACTCACAAAATATATGAGTATCGTTTTGGGAAGGTGGGTTAGCAATGTCCTGGACCACTTTTATTTTTCAAAAATTTCTTTCAAAACTATTCTTATTGGTTTATTTTTTAAAAAATTTCTTGCAAATCTATTTTTATTGGTTAATTTAAATTACTTTCATATGCTGTTTTACAGAGTTTAAAATTCTTAGTAGTTTTTTGTTTTTATTTAATCTGTTTTCAGTTTTGAACGATGGTTGATGGGCATAATTTATTGCATCAATATGATTTGTTGATAGTTTTCTTTATTTGTTTGTTTAAAATTATTGTTATGTCTTACATTAAATTCTAAGTTTTATGAGTAACGTGTCTTGAAGCAGCTACGAGGAATAAGGCTAGTTTTGACTTTTTTTTGTTATACATCGTTGAGCCCCTCATTCTGCACTATTTCCCATGAGCAGCCTACCAATGACAATAATTAAAAGACAGCATTGCATTCTGAGATGTAGCTAGTTTAGGGATAGAAGTTCTCCCAATAAAACTATGAGAACTTCTAGGCCCTGACGTCAACTTTGTCAAATAGTGTATATATTCTCAGTTGTCATTGTTTTTGAAAGCGATGGCTATATACTGAATGCGGCCCATCTGATCCTACCATATATTTGAATTTGATCCTACAATGTATTTAAATCTACAAAACTAACCATTGGGCCATGAATCATACATATTCCTGAGTTTGGTCTTTTTTACTTTAAATCACATACCATTTCTATATGTTTATGAAATTGTAAAGCACAAATTATGCAATTGAAAAATTTTATGTACAAGACAGAAAAGCACAAATTACATAAATGCACAATTTTAAGTACAAAAATGAAAAACACAAATTGTAAGATCTATAGATGAAGGATGTGGAAGTCTAAAGGAAGGGGAATAATTTTTATTGTTGCCATCATCCCTCGCCTGTGTTCTAAAGTAGCCAATCCAAACTGGTAAGAGAAGTAGCACATGCCAGATCTTAGCCTCAAAAAATATCTTATGGTTTCATAAATGTTTTGAATCAATATTTTAACATTAGGTATTTTCATTTTCAACAACAAAATTCCGAATTATCTGATTAAACAAAATCTATCCTCCTTTTTTGAATTTATATTAGGCAGAATTTAAAACGTAAATGTTTAAGAGAAAATATTCCTGTTAGAAATGTTACCTTTAAAAAAATAGATCCAATGAACCAGAAATTGAATCTTGAATACTAAATGGATAAATGCCTTTTTTAATTGAATACGCCGAATTCAATTGTATACGGCGAAAGATCAAATAGGCTTTCCATGATTTATTAGAAGATGGTGTAAACCGTGATGCGCTTTTATGACTTTATAATAAACAATTGTTTGGAGAGTTAATAAATAGTAACTTGGATAAATAATAACTTACTTTTATAATAAATATTAACTAATTATCTCTATTATGAAAGGCAATAATAGGGATTGTTATTGTTCGATTATTACTAATGTTACTCTTAAGACTCTTTTGAAACCTATTTTTACCAAAGTTGAGATTAACTTTCTTAAATAAAATATAGAAAAACGCGCATAGTGTATACTTTATAGCATGTCTAATATAAAGTTATTATTGTTTTAGTTTTGTTGCTTTCAAATGCTCTTTATTTTGATCTGAGGTCCTTCGAAACTAGAACTGCAGCGAAGTAACAAGTTTCAAGTTAGTATTACCAGAAAGTACCACGAGTAGCAACTTCTCCACCTTGCCACAATGATTTTGAACGAATACCCCTAGCGTGGCATCTGAGAGATTTGAACCCCACTGCCAACGAGCACAAAACAGCGTTTCTGGCCTACAGATTCACCTTAGGCATTGTTTTATCTGGTATGGAATCCTACTTGTCTAGTTCAAAAAATTGCCGTGATATCTCCGGCCCGGTATTCGAGTAGTAAAATATTATGTTACTGGTAAACAAAAATGGCATACAAAGAATAATATCCTTTAAGTATACATGCAAGATAAATCAAGCCTAATCAAAAATATCAAATCTTTTACATAAAACTAACTAAATATAACTTATTTATAAATATTTGGAGAAAGGAAGTCACTTGTTAAACTATAATTCAGCAATGATTACAACAATAAATCAAGATCGTTTCAAAAACAATGTATTGGTAATAGACAATCAATAACGATAAGAATAATTTGTTATATTGTTTAAATCTAATGCATTAAAATGAGCCATTTACTCATAA
The DNA here is from genome assembly GCA_021605075.1 of Caerostris darwini. Taxonomy (NCBI): domain Eukaryota; kingdom Metazoa; phylum Arthropoda; class Arachnida; order Araneae; family Araneidae; genus Caerostris; species Caerostris darwini. The sequence goes on along the minus strand of BPLQ01015713.1, from coordinate 725,661 downwards.
TATAGTAGCTAGTTTGGAATTTACCCTCATTTATCATTTTTCAGTTTTTTTGCCAGATAAGTCAGCAGTATTTCATTTCACTTCTTTGTCATGAGACAAAGAAGTGAAATAGTTTATAGGACAAATAGTTCATGCTTAACTGCTTATTTTAAGAACATGCGTAACTGCTTATTTTAAAACAAGGTTTTTTCTCGTTTTCTAGAAAAATCCCAGTGATTTTATTTGGCAAATGTGATATTGTCAAATTACTAAAAATATTTCAAGATAACGTAGGTTTAACATAATTGTTACACAAAAATAAAAATACTTTTGTTCTTTGTGTTTACATGTGATTACAAAAAACGTTTTGAAGAAACTTTGACAAACATAGTATTTATTCTTTTTGAAAAGTTGAATTGTTATAAGGATATCTTTAACATTTTTACTCATTAGAGTAAAAACATTAAAGATATCCTTATAACAATTTAAGTAAAATGTATATATGAGTAAAAGTAAATGATATAAAAGTAAAATGTTGATATGATAGTAAAATGTTGTTATTTTGATAAAAATGTCTTTCTCACAGGATTGTTTTTGCATATTTGACGAAAACTATTACATAATATTATTACCATTTAAATATTCCCATTCTAGTTGAAGTGTACGGTAGATAAAATGCGAGTAGACAAGAACTTGAATTCAGCTGGTGGCAAGTGTTCCAGCAGCAGATGTTACAGAACAAGCAGTCTAGGTCAGGGGTCTCCAAACTTTCCAGCCTTCGGGCCATACTGTTTACTCCAGTAAGTACCAAGGGCCAAAACCGTTTAAATTTTTCTGCCATTATCTAGAATTTCTAGACCAGTCGCCGAGTACGCGCTCTGAGAGCATACGCATGCTAAATACGCTGGTTCAATTACTACAATTACTATTGTGTGTATCGATACGGCCGTGACACTTGACGACATTTAAATGGTCAAAAGTGGAAATAGGTAGGTAATATTCTTTATCGCTAACAGACAAGCTATTCACTGTCGCGGGCCGGATTGATGAGACTGGCGGGCCGGTTTTGGCCCGCGGGCCGTAGTTTGGAGACCCTTGGTCTAGGTGAAGATTGTGACAGAAAATATCGCATTGCCAGTTAGACACTAATTGGAATTTTTTTGAGTTTGCTGCAATACAATAAATAAATGACATCTAAAGATCTTTTCGAAAGGTATTAACTCTTTAAGTCCATTCTAGAAGTGGTTTTACTAATTATTAAGCCGTTAATAAGCTTAGTGGTATTGTAGACATTGAAACAAAGAAAAAAGAAGATTCAAGTAAATGCATTCTTTTTTTCTAAATTTCGAAAAATAAAGAATTATATAAATTACCATCGCTTGTTAAAATCCCTTGACGGCATATAATTATAGGTCCAATAAGTCCTGCATTAGTATCCCTAACAGGATCTACTGCTGAATAATATGCCCAAGGTGTACAGTTGAATCCGTTGGGTCCAGGTCCAGAATTTTCCGTTATCAGCCATTCGTATACCATGAGATTCCCCGGATAAACGGGATCTTCATCTGATCCGAGATGTTTGTGATTCTTGTCCTGATGATGCAAAATTCCATGAGGATGGAAAGAATAAGGTCTCGATGCCATGTTTCTGAAGGTCACTCGAAGGACATCGCCAACCTCGGCCTTAATCATGGGACCTAAAACGCCAAGATGGCGAGATTGGGGTGTCTCACATTTTCTGGTGGTGAAAGTAGCGTCCGTAAACTCTCTGAAGAGAGCTTTCTTGTAACGGGTACCGATTCTGTCGTTGCCTCTCTCCACAAAAGTCTTGCTTTCTCTGAAATACAGGGAAGAAAATTTAATCTTTATATTAAAATTTTGAATCATTTTGAAATTCTTTTTCAATGTACAACTATTGAATTATTTTTATTCATGAAAATGTTTCATTTTGCATTATGTAGCTAATTAATATTCCATTACCTACTATTAAAACAGTTCTCTTTATCTATAGTTGTGATGAAATTAAAAAAAATGCGGGGATGATATGCCAATCTTAGTATACGGTTACTATAATAATCTGTGATGTGTAGAATTTTGTTAAATTATAAAAATTATACATGTAGAACTAATCGTAGAACATGTAGAATTAATACATTGTCGAATTAATCATTATTACATGAAGCAAAGGAATTAGACTATAGTTTATACTAAGAGGCTATGCCCCTTGTTTGTTTTCTTCTTCTTTACTTTCATACAACCTGTTACAGGCCAAAGCCGTCTCAACAAGCTTCCTCCAACATATCAGCCAAAGATTGATTTTTAATGTCTTGAGATCTACCTCTACGCAGTGTATCCTGTGAAGATCTACATCTTTTCCTAGTATCCTCTATATTCGCAAAAGTCACCTTTTCAACAGGGCTCCTATTATCGAATCTAAAAATGTGCCCAAGCCATCTGATGAGAAAAGATTTGATGACTCTGGCAAAATTATGTTGCTTATATTTTCTATAGATTACATGCTTAAACAAAATTCCAACTATAATTCTCTCTAACTGGACCAACATTTTTTTTATGAGTATCAAATATTTTTCTTTCAAAAATTAAAAGTCAGTCTTCATCTGCTTTTGTTAATGGCCAGCATTATTTGCTTTACTCGTTAACTCCAAATATTTTCGTTTACTCAATATCTTCACTAAAAGACCAAACACTGAAGCTAATAACTATATAAGTAATTCTGCTAAACGCAAATTGCTAACTTAATAAAAAAATATTCGTTTCCCTATTTTAGTTTTATTAATTTTTAGCAGGACACATTCTTATATGATATGATGGAACATATATAAAATATTCAGTGTAAAATATCCGTTGATATTTCAGCAATCTAAAGAGGCATTGTATTTAAACAACTAACCATTCAAAATATCTTTTTTTTGCCAATCTATAGCTGCTTTTATGTAATCTACTTTTAGCTTTAACTAGCATAATTAATCCTAACGAACTAATCAAACAAACAAAAGTAAAATCCTTACTCGCTGTCCATGAGGCTACCACCTAGAACAAGATGGCGATCTTTTGGTGCATATTCCCATTCTTCCTCCACGGCAGCCACAAAATAGTCTCTGATTTTACCACCGCGAGCTGGAAAAGTTTTCACCTTGGGATTTTGAATTGGTTTTCTGACTTCTTCGTACATTTTGTCCTTTGGCTTGGGATCCTCATCATAGTATTCGACTCGACTTGCAATCTCATTCAAGCTGTTGTAGACTTGTCTCTTCTGTCTTTTTTGTGGACATTCTGCCACTCTGTATAAAGCTCTCATTCCTCCAGTCAGGTGGCTGTTAGTACGACACTCAACAATCCAATCACCTAGAGAAATTGAAATCAGTAACGTACAAAAACAGTTAGGTATTGTCTTTCGTACCAGTAGTCACAATAATTCCTGAAATGTTTCATCGAATTTTGTTAAAAAATTTTATAAGTACCACTGTTATATTATAAAATAAATATTTTAAAATTTGTTGGTTTTGAAATGATGTCAAAAATTCCATCATTTATCGAATTTGGAAGTCCTAACTAGTTTATTTATTACTACAATTATATTTGAGTTAATAAAATATTGATTTTCAATGTAAATTTTTATTATCTCTGAATAAATACATACCTGCTTCATGCCAGCCTATCAGCTTGTGATTTAAGATGTACTATGTACATTAAAATATTTTAAAAGGCAAAATATATTAAATAATAAATAATGTTTGAAACAAACAACAAACAAAAGAAGCTATTCCAACTATTTAATACCGCTATCCAATTTAATTTCCAGCTATTTAATGCCGCGATTCCTATTTAATATCGGCTATTTCATAATTCACAAATTACAGCTGTATAAAATATTGAAGAAATATTAAAAAAATAATTGTGGTATATGATAAAAAAAAAAAGGGAAGTAATTTTTCCTCAACATTCGAGTCACGTTCCATAAATCAAATTAAATTTCACTTACCTTCGTTCTCTGCTTTCATTTCTACGGCATACATTATGCTTGGCACGACTGTAACCGTGTCTCTGTAGATGCCTTGGTGCAAGAAATTGTTTCCATGAAAATAAGCTGTGTGCAAATCAATAGACCTTCCAACGCCAAGGATATTCCAGATCACACGATCACCCGTGCACATGGTCAGTCCTTCCAAATTGCCATACATTCGTCCATTGATAGCTACAAGACAAAATCCGTACATAGATATATATACTAGTAGAACCCGGCATACTTTCATGTACGGCGTACGGAAATGTAGAAAATTACATATCTTGCATATATATTCTATATGTTCAAATATATGTGCATACTAATTTTCATATCGTTTAATTGGTATATAAGAAGAAATGCTGCAGCACCATCTGGTGGCAAGTAACAATAAAGTGGATAGCGCGAACATATTTCCAATACTCGAATACATATTATTACCAATTTTCCTAGCGATTGGTTGAACGGTATAGAAGTCCAATCCTAAACCATCCAGATACCCAATAAAACACACACACAAAATTTCATCAAAATCGCTCCGGCCGTTTAGGAAGAGTTATGTGACAAACGCACACACACACACACACACACACACATATATATATATATATATATATATATATATATATATGATAATTGAATACAAAAAATGTTTAGTCAGACATGTCTTGTGAATAAATATTACATTTTCAATAGGATTCGATTAATTTTAAGCATAGAGATAGGAATTAATATAAAATATAAAATAATTATAAGGCTTTAATAGTAGTTTCATTAATTATTTATAATTGCCAAGGGTTTTCAAAATTATTATCTGTATAATTAAATAACAACATAAAGGCTCAAGTTTTAAACATTGAAATAAATTGAAAACGGTATTTAAAAGTTAAATTTCTTCTAGGAAAATTTCTAGAATTTTCTGCATAATATTTTTCAATAATACAGCAAAATATTTTAACTTTTTAAAAGAAAATAGTTTTAATTCTTAAATAAAAAGTGTCTTCAATTATAGTAAAATACATTTCATGTATTTTATTTAAAATTCTAAATAAAATAACGTCTTACAGTATCTTCTGTTTGCAAGCCTGAAATCTCTGTCATAGAAGTCCACACCATATGGATCTCCCGCGTACGCTAACACGTTGTCATCGATGTAGTGAGCCTCATTTTCATCCAAGGCAGAGAACAGTAAAGTGAATTCACGATCGTACTTTTTCTACAATAATAATAATAATAATAATAATAATAATAATTGAAAAATTTACATTAGTTATCAAAACTTATCCCTATTTTATTATGATTGGAGATGAAGATATACTAAAGCCGCATTCACACCAAGGCATTGAGTGGCGAGGCGTAAAACGTTGACCAATCACAAGCCGCAGTGTGCCACGTTTAAAGCTCATGATTTGTCAACACTTTACCCCTCGCCGTTCAACACTTTGGTGTGAATAAGGCTTAATGGTTATTAACTTTGAAAGAAATTTGGCATGGGAATTTTTATACTTGTTTTTAAAATTACGAGTAGATCTTGAATTCATCAAATACTTACATAAAGTAAATTGTGGCTTAATTTATGATTAGATGACTATTTATGCAATGCTTGGATTGTTATAAAATTTGCATGTAGCAAATTTTGAAATTATTTCAAATACGAATATTTGAAATTTAATATAATTTAAGCTTTACTATATGAATTGCAGAATCATTTTTTATAACAGTGCTCTTCTAACGTTGATGAAATAGTTTAAGATGTTATTTAGTTGCCCCAATATTCTATTGCTTAAAATAGACATTGGCGTTTAATTGACGAAGCTTTTCATTGATGAATTGCTAATATAATTGTTAATTAATTCTTAATGGTTTTACAGGAATTTTTTTTAAATTTGCTCTGTCGTATGATATATACGCGTTTCAACGGAATAATTTAAATTGATTAATAGATAAATAAATAATTATTAATATTATTAGTGTAATTAACTTTGAAAATGAGCAAGATGCCGGGGAAAAGTTTTATTCAGAATTAATGAGTGTATCATTAATTATATATCCATAAATCGTAGAATATTTTTGCATATTGAAATACGAATACATCATACATCAAATGATGCAACCGCGCATGCGTAATGATATGGTAGGACGAATAAAATTTTCAGTTACAGCGCAGTATATACATGTAAAAATTCTCAAATATAAATTTTTTTGTTACTATGAAAAAATGATTATATGCTTATAATACATTTATTATTATCAAATCAGAATTACTTCAATATAAAATACGAATCAGAAACAATTATTAGATTTGACAAGTTTAAAACAACTTCAAAACATTTCCTGAAAGAAAAATTAATTTAATTTCAGATTCTTTCAAATTGAAAGAATTTCATTCATTCAAAATAATAAAAAATAAAAAATAAATCAGAATTTCATTTTGATTTTTTGAGCTGAAACTGCATACCAGACCATTTAAAAAATTTATTTATGCAAAATTTTTTGCATTGAAGAATGGAAGGTCCTTACAAAAAGTTGATGAATTAATATTTACTTTAGTATTCTTTACCTGTTTGCCATTTTCGTCCAGAGTTCCTTCTCTGCACACCAAGAGGATACCATTCAATCCATCATAAGCATCCCGTTTGAAATCTTGATCCGAGTAATATCTCCAGGGTAAGCAATCAGGGTCCAGTTCAGTGGGTCCATATTGGGGCAATAAAGTCCAGTATGTGACGGTGGTCACGTTTGTCTTCTGCGGCTCTAAAAAAAGAGTTGAAATTTTTCATTCCAGTTAAAAACAAAGTGATGCTGTTTTACCATTTTTGTTTGTTGATTCAATATTTTACAACAACGGATTCTAACTACAATAATTCTTACAATTTCTAACAATGGATTCTAACTACAACAATTCTTACAATTTCTAACAACGGATTCTAACTACAACAATTCTTACAATTTCTAACAAAGGATTCTAACTACAACAATTGAGGCAATTTCTAACTACAACAATTGAGGCAATTTCTAACTACAACAATTGTAGCAATTTCTAACTACAACAATTGAGGCAATTTCTAACTACAACAATTGTAGCAATTTCTAACTACAACAATTGTAGCAATTTCTAACTACAACAATTGAGGCAATTTCTAACAACAACAATTCTAACAACGGATTCTAACTACAACAATTCTAACAACGAGTTCTAACTACAACAATTCTAACAATTTCTAACTACAACAACTGTAACGTTTTCTAACAATAGATTCTAACTGCAACAATTGTAACAATTTCTAACTACAACATTTGTAACAATTTCTAACTACAACATTTGTAACAATTTCTAACTACAACATTTGTAACAATTTCTAACTACAACATTTGTAACAATTTCTAACTACAACAATTGTAACAGTTTCTAACAATGGATTCTAACTGCAACAATTGTAACAATTTCTAACTACAACAATTGTAACAATTTCTAACTACAACAATTTTAACAATTTCTAATTACAACAATTGTAACAATTTCTAACTACAACAATTGTTACAGTTTCTAACAATGTCTTTCTAACAACAATTGCTACAGTCTCTTCAGTAAAACTGTGGTCCATGAGTCTCCGTATGTAGATTTAAAAATAAATTGGATCCTCAATTGCTAGTACTAGCGTCCGTAGCATATCATCAAGCTACCCGTATCCCCTGGGTAGTGCTAAGTTAGTAACAGTGGTACAGCCCTTGCTTATGGTATAAAGATAGCTGTCTCTGTATTGTCAGCTGCATTAGGAAAAAAAAGTTTTAATTCTCAAAAATGTCGAAATATTTCCCTTAACTCGCTGTGGAATTTTAGTTTTTGATTTTTATCATATCATAAAACTTTTATAAAGATCCCCAAAACAGGATTTACTATAATATGATGACTAACTACCAGAATTCCCTTTATTTTCATTGAAAGATATAAAGATGACCACTTAATTGTGATAGTCATTAAATATGTAATCTTATCACGTGTATCTGTTACGCCAAATTAATTATGATGGCTCATAATATGGCGTGACTAATTTACTCTGAGCATTTAAGTGTGATGGTTGTTTAATATTGTGACATTATTATGTCCTTTTTTAGGTAAGAAAAAAAAAGTGATTCATTTATGAATGTTTATGTATTTAAACGCATGATTAACGAATTGGTGTGGATAAAACCCGAAATTAGTTAACATTGTGTCAATTTTAACATGTATTACAACACAAATTATATACGTCATACAATTAGAGTGTTGAAAACATTGTGTCAGTTTTGTGTTATTAATCAATCAATGTATTTTTTTTACATTTTAAATTTAAAAAGGTAATATAAAAATTGTTTTTTAAAGTCAATTCCTATTTTTTTCCCATTATATTGCAGAAATGCCCTTTGTAAATAATTTTCATTCATTTTTTTAAGTTAGTAAAAATTCTGTCTCTCACATACACACTTTCCATCTCTCTCGCTAATTTATTCACATGTTTCATTTTTAAGTTTTGTTCCCTTCTTGACTTGAACACAGAATGAAAAAAAGGACCTGAAAAATAAATTTTTTTCCAGCGATCTACACGCTTCGCCACTGACGGTATTTATTTCTAAATCTATATCCTGCTGAATATCTTATATAAGAGACATTTTTTTTCTTCCGTATAAAACTAAAATTAATGAATTAAATTTAATTACTGAATTAATATTTGAAAAAAACTGTATTAACATCCAGTGTCATCCACTACAAGTTTAAAAAATATGTATTTGAATCTGAGTGGATGAATAAAAAGTATTTTATAAACGATTGAAAATTTGAACAAGATATATATAGGGAGAGTGTGAACTAATATTAGAAATTTAAAAATGGAAAAGAAGAACATTAATTAATGTACTCAATTAAAAGGATTCTTTTTTATTTAATTGTCATAACATACCATTTTGGAGATAGTAGGCTCCATGCGTGTCGAGCGAGTAATTGAAGGACGCTTTGTTCTTGAAGGTTACTTTTATCATGTCACCAACTTCTCCCCTAAGAGTGGGGCCCATGATGCCCAAATGTACTTCATCAAGATTTCGTTGCTTTTGTACTGTGAATGTGGCATCTGTGTATTCCCTGTAGACTGCTTTTCGATACACGCCCCCAACTCTGTGGGGGGCCTTTTCAAAGAAAGGTGCAGAAGAGCTGAAAAGAAGGTTACTTTAGTCCCCATAGTAAACGATTAGATTTACATAAAGTTTTTTTAAAGTTAACCCGCATTATAATTGTCATAACTGTCATTAATTCAATGTATATTCAATGACAGTTACATTCTAATATGCCTATCATTGTAACTGTCATAGAATATGCATTGAATTAATGCACTAAAATGTGTAGGTGTAAAGTTTAATTTCATAAAACTGATCTGTAGCAAACATTTATTGTATTTCTTACTCTTTTAGATAAATATATATTTTTAAATCAAATAATTTTTTTAAATTAATTTTTTGAATGAAAAAAAAGCTTATTTTTTATTAAATGAGATTTTTTAAATTATAGATAATATGTTGTTGATGTAACTAAATTAAGTTTAAAAAAATTTTAAGCAAATAAGTCTAGTGTATCTCCATAAATGTTAACGCACGTTTTGTAAAGTGTAGAAGAAATTAAGAAAATTTTGTATTAATTTTTAAAGGCTGTTTTTTTTTTTCAATTAAGTATGCTTTTCCCCATAATATACCACGAATAGTCCTTGATTGATGTCATTGCCTTTTCTGGAGTAACTGACTAGTATTTTCATGCCACATGGGATCAAATATAGAATAGGAAATCCGTTATTTGATGTAAGTAGGTCGTACACTAGGGACCTGATGGACCTGATGACGCTCTGGTGCTTGGTGCCACAGTTTTCGAGTCCGAATCCCAGTGGTGCTATGGATGTTTGTAGGGGTTCTGAATCTACTTTAAACAGTAGATCCCGGTCTAATACGACTGTAGAGCGTTGGACGTAGGGCTGACGATTCTACCCCGTGAAAAGAATGCATCTTCTGTCTCGAAATCTGTCAGTAGGCAGACGACCTTGATCCACCATGGGGCTGTTGCGCCAATGAAAAAGAAGAAGAAAGACAGAAGGCCAGTCACAGTCACTGTTAAAATGAAGAGAGACAGTCCCTGTCAAAACCCACAGATCGTTGGTTAAACCGCTCGTTTCTACAAATCATTGTCTTGCCTCTAAGCCTTTATTATCTTGCATGAAGAAGCATCATTATTATACTGCAGGTCGGAATCAATGTTGTTGTTATTAGACTACAAGTCGAATTTGACAATGTTGTTGTTATTAGACTACAAGTTGGATTTGTCAGTATGGCGCTGTTAAGAAAGTCGGTGAATGTTTATAAATTGACTATTAATTAAAATATAAACAGTTGAAAATAGATATTTTATGATTTGTTCTTTTAATGTATCATATCTACTTCTTATACCAATGTTTCATTTCAATAAATGTAAGGTAAAAGGATTTTTTTTTTTAATGGTCGACCTACCTGTCCTCTGTGAGGTTCAAACCGCTGAGAAAGTTGAATCCGAACGGGGCATAATCCCACTCTACCTCTTCGGCAGCAATGAACACTTCCCTGAGTTTCCCCTTCAGAGTGTCTCGCTCAATAGGTCTGCTGTTGTTGCACTGCTTGACACGGAAGAAGGCCTCCATGCCAGCTGTCGAAAAAAACAATTTCTTTTAATTTTATCTTGATTTTTTTTCAGACAAGATTTAAAAATAAAAGAAGTGGAGTAAAAAATTGAAAAAGAGTGCTATAAATTTTCTCAACATTGTTACATTTATCATGTACATTGCACACATATTTGGTTTTTTGGATTATCACCTGTTTTTCTCTCATAGTATTATTAACATTATTTTGGGAATTAAGTAATCTGTAATAATATAAATTAATACATATTTATAATTTTCCTTTGTGGTGTTTCAGGAAATTTCGTATAATTTCAGTTGAATGTGAAGTAAAATTTTTTTTAAACTTAAGTTCCGTTAGTCTTTTTCCCCAACTAAAAAATGAAAATATAGAGTGAAAGTTCTATTATTAAGGTTATCTGATTATTAATAGCATTCAAACCAACTAAATATAAGTACTACAGAAGGAGATAAGTATATACGTTGTATTTCCCTCCCTCTCTCTCTTTTTATATATATATATATATATATATATATATATGTTTGTGTGATGTTGTAATCATTGCAAGATCTTTTGCAGCTTTCCAGGAAGTCTTTCGAGTTTTGAATTGGCTGCAAAGCTTTGCATCTAAACATAAACCAGGCAGAAAAAACGAAATATGTGATTTCCTCAACAAATGTTTGTCAGGATACACACAATATTACCTTAGGACTTAACACTTTTGAATTTGTACTTAGTTTTAGATACTTAGGATCAGAAATTAATTGCCACAATAGTAACTTACCTAAAATAAAAACAGAATTGTGTGTGCTAATATGTTCTTTTATGTGTTAAGAAATCTGTTTAAAACACAGTTCATATGCAGACAAACTAAATTAATTGTTAAATAAAACCTTATTAGACTTATTTTGGTCTATGGCTCTGAAATATGGACTTTGGTAAGATCCGATGAAGCCCGTTTGGGTGTATTTGAGAGGAAGACTTTAAAGGGCTATTTTGTTTGAAAGTGTTAGGGAAAGTGCTTGTTGGAGATGACAGTACAACGTATAAATGTATAAATGCTGTAAAGACCCCTGTATAAAATTTATTAAGATGAATAGATTAAACCGGGTTGGTCATGTTTTTAGAATGAATGATTTAACTCTGTAAAAAGGCTTGTTTTAGCAAAGCCACTGGGACAAAGAGGAAGAGAACGACTCAAGTTGCAATGGATAGATGTAATTGAAAACGTTTTGTCGGGATACACCCAATAATGATACTAAACCCTTTAATTATATGAAAACACTGAAAATATTTTTAATGCCAACATATATACTCATTATCTCTATTAAATATAATATATATTTCCCATTTAGCGTATAGTATTTATTATTGCATAAATAAAAAAATATTCATTTATGAACGAGAATAGTTAAACTTAAAATTTTAAAAAATTTCTTTTTACAAATTAGTTGCAACATAAATAGAATACATTCTTACAATGGCCATGAGAACCGACTTCACAACGTATAGGCCAAACTCCTTGTCTTCTGGCAACCATGTAACTTGTTGTGAATTTAGCTGGTAGAAGACTCACATCATCAGTTCTATAAAAAGTTCACACCATCAATTTTCATTAATGATATAAAGCTACAAAAATAAGTATTTTAACTTGCAAAGTATTTAACTAGTATTGCCTTTTTTGTATTCATTATGAACTTGTTTTTTAATTGATTTAATAGCTATAGAGCGTTTTTATTTACTTCATTGTCTATGCAGGCGTTAAAAAATTATTTTCATGAAGAAGATTAATTTTTAAATTTCTCAAAAATTTAAACAAATTAAATATTTTAAAATATTTATTTAATATAAATTCTTTTTTAAAAATGAAAATAAATATGCATTCCCAAGAAATTGTTGCAATTTAATTAATATTTAACATAGCTGTATTTAAAAAAAAAAAAAAAGCGTAAGTAAAGGACAATGATATTTAATACAATCATACGAAGATATGAAAGTAGAATTAATTTTAAATGTTTTTGAAACTTTAATATTTTAAACTTATTTTTATTTATAAAGATTTTGTAATTGAAATTTACTTAAACTTCATTTTGCAATGCTAAGATTTATTCATATTTCTTTCATTTAAATGTACTAGTATATACATGATTAATTTCCTATGATAACGTAAATAGCCAATTTTATTTCTATAATAATAAGAAAAATAAACCATTACTAATATTTCATACATTGTATCGTATTGTAGTTTCATATTCAATTTTCTAAGTCATATATATCGAATATTATATAAAAAATTTTTATGGCAGACAAATAAAAATATTAATTTGTATCAATACAATTAAAATGCATTAAAAACGCTTCATCATAAGGACCACCATCTTTCAGGCTATCCACGAAACGAGCTAACTTTTGGCTTGTTCAAAAGAATGGAAGTAATGCTCAGGCAGGCCATGCATCTTCGATCGAAACAAATGATAAGGATAAAGTAAGACTTTTCATCTAAGCTTTCTAAATAGCTTTTGATTTGCTGAAAAACGATTTGTGTCTTTGCCGTATACTAGTTTTTTTTTTCAATGCTAGGCACAGAAATAACAGTTGCAATCTGTAGTTTTCACCAACAATGATTTAGCATCTTATAATTTTTCAGCTGGCCAGGGCGTCCTTCCTATCAAAATCTATACTTCTGAATCGTTTAAATAATTTCTGATAAGTTCTTTTAGCTAATATATATATCTCATAAGCTTCCATTAAAAATCGGCAGCATATAGCAGTAGAGTAAAGCTTCACACGAATTCATTTTTCATACAACATTTGATATGGCCAAAGCTTAAAAAATAATAAACAACAATAATAATAACAAAAAAAATGTGCTCATATTTCTACAAAATTACATAGCCTAATGACACTTGCATGATATGAAATAGTTTCCATCTAATAATGATATTAGTTTTGTCGTTTATTAGAAAATCGTACGAATTAAGTTTAACACCTAATTTATAAGCACTGATAAGGTTTTATCCTGGACATTAATCTTTATTTGTGAATATTATATAAATGACTATGAATATTGACTATGATGAAATGATGATGTGACTATATACAACTTTGATTGAATAACTGACAATCACACGAAAGTCAAAACTTTTAAGATTTCAGACAAAAATTATATAAGATGAACTTTCCATAATTTTGGAAAACATAAGGATATTGTGAATGTCTGTAAAATTTCAATCGCAATTTTCTTTTAACGTTTAATGAATCTCAATGTTTGTTTATGCATTTTGTTTTGTATATTTGTTTTCTCATTATTTATTAGCTTACTTAATTCAGGTCAATGAAAAAAAAGTAATTGAAAATCCATCTGTGAAGTGGTTAAGAAGGGCACATATTTCCTCGGAAGCAGACTTGTTTACTTAATGACGAAGAAATTACTGTTATTAGAAAGAAAACGTAATTGGAGAAAATTCTTTTGCTTACTTATGTCCATTCCAACGCACGACGTGTCCTCCAAAACTGGCAGTATGTACATCCACTACATCGCCCATTCCTACCAGGTGCCAACTGATTCGTTCATTCACACAAAATTCGAGTCCGAAGAGATTTCCAAATGCCAGCCCATTGATGGTATGCATAAGATTGGAAGCCTGAAAGATTCATATACTGAGTGCTTTATCAAATTAAAAATTTCCAGGTAATTTTTTTTTACAAAATGTCCATGTATTCATGGTATTTAAATCAAGAAAAAGGTTTTTTAAGTGATTTTGGAATTTGTTAGGGGAATCTCAAATATGGCTGTGAAACAGAGTTTTAATTTAATTTGTTATATTTTTTTTGAAGGCATGAGCTTGATTGGCTTTTACAACAATTTTTTAAAGAATTAAAATACAATTTATGAATAAATAACTTTATTAAATAGTTTAACCAAAAATTCCCTACATTCTTTCCATAAGTAATTATTAGAAGCAAAATCAGGTAATATGAAGTTAAAAGACAGTGAACTAGCGAATACATAGCAAGTATTAATACTTTGTTTAAATTTAAGAGTTTAAACAAGGTGGGTTTTTTTTTGTTTTTGTTGTACACAGATGGGCCTCGTGTTAAATTTAAAAGGGCCTTTTTTTTACTTTTGACTACATTTAGTCGTCTTGCAAGAATTACTCCATGTCATGACTAATGATGACATAATATTGCCATAACATCATAATGATATGCCATGTGGTGTCCTTAAATAATTATGTTATAAGTAATCATTAAACAAAAAATATTATATATTGCCTTAAAACAAATACTTGAATAATTAATACGCATTATAAAGCAAAAAATTTTACATATTGCCTTAAAGCAAATACTTTAATAATTAATAAGCATTATAAAACAAGCATTATAAATGTTAAAATTATAAATGTTATTATATATAAGCATATATATAATAACATGTATGAATTATAAATAAACATATATATAATAACATGTATGAATTATAAATAAGCACATGAAATAAGCATTATAAATAAGCATATAAGCATTTATGAATTATAAATGTTAAATTATATATAAGCATTATAAATGTTACATATTGCTTTAAAACAAATATTTGATTATTTATAAGTATTATAAAACTAGATAAAAATTTTTTATTTTAGTTTAATAAAAAGAAATAACATATTCATTTAGTAATATTCATTTCTGATGTTCATTTTAACACAAATTTAGAAATTTTCCAGAATTTAAATGATTTACTAAGGTTAATATCTATTTTGAAACACATGAAAATTAAATTTATTTATATTTTATTTCTAAAACAAGTCCCTACTCTGAATTCTGCATCTTTCTTGATTTCTTCTCTTTCTGTTAGAGACATCGTTGGAGCCTGTCTTTCGATATTTTCATCGATATAAACACTCTTGTTTTCATCGAAATTCATAAATACTAAAACTACTCGACGATCAACATTCCCTTTAGATAGAGCACCTATAAGTAAAAAAAAAAAAACTTTTTATCAATAATTTCATTATGACAACTATTTTTAATAAATTTATTAATGAATAAATTTATTTATTCTGCCAAAAAATTATTTCACCCGTTAGATATTTATGAAAGATTGGTAAAAATTTATGAGAAAGAAATATTCAATTTTACTTTTACCGATAATTTTAAACTGTATTGTTAAGTCTTCAATAGCTATTATTGATGAATAACAGTAAGCTCAACAGATGCAATAGAATTTACCTATTTTTGTCATGAATACAGAATGTTATACAACTTTCGTACATTCATGATATTTTCTTTTTTATTTATCTTAAAGAAATATAAGCTAATATATATATATATATATATATATATATATTTGATTTGGTTTGTCGCTCTACGGTCATTTTATGCACACTCTGGGCTAATTAGACCGGGAGCTACAGTTTAAGGTATATATATATATATATATATACATACATACATACAGACATATACAGAGTGTTTCAACTATATGGGACAAACTTTAAAGGGTAATTGATACAGCTTACTAAAACATACATTTTTTTTGTACAGGAATATATGGTAGGAAGCAACGTTTTGGTGTCAAACAAATTTCACGCAGTAGCTAGTGCATTTATCGTAAACACTGAATCAAAGAAGTATTTTGCAATAGTGTTGTAAATAAGTAATGATTTTCTCCTCATGCCTCATATTTTATGTTCACGTCTCAATGCACCACTCAGGACCATACATTCCTGCACAAAAAAATGTATGTTTTAGTAAGCTGTAACAACCTTCAAAGATTCTCTCATGACCTTTGAATCACTCTGTATATATATATATCTGTGTTTTAGCTAAATTAGTTCATGCTTTCAAAATTATTATAGTACTTCAATGTCAAACAAACATAATGCAAAATGGAGAAATAATATTTTAAGTGCTTTTTAAGTGAGTAAAACATACAAATGTTACTACCCTGACCGTAGATTGGTTTGTAAATATATGAACAATTGGAAGAACAGAAAAGATTAATGGGAATAGACATTCAGAGTTATTCATTCAATAAAAATAATAATTATTTTAATCTATTATAAAATCGATCAATAACTACTAATATATATATATATATATATATTTGATTAGATTTTTTGTTATTAAATGTTTCATCATATGCAAATATTTAAGAGAAAATAATTTATAGGCAAAGATACTGACGGAATAAATTGAAAAGAAAAACTTTTTTTTTTTGAAATAGTCGTGATACAGACAACATTAAGATTAAGATATTAATTGAATACATTAAATGTAAAAGATTTGTAAATCTATGCATCGACTGAATAAATATGTGATAATTAATTTCCTAATACCCGGTATTTGACATGGGTACACACATGGGATCCGTTGCACTGGAAGGAATAATGGAAGTAGGCTTTCTAGGAAAACTTTCGGGAGCAATTGCTCCTTATGTGTCTGGTAATAAAAGATAATAGAAGTACTCCTACCAAGCACACATATCGTAGCTGCGAGTTTTCCATTTAATGTCCAATTTATATTTTAGGTAGTAATGACAGCTCATAGCGCTCTGGTGCTCGGTGCCACAGGATTCCGGTTCGAGTTTCGGCGGTACCATGGATGTTTATAGTAATAACCATGGATGTTTATAGTAATAACCATGGATGTTTATAGTAATAACCATGGATGTTTATAGTAATATGGTTCGTAATCTACTTTAAACCTTAGATCCCTCCTATATTTCGAGTTTTTTGTCTGTAAATCCTTGGGTGTAAGGTTGACAATCCTACCCTGTAAGAAGAAAGCATCTCCTGTCTCGAAATCTACCAGTTGGGAGACGGCCTTGGTCTACCATGGGACTGTTGCGCCAATGAAGAAGATTGGTTTGGTTTGGTTTGTCGCTCTGCAGTCATCTTGTGCATACGAGGGCTAAACAGACCGGGACCTACAGTTTAAAATGGATTCCGAACAACTCACAATTATCCATACCACCACCAGGATTTGAACCTGGAGTCTGTGGTACCAAAGGCCAGGGCGCTAGCCAATTAACCATCAGGCCGCCCAATAAAGAAGATGAAGAATGATAGCCCAAGCTACCAATTAAATCAAAATTTCAGCCGCTTTCTAGTTGGCACGACCGTCAGATAGATCAGATATATCCTATGCTACCCTTTACAATTAAATTTCCTTTCCATATTACTTACCTTTTCTGCAGACAAGCAATGGACCTAAAAGTCCAGCATGGAGTTCCGTTTCTCCATGTCTGTGGGAATGGTACATCCATGTCAAGCAATCTGGGTCGTTTTCTGTCGGAGCGTCGTGTTCGTTCATTAACCATCTGTATATGTGTTTAGCTCCTGGTTGTACTCGATCGTCTATCTTCTGGGAGTCTGTTGTGTTGTCATCATACAGTGCTCCTGGACAAATCGCAAGAATTGAATATTATATAGCAGATAATTTTAAAGATAAAAATACATATAGTTATTTAATTTAAAACTAAACTATTATGGATGTGTTGGTCAGATTTTAAAGTTTTTGAGTTTTGATATTTTTGTCCTATTAAGACTATTTAATTACATATGGTATGCAGTAACCAATAAGGTTCTTTATACTGAGCAGTTGTTTCTGAAAATCATATGAACAGGAGTGATGATTTTGCTAATACAAATGAAGATTAATGTACGCCAATCTGAGAAAATCTCGATTTTTAATTTTGTTGAGCACAACTATGTCTCTTACTTTCAAATATCATTTCATAGTTCTAAATCATCAAAATTAGAATAACTAAAATTTGAATCAAAAATTAAATCACAGCTCACGTCACACTTTCCCTTTGTCTCTCAATAAATGCCATATAATGAGAAGAAAGAACAATAGCTTTTATAAATATTAGTTTGTTAACATGGGCTATATATAACCCTAACATCTAAAAGAGAATGGAGGAAACTAAAAATTAGAAACTAGACCAAAAATATGATTTTTAGCTATATATCTTTTTTTAAATATTCTTTATCATTATTTATAAAGATACACCTTTTTAATATTTGTAATGGAGATCTATGATATCCTCATAAAACCTATTGTTTTTTCTAAAAAAATGTTAATTCCAATGTAAACAATAAATATATATGAATCAATTAACTTTTCAAATAAAATAACTAATCTATATCTATATGTAAGCATAAAATGCTGATTAATGGCAAAAATTTGTTTTAAAAGTGGATTTTGTATTATTTAGGTGCTAAAAATTTTTTTATTTCCAATAGCTAGGTAAAAAGTTGCATAGAACAACAGCACTAAGAACAATAAAACTATGAGGAACTAAGAACAAAAGGCAGAGCCATTGCCTAATGGGCGATCTTGCTTCCCAATATCTCGACTCCTCTGTAGATCCATTAAGAACTCCACATCGGAGCAGATGGTCCCTGTCCATTACTTTTCCAGAGTCACAAAGTGGGCAAATAGGATCGGTTGAAATGCCTATGCAGTGCAGATGGATGGCAACTCAATCGTGACCAGTAGACATGCGAAAGTCTGCTACTGCTTTGCGCATTTGTTTATTGGGAATAAGAGGTGGGCTTACCCTCCTCCAATATTTTAGGGCTGTATGAATCTGAAGATCCCGCAAGAAATTAGATATAAATAAAAATTTTAAAAACAGTTTAATTCTCCAATAAGGAATGGCTGTATTAGGATGTTGTAGTAAGCTGGAATCTCTTTTTGCAAGAAAGTCCACTTGTACATTGCCCCAAAGACCACAATGGCCTAGTACTCATTCTGAAGAACGATTTATTTACCCTTTAAAGTGAGAGTTAAATTAAACTACAATTAATAAAAAGATAAATTACTCAACAATTCTTGATTAATTACTAAATTAACTAAAATTAATCAACAATTCTTGATTAACTAAATTAACTAAGATTAATCAACAATTTTTGGCTAACTACTAAATTAACTAAAATTAATCAACAATTCTTGACATTTAGTCGCTAAACATAAATTTCCAAAAATCGAAGCGGCGAACTTGCAAAAACAATTCATCATTTACATTAATAAATTGTAATTCATTAAAAAAAGTTTCAGAATTTTTTTTGTACTAAACAGTGTTTAAAATCTTTAGTTTGTAATATAGATTTTAATAGAGCTAAGAATCATTAAAGTTTATTCAAAATACATAACGGAAGTAAGAGAGATAAAAGAAAAAGATTTTGACAAAAACATTATTATTATGCATCTTTCAGTTCACCATTTATTTATTAAGCATTATTTTCATTTTAATTTAATTCTCCACCTGATTTAAATTTAGAT
This sequence comes from Caerostris darwini, assembly GCA_021605075.1. Lineage (NCBI taxonomy): Eukaryota > Metazoa > Arthropoda > Arachnida > Araneae > Araneidae > Caerostris > Caerostris darwini. Next base: position 705,701 of record BPLQ01015713.1, on the reverse strand, counting down.
GTGTCAATATTTACATCCTTCACTCTAATTTAAATGGTTAAAAATCTTTTTCAAAATGTTCCAAATGTCTATTTTAGATTGCTATAACACTCTTCTCATATATATTAAACAATCTCATTTTAAAAACCACACCTGTCTATTAACGTGAACCTAAAATTAACCTGTCATATTCATATGAGTGGATTCTATTCTTTTTGCAATTGGTTAAATCTCATTTTACATACCACAACAATTCAAATTTAGAAAAGAAAACCGTCTCGTTTATAAGATGGATTTAAAATGTCCGCCTTGCTTTCAAATTCTTTTTGGATGGACTGTTTTCAGTGAATAATAATGGGTATTATGTATGTCACGTCTTTTCATTAGTGTATCAGAATAATAAGAATAATTATTAAATTTAGAAACTTGGCATAAATATGAATACAAAATTTATAATTTGTAACAAATTTTAATTCTTTTGCATTTTGTAGCTATTAAAAGTCTGTTTTTATAAGGAAGAAATATAAAATAAAACTAATTACCGCTATTCGTAAAAGTTCTTAAATAATAAATGAAAAATTTATTAAAGTTAAATAACCTAGATAATAACGAATTTATTTATAGATTTCAAACATTTTATGATTTATTTTTCTCAATCCATATGTACGTAGTAAAGTATCAATTAGAGAAAGAAAATGTTTTTTTTAAAAATAAATTAACTAAAACATCTTTACAGAACAGTACTGAGAAAATAAATATTTTTTTATACAATGCAGCTTTTTTTTCTAGATTATTATAGATCACTTACTTTATTTCAGGAAACACGCAAAATTAGATTTCATTCTCTGAAATATATTCACAAGAATATATATGTTGAAACTTATGTTTGAGATATATATTTGATGAAATTTATAATTTTTTGCAATATATATATATTTAAATATATTTAAAATTTTCCGTACTTTTCCATTTATTCACAGTTGATACATTAAAAGATTCAAGAGTAATAATTTTAACAATATCCTTATCTATAATGTTTTTATATTTTTAAAAATTTTGTAAAAACTATTATTCATGGAGGAGAAATTTGAAAAATATATAATAATATATAAAACAGTAAGTGAAATTTATTATGCTCAATTAATGTACGTTATCATTATAATGTAAATATCGTATAAGAATTTAAAAAAGGCAGTTTAAAACTGTTATTTAAAAATAATGTCTTTCAAAGTATTTAAATCAGGGATACACACACAACGGTCTGAGTCTGATATGTGAATGCAAATTGTATTTTAAAAATTTATATGATATATATATATTTAAATTCCAGAATTCTATAAATAAAAAATTGCTTAAATTATTACGATTACAGAAGTAGAAAAAATTGAAATCCTTTAACGAATTTCAAATTTTCATGTGTAAACATACTTTGCTGGACAAATACACATGGGGGTATACAAATGTTCAATAACCCAATAAATTTAAGAAGCAGTGGGTCAGAATACTACAATAATGGAAGTTCTGCATTTTAGGGTATCTCTTATTTATTTGGCGATTTTTTTCCTTAGCAGTTTTCGCTTCCTATCCTAAACAAAAGTGGTCGCTGCGGTTACAAAATACTGCAGTTTTGGCGATTCCATTTGGCGCGGAAAAGAGATTTGGTGAAATCGGAACCCTAAAGTGCAGAATCTCCGCAAGAAGTATCAAATTCAATAGCGACAGGAATATAACAAAATTTAATTAGAACTTCATGAAGTAGCTGTTCAAATATTACAAAAAACAAAACCCAATTCAGTCAGAGATGGGATGGTTAAGTTAACTTTTATGAACATAAACTATACATTATTTTGAGAACATTGATTGATTGATATTTTGAAAGTCATACCATTCAAAATGAACTGCAGAGCACGTGACTTGAAATGGGTCAATCGTTATATTTAGCAACCCATATTTCACATAAGTTTCAAAACACCAATAAAATCACGTGAAAAAAATCTTTTATTTAAAAAAAGTTTTTGAAATTAAAGTTTCTGATGTATGTTGCACGAGGAGATGAATCTGTTTTAAATAACAACACATATTCTTGCAAAATTAAAAAAAAAATTCATTAAAATTAAATATTTCTTAGTTATGGTATTTATGATAATGGAAATTATCATCCACATTATTTTTATGTTTAACTAAGCTGAGTTATTTGTAATTTAACTTAATTGAATTATATGTCATAAAGAAACAAACTCTTACTGTTATTAGATTATTTAATGAAGTACTTGGAATCCCACAGAACAAATTAAACGAGATTGTATCCAAAAAAATTTCACGAAACAGCTCAACGAATTATATGTTTTGTTTTATTGATTGATATTAACATGCTTACAACAATAAATCAACAACGTACTGCAAAGTACGTTTGATGGATGAGACATTTTCAGAGTTATGAAAGGTAGTAACAAACTTGCACTTCGCCATCTTATAATTAAGTGTATTGTTGTAAGCATGTTAATATCAAACCAATCAAATACATGATGATTTGTGATTTCAGTTTAGGATATGTATGATTTAGTTACTTTTCCGTGGCGTTATGAATTTCGTGAAACCATAACCGAACCGAACCAGTACCAAACAGTGTTTCACATTTTCAGCATCTTTAAACGTGCTATTCATTACAATATGAATGATGAACAATCTCAAACTTTATTTCACTCAGACGTGAACAAACACCTAGCGCCATCTATGCACACTTAAGATACCATACTTGAATATACCATTGAACTGGTACCGTACAATTTATACTCAGCAAATTATTTCCTTACGAAAATTTCCCATCTAATTTGTAGCCGCCTTGTATTTTTTAAAAAAAAAGATGATTCGTTAAGTGTATTTACGAAAGTTAACTGCACATAATGAATCATCTTTCTAATAACTTGTACCTAAACCTAATAAACCTTTCTAAACCTTTCTAATAACTTGTAAAACTAGTACGTCAACCCTGTATTTCCAGAATGAATATTAGGTAGAATTTTTGGAATCTGCTTTATATCTATAATTTAAAATATCGATGATTATGAAAATCTTTGTCTTAATTTTACTGAGTTTAAGTTATTATTATGTAAACTGCTTACTGCTTATTATGTAAGTAAACTATACCTTCATGAATTTTTTGATACCGAACTCCATGAGGATGAATTGACAGTGGATGGGATGCCATGTTGTAGAACACTATGTTAAGAATGTCTCCAACCTCTCCTTGCAGAATAGGGCCCAGCAGACCCATCCAGGGGTCTTTGGGTTTCCGTATGGTGAAGGTGTCATCTGTGAACTCCCAGAGAATTGATTTCTTGTAAACCTTCCCGAGTTTCAAGGGATCCGACGTCTTCGATAAATAAAGATCTAAATATCTGAGTAGAGATAAAAACACAAAAAATTAATTTCTTTACCGAACAATGCTTTTAAAAATGAGTAGAAAAAAATTAGTTTAGAATTCGAAGAATTTCATGCTAATATGATTCATTTAAGATTTTAAAAAAAGTTGCGATTAAAAAATTTAGTAGGGAATGGCAATCAATATGGATAAAATCGTATCATATATTTAGCTGAGATATATGATTTTAAAAATTTGTTATATGTTATAAAATAATACAAGTTATTGTGAATTTCATTGTTCTAATATATAACTACTTTATTTTCAATCCAAATGAAGTATTATAGATATTCAATAGTATTACAGATTTGCCTTTCTGCTAATATGTAGTTTTTAATTATATTACTTTCTATGTTAAAACATTTTTTTACGTATCTTTACATTTTAAGACGTTTGCGTAAAAATGTCTGTTGATTTTCACATGGTATTTTATTATTGTTACAACATGGCTGTGTTTTTGGTGTATTTTGTTTCTGGCTACGAAAGTTTATATATGTTATAAGTACTTACTTATTTATTAAAATGCATAAAATTACTTATTTGAATTTCAAAATTTTGCTTCAAAAGATGAAATTTATGTTCTTTAAATTAAATCAATAATTGATTGTTAATTAATGATTTAATTTAAACGAAACCCTTATATTATACAAAGGTATGGCATACGTTTTGCTAAATTTTCTTTTATATTTATACAATATTTTGGACAGATGGAGTGTTATATAATTTGTTAGAGTTAAAATTTTATGAAAAAAAAAGTAGAAAATTTTACAAAATTATGTCATGGTAGTTGTTGCATATGGTGGTGGGGGGACTGATGGCCGAGTGATGGCTCTCTGGCGCTCGGTGCCGCAGGTGTCAGGTTCGAGTGCTGGCTGGGCCTTAGATGTTTGTAGAGGTTTTGAATTCATTTTAAACCGTAGATCTCAGTCTAAAGTGATTATTAGGCGTAGGGCTTACAATCCTATGGTGTAAAAAGAAAACAACTCATGTTTCGGAATCTGCCTGTAGGAAAACGGCCTTGGCCCACAGTGGGGCTATTGCGCCATTGAAGAAATTATGTTGTGACTAATTCTTAGTGTCCAGCAGCGCAGGATGGACACCCCCATGTGTAGTCTACTCATGGATGGATGGAGGGAAAGCGGGCAGTTTCTGGTGTGATGGATCACCCTTAGGTAAAAGTCTGACTTAATTCCGAGTAGCTGAGAAAGGAGGGCGGTGACGCGAAAATACCCCGCATTTACTTATCGTATGGGGGAAAACTCCCACTAGGTAGTCTGAATAACGAGGCAAGATGCTGAACGTCCTAAACGCCATCGAATCTCCTCTTTTTTGAAACAATGTCTACAACAATACCACTCGTGGGCTGAACCTCAGCCCTAATGCTCACCAGCGGGTGCACTTTGCCACGAGTCGGGCTAGAAGAAGAAGTTATTGCAGATTCAGAAACTCTCCTTTTAAAATATTACATGCAATCTTAATAAAAAAAGGCGACCTCATACTAATGCCAAAAAAGAGTATTTGAAAATATTAAAAGTAATGTTTTGAGATTGGCCTACTTAATAAAAGAAGGATAGGAGATTAAAGATTTGAAAAGGAAATACATGTGGGTGTTAAATACACATCTATCTATCATAGGATTTATTTAAAAATGAATGACATCTAACTTATACATTGCTTTGTGAAATATCCAGGAAATGACAAATCAAGATTTTTAATTTTTTTTTTTAAATTTTTTTTTTTATATTATATATATATATATATATATATTTTTTTTTTTAATTGTAAGATTCTTTGGGCCAGAGGTTAACTGATTGAGAGGAGTGGATAAAGATATGCATTCAAAATAATGTTATCATTCATACTCTACCATTGTGTTTCGTCAGATCGTGAGAATATATAACGAGTATACATTGATTTATTTTTTAGTAACGAATTATGGAGGGATTAATGTCATGGGACGTGTCAAACATTTTATGAGCATGTCATAATAGTATGTATAGAGGGCTATAAACTTGAAAAAGAAAATAATAAACCGAGTAAATTATTTGCCAATTTCCAATTAATTGTTTCAGTTGTATTTATTAATACATATGTTAACGAGTTTGGTTTTTCTTATAATTACAGTTTGATTCTTTGTAAATGATTCAGATGAGACACGCTCTGATTTCAGTAAATATATTATAAGAATCCCCACTTTACGTAATACAATGATGCTGTTTATTGAATGACTTGTATAATAGTATAATTTATTAATTATCAATGAGTTCATATAATTCATTAATTATCGGTGACTTCATATAATTCATTAATCTTTTGAGTTCATGCTAATTTAATTAGATGTGGCTCATTGGTTTAAGTCAATCAAATTCGACTAAAATTCTTATTCTCTCTAAAATAAACTGTATTTATCATAACTCAGTTTATACAAGAAAAAGCTATTATATTCAAGAATGTTTTGATCCACTAATTTGAAAATAAATCGATATTTTTTTCTGAATTAAAGAAATAACAAATAAAATGAAATGTTTCGTATAAAATTCATTAAGTAAAATGTATTTGATAATTTTTAATTCATTAAATAAAATGAATGCATTCTAAAACCTTTTAAGTAAGGTATACTTAATGGATTACATTTAAAAATAGTAAACATTTTAATTTAATATTTCTTTAAAAACACTGTATTGACGCGTGAATAATTCTTGTGAATAATTAAAAACATACCTTTTTTTAAAAACATCTATTTTTAATCTTATTTTAATAGAAATATTTTATTTCTTAAATCATATCTTATTATTTCCACAATTTTTCCATATGTTGGTAATTAATGAAAATGACTTAAACTGTTATTTTCATTCATAGTAATAAAAATTATCGATAAAATGTCCTTTAGAAGTTTTTTACAACAAAAATTTTTTCACATAAAATGTAAATTACTTTTTTTGTTGAATTTTTATTTTTTAGTAAGGTCTGGGTCATGTCGACTATTTCCCTGCTAACAACCTAATACAAATCAGCCTTGAAGAAGGCATGTCGTGTGGGCTGCATCGACGAACGCTGTTATTCACTTAGCACTACCCAAGGAGCACTGTAGCTTGAAGATATGCTACGGAAGCGAATAACTTTACCTCACAACGCTCTACAGTCAAATAAGACTGGGACTTACGTTATAAAGTGGATTCCGAACCACTACAAACATCCGAACCCACAACCTGTGGCACCGAGAAAATGTAAATTACTGCCAATATCGAGTCATAGGAAAATATAACAATAGAACTGTTATATGAGTTAATATATAACATTGGAAAGCACTTAATTAACGTTAGTCATATAAAATTTACCACAATAATGATTCGGTGAGAAAGTAGTATAATTTAAGAAATATTCTCACAGATTTTCTTCCAGAGTTTACAACAAACAATCATTATATCGTGCAACTTATCTCTAAAGCTTTAGATTGATTAAACAACAAATTCAATTAATTTTTATTCGCTTTTAAAAAAAGATTCTGCTTATAACTTATTAATTTAAAATTTTTAATGCCTACTCCCTTATTTATTTTTATTATATAATATGTTCATCATAAAATGTATAGGAATAAAAAAAAATTCCAAGCTAACTTACTCTTCGGCTCCAGGACCTAGCAAATTCCCTTCTGGGGCATAATCCCAATCTGATTCCACAGCTCCTATGTAGATAGTCCTCGTTGGACGATCTTCGTCAGGTATCCTTTGAGCTTCGACAAGACATACAGCGAGACATACGACAAAGACATATTGGGACAATCTTGGTATTCTAAACAATGTCTCATACATCATAATATAATTTCACACACAAACACGAACCTTAGCAACTCATCAACTCCCAGAAGAAGAAACTAATTGCAAGCACGATTCACCACTGAAGTCAAGATGGAATTGATTCGTATTTTCAACGACTATATCTAACAAACACTTTTTGCCATGGAAGTTTCCAGAGAGTTACGTCTAGGGTGGAAAAGCACACTTGAAAGAAGGATTTTGGTGAGAGCATGCTGTTTATTGCCTGCGTATTCAAGATCATTGGGTAATTTTTGATGACCGTTATTTATGACTTGTCAATTGCACCAGAAATCAGAGGATTGAAAGTAAAAGGATTAAGCACATCTTCTTGCATTGTGGGTGAAAGTTAAGAAACGAGTTTGGTTTAATTCCGGAAGATATATTGCCCCAGAATGTAGAATGAAGGGTACATCTGCGCAATTTGTTTAGCCTAATCCCAATCATTGCTGTATCCTCATTACAAAATATTTTTTTTTTCTTTGAATATCCTCGAAAATAGATTGTTACCTGTACAGTTAAGAAGATTTTAGAAGGTTTTTTCAATGAGGATTTTCTTTTTCCTCATTAATTAATTAAAAAGGTGTATTTATTGGTTAAATACCAAAGTAAGTAAAAGGGGAAAAAAAGTAATCTACGCAGAATTTAAGTTTTCATTGAAAAAATCGTGGAACTATGGCAAAATGTAAAAAAGATAATAATAAATAACAGACAATAAGGTAATAAAAGATAAAGATAATCTCTCTCTCTCTCTCTCTCTCTCTCTATATATATATATATATATATATATATACATATATATATAAGAAAAAGTAATCAATGCAGAATTAATTAATGTTATTGAAAAAATTGTGGCAATATGGCAAAATATAAAAATAATAAATGATAATATTATAATATATACAAATAATAAAAAAACAGAATGTCTATAAGTAAAGATTTATATATATATATATATATATATACATATAACTTTACTTATTGAAAAAAGTAATCTACGCAGAATTTATATTTTTCATTGAAAAAAATTGTGGAAATTTGACAAAATGTAAAAAAAAATAATAATAATAATAACAAGATGTCTATAAATAAATATATTTATAGATAAAATAGTTTTATTTTAATCAGCTATTTATATAATTTCTAAAAGAATATTGGTATTGTCTTCGCGTTGAGATTGAGAAAGGAAAATATTTTTTATTCTGGAAAATATATTGCCTAAATATATATAAAACATTTTTTCCCGTTCTTTAAGTAACAGCAATAACTACGACGTGACTGGAGAGCGACGTATCGTATTCACCTAAAGAACGGACGACTATAAAAGTTCAGTGAAATTTTTCTAACTTTTTTTAAAAAAAAATCATTTGATAAGAGAATGGAACAATTTAAAAGAATTGTCTCTATCACTGGAATTTACAATAAAATGTAAAAAGAGTGCCTATTACCTTGCATGAACTTCGGACATACCACTGTTGTTAATAATAAAATATTGGAACATATGTGTAAAACTTAGTGGTATTTAGCGGCAGTGTTACACGCATAGAAATTCATAAACTAATCAATAACTGAGCATGTTTTGATCTCTTAGGTTTGTTATCATATGTTTGTTTATGATCACATGTTTGGTTTCCTCTTTCACAAGACATAAAAATGTGTCATTTATTGTCATCTAGTATAATCTACTAGAAGAATAGTTTCTGAAAACGAAAAGCAAAGAAACTTTTTTAAAAAGATGAGTTTTCATTTGAAATATTTTTTGAAACCATTAAAAAAAACATGTATTCAAAATATCTTACCTAAATAGAAAAGTTTTAAAGTTATCGTAAGTTCTTTCAATTCTCTTTTTCTCTTTGTTTCCTTAGTGGCACTGATTTTATACATGTGTGTATAAAATCAGTGCCATTATGTTTTTGTTTAAAATTAACTTTAATAACAAATTATAACTTAAAAATAATTTAGAAGAAAAAATATAAAATATTAAAAATAACTGAAAATTAATATTTATATTAAAAAATGCAATAAAAAAAATTAATTTCTACTTATTTTATAAATTTAGGACAGATAGATTTAAAAAAAAACCCATAAATATTGCGTAATTTATGTAAATTAGTTATAAAGTTTACCTTTAGGCCACTATGCAGTACTTTAATTGCTTGACATCTTGTTGGCAGATATATGTAAAAAACATATTTTTACAAGAAATAATATATAGAAGAGATGGTGAATAAAATCAGTGAATATTCCTGAAAAGCTTCCTGTACTTCTTCCAGGTTCGTAGACACTGTGTAGATAGAGCAATAAAAAGAAATAAATATTTTATTGATGAGTTGATTAACAAGAGATGTCAATGAACTTCAGGGTTGATTTAAAATAAATATACTTTTGATTCATAATAAAAATATTTAAGGAACAATTGGCTAGGCTAAATGGAAAACTCCCGTTTCGATCGTTTTGATGAGATAAAACCAGAATTATTCAGGAAAAAGAAATTAATCAGGCCCTTCAAAATTAAGTTAAACAAACACTATTAAGAATTTATTTATCAAGAAAATAAATCTTGAATTTTTTTTTCATTTTAACTTGAAGTAGTAATTTATCGAGCAGTAGTTATTTCGCAAGGAAAGTTTTGATGTTTTTTATTTATAATTGGAATCGTATCATTCTCCGATTAAGAGTAAGAAAAAAAGAAGATTTATTGTATAGAGTTTGAAATAGATAAAATAAAACAAAATAATTCCTTTGAATAAAATATAATATTTTAGTAAGTTATGTAGCAGTATGTATGGCCAATGATTTAAAACATCTGTAGAAATGTACAATAAAATGTATTTTAAGGTAACATATATAAATGCAGAATATTTTTTGCATTAATTACAAAACAAGTATACTTTATTATACATGCATTACATATTAGCTAACTGCCGTAAATATTTTATAATACACAAAATAGTCATCTTTTTTTTTTCCCGATGAGATACAGTATAACCATAACTAAACTGAATTAAGAGCCTATTATAGATCGGGCCAAATCGCAAAATAAGGGCCGCTGGGATTTGGCGATTTTTTTATGCCTCCAACTGGGCGATAAGTCGCCCACTGGGGCAAATGAGATTTCTTGTACTGTTTGCAATTAATTTCACTTGCAATCGAAAAACCCTTTTCTTGGTGTACTTTGGTGAAAAGAATTTTTGACGCAAAATCCCCTGTTCTGCGATTTTGTCACAAATGGTTCTGACAACTAGATTAACATAAATTTCTTGAGTTACGAGGAAGAAGACATTAAAAGTTACGAGGAAGAAAATTTCGTGATGAAAATTTTACTTCTAAAAGTTACTAATAGAAGAAATTATGACACCTTGCAGTGTTTATAATGGTGATATCAATAAAGTATTGGGACGAAAGTAAATTAAAATATTATCCCTTATTGATGATTTTGAAGCTCCTTTTCCATTTACCTTTCTTTGTGAATCAATATTGCATCGTTTGCAAAGCATTCTTTACAGTCGAAAGTATCGTGTCAGCAGGAATGTTCCTTGTGATAATTTGTCCAATAAAATAATTACGTTTGAGATCCCAGTACGTTTGATCTTACATATCCTCAAAATACAGGATGTTCGCAAGAACGGTGGGTATGTTACACATATATACATTAATTTTGAAATTATCAACTATCAACTTTCATTTAGTTTTAACATTCTAATTCATTAGTATAACCAATATCAGTCTTTACCCATTGCAATGCCGTTATTGTGGGCAATTGGAATAAGTTTTTTTTATCGGATAATCAATACAATATCGTTATTAATCCCCCTTTCCAGCAAATATCCCCTGTCTTGATTTCTGAAGAGTTATTACAATTGCTGATGCAATTTTAACGCGTATGTGGTAAGAATTCACAATAACTTTTTGCATTCATTTCTTGATGTAAAAATAAGAAAGAAAAACGTAGATTTCGGTATATGGATATCTGCCAGGATTAGAAAATGTAATAGTGGATTTGAATAAACTCACAATTTTCAATCCAATCATTAAAATATGTCGTCATCATAATAGTTTTTTACAAATAAAGTCGAATAGGAATGTCTTGGTTAAAAATAATTCGATTCCTATTACATTTTTAAAGTTTAAATTTATAAATATACACAAATTAATTTGTAGTGACCCAAATAAATATTTTAGAAATGCAAAAGTCAAAGAACTAACATGATCTTAATGATATACTCTACATTTTGAAAGATCGTAGAGGAAGCCCATTCAAACGGCTAAAAAAATTTTAAAATAATGCAGGTTTTTTGCAGTTAAAATAATACTGTCTGCACGTTCTCCTAACTTTAAAAAAAGAATTTTAACCAAAATAGCTCACCCAATTGTTAACGACATATAAGCCTTTGATGAAAGGAATTTATAATTAAAGAAGTTATAATTCAGTACCATCACACCCTTAAAAAGAAAAAAAAAGTTATTGTCTAGCTTCATAACATTTTATTTTAAATAGGCATAAAGAAATTTTTAAAAACCTTTTTGTAGAAAAAAATTGTTTCTTTGCATTACTCATTATATATAATGTGTAGTTAATTCCATTTCTTTTTCACTTTGAAGAATTTTTACAAATTAATTATTTTATCTATTCTATGCGGCTTACACATTATCAGAAAAATTAAATTTTTTTACAATATATGAACTTAAAAAAACTTTCATATTAAAATTAATTTTAAAAAATTGTTCTTTTAATTAGTTTAATAGAGAGTAGAGATTTCGGGCACATTTTCAATACTTTTAAAACTCTGAAAAATGTTTTGAAAGTATTATATGGTATATTCTATAAAAATATTTTTGAATTTTTCAGAAAAATATAATTGCTTTATTTTAAATCACTTTTTCTTGTGAAATATTAATTCAAATTGATCAGTCAATTAGTAATATTTTTAATAAATATTTTCATTAATTATTTAAAATTTGAAACAAATATAAACGTAGTAAATTAATTTATTTCAATTTACCAATTTATTTAACCTCAATAAAAGATTGTATTGCTATTCCTGATCTATAATTTTTAGTGCAGCGCAAACGTTTTTTTTTTTTTTATCTTTTTAATTAAAAAAAGATTAAAATTAATTTCCTGGACCGATATACAGGTTATCCATAAAATAATTTAGAATTTAATGTAAGAACAAAACGCATAACAGTAACAAACAAACAAAGAAAGAAAAAGTATCAATAAATCATATTCAGGCAATAAATTATGTTCATAAGTTGTCGTTCAAAAATGAAAAAAGAAAACAGATTAAATGAAAAATAAAAAAAGTATAGATTTTCAAACTATTTTATAAAAAGCACGTGGAAGAAATTTAAATACACCAATAAGAGTAGCTCATGAAAGAAATTACAAAAAATAAATCAATAAGAAAAAAAAATAAATAAACCAATAAGAGTGGTTAAGGAAATGAAAAACTGATGAAATACATGAAAAATCCCACTCCCCAATACAATACCCATAATATTACGGAAAATAATTTATTTATTCACGTCATTCATTCAAAATTTAAAATAAATGTATTTGATGCTTTAATTGAACATTTTTATTTTAACATAAACTTATAGAATTTGTTCATTGATATTTAAAAATTATTTAATTTAGCTCATGTATAGATTTAACGGTTAATAGCATGCAAGTTTAAAGCGAATGTTTATTTTAATTATTATTGAACAGAGTTATTATTATTTAATAGAATTATTATTGAATTATTTATTAGAAAATTATTATTGAATTATTTATTTATTATTGAATTATTTATTAGAAAATTATTATTGAATATTAGAGAATTATTATTGAATAACTTATCAGATAATTTTTGTTGAATTATTTGTTGGAGAATTATTGTTGAATTATTTATTAGATAATTATTGTTGAATTATTTATTAGATAATTATTGTTGAATTATTTATTAGAGAATTATTATTGAATTATTTATCAGATAATTTTCGTTGAATTATTTGTTAGAGAATTATTGTTGAATTATTTATTAGATAATTATTGTTGAATTATTTATTGGAGAATTATTATTGAATTATTTATTAGAAAATTATTATTAAATATTAGAGAATTATTATTGAATTATTTATCAGATAATTTTTGTTGAATTATTTGTTAGAGAATTATTGTTGAATTATTTATTAGAGAATTATTATTATTAATAGAATTATTTATTATTGTATACTTATTGTAATAGAGCATTATTAAGAATAATGAAAAATGTTATGTTAAAAAATGATTTTTAATTCTATATGTTAAAAAATAATTTATGATAATTTTTAATAAACTCTTGGTTTTAAATAAAATTTTTCAGTTTAATAAAATGTATGAATAAAATAAATTCAAGGTGCATAGAAATAAAAACACAGAAGTTTTGTAAAGTCATACATTTATTAATTTATTGATAACATTTCATCATTTAGAAATAATACCAAAATGGTAGAAGATTACAAATACAAAATATATATGAATGTATTTTTATTCTCTAAAGTCAAGCAAGTTTTCTTTTTCTTTGAGAAAAATCTGAGAAAGATTCTCATTCGTACTGGACTAAAGGAATAAAATCACATAAACATTAAATATAAACAGTCACAGCATTTATACTAAAAATATAAATAAACATTACGTTCTCATTTTTACACAAATATATAGTTGCTTCGTGAACAACACTTTTCTTAATAAAATATACATGTAGTTAAAAAAAATTGTAAATTGACTTAATTAGGAATCTTAAAAATCTTAGGAAAAAAAATATTCATAAAATTTCATTAAAAATATATTTACTATCTCTTTTTTTAACATTCTAATTTTTTTTCTATTAAATATAAAATGATCTGAAGTTTAAATAAAAAATTTAAAGTTTGGCACTTTCTTACAAATGAGGGAAAAATTTTTCGAATATAAAAAAAAATAATAATTTTAAAATTAAACAATACAAAACGAAGAAACCCATTATATTTATGGACTTTTATCAAGGTCCATGAATATTTAAAGGTTTCTTTAAAGGAAAAAAGTGTTAAATTAATAAGTGTATACTAAGAACAAAATAATTAAATGATAGGCTTATTCTTTATTAAAAGGAAAATATTTAAAAGTATCAAACAAAATGTAAGATAATATTTTTTAAACAAACTCTTTTCAAACTGAATTAAGTTAACTTCAATAATTAAAACACAATAATTTAGTTGTGTTTTCAAATTACTATTAATTTTTAATAATAATAATAATTAGTAATAAAATAATTTTTTGATTATATATTCTTATTTAATAAAATCGAAACAATATAATACAAACATAAATTAAATATAAGTAAATTGTAATTTGAAGGTGAGGTATGTTATTTGGTTTCGGTAAAGATAGTTATTAATGTGAAGCAAAATATTTTATTAATTGAGTTTTAATTTAGTGTAATTAAAATTAATATTTACTTGTAATATTATTGTCTTTAAAAATTAATGTCTTAATTAAATTCTCAATTACAAATTGAAACGCCAAATATTAAAAAACTGTCTATTCTGTCAAAATGAAATATTTAAAATTTTTTTTTTTGCTATTATACATAATCTTTTTGGCGTTAGCATTAATCAAAATCTATGAAAACCTATTGTATTTAAAGGAACCTAACCAAATTATTAACATTTTTTTTTTCTAATAAATTACGAAATTTAACTTTGTAAAATGAGGAAACAGTACTAAAATGCTGTATTATTGTATTAGAAAAATTAAATGAAAATAAATTAAGCAAATTACAGGAAATTTATCAGTAGTACAAAAAAGGCTAATCGAGATATAAAAAGCATTATAAAAATGAAAAAAAATAAAGTAAGATAAATCAATTACGTCGTCTGTAGCTGACTAAGTGACGATGGCTTAGTTAATTACTAAAAGGTTTGTCGAAGTTAATCTCATAGGGCTTCACAAATCAGTAAGGCACATTAATGTATTCCATTCAAAATGTTAATACAAACGCACCCACACTTTTATTATAAAAAAGTTTGTATATTCCAGTCTGTAATTTGATTATTTCTTAATTTAAATCTGTACAATAATTAATGTAATCAACTAAGGGACATCATCAGCGTTCCACAGTGTAGGTGGCAGCCATTCCTGCCCTCATGTGATCGTCCACGTGACAGTGGAGGAACCACGTGCCGGGGTTGTCCATGATCATTTCAACTGTCTCGAAGATTCCTGGGAAGAGGTACACCACGTCAGATCTTCGTGTGCTATCCGTCCGCCTGAGGAAAGTTTGCCCGTGGAAATGAGCAGTGTGCATGTCCACCTCGGTACCCATACCCAGCATGTACCAAGCTGCCAAAGTGTTACGTCTGGCGACTAATCCTTCCAAAGAACCGTAGATTCGTCCATTGACAGCTATTGAGAAAACATAAATATAAAAACATTATTAATAAAACATATAAACATATTAATAAAAGCAACCTTCAAAGATTTTTTGTATTACAACATATCAAATTAAAATAAATTAATTTTATTACCATTTCTACTGTTCGATATTTGTGCAGTGTATTTTTTTTTTGTACATCAGTGGACTTCATGTCGTTCTAAGATCCCCTTCATAATCTTTTTGCCCTCAATGAAAGAATATATCCAGGGATGAATGCCATGCATTTGTTTGTTGTATGAAAGAAAACACGGAACCACTTTACGGGTATACCACTGTTGAGCCTCTTGACTGCATCTGACACTAACAGTGGATTTTAACCTGAGCTCTTCTGTACACATTGCTATTTCTCTACGAGTCGAGTAGTAGCACTTTAACAGTATTTTAAGTTTTAATATGCTTTAGCATATAGTGAACTAATAGTTGGTTGGTTGGTTGGGGTTTCACGGCACAAGGGCCAGATTTGGCCATGCTGCTCCAATAAACTAATAAGATTGTTGCAACCATGTTACAGGTTTAAAATCAAGTTAAATCTGCAATTTCCATCCATTTTTTTTAAAGTATATTGTACGAGAATTTTACAAATAAAAATATTTTTTGCTAAAATTTGTATTCTTAAAAAAGGATTCTTCCTCTATTAGCTTGCTAAGATTTAGAATGTAATTTTTGAACTAGTAATATTATCAAAACCTCGTGTAATATTTTAAATTCTATTGAACTCACATAATTTTTTAAGTTTAAAGTTTTTAAATCCTAAATAAAAGAGAGCAGCTAATAATTTCTCTTTAAAAATTATAACGTGACATAAATACGGTAGGTATCAAGAATATTAATCAGAAACAATCGAAGTTAAAGACAATAGAAATTACGAGTGCTAATAAAATCAACACATTTAAAATAGCCTATTTAGAAAGACAGCCGCCGATGAAAATACTTAGTGGTTAGAACAATGGAATAACAATACTCAGTCACGGAAAAAATAAATTTAATTCGAAAACAGAGTTGAAGAAAGTTATTTGACCTAAATAGAACAAGAAATCCTTACGTAAGAAATATACGCCTCACAAAGCTAAGAAATACTGAAATACATCGATTAATACATGGTTCTTTCATTGGGCATAAGATGGCTTACAGTTTGACAATACTATTAGATAAGTCTTGTAGATTTTTTATATTGTAGGATGAAATTGAGAGAAAGAAACAAGTTCATCCACTCATGTTAATTAAGGATTACACACAAATAACTTTAAACTTTATATTATGCATGATTATTTTCAACAAGTTAATTGTTGTTTTTACTATTAGTTATTTTAAAATATGTGTTTATTTTAACTATACTCATTGATGTATTCCTAATAATTAGATTATATATGGAAAGTTACAAAATGAATAATCACTTAAATCAAACAATAAAGATGGATAAACTAAACTTTTGTAATATGCATATAAAGAGAACCTTAAAATAAATCATTAAAGCGTAATAATAATTTGTGACATTTTCCTTAGACACAACTTATGTGAATTTAGGTTAATGTACCCAAAAATATTTTTTTTTAAATATTATTTTAGATAGAAATTTTCGAAAATCTATTTGATTATTATCTGAACTCACCGTGCATTCTGTTACTCAAGATGAAACCGGGATCCAAGGGGTTTACAGTCTCTGGTCTTTGGGTATAAGTGTAAGTATTTTCTTTTATGTACCAACTTCTATTTTCGTCGAAAATGGTAAACAAGACAGCGAATTCATGATCCATATCTCGTCTGTATCCTGTAAAAAAGTTTTGAATGCATTCATAAATAATGTTGACATTGTTACTTACAATATAATCTTGATATTATAAAGACAAAATGGTCACCATCATTTATTAAATTATCATTTATCATTATGAGAAACGCTGATATTCAAAGAGTTATCTCCTTGCTACCTTTCAAAAAGTACTGGAAAAAACTTTCAGAAATATTCTTCAATAACATTGACAACCACCAACATCTGGCCATTCAAGAGATCGAACAATATGAACTGCACTCTAATTTTAAAAGACCTAGGAATATTCTGCTCTATCCTACTTCAATTCAATTTTGAAGTGTTGGACTTTTTCAATTCTCATGATTTCCTTTAATCTCTGGATATTCTAAATGTTTTCATTCTTTTCCTGACGGGGCCAGTGAGCTCCAATAATCTTCAATATCATCATCATTTATTGAATTAAATGTTAGAGTAAATGCTTAGACAGAAGAGCTTGTTTTTCATTTTGACTTTCTACTGCGTGATATGCTCTTCTTTAAAAAATAGAAATATTATGGACTTTTTATATTTAATTTCAAACTGTAAATATGTTTTAACAAATTGTTTTAATTAATAATATTTTGCAGAACAATGATAATTTTCACCTCAAACCGTTACTATCTGGATATAAAGGGAATCATAACGATACACATTTTTTATTTGGTTTGATTTGTCGCTCAACGGTCATTTTGTGCACATTTTGGACTAATTAGATCGGGACCTACAGTTTAATGTGGATTCTGAACCGCTAACAAACATCCATGCTACAGTAAGGGTTCGAATCTGAAGCTTGTGGTACCAACTGCCAAAGCGCTAGCTAATTGGCCATGAGGCCGCACACATTTTTGAATAAGTGATCGAAAACTAGCGAAAATACCGATGACAGTATTTGCTACAAAAAATGTTTGATTTATTCACAATCTACTGAAATTAACTTACAATAGTGGAATAGAAAACAATAAAATGTCTTATTTTTGGACAAGTGTTTTTATTTGAAGTTAAAATTGTTTAACAAATTAAAAGTAACGTTTTTACTCAGTTCTGAACATCAATCAATGGAAAAGGATTTCCTTGTGATTCATTTAGAAGTCGGAAAAAATAAAGAAAATATGTGTAAGCTTTTTTTATCGCTTGAATAAATTACCTTTGCTTCGTTTCCTTAAATTGAATGCAATGAATAATTTTTTAAATTTTGGCCATTTTAAGATTTCCGAAAAGTTATGATTTTTTAAAAACTTTTTTTGTCCGACATAACTTTTTATTATTCATAACAATAGAGATATAAACCTTGCACCAGATGACTTGTAAAGCAATTGACACCATTGTAAAGCAATTGGAGTTTGGTAATGCTACATGATAAATTTTGAAATCTGATTTTGACTTTTTACTCTGCAATACGCTGCACTTTAGAAAAGTGAAATACTATTGTATTTTTACATATAACTTTAAACTGAAAATATGTTTTAAATAAACACTTTTAACATACAACTTTTTGTACGACAACGATAATCTTTATATCAAACATTAAAAGCAGAAGCAATCATAGTTCTCCGATAATATTTAAGATGAATCCTACCAATAAAGTTTTAAACTATTTAAATTTTGTTTTAAAAGAAATGTATTCATATTCACAAAAAGGATTTCTTAAAATTTTGCTGTCTTCAATGTTGTTGTTCTAATGCAGCTGGCAATACAGAGACAGTGCCATACTTTATGCCATAAACAAGGGCTGCACCGCTGTTACTCATTTAGCACTACCCATGGGGTAGTTGTAGTTGTGTAAGTGTAGCTTAAACATATACTACGGACGCGAGTAACATTACCCCCACAATGCTCTACGATACTATTAGACCAGAACCTAAAGTGGATTCCGAACCACCACAAACATCCATGGCACCGTCGGGATTTGAACCCGAAACCTATGGCACCGAACGCCAGGCACTCGGCCATCACGCTTCTGATGCTGTCTTCTATAAGGTATTCTATCTAAGTGGTGATTAGAACAGCGTTACTTTTCATTAATTTATAAAATGTGGAATTTGAGAAGACCAAATATTGCATAATACCTTAATTTTAAAAAGAAGAAAAAATTATAAACACATTAGAAAACAAATTTATAATTTCGTTACCCCATAATAATACTATCTGAGAATTAATAAAATTTCTTACCTTTGCTTGTCAAAGTGCCTGGCTTGCATGTTATCAATGGCCCAATCAAACCAGCATTGGTATCTTTTACTGAATCCACAGTTGAGTAGTAAGCCCAAGAGCTGCAATTGAATCCATTTCGGCCGGGACCTGCTCTTTCGGGAACTGGCCATTCATAGATGTGAGTCTCACCAGGAGCCACTGGTTCTTCGTCTTCGCCAACAGCATCATTGAATACCTCGAACTTGCTGAGGAGGACTCCGTGAGGATGGATGTTGTAGGGCCGGCTGGCCATGTTCTTGAAGACAACTCGGATCATCTCTCCAACTTCGGCCCTGATGTAAGGTCCAAGGATCTGAAGATGTTCCTCATCTTTACCTCTGGGTTTCATGTGAGTGAATGAAGAATCTGTGAACTCCCTGTAGACGGCCTTCTTGTAGAAGCGACCAATGCGGTTTGGTCCATTTTCAACAAATACTCGACTTTCTCTGTAATGAAATAAATATTGCCGAATCAGCTGGTGGATCATTTTTAAGTGTTTTTAGGGTAGCACACTAGTGGAAATAAAAATTACGAATAAAATAAATGATTAGGATCATTTATTTTATTCGTAATTTTTATTTCCACTAGTGGATAAATTTCGGATAAATTTCGTGCTTTGCTATCAACGAATTAATCGTCGAATATTTCAGTTATATTTAATGTTATTAAGATCAAAAACTGGAGGTCCACGGCCAAAAGGAGAACAGCCTGGCTGGATCTTTTAAGGAAGGCCAAAGCCTACAACTGGCTGTCCATCCAGTTATGATGGTGATGATTTCAGTTATATAATAAGATACATGTTATGATAAATAAAGAATTGTAGAATTGTATTATTCCTATTTTTTTTTCTCAGCACTGTTCATAAATATTATTAAAAATGTTTTTCTATATTTGAAAATATTAAAATTTTTAAATATAAAATTAAGTAATTCGATTTAAAATTAAAAATTAAAAAATAATCTTTCACTAAAATATAATTTTTACGTTATATTAATTTAATACTTAGAAATGTTAATTATTGCTCATAAACTGATAAGCAAATCATAAATGATACTTTTAATAATTCAATAGTTTTATCAAAAATATTTTATTATTGAATAAATTTCTAAGAATAAAATAAGATAGAATTATTCAATCGTATAACATAAAAAATTCAATGAAATTCTTTAAAATTAAAACTAAACTATAATGTCTAAATTTTTTCTAGATTTTCTTCAAAAAAGTTTCGATTTATTTAATACGCAAATTTATATTTAGTGAGGAAATATTCATTACAGATATATAGCATTTGAAAAAAATAACTTACTCATTTTCCAAAAGATTTGATCCGTCTATGATGTGTCTGTTGGTTGGAGCATAATTCCATTCAACCTCAATTGCTGCAATAAAGTATTCTCGTACCTTCTTTGGGTTGTAAAATACAGGTTGTGGGATAAGTGCTTTACTGTTATGGCAATCTTGAACATGATAGACAGCTCTCATACCACCAGCGAAATGATTGTTTACTCTGCAGTCCAAAGCCCAAGTTCCTGAAAAAGTAGTCCAGATTTAAGTATGTCGCAAAGTTATTCAAAATATTTCAGACTTCGATGAAGTAATAGAGTATATTTCAATCGTTGTTTTGTAATTTATGACAGGCGTTGCATTATTTCAATAAAAAGAAATTTTTTAAAGTGGACTGAAAAAAATTATGACATATTTTACTCAATTCTATCTCAACGCAATCAAATATTTCTTATCTTTTTAAAGCAGTTAGTGCAATTTAGTTCAATATTTATTTAAAGATTCATCATACCAGAAAACTGACATAAATAAAAATAAAAAAAATATGTAAAGATATTAAATACAAATTGTATAAATAAATGAACCATTAAAGAAATAAATTAAACCCGAAATAAAAAAAAATCTAGAAGACTAGACTGTTATATATATATATATATATCAAGACGCGAACATGGCATTATGTTACGGGTATTGGTCTCGTCAAAACCATGTTCCAAGTTCGAAAAAATGCTTTCGTATATAAGGTATTCTTACATATTTACTGCATGATATTACTCCTCTTTGTGGTATCAAACCCGAATTCTGGTATTATGTCTATAATATATTAAAACAATTATTTTATAAATATTATAAATAGTTATTTATTATAAAATGTGCTTCGTACCTGGATTATCAGCATGCATCACAACTGTGTAATGTGTACTGGGTGCAACGCTCAAGGTATCTCTGAACTTGCCGCTGATTTGGAAAGTGTTACCATGGAAGTAAGGTGTGTGAATATCAATGGCTTTACCATAGGTTGCAATGTGCCAGCTGATTTTATCTCCCAGGCACACATTCAATCCTTCCAAATTGCCAAAAACTCGTCCATTGATAGCTGAAATTTAATGAAAAAGTTTCATTAAATTACATGTATGATAATGAGACGTTTTGTTAAAATTGACGGTAAGTTTTCTTTCTATAATACTTAGATTTATTTTAGAAATACGTGAATCGTACAAAGGAGATTCACTTCCTTTTTGTATATCACTAATAAATTTTAGTAAGAATTCATTAACTTGCTAAAAAGTACGTTGAAACAGTTTTAATTTATTTTATTTAATTCTTGAATAAAATTTGATGGTTATTAAGACAACAGTACTGAAGAGTTTTAGTATTTATTCATATCTATTTCAAATCTGTTTATTCAAAGATTATTATTAGATTCATTTTAGATTAAAGATTATTATTAGATTAATTTTTGATTAAAGATTATTATTAGATTCATTCATTTTTTTTTCTGTGTGATATTTAAGTTTCTTTGATGAGTTTGAATTCACTAAAAATCTTGAAGAAAAAAACAGAGATTTTTGAGGAAACTGTGCATTGATTGAGCTAATATAAAAATAAAAAATATATATCTATATATATCTGATTGAAATCACTGAACCTCTTTTTTATGAGTTCATTTTTTTCAAAATTGAACTTATACTACTTTTAAAAAAACATCGGTTCAATTTATACTTTGAAACCAAAGTAATTTTAAAATGATAATTATTTCAGCATTAATATTTTAATTATAATTATTGTATTACTAATCACTAATTAATTGTACAGTTAATTATTTGTACATTAATATTAATAATTTTTACTAATTTTTTTGTATAAGTAAAAATTTTAATATTTGCATACATAAATTATTGCTTCAATAGTATAATTTTTATTTCAATATTTCTTAATTTTTATGAAAAATAAAATTTATTTTTGTTATTAAATAAATTTAGATGGAATTTCTTTATAAATAGTATTATATTATGCATTAATTAATTTGAAAAGTACTTGAAATACTTACAATGCATCTGATTTGATTCAATGAACATAGGATCTGTGGTATTTACTAAATCAGGACGGTAAGTGTACTCCAAAATATTTTCACGCAGCAAATGAGACTGACTTTCGTCCATGACGGAGAATAACAAGGCGAATTCGTGATCCACATATTTCTAAAGTAATGAGAGGAATATTAGGAAATATAGATACACAAGACTTAACAATATTTTGTATACACGTTTTTAAAGATATTTAAGATATTTTATCCCTTAGAATCCTATGAACGTGAGCAAATTAGCTGATCTTGTAAAGTATTTTAGTAAACAAAAATATGTTGTGAATAATATATATTGAATGCACGTTATGCTAAACATGATTAATATTTAGAATGAAAATACGTAAGTAGATTAACTCTAATGAACATTGATTAAAACATTTTAACCCTCATAGATTAATTCGTACTTAATTTCAGATATGCTTCATAAGGTGGGTTGAATGCAGCATATTTATGAAAGATCCTTAATTGTGAATTATACATTAATACTTAAGTAGCCTAGCAACTAAAAATAGATTGTGGGTTTAAGAGATTATGTAAATAGCATTTAATTGAGAGACTTAATCTTAGTAATTAATGGATTATTATATATAATTCACAAAGCCTCTCCTCTTAGAAACTATAGCCTGATACAGGAGAGTTATTAGTAGTCATTTCAGCTAGCTGTTTCTATCTTGAAAGATTTAATGCTTAATTCGATATTGATTGAGTCAAATAATTTTAATATCTTTGAAAGATATTAGCCAATTCTTAAACAGAATACAATATAATTTTCTTTTTAAGCTTTGTTGGTTGGTCTTGTTTTCATTTTAGCATCATTTAAATGAAAAATGCTTAGTTGTTTATATTGAATTGATGTAGTCACTTGATACGATGTCCTTTAATAATTTTACTTAAATTTGATTGTTTATATTTATAGTAAAGTTCATTTGATTGTTCATTTTCATTTTTTTTTTTCATTTTCATTGTTTCAAATTTTATTGTTCTTTATTGTATTTATTGTTTCACATTTACTATAATTATAAACCTTTGATTGTTTGCATTTATAGCAAATGTGGTACAAATTCCTTTTTCTTCTTCTATTGGATTGACAATCTAATGTGAATCGGGAACATTTTCCCAAATCTTCCTTTATCTAGTTTAACGTATATCTCAGCTCCTCTAGTTAATTGTTTTGATGACTCTGAAATCACTGTCATACTATTAGGCTTTCATAAAAAGTCTACGAGACTTAAACAAGACAATGATTCCATATATGAATAGTGATTTACCTGTTTTCCTCTCTTGTCCAGTGTACCTGGTCTGCAAGTGAGTAAATTGCCACTAAGACCATCCCACATATCACGCTCTACATCTACATTGGAATAATATCTCCATGTAAGGCACTCAGGATCAGTTGGTGTAGGTCCATATTGCTCAGCAATAGCCCAGTTGTAAGATCTGGTCATGCCTGGCTGAATTTGCGTGTTGTCTATAAACGAAAAAATAAAAGGTTTATTAGGTCTTTTAAATATAGAAGCCCTTTAATAAGATTTGAAACAAATAAAATGACATTTTTATGTAAAATAGTTTATGAGATATTTAAAGATTTTATAATAAAAATCTCATATAAACACGCAGTTGTAATTATTAAATAATAAAATCTTGTCTATTGAAATTCTTAAATTTATTTACATATTAGTTCCACTTCTATTAGTTTAATAAAATTGCTCAAAGATTGATATCATTTAAAAACTATAAAATAAATAAAATTTATGACAATAGAGATTTAATTATGCTTCAATGATTTATATTTCGGAGATTAAACAAAACTGAAGTATTAAATCATATTTCAAATTATAAACACTTACAATAAGGAACTGTTATAGTTTTAAGCTTTATTTAATTGAATTGCTTATGAAAGAATTTAGAACACATTAATCGAAATTGTATACAATAATCGAAATTTAAAAAAATGGGCAACTAATTACAATTTTGGGTTCATTAACTTTATATGTTAATACGTTAAGAATACACCAATAAAAAGTCTTCAGAAACATCATTGATCACAATTCAAAATGCAAATAATAGTTATAATGAATTGAAAATTTAAATTATAGCAATAATTAATTTTTTTTTAATGGGCAGCACGAGTGAATGTATTTTGTTTTATGAAATGAATATATTTTTTTTCTGATGATTCAATTTAACGAACTTTCAACCTAATTTTTAATATCTCCGCTTGTAAATCACAATATTAAAAAAAAAATAAACACATTAAAATAAGTAATTAATTGCTTAATCGATTTTATGAATATCAATTTCTTTGGCATGCACTGAATTTTTACTTAGATTATCTATCTAAAATTTGCTAACAACCTACTTATAGTCGAATGATAAAAACAGCCTCAAAGTTTCCCTTATTTATTTTTAAACTTTTCTAATGCTTGTCATTTCCTTTCCACGAAAATAACAAGCAACCTATTATACGTTTCACTTTATATATATACACCCTTAATGCACATTCTTTTACAATCGTTATTCGGTATCGTTTACTGTAATGATATTTTCTGAACGACACCTCAACTATGCCAAGCCCAAACATACAATGGATGAACCACTTTTCCGTTCACATTCACGTTCAGTTCGAGTCATTTACTCATATCCGCTTCAATTGAAATCTCATTACTCACCCGGTGGGTAGTAAGCTCCGTGCGTGTGCATGTTGTACGCTCTGGATGCTTTGTTCAAGAAAACCACCTTGACCACGTCTCCGACCTCACCCCTGAGGGTGGGCCCGAGCATGGCCAGATGGGCCTCGTCTCGGCCTCGGATTTTCTTGAGTGTGAACGATGAGTCCTTGTATTCTCTGTAAACCACTTTCCGGTAAGTCCCGCCTATCCTTGTGTTGTTGCGTTCGAAGAACACAGCGGCCATTCTGAGAAGAGGAATGAAAAAGACATTTCATGAAAGTAGTTGGTGAAATACAGGAAAAAGGTATTCTATTGTAAGCAATGAAAAGGATAGAGAGGTCAATTTGGTGGGAGGAATCTTTGGGACATTGCACAAATGTCGTTAATTGATATGTAAAGAGTTCGAGGATAGAGTAAAATAATTTTGAATTTGAATTTTATTAATAAGTTCGTTTGCATTTGTATCAAAAATTTGTGTTTCATTAACACGAATAACATTTATTAATAAGTTTGCATGTCAATGTATCTATAAAGAGTTCGATTTGTTTGTTTCATTAACAGGTATCTATAAATATTTGGCAATAAAAGGAATAAAATGAATAAGTGTAGAGCAACATGACTCAAGTACCTAATCCAAGGATTTTATTTGATATTTAATGGGACAATACATATAAGCCATGAAACAGCATAAAGAAAATAATTAAAAAGGAAAATATAACATTCTTTGGAGGGTTTAACAAAGCCTTGACTGCTAACTCCCTCCTCGAGGTCAGACTGATGTTTTTTGTGTAGTTCATCATTCTCCATAACAACAACAGAGGGCGTTAGGAGTGACGTGAAATTAGAAGTAACAATTTTGAATGTAGTTACTTTACATTATTACATAACCATTTTAAATAAAAAAAAATTTTTTTTTTTTGTTACGTTTTATCCAAAATTTAAAATTTATAATTAAAAAAAATTAGATAATTATTATTGATGAATCACAAACAAAGATGTAAACTACAACTTTGTTATAGACATTTCACATTTGATATGCAATTTAAACTATTTATTATAAAGAACGTAATTAGCATTGTAAAACTGAATATCAGACGAACTTCGATTATAAATAAAATTTGATTTTATAAGATTTAAGAAAATAAGATTTTATAAATCAAACGAAAATTAATTCCAGCAGGTTTGTTACATTATTTTCACAGTTAAATATACAAGTACTAATTTATACGGTAGATAAATAAATTTCAAAACATTTTAGTAAACTTATGTCGCATTTAGTATGTAATTTCTAATGACTATTTACCAGAACAAAACATTTTAACGGAAAACCCCGTTAAAAATTAATTATTGTAGCATTTTTGAAAAAATAAATCTCTAAGTCGGTTAAAATTACGATTTATAGAAATCAAGTAATTAAGATTAATTATCATATAATAATATAGTTAAACAAACCAATTTTGATGCAATATTGTTTGCATAGCAATATTAATGTGATCCTAATATTTTAATTTTATAGAAAATAGTAAATAAATTTTAAATATGTGAATAAATTTTACGTATATGTCGAACAATTTATTGCAATTAAACGTATTTGTATTGTACGACAATGTCCTTCTTTTATAGGTGGTGAATGAAATGCTCATGAATAACAATAGTTGAACAGGAAAGTAATGGAAGTTCAATAAAAGCATATGTTTTTATATTGATTTCCTACTGAAATGCATATATTTTGACTTGATGTCATTTTGTTTAGCGTTATCGAGTAAATATTACATAAACAGCATTGTATAAACACTTTTCTTTCAACAGAGCATGAGTTATTGTCCTAAAATCTTAATTGATGAGATGTTGCACTCACTTGTCTTCAACCAAAGGCAATCCATTAAACTGATTTGTTCCAGATGGTGCGTAATCCCATTCAACTTCTTCAGCCGCAATGAAATATTCCCTGACTTTTCCATTGAGTAGTGGTACAACTGGACGAGAATGAGGACATTGGGTAATGGTGAACGTAGATTCCATTCCAGCTAAACATATTTAAAAAAAGTTATAAATATTATCCATTTTTAGCATGTTGACCAAGACATAATTAACTTGGACATTTAATATCAAGCACAAATTCTTCAACCAAACCAATTACTATCAGACTCCATATAAACCTTTTTAAGAAAATTTAAAAATTGTGAATGCTTTTTTGGCACCACCTTTATTTAATGAGGCTTTTGTATTATTAATAAGCAACAAATTTAATAGTATACACAACTTCTTCATCCACACCAATTGTTATCAAATTTGAGATAAACCTTCACCAAGCAAATTTAAAAACTGTAAATAATTTTTGGCATGACTAGTATAATGAGACTTTTACATTCTTAATAAACAAGAATGACATTATTATAATATTTTCAATTATTGTAAAAGCAAATTTATTTTATTATTTTTAAACAAAACTCGGTTTTATAAATGAATTTTTTCTGTAAAATTACCAGTTTTTGGCGTATTTCAAATGTTTGAGTGCTTGGCAGCATGGTGACCATACATGCTGCATTCAAAATTCTCTGTGAAAAATAAGTGTTCAGCAAAATGGACATGTGTTCGATACATAATTGAGTTCGGACAAATAATGGTATTACAGACAGAGAGTGAAAGAAAGTTGTTGGTATATTTTGTTTTTTTATATTTATAGTCGAATAAAATCTTCTACAATCAACCATAGTTGTGGAAATTTGATGTCTTTTGATGGAAAAAAAATGTCATAGATGTTGTCTTTTCTTTGATCTTTTACCTCATTTATGCTTGTAACCATTAATGGGGAATGTAATCTTATATTCCAATTAAACAGAAAGTAAAGGAATTATTTATTTGTTACGAGAAACGGTGTTCTAATGAGTCCCAATGAGTCCGGCGGGCCGATGGCCAATTGGCTAACGCTCTGGCCTTTGGTATTACTGGCTTCAGGTTCGAATTCTGGTTCTGGTATGGATGTTTGTTAATGGTTTGGCATCCACGTTAAAATGTAGCTCCCGGTCCAATTATCCTAAAGTGCTATTAAAAAGAACCGTATTTACCGTAGACTGACAAACACAAATCAATTCTTACGAAAAAGCAAAGGGATATATCGCCCAAATTGGCATTGTATAATCAATGGCATAGTCAAGAAGAAATGTCATATTTCAAGAAGAAATAAATTTTTCAGAATAAGAAACATCATAGATATTTTTTTATCATCCAAATAATATTGATTTTTTTTAAAAATCGATGAAAAAATATTGTTTTCTAAGTTTTTCCAGTTGAAAATTTTCATTTTCTTTGCAGAAAAAACCAACACATAGATTTGTATACTTAAATTTTTTTTTTTTTTTTGGTAAAGCATATCTTCAGTACTCTGGTGGAAGTGTGTACAATTTCATGCCCCAATTAAATAGGAAGTTTGGGGGGTAATTCATTTGTTAAAAGAAAAAAAATATCCTAATGGGTTCTAGGTCGACTCTTACGGAAGGGCAAGTAGATTTTTAACCCAGATTTTAAAGGGAACCAAATGAGCGATGGCTGGCAATTCACAATTCCCGAGGCCGATAGTAACCCTATATCTTTAAAATCGTACGTACGCAATGAATTTTTAAGTACCCAATGATCACGCACACATTACCGCACCAACACCCGCACCATATCAGATCCCAGTCTTGCTGCGTGGCGGCCAGCACGCTAGCCTTTGTGGTATCTAAGCGGAAAGCGAAATAAGGTCTTCGTGCCACAAAGCGTGTTCATGTGGAACTTTCGTAATTTTTCTATAACAGTTTTCTGAATACCACTTAACAATGACATTATTTGTGTGCAAGGTAATCGCATATAAACAAACACTCATTTATTTTCTTTTTTTTTTATTTATGAGAAATATTTAACTAACAACGAATTAGTTAAATGTTTCTCATAAAAAATAAGAAGTTTCAAAATATTTTATTATAAATACTAGTGTAATAACTCGAACATAATGCAATATCCATCCACTTTTTAATTATTTCAATATTTAATATATGTAGAAGAAAAAATCAATAAAAATATATTTTATCGAATATTTTAATTAATTGCAATTGTTAAAAATTCTATGAAGTTTTGAAAAATTATATTATATAATAAGTTAGATATTTACACTACATCTCTATGGAATATTACTATAACATATTCTTTTATTCATTTTTTCAGATGTTCAATTTATTTCAAACACATTTGTTACTTTAAGAAAAAGATTTTTAATAAACAGTTTACACACTAATACAATTAAATATTTGTTTCAATTGATAAAATTTTCTTTGCAGTTTGCCAATTTGCTTTTCTTCGTATATATATTTATTGTACACCCAAAATAAAGAAAACATATAAAAAAAATGTTATAATTATATTTTAAATATTATTACAGAAAATAATTATCATTTTTTACTATTTTCAAATAATTAAAGCGTATAATTTCAGTTAAAAATTAAAAAAATATATATTTCAAGATATAAATAAGATGTGTAGAATTTTTTAAACTTTCTTGGGCCACATTTGAAAGAGAAATTATTTTTTCTGACCACATATAAACTTATTTATTCTAACGATAACTGTTAATCCAAAATGTTAATGATAATTGACAATATTATGTCAACCTACAAATGGCAAATTAGACAATGTATCACAACATACTAATTTATATCCTTTCCTTCAAATGATATTATTTTAATTTAAAAGTTTTAATTACTGAGAAAATAATTAATTTAGAAATTGCAAATATGAAACGTCAATAGGTATTTAAATAAAATTAAAATAAAATATTTTTGGTACTTACGTATTAACGGTACCTTGGCGACAGACTTGGCGGTTTTTAAGTGTCGCCAATCTTTATTATTTGGAATAAAAATATTTTGAAAGCGTTTTGATTTTAAATGAAGTGTTTCATATATATTTTATTATTTGGAACAAAAATTTTAAGTGTAGATTGGCGCCAAATCTGTAGCTACGGTTGGCGCGTGTGCTCTTTATTGGCGCAAGTGTCGCCAAGGTACCGTTAATACGTAAGTACCATATTTTTTTTTATTATAGATGTGTCTAATTAGAGTTTTCAAAAACAAAAAGTAATAATAATAATAAATAAATTTACAAAAATCTCAATGTTTAAGGAAGCTTACGATTTAAATCTGAACCTCGTGTTTTAGACTGACCTGTTGTAAACACTTAAAAAATAAACAATACCAAGTTTACAAACACCACCAATCTAGCAAAAAGGAAAACGACCTCATTCCACTCTATCTCACCTATGCCATGAAGGCCAACCTCGCATCTGAAGGGGAAAGTTCCCACCCTGCTGGCAATCATCAGACTAGTTGTGAATTTGGCGGGGAACAGATTGATGATATCGGTACTGCAAAAGTGAAAATACGTATAATTTATTTCACTATCATGACATACGACCTCATAAAAAAGCAACAGAAATATACAATATCATTAAATTCAGAATAAAAGGCAATTTGTTTCCTAACTATAAAATAGAAGAAAAAAATATATAGCCATAGATAACCTATGACAATAAATAAATTTCATGCTTTATAACCATTGTTGTGAAAGTAACGTAAGTTCTACAATGCTAATAGGACAATTTTAATTTATAGGCCACACCTATAGGTTTCACAAACTTTGCAGGTTTTGAAAGAAAATTATTGATGTTTAGTTCACGTTTCTAAGAACACAATATAATGGAAAAATGTTGTGCTTCTATTTAACCTGTATTGCAATTTTCATTTATAAATATTTAGGAATATAACTTGGTTAAATTATGTTCTTTTTATGTCAACGCTAATTTTTTTGCTTGTTTCAATTTTCATGCTCATATGTTATATACATATAAAAGCCATATTTTAGTTTCTCTTTTTGGATTATAAATTGTAATACAATTCACTGTTTAATATATTTTTTGAAAATTTTATTTTAAAAATAAGTCTGAATTCATATGGCGGTTACAGCTTTGAACTTCGAAATTGGGAAATATTCAATTCGCAACGTAAGCCGAACTGTAAATTCTCAGGAATCTGGATTGGTAATTAACGATAAATCTGTAATGCAGGAAAGTTTTTTAATTGGGCTAAGATTAAGAAGACAGGTGGAACGTGCGAGTTCCCCTCTGTCAGATATCTTTCATGGAAATATTTATTACAGGTTACTATGGCAACCGGAGAAATCTAGAAAGACTGTACTTGTGTCATCATTCTAGATAGTAGCAAACGGGACATAGGCCTTTGGAAATAATAATTTATATTGAAAATACCTCAAATCATTATTTAAAATCTAGCAGGTATATAATTTTTATTACTAAATAGATATACGTTTCATCATGTCTGTATTTTATTGTTTAATATTTAGATTTGTAAAGATTTTTTTCACTTACGTCATTCCGTTAACGGTGAACACTTGAGATTCAAAACTGATACTGTGAACATCAACTTCGTTACCCATTCCAACAATGTGCCATCCGACCTTGTCACCCAGACACATGTCCAAACCTTGAAGATTGCCGAAGCTCAGACCGTTCACAGAAAACATCATGTTAGATCGCTGAAAATCAAATGTATTAAATTGTTATTCCTTACAGAATGAGAATAGTATAATAAGACTTGACATAAAATGAAATTTTTTAAATAAAATAAATATTAAAATTTTTTATATTATTGATAGAAATGTATAAAAGTAAATTATAAAAATAATAGGACTTACGAACAACAAAATATCTACACAAAAGTTTAAATAACATAATAAAACTGTTTTATTATCTGCATCATAATGTCTCATGGTGCAAGTCTATTTAAAAGATTTCTATTATAGTTAACATTATTTTAAATTACTCACTCCGAAATATTTAAAAAAATATATTTGTATTGTATTTAAATAAAAAAAATATTCTTGCATAAAATATTTCCACTTTTTATTTGTTTTTCTTATTAAGATGTATTTTTTTATCTATAGACTGCCAAAATTTTTACATTATTTTAATAGTATATTTATGCAAATAAATACGATGCAATAAAAATATATCTCAAATTACCAATTTTTAAATTCATGAAATAAATTTTTTTTAATAATTCATATTTATTTGTTGCAATTATTAATTATAACATGAATTAATATAATAATCACCTAAGTACATATTTGGATTTGTATATATTAACACTCGTACATATTCAGATTGATACATATTCATATTCAAACATATTTGTATTGCCACATATTCACATTCGTACATATTTATACATTCGTATATACATTAATTGCTTGTTGAATTGAAAATATTATCTAAATTTGCCACATAAAATTTTCAATCGATTGTTCTATTTACTGATTTGTAAAAGAATTGGATTTTCCCTTACCCTAAAGTTAATATCCCTTTTAACTTCCTCTCTTTGTTGGTCAGATAAGTGAGGTGCAAGCCTGTCGATGTTTTCATCAATGTACAAACTGTCATTTTCGTCAAAAATCATGAAAACGAGAATGAAATCTCTGTCAACATTCTTTGGTCTGTCGTAATGGTCGAGAGTTCCTAGAGAAATGATACATGATATTTTTAGACATAGTGTTTCATATGTTTAACATGCAAATGAGAGAACGGAAAATAATATCTTTCATTCAGTGAAATTGAAAGGATATATTACCAGGTCTACAAACGATAAGTGGTCCCAACAATCCGGCGTGGATATCAGTGTCGGCATTTCTGTGAGAATGGTACATCCAAGTGAGGCAGTCTGGATCGGTTGGTGTTGGACCATCTTCAGGGATGAAGAACCAATGGTAAGAGTGGCGTCCTCCTGGTGGTACGCGATCATCAACTTTCTCCCACTCATCAGTGTTGTCCTCGTACAAAGCGCCTATTGAAGAATACAATTAATATGAATTAAAATGAGAATCATAGAAGTACATATTTGAATTCTTATATATTAATATTCGTACATATTTGGATTGGTACATTTTTACATTCATATATATATATATATATATATTAGGATAAAACTTTGATTAGATCTGTTCTCACATATGCTGCTGAAACTTTTGCAGTGACAGAAAAAGATAAAGAGATTCTTGCTATAATTGAAAGAAGAATTTTAAGAAGCATATTTGGTGGAAGTAATTGTGATAATTATTGGAGAAGAAGAACCAACGCAGAATTTTACGAGATATTTAAAGAGCCAGATATTATTTAATTTGTAGCAATACAGAGGATTAAATGGGGAGGACACTTAATAAGATTAGATAACAACAGAGTCACTTAAAAGATCTTTTTGTCTAAACTATTTGGAGCTCGAAAAAGGAAGAGACCAAAACTTAGGTGGATTGAATGCCTGGAAAAAGACTTGAAAACAATTAAGGTGATTAATTGGAAAACTTTGTCCATCAACAGCACGACTTTGTGGAAGAACAGGAAGATCTTTCAGGCAATGGAATGGAATTCTGATTGCAGGTTAAGGACCATCCAGGGCTGTCGCGCCATTGAAGAAAAAGATATATAGTAGGGCTGATATATATTCATATTAAGATATATATTAGGACTGGTATATATTCATATTAAGATCTATATTAGGATTAGTATATATTCATATTAAGATATATATTAGGACTGGTATATATTCATATTAAGATATATTTGGATTCCTACATATTCACATTCGTATATATTTGGATTCATACGCATTCGCATTCGTATATTTTTGGGAATTAGTACATATTTGGAAAAAAAATATAGTAACAGAAATCATATGAAAATAATACTTTGTTTATGGATTTTCAATTTTGTCTTCAAGTTGGAAAACATGTCAAATTTAAAAATATTTCATGTTCTATTTTTAATCTATTTTCAAAATCCTTTTTTAACTATTAGTATGCATTTCAAATAATTATCATTTTGATTTTTTCTTTTTTAAAGAAATTAATTAGCATGATGGCTTTTCTATTGACAGCATCATACATTTTACATTGTTCAAATTCTCTTCAATAAACAATCTAAATCATATCTTTTGATTAAAATAAAAAAAATCCATATCCATTTATGAATAACAATTATTTTTCTGCCACTGTGATGAATATCATATTATTTTTTTTCATCTCTGAAAAAGAAGCCCATGGGGAAAAAAAGTTTTAGAAACATGATCGAGATAAAAACCACACACACACACGCAAAAAAAAAAGAAAGCAAAGATATCGACTGGTATAGGCTAACTTTCAGGTCATATTCTTTTTGGATTAATTGCTGCAGCGAATTCATCTGCGAGACATGTATAAATAAAACAATTGTGTCCGAGGAAGTAAACGCAGCTGGTTGAGGTAGAACAATTCCTTCAGTCAAGAATAATTAATTACCCGGATTTAAATGGTGTGTTTTAACGAATTCGTCGGGACAGAGCAAAAAGGTACATCAACAAGTAGTTAGATTAAATAAAAATTAAACAACACTAGTCAATCATGTGAATACAAAACAAAACTTAGTCCGAGATAGAGCCGCTATCTGAAATTTTCTGTTTCTGTGTCTTTTTTTTGTATTTTAATCATTTGTGTGAGATGGTACTTCGTCATTAATTTAATTCAATTTTTAATGAGTATAAAATTATTTATTTTGAAATAATTATTAAATTTTACTTTTATTTATTATTTTAAAGATAGAGCCGCTATCTGGAATTTTCTGTTTTCGTGTCTTTGTTTTGCATTTTAATCATTTGAGTGAGATACCATTAATTTAATTAAGAATTTTCAATTTTTAAAAAGTATAAAACTATTTATTTTAATGTAATTATTAAATTTTATTATAAAATAAACGTTTAAACTGGTTTCATCAGCAGTGTAAAAATTACGGAAAAAATAATTTTATCAGAATTCTAATTTAATATCTTTTTATTTTAATTTTTAATTTAAAAAAAGTTACGGAAATGTGTTTATAATTTAATTAATGGGATAATAATATTTAGTGTTAAAAATGAATTTTTTCCTTTAGTTTAATCATTTTTACACGCAGTTTTTTATTATTTTAAGGCAAACTATTCTTCCTTTGAGGTCATTTATTAATCATTACTGTTTTTATATTAATTACTCATTCTTTTTTTTTTTTGCATCATTAATTAAATTTTGACATTTATTTATTAGTCAATATGTATGCGTTATCTTTCGATTCAATATAGGATTGTAGATCGTTTTTAGTTACCAGTTATTTTAAAATTAGATCAGTAATAAAGAGAGGATTAATCATTCAGAGAATGTCATCATATTTTTTTATGTTATAATTTTTATGTTGTTGCAAAACATATTGGACAGAGTTGAGAATACTATTTCTGATATTAAATGAATATCATAATTTTAAATATTGTTTTTTAGCAATTAAATTGAATGATTACTGATAAAATAGTGATATCAAAGTAAAAGTTTTGTAAAATTATTAATAAAATGTCCATATTAATTGATAAATTTTAAATATTTTTATTAAAAAAATAAAGTTGATAAATTTTAATCTATTTAAAAACTTAATTTTAATTGGTACATTGGTAAACTTTTTTATTTGAAAGCCAGAATGTCTATTGTAAATAAGTAAAAACCGAAAGAAAAAAATAGCAACGAAATAAAATCTGACATAGCTATTACTTTCAGAATGGAATACCATTTAGTTACGGTCTTTTAAGTACATGTTTAGTGCATGGTATATCTTACCTCAAGCATAAAATTAAATGCAAATAAAAGCTAAGTAATTGAAGAGTAACGACAATTGTTTTAACAGCAATAATATACACTCACTAAGTGGTTTTTGCAAAACAATCTTTAATATTTTTATCAAATGCTCGGCGATATACTTTGTTTCTTTCATCTATTTTGTTATCTTTCACCTATTCACCCGCATTTAGAAAGATTGCTTGAGATTTTGTTAATATTTTGTCTGGGAAAAAAGATAGTTTTTCATTGGGTTTCGCTGTTGGTAGGTAAACTGACGTAAAAAATATCGTAAAGTAGTGGTTTCTATGACTCCATAGAGAATTTGAAATTATTATTGAGGAAAAAAATTATATTATTCATTAATTTGCAAAGGGTTTTAGATATTTGCCAAGAATTCACTTACAAAATGATAAGATTATCTAAAGATTGTTTAAACCTAAACATTATTTATTTTGAATTCCATACAAATATAACTGAAACTTTTATTACACTTTTTTAGGTGTATATTATACTTTTTCAAATATATGTTTTACATTATGAACTTTATAATATTAGCCAGATTTTATCGTTTCATTCCAGATCGTAAATTAAAATATAAAAAAAAAATTTTCTTATGAAATAATTGTAAATATTTATAAAATTTATTTGTGAGTTTTTTATTTATTTTCAGCTAACTAAATACAAATCATAGAATGTTAAATTAATTTTTATTTTCAACATTACATAATATTTTATTACTATAAAACTTGCGGGTTAATCGTATTATTTAAGCTTTAATTGTAAGTTTTAGTTACTTTTTTTCAATCTGTTCCAGATTTTTCTAGTTAATATTAACTAACTAACTTAACTATATCTAATTTGAGTAGTAAATATAACTAACTATTTCAATGATAAGATAGTTATGTGATAAATAAATTACTTAGCTCTTTTTAAATTGTTCAATCATTGTCTCGAATTGTTATAATCCAACACAATAGCTCATAATTAGAGTACTTATAAATAAACAAACAACAAAAAAAAAGCGTACTAGATATCGCTTTACAATGCTTTAGAATTATCATTATTCTAAAATAAAAATAACCCCATCTATTTGAAGGCTTTGTCTTCACAAGCGCAGAACACATTATGCCATAAAACACATTAGCGACTTAGCGTGGCAGAAACCTGTTCAGTTTCAATTGTAGTATAGAAAGCGAGAAATAATAGAATTAAGCTTCTGTACTAACATGTAGAAAATTGACCATAAAGATGATGTGGAGAAAATGAGATCTTGATAGCTATTTGGCCACGCTTAATTTGAGAGCCAACATCGTGCAAGAACCATCTTGGCTTTCCCACCAAGCGTGCAAGGTAAGGAGTTGCCGCAACAGTTAAATGGTGTGCAAATTGAAAGCTGGCGATCTCTCAAGGCTTCTGTAACAGCCAAACTCCCATAAAGGAGTCAGCCATTCGTGGATAATCTGGATCATTAGGGGACTTATTATTATTATTTTTTTCAATAAATTGGTTAATCGTTGACTGGATTTAAGCATACTTGAGAGGATCATCGTAGGGATATTTTGCAATTTGCTGGTATTTGAACAAATAAATTTATAGGGTCAGGTAAATAATGATCATGTAATCAAGTAAAATTTTAAAATAAATTGTTTTCCACCAAGCCTTTGTTTAATTTTATATGGTTAATGAATATATTTTAAGGATAAAAAAAGAAATGGAATGATCATTTTTAGTGTAATCTCCAAGGCTTTTATGCAGGCAAATTATCTTACGCTTAAGCACTATGACATAAAGGAACAGATGTAATTTTTTTTAAATCCGAAAAAAGGAAGGTTAGAAATGATGATAAATAACAAAAAGAAACAATAAATAATTTTGCTATTAGTCAAATTTGAAAACAAAAGTTAACAGCTTTTACTTCAGAACCAATCGGTGTAATTTAAAAATCTTGTTCAGAATACAGATAGGTTGTTTACTTTTTTTTTGTATATCATAGTAAAACAATAAACTCTTATGAAATTTAGTTTTCAATTTGTAATGTTCGTATTACAATCTTAAAACGTCATTGTAAATATTGATTAACTAGTATATAAATTGTATTTATGCAATTCTGATAAGGGCAAAGCATTACGATTAATATCTATTTTGACATAAATACTCCTTCCTATATTATATTTATGTTCATATGATAAAAAGTTTTCTCATGTGTTAATTAGTCTGAATCATACCCTAATCATGTCCGGTACAGCTAGAGCGTCGGGAGACTCAGTTTCGAATCTATTGGCGTCGTCGTTTCGGTCACTGCTTTCAGAAACGAGTACTCTAGATAGCGAGGTGTTCAGCGTATCGCATAGAGGATTAAGCTTCGTAGTAAGACTTTTCCCAATTTTCACATTCACTGCACGCAAATGCAAGGTAGTTGCACTTAACAATCCTTCTAGAATACAATGACCTCATTCTCTTCATTGATAGACAATTTGCTCAATGTCATATATCAGTGAAACCTAAGGCCTATCGATGTTCAACAAAAAATATCTTGATATGATTTAATAGTAACCACTTATGAATTGAAAAGTATAAAATATTTTAAAAGATTAGTCGTTTAATTCCTACCAGAAACATATTCATCACCTTTTCACTAAATTCTTATAGCTACTTCAATTTTGCCATAACATAATGCAAAAGAAATTACCTTCGTGCACTTTGATGTATCTACTTCCGTGGGGATGCATGGACAGCAGCATGGAGGCATTGTTGAAGAAGTGGACAATGGCCATGTCTCCGACTTCTCCTCGAATGGTGGGCCCTAAGATTCCTTGCCATGGCTCTCTGGCCTTCATGACAGTGTAGGTCTCATCTGTGAATTCACGGAAAATGGCCTTCTTGTAGACCTTTCCCAATCTGAGAGGGTTCCGACTAAGAGAGAAGTATCTCTTCGATAATCTAGAAAAAACATTAAAAAAATCAGTTAACAAGAAAATATACCAAAGATGGATTATATTAAAATATAACTTCATCATTGTCAAATTAAATATAATAACAAGAACAAATTTATATAAAATTATTTAAACTTTTCAGAGACACTGATATTAATTGTGGGTTTATTATTTAAGTTAAAATTATTTTAATTAAAAAAAAAGTAAATTTAGTGAAGAAATGGACCAATTATTATTACAAAAACCTTTAGCATTGAGAATAAAAAAATCATAATATGTCATTATTGATAATATTTTTTTACAGGATAACATTGATTTGTAAATATTATAATGATCTATTGTAAAGATCGCTATTATAAAAAAACTGAACTAAAAATGCTTTCAAGACAAAGAAAATTACGATAAATGAATTATCTGCCTTTGTGAAAAAAAATATGAAGAACTAAACTGCTAACTGTACTAAAACTGCTTTCATGACAAAGAAAATTACGATAAATGAATTATCTGCCTTTGTGAAAAAAATATGAAGAACAGATACGTAGGAAATCGTCTCATTTTAATTAACCATTTAAACTTAATAGTCACACATATGAAATTTTTTTCTAATTTATATTTTTTGGACTACATAATCGTATAAAAGGAAACAAAAAGGAATTGAAACAGTTTATGTTCATCACAAAATCGTTCCTGATGTAATGAAGAATATTTCTATTGCATTTTAAAATGGTAAATAAATTGCAGAATTTAATCATGAAGCAATATTGTTTTTGTTTTTGAGGGTTATAATAACTTTTCTGCTACATTTAAGGTCATATCGTAAAAATTTTTCGAGTATGTCCGTGGTTGTGTTATTCATTATCT
Source organism: Caerostris darwini (assembly GCA_021605075.1). NCBI lineage: Eukaryota > Metazoa > Arthropoda > Arachnida > Araneae > Araneidae > Caerostris > Caerostris darwini. The sequence continues at coordinate 665,526 of BPLQ01015713.1, read as the reverse complement.
TTCTTCATATTTCATGATTTTAAAGCAAATAATTTTTATTAAACCCAGAGGGAAAATCCAAGATAGCCCAATAAAAGTATAGCCTACTTAAGTCCTGCAGTCTTTGATAAGTCTTCGAATTTTTTTTAAATACATAACAAACCGTGATAAACGTAATTCTTTAAGAAAAATGGAACTTCTTTATTGTTTTATTTAACTTTAGATTAACCAAAAGAAAGTCAGTTTATTTTTAAAAAGTGCCCATCAGTAAAAAACTCAAATGGAAAATAAATCATTTTACCAATTTCATTATTATTATTGTAACATTAAATAAATGTATTTAAATTATATTCATCTAACAACAAATATTTACTTAGGAAATAAATAAGAGAAAAAAATAATTAAATTAAACAGCAACATGTTTCAATTGACAACACAAATTTTTCATAAAATGGGGAGTTTGCTTTGGAGCAATTCGAAAATGTTGCTGCTATTAAATTTTTTCAAAAAAAAATTATGTTCAATGTTCATATTAATAATTATCTTCAATTTATAAATCCCTTTTTAATGTAAGGACTTGCAATATCATTGACTTCAACGGTAAATAACAACTGTCTGCAGTATTTCAAGTAGTTATTTTATTTTTCTAAGTCATCCAGTAGAGCAATACTCGAAGGTCATTATTATTCATTGAATTTCCTCGATCCTGTAGTTACTGGTATTATCTATTAAAACAACAATACAATGGAGATTTGTGTGGTTAGTACTTGTCACCCAAGGTAAAACTGAATTTATATGGATAATATTTTTTTTTCCAATTTGCTAGGACTTTCATTACATAGGAACACACAAAAAGATAAAAGTAGTCAAACAATAACAAACATTTTAGTTAAATAAATAATTAAAAATATATAATATTGTTGCAATGTAACTTAATTACTTGTTATTTATTTTTCATAGCATAAAAATTTAATGCTATGTAAAATACATTTAATGTGATTTAATTTAAAACATATTTAAACAGGTTATCAAAATTTAAAGCATTTTAATTACTATTAAACGAGAAAAAGTATTCCATAGAAAAAAGAAAATAAATCACTTTTTGTTAATTTATGTTTTTTTAAAGTTAAATTAGTTATTTCTTATAATGTATAAATTAAACAAATTAATTGCAATTATGTTTTTTTTTATAAAATAATTGACAATGATTTAAATAATAAAATATTTTGTGCAAATAAAATATTTATGTTGTTATTTAATGCCTTATTATTTTTAAATAAATGCAAGAAATAAAATTTGGAGTTAAATTTTTATTAATAATTTTTAAAATTTAAAATTGGCAGTTTTTAATATTTGTTATAAAATAAAAATTTTATAGTGTTTAATTTAATTCTTTAAATGTACTTAATTTTTATTTTAATTAGAAATTTTATGTAAAGACTACTAAGTTAAAACAGTGTTTAATTTTTTTATTTTATTTGTTGTTTTAAAAAACATTCTAGCAACAAAAATATTTTTTTGAAATAAATCCTTGCTTTCGAGAAAAAAAGAGCTGAAAAAATTTAAAAGTGAATTAACTGACCTGCAGTTATTTTTATCATTTAGTTACAGATTTTGTTATTCTAACATAAATATTTTTAACGTACTTTTTTAAAATCAATAATAAGATTAATTAAAAAATAAATTAATGAGAAAAAGTTAATTCAAATAATACTTTTTATTATCTCATTTATTCTCATTGCCAAAATTTTTTCAACTGAAAACTATAAATTCTTTTTTTTTTTTATAAATTATGCAATTTATTGTGATCGAAATTCAGTTACAATTTCATGACCTATTTATTAATGTACATGAAATTAGAATTTCTAAAAACTTTTCAATAAATAGATTAATTTAGTGAAAGTTCGAATCAAGTTGGAAAATTTAAATGAAAAAAAAAAAAAACTCATAAAAGAATATAATGAAATAATGAAAAATAGGCAAAGAAAATAAAGATTAATATTTCCATTAATTTATTTTCGAATTTCGAAATAAAAAGGTCAATTTTTGAAAGAAAAAAAACCATTGCTTATTAAGACAAAAATGCGAAGAAAATTTCCCAAGAGAAGTCATTCTTTTGGATAAATAACCCAATCATACCGCAGCACTAATTGAACGAATTCGAAAAAAAAAAAATAAATAAATAAAATAAAATAAAAAAATCGTGGATTTGTTCACAACTCAACAGATATGGTCTTCCAACTGCAAGTATACCGCACACACCCAGAAATGACAATCAGTTACAAGAACCACTCGAAACAGCCTCGAAAACTGTTCATGATCTGACACAAAAAACTTCGTGCCCAGCTACCATCCCGTGTCTTGCACCAACAGAATTTCCTGATCAGCTTATGATGGTGCCGTCAAAAGATCACAGATTATTTTATATTTGCTTCAACAACCTTCTTTTGTTGAGACATTAATTTGCATACATTAACAACATAGAACTAAAATGAGTTATGGGATGTGAGGTATGCTTGTGTGTGTGGCACACCCAACCTACAGGAGCTTCTAGCCTGTGTAGTAAATAACGGCATTTTTTTTTTCTGCTGCTGATTTTCTGATGATTAGAAAATGTTCAAGGTGAACCACTTATTGGTACCTTAAGGTACTGTTATTTCCGTGTTACTTAATATTGGCCATGCAGTTATTTTTCAATGAGATCAAGGTTGTAGTATCAGGCGGCGAAATAATAATATGCACTTATCCGCATAAGGTTACGATAATTTTTTTTTTGAATTTTTCTGTGGTATTTAATTAGGATAAATTAAACCATTAGATTAATTAATCATTTCTAATACGCTATCTTCTTTCCTTCAGAAACCGAAATTAATTGTCTCTTTAACCATAAATCTTTTAAATGCATTATTGTTATTTATTTATTTCTTATTTTTTAAAAAAAAATGTCTAAACAATATTAGTATTTTTTTAAACATGATACTCATATTTAAATGAATCTTAATGTTACAGTTGCACTTATTTTATACAATCGATGATAATTTTTAAAAAAAATGAAATGTATTTAATAGAATCACTTAAAATTCTGTACTCAGATAACCATCTGGAGTTCGTATAGGTCTTATACAGTCTTAGAGTTCTTGTAGGCTGAAACACAATACAATAAGTATTATCAGTTTTTCTTTTTAACTGTGAAAAATATGTAATACAACCAATTAATATCTATCTATCTCTCTATATATATACATATTGCTTTAACATCGGTGGGCCTCATGTACAATACTATAGCTGAGCCTGTTGTCACTGGGCCACAAGTAGGACATTGAAATATATTGGCATTTCAATTTATTGAACAATAATATATATGGAGCTTAGAATTATACCCAAATTCATACAATAATTATTGATGCAATAACTTATTGATGTACTTTATACCGTTTTATGAATGATATATAAAGGAAATGCAAATTATAATTTTTCTTTTCAATATAACAATTATTCGTATAGAGTATTAATTAATAAATTATTTATTTAACAGCTTTATTTTTTTATGCCAAAAGCAAATATTGCATCTACATTTAGATATAAAATTCCTGTCTTAGTACACATACATAAACGCATACAATGTGAATTGCATGTGGCATTTTAACAATAATTTAACTTTTTCAGACACATCCATTTTATAAAATCATTTTGCTTGAACTAATATTGATTTAGGAAACACTCCATTTACTATCGCTTGTAATAGTAACAAAATACATTATATTAATAGGTAAACTGTTCAAAAATGTTACACACAAAAGTAATAATATACAATTCATTTATGTTAATGCTTTTATTTTTATTTTTGACATTTAAAATCGCTTACGTTTGAAAATTTGTTTTCAGTTACCTTTATTATAATGGATTCAATTTTGTTTCAGTAGCAAACCATTTAAGAACTGAATATTCGTATATTTAGAAATGAATAATCTGATTTTGGTTTGTTGTCATGAGAATGGTTTTGACATGTGTTTATATATTAATGGTTATTTTTCTATGAATTTGAATCCTGGTGATAAAATTAATAAAAGCATATTTGTTGATGTAAACAAAACTATTTGTTAAAATATATTAATTATAATTTGTTATTATCATCTTATCATGATCACTTTATTTAAAAAATTTAATATAAGAACAGAATAATTAAAAAAATAAAATTTAGCTATGACTGTTTTGTTTTATATATTATTAGTATATAAAATCTTCTTCATATTTATAAAATCTTCCCAAAATTTAAACAAAATGAAATGAAAACAATTTAATTTTAGTTTTATTCATTTACCTAGATAAACAGCCATTGACTTGAATGGTAGAATTCAACAATCATTAACAGAGAGAATAAATTAGCTATTATATTCACTAATCCATCTTTCAAGTGTTCACGCCCTGTTTGATAGGTTATTTGAAGATTCCACTATGGTGCAGCTTTTAAAAAAACCCTAAGCATGTCAGAAATGTCCTTGAAGTTGGTTTATTTTTACTTTGTAATTCACATACTATTGATAATGCGACGATTACTGTAATTATAATTCAAGGATAGCTTACAACAACAATTCCTTCACATCTGACATTTTACATCTTATTCATTAAGATGTTGTTATTAATCTATGCAAATTCAATTTTTATTTAATAAACTTTATATATAACATTTCAATGTAAAAATAAGTAATTGCAACCGTCATTCAATAATATAAAATATTAAGAAAATGGAAGAAATTGTGCATAAAGAATTTTTTTAATTCCCATATGAAGGATATGAGCTCCTGTTAGTAAATATTATCACAATGAAAGTAATGTTAATTTTAAAAAATATTAATAAAACTAATTGTTCATTAAAAATAGGTTAATCGGTTATTTTTTGCATATTTATTTATATTTATCAAATCAGATTACAAAACATTGTTAAAATAATAAATTTAAGGTAAATTAAAGGTTTTTAATTTAAATTGGTGTATTTTGTTTTTTAAAGCATTTTGTATTAAATACAGAAAAACATAAATAATGAATTTAAAACCCAGTTTGAAGTTTTTCATAAGGATATTATTGTTTGTGAAGGAAAATATTCGATAAAAAAATGAAGTAAAATCACTATAAATTGTGAATAATTAAGTTTTCTTAATTTTTTTAATGTACATTTATTCATCTTTAAAATAAAAACATCGGTATAATGATGGAATTTTTGAAAGAGAATATTTATTTAGAATTTATATTACATAAAAAATGTACTTTTCTTCAGAAAATCTTTTGACTCTAAGATAAATAAAAGTCTGAACTATTGCACAACGGTAAAATAATATAGTATTTAAAATATCCATTTTAAATAGAACTTGAGATCTAAAAAAAGTCATCCCGAATTTACATTATTAGATTATGAATAAATATTAAATTTGCATTTAAATTAAGCATTTACTTAAATATCTTTTGAAACTTTTGAAAAAAATTAAAACTTTATAGAAGTTTTCGTTCATGGTATAAGGTAGCCAACACACATATTTTGTAGAAAAATTAAATTAAAATTTTAAAAGTACTTGGAGAATTTTGTAAATTGATTGTGGTATACGTGCCGTTTGCTAAGGGAATCTACATTAGAAAAATTCTGAAATCTCGATAAATATCGATTTGTAGAAAGATATACCGAATTCCTTTGATATTCCTTTGATATACCGAAGAATTTACCAAGAACATAGGAAAGAATAAGATATATGTACCTAGTGTCTATTGCTTCTATCATTATTAAAACAAATTAGCACATCACTTATCAAAATCATCACAAGACTTAGCAGTTTAAATAGTGCTCAAAAATTTTCGTGCAAATTAATTACAAATGAAAATTGTTCAGCAATTTTGAAGTTCAAGAAGAAAAACGTTTAATATGATAGTCATCAGTAACCAAGACAACCTGTTTATTTCAAGAAGGATCAATGATTTGGATTATACATAACTGTTTTTGTTTACCATGGCATATCCTTTCTTCTTAATTTAAGCAATCTTAAATATGATTATGAGCAATCTAAATGCATTTCCTTACTTCTATATTAAAATTATACATCATTAAATGTTTAATAGAAAATACTTTCTTGAATTGAAAAGCAGTATTAAATATATTAAAGAATGATAATTTATCTCCTTCCCCCCAAAAAAAACAAGAAACATATAACATTTTAATATAATTAACAAATAAAAATAGTTTGCATAATCAAATTGTTATTGGAACAATTCTAGATTAACTTATTTTTATATTTTTAGATATTATGCTCAATTTCCTAAATAATATTTACGTTGAAATTAAATATAAATAACCTGCGAATGTACGAACAATTCTATTTGAATGAAAAAATAAACTCCGTGAATTAAATTAACATAACTTGTATTTCAAGATAAGATTTTATTCAAGGCTTATCTGCTACTGGAATTACAATTTTATGAACAAAAATCATGCATTAATATCTGGCAGAATAAAATCGATCTATTCGCAACTATTGATTAGATCTTTTTAATAATGTGACTAACTCTTATCAGTTCCTTAAATGTCATCTTTTTACTGATGCCCTGATTTTCTTGTTCAATTTTTACAGTTCACTGAACGTTTACAAATCTTGTGATATATTGGGAACTGTTAATTCACTTTGAATTTTCGCTGAAGGCTTTTACCATTCATGTAATAAAGTAAACGAAAGAGGAAAAACATGATAAAATTACTCATTTTTCTATTCCTTGATAATTGTAAATGCCCGAGGTTATAGGTAAGCACAGATAAAAATAATCAGAAATTTTTTTTAAAGGAAAGCTAGCGATGAAAGGGAAAAATGAATAGCTTTTTGTAGTATACTACTACTATATAGATGTATAATAGTATTAAACTAAGAAAAAAAGGAAATCTTTGTAATTCTTATACTACAAATTTCTCACAGAAAGCTATAAATAAGTATGAGAGAAACAGAGTATTTTTTTTTCTAATAACTTCTAATTTATGAGAATTTAGGTAAAGAAAGTATAGACAAAAAATCTTTAAAATCATTTCCGGATCATATTCTCAGTGCTTCTGAGTTGCCATCTTTGTATTTCAAATGATACACTTGTGGGAATATCATTAAAAATCTATGGCATATGCAAGAAGTATCAAATTTACTTTTATTTATTACTGGAAATTGTTAAACTGTTGTTGGAAAAAAATAGAAAAATACTCAAGATGAACTAGCAATGAAAAAAGAAATGCTTTTTACAGTATATTAATATACCTTATATAGATATACTTCGAACTCTTTAATTCCCTAATTTCTTGCTGAATAAATAAAAATGAAGCAAAACATGATGTAGCAAAAGAGAACGAGTTAGAAAAATAGAAAACAATTTAAAGTTTTTTATTCTCTAATTACTTTAATTATTTGAAATTACAGATAAAGGAAGTACAGACAAAATGTTCTAAATCTTTTCTGGATAATTTTCTCAGAATTTTTTAAGTGCTATCAGTGTACCACTGGTTCATATGGTACAGAATAATACGTCACTGGAAGTTTAAGATACATACCAGAAGGCATCAGTCCACTTTCTTTTATTGCTAGAAGCTTTTAACAGTAAAAGATTATCCAGAAAACTATCGACGATATAAAGAAAATTTACATAATTCAAATTAGAACAGGAAATCAAAAAGTAAAATTATTCAAATTCCGTTATCTGATTTCTCGCAGCGCCCGAGGTTACAGCTAAGAAGTACCGATAAAGAAAAATCTTTAAAATCCTTTTCTGCATCGTGTTCTCGGTATTTCTGCCATTTATTATACTTCTGATTCAGATGGCACAGTTGAGTGAACACCACCAAGATCCGTGAGACATACCAGAGGGCAAGGAGAATCAATTCACTTTCATGTATGTCGTTGCTGGAAGCCATTGCCAATCGCGCAGGCAAGAATCCCGAAAAGAGAAAACCGTCGAAGGAAAAGAAAAAAGGCAAAAATTGCTTTCTTTTTTACACTTTCTGATCACCTCGACGTCGCGATTTACACGGTTGGATCGAGACAGACTTCGCGGGTCATTTCACCAGCGTATATGGGCTAACGGATGGTGTTCCAGTGACCGATTCCTCAAATTGGTCTCATGATCGCGTCTTCAGAGGAATCGACAAGGGCAAGGAACCATTCAGTTTTGATTAGGGTTGTCACCGCTTCTCGCCCTATTATGCCTAATTACGTATAATTCGATACCAAGAAACGCGATTTCACACGGTTGCTTCCTATTATTTTTCTCGATTCTGGTTCTTCCTACTTTGTTTTGCTGGAGCAACTCTCTGTGTGTGCGTTTTGAGAGTGACAATCAGCGTGACGAATGTGCAACACGTATTACAAAAATTAATTTACATAACAATCTATTCAAAGAATTGCTTTCGGCGCTAATAAATGTGTAGTAAGAACTCTTAAGTTTAGTTCATTTTGGGACAAATGCTGCATATGGATGAATTTTTAGGTTTTATATAATTCTAGATTTTGCAAAGGAACTGATGGTCGAGTGACTAGGGCTCTGGTGCTCGGTGTAATAGTTTTTGGGTTCTAGTCCTGGCGGTGACGTAGATGTTTGTGGTGGTTCGGAATCCCTTTAAACCTTAGGTCTCGGTCTAATATGACTATAGAGCAACTGACAACCCTACGCAGTAAAAAAAAAACATCTCCTGTCACCAAATCTGCCATTAGACACACCATGGGACTGTTGCACCAATAAAGAAGAGGAAGATTTTGCAAAAGTCTATCTTATTGATGTTTTTTAAAAGGATTTTATAAAATTTTATATATATAGTAATTTATCTCGCTGAATTATATGTGCACAAAAATTTTGCTTTTGTGTAACTCTTGGTCATGAAAATATGCATCCTTTTTATGTTTTTTTTTTTTTTAATTTCTTCAAATATCTTTCCAACATTTTTTTATAGAATTCAACTTTATGCTACTCATTAGAATAAGAATATAGAAAAATCTTTTCAAATAATAGATAAAATCTCATTGATTATCTTGATATTCTATTAAGTTATTAAAATTTACAAATTCTTATTCTTAAAAAACATTGATTAATTTCCTTAATAATTCCTTTCCAGGAAAACACTTAAAACTATTCTCATTTATGGATATTTTTAATATTTATTTATTATTAAAATTTTAAAACTAGAAAAAAATAATTTTAAAATTTAGAACGAACATTTTAAAAATGCAATGTTTTTATGCAAATACTGAGAATTTCACATACAATTGAAATATTTTATTTAAATCCTGAATAAATATCGATAGTATTATTTTTTATTGCGTTAAATAACAATTTAGTGTCGATTTTTTTTATTAGAAGCAAATTTAAATATTAATGATTCCTGTGACGTGCATGAAAAAAAGTTAAATTTAAATGCGATTAAAAAGTATATAGGATGAAAAACAACTATTTAAAGGAAAATAAACAAGACTTATATTCTTTATTGCAGATAAATGGTACATAATTAACGACAAAAGATGGACTTTAATGTGTTCTTGCTCGGTACTAAAAAGGCCCATAAAATCATTTGGAAAACAGAATGAGTGTTATCCACGGAAATGTTTTGTTGCGAGACCTAGTTCTTAGCGTAATTATTCCATAAAAGATGAGATATTTTGCTCATAAGATGCTTAATAAAGATTAATAATTTTATGTTTCATGTCGCGTTCTTTCATGACGAGGAAACACGAACCCTCTGTAAAGAAGAAGAAGATATTAAATCGTTAAGGGTTTAATATTATTAGTTCAAAGGGTGTTCAGTTTTTCAGTTCTAAGGTTGAAATAAACAAAAATAGAAATGATTATTTTTGGCAAGTACCTTTTTTCATAGTTTTAGTAATGACTTAAATAATTAGTAAAATTAAATAGCATTATAATATTCTATTCTAAAATTGAAGAAATTTGCTTAAATATATATAAATCTAGCTGTTAAACCTTAATTTAAATTGATATAAATAGAATAAAAAAGTTATTATGTAGTCTGAGGGACTTTGGAATAGTAAATGTAGGTATTAAAAATTGAATTTTGTATTTTTACATTTCATACTTATCATATTTGCAAGTAATTCTTATTTCCTTTAAAATTAGCTTTACGTACTTTAGTTATTAATTTTGACGTCTAAAATCAGTTACCAGTGTCACTGGTAAACTTAAATGACTTATTTTTGAAAAAAAAATAGGTAAACAAAATTTTTTTTACGAATCTTAACTACAGTAAACAGTACTACTAAGCCTCAAATTAAAAAAAAAGCTAATTCAAAACAAAAATAAAATATTAAAAAAATTAACATTTTGTATATATCTACAAAAATGTTTAAAATTATATAAAACGAAAATACAAATTTAATTGCTTGTTTAAATTTAAAAAAAAAAAAAACAAATGATAAAAATAATAATAAAGAATTCGTTATAAAAAAATCAAAATGTCTATTAATTTAACATTTTGAAAAAGTGTAAAACAGTAAAAAATTTCTTGGCTTTTTTATTTTGAGAAACATTATTTTAAAATAATTAATCTAATACAAATATTAGTATCATTGCTTTCTATCATCACTCAAAACTGGAACGATTCAGTATATTAATTTCACCAAAAAACAAAATTTTTTGCGTGCTTATTTTGGAAAATAATTGATTTTTATATTCACAATATAATAAATGTCACATTATTTATTTCATCAAAACATGGAATTCTTTTGAAATTTTGTTTATATGTGTATTTCGAAGAATAATTGCCATAATTGGTTTGTAAAAGCATGGCAATCTTCACAATATTGATTTCATCAAAAAAAAAAAAAAATATCTTACGAAACATGTTTGCGTGCATATTTCAAAGCATAACTGTCTTGCAAGAGTTTAAAATTATGTTTGGTTTTGTAATTGATCTGTTTTTTCTGTTTTAGTGAAATTCACGGTCTACTGATTCTTTTGCTAGATTTCACTGTTGAATCCTATGAACATAAGATAAAAACAAAAATAAAATAATAATTCTTATATGAAAAAATAAGAATAACTTAAATATATTTAATTTTTTCTTTGAATATGAAATTTGTATGGTTCTAAAATGTGAATAATATGTAGTTTTTTAAGAAAATAACTACAATACTGAATAGAAAGAAAGTTTTAGCAAAATAGAATAACAATCAAAATATTCATAATAAATTAAAAGTAGAGCTTTTTAAATATGAAATAATACAAATATTAACATGGAAAAGTAAAAAAAGGGTTTAATTTAATGATAACTTATATAAAAAAATAAATTTTGTTATATAAAAAACAGTAATTAGTTTCATATCATAAATAATCATTTTTTATAATTACTTTCATATGAATAAAAAGCTATTTTATTGATTTTGATTTAAATTTTATACATGGAGTACTTTGAAATCATATCTGGAACGAACTTATTTTCATATCTGAATTTTGTTTATTATATAAGTAATAAATGCATAGTATTAGGTAACCAGATAATTTATAGGAATTATATAAATTTGATCGTATATAAAGTTGGTTATTACATATGATTTTTACATACTTTTTATTCATAGTTATATGCATATGTTTTATTCCTTTTTATGAGTACAAAGATTAGATATTAAACTACGTAATGAATGCTTATGCATCGCAACTTGAAACTTACCAAATATAGAGTAAGTTAAAGTCTTTGAGCTTCGTAATGGCGAACTATTAAATATCATTACAAAGCATGAAGAATGTATCAGTGGGATGATAATATCGTTTAATCTTCTATGCTATACAGCTTAACATATACTACTAGAAATAAAGAAAGAGTAGCATCATCTTAAGGAAAAAGTAGAATCATCCCATAGAAATACCCAGAAATGTTCAATGACAAGAACTTTCAGAATTGCCAATGAAGAAAGCAAACGCGTATCACACTTAAGAAATTTGCAAAATTATATAGTCCTTTACTGACATTTGTTTATTAATTCACTGTAGTTGTTCACTGCGCATAATTATCTGAAACAATATATGGAAGCACAACTATGGCAATTTGAGTTAAATATTATGCATTACAATATTTAACCAAACTACTGAAATAGCTGTTTGTCTACTAAAATAGCTTTATTATAAATAGTAGTGGCTAACGTAAGAAAATGCAGTTAATTTTTTCATTATCATATGAGAGCATCTCAGTAAAGATTTTGAATTACAACTTGAACGTGACAAATGAGAGATTTCCATCTTTTTATATGGATGTGCAATTTCATCTGTCACGACCAGTTCTTCTTTTCAAAAAAAAATTCTTTTTTTTTTTTTTTTAGAATACTAGAATATCTAACTGAACTCGAAGATTTATTAGTCATTTATAATTTTGTTTAGTATATGTAAAAATTAAAATTTTGCCTATCACTTCTTCATCGGCGCAACAGCTCCATGGTGGTCTAAGATCGTCTGTCTACTGGCAGATTTCGAGACGTGAGACGTTTCCTTTTTACGGGGTAGGGTTGTCATCTCAATAGTCATATTAGACAGGGATCTAATGGTTTAAAGTGGATTACGAACCACTACTAAACATCCATGGTACTGCCGTTACTCGAACCTGAAACCTCTGGCACGGAGAGCCACAGCGTTAGTCACATGTTCATCAAGTCCCCCTTGATTATACATGTTCAGTAAGAAGAGTCTTTTCCTTTTATTGTATTTAGCATTTAAAAGAAAATCACGATTGCTTAGTACATTGATAAAAAAAAAATTTTATGAGAATTTTTTCAGAAGAACGTTTAAAAACAATCAATTATTTTACTTATAAAATTACAGTTTAAATCGGCTGTAATCTCATGTATATTTTTGTTTGCTAATCTTCTAAAAACAGAATTTTGGGTGCATTAACAAAGCATCCAGAAATTCTATCTGCGTTCATCTCACTGTTTTTTTTTTTTTTTTTTTTTTTTGATCAGTTAGAAAGTAGTGTATAATTTTACAGACATCATCAATAACCTAGCTGATAGCATGACAAAAGAAATATAATGGAGTACTTGATGTTCAACATATACTTTTCCATTACAGAATGATTCATCATGATTTACATGCCTTGAACGTCGAAATTTTAATTAATTTGTATCACAACCATTTCACTTTTTTCACTTTTGCAATTCATTTTTCCTTGGTATTTCAACTTCAATATTTCATAAGATATTTTGAAGAAATATGTGTTTGATGAAATTTGAAAACTCATTTCAGTGTCAAAGATGCTATATCCAATTGATTTAATTCACAGCACCTAGTATGATTTTAAACTTATTGATTTCTAAGTTACTTCAAAATAGAATTCGAAATTTTTAAACAAATAATTCCAAATTACGTTATCGTTAGTAAATGGTTAAAGGAAAAAATTCATAACATTTCTGATTTCTCCAAATTCAATGCATAATTTAGTTTTATAATCTGTTTTAAAAACCTATTATATTTCCCATTTTATAGTTAAAGGCTAAACTAATAACCAAAAGTATTCATCAAATTAACATAAATATATAAACAAGTAAATAGACTTAATGCAGCTTATGTTGATAAACAAAATATTGTCTAATTATTTTATTTTCAGCTGTAAAATAAGGTACATTTATTTTTATTAAAACGAAGGGAAAACAACATTTCTTTAAAAAACTATCACAAAGCTGAAACAAATTTTTTTATGAAAAATATATACGACAAAATATGTCAAGAATAATCCAAAAACCATAAACTTTATCATTATAATCAAACAGTAAGTGTAAATAAATAAAATATAAGTTTAAATAAAATAAGTTGATTATAAATAGTACATTTTATTTTTTTATACCATGCTTACATAATAGCGTGGATTTTCTTTTTTGCAATTATGAGTGTTAGCTTAGAAAGAATGAAATAGTTTGAATATTTAGGACATTTTTTTATTTTTAACATATCAATCAAACTTAAATTGATTAGATTTGTATAGAAAAGAGATTATTTTTATTATCTTCGATTATTGAAAACAGAAAACAATTACTTTTAAGATTTATAATTCAACAAATAGGGATTTAGAATAGATTAAAATAATTAAAGTTTCAAATAATACTAGATATAAAATTTTTAATTTTTATCAGCTGGTAGTTTTTTTTTTATAAATTATGATATATAGTATTTCCTGACATATATATCTATATATATATATTTATAATCCATTTAAATTTGATGATTTGAGATAAAAGTTATTTAGAGACTTTAGTTATTTAGGTATATTAATAATGAAAAGAAATAAAAAATAATTTTTTTTTTCTTATTACTTCTTTAAATTTTTTTCTTTGTATGTAAAAGATTTTTTTTATACTTTTTATTTATTTATTATTTTTGTTATTGATGTTATTTTTGTTTTTTATTTGAATTTATGTGCTATATATATTTTGAAAGGTAATTATTATGTAACCTCAAGTGAAAAATAAAAAAATAAGAAATAAAAATCAATAATTTGAAATAAATTTTCACTGTCAATGATTAGTTACAATCAGAGGTAATTGTGTATAATAAGAAATATGGTGGATAAATAAACATTCCATAATATTTTTATATTCGAAAAACAAATGTATGACTGATGTTTTATTTTTAAAAATGCATACCAAATAAAAAAAAAATAAATATTTTCTTACTCTCGCATACACATTAAAATAAAATAAAATAAAAATATCTGCAAAAGGCAAATTATATAAAAAAAAGGTATATTTAAGAAAAGTTTCAGATTGAAACAAGTTTTCACAAATGTGCGAGGAATTCATACCGCTGAACAAAAAAAAATAGCATGACAAATTAAAAAAACATCTCGTTAAATGTCCTTGTTTTATTAAAAAAATAAATTTTCCTTGCTCTACCGGCTGAACAGCATAACTTATTTATTTTTAAAACATGCTTGCTTATTGTACAGGAAGTGTTTATTTATACGAAATGCATTTTCATGACGCAAACAAATCACTAAATAAGTAAAATAAAATGAAAATTAGTATTTACTTTCATTTGACTCAGCAAACTCGAATTTTCTGGTTTGTTTTCTATTAAATCACAATAATAAAATTATTATTGTTAAATAATAATTTTATTATTGTTATAAATAAAATTAACAGTAATAAATAAAACTAATTAATTTTTAAAGGTTATAACAGACAATATGCTTACAATCTTCATAAACCAAATTATAACTGTTATCAGAACAAAACCATTCAGAAAAAAAGAATCCTTTTAATTGTAAAGTCGTTCAACATTTTTTTACTGATGAATTTGTATTTTTTTATAAAAACACTTACTTTTTCTATTCAATATTTTTTTCTATTAGTTAGTTAAATTTGAACAGTTGCGTAAAATTAACTTTATCAACAATAATTAGTTAACTTTAGCTATTTAGTTAATTATGCAATAAAATTTTTTTTGTTAATTTTAAAAGGTTATAACAGAAAATGTTCTTACAATCTTCATAAGCCGAATTGTAACAAAATAATTCAGAAAAAAAGTCTCTTTAATTGCAAAGTAGTTCAACATTTCTTTTTTATTGAGGAATTTGTATTTTTTAAAAACACTTACTTTTTCTATTCAACATTTTTTTCCCATTAATTAGTTAAACTTTAACAGTTGTGTGCTTAATTTTTTCATTTAAGGTGCAATATGGTGTTTAGCACTTAATTTTTTTTAAATGCATGAATTATTCAGTTTTCAAAATGGTTTTTATATTTTGATAAAAATGATATTTTTAAAAAGATAAAAGGGAATAAAAAAATTAAAAATTTGGTATTTTAATAATTGATGGATAACAATATTTAACTATGAGACAACTTTCCAATGGCAATATATTTACAAAAACAACCTCTTTCAAATCTTTTTTGTATTGACGAATTTATGATATTGGCATATTTCGTGTCTGTACAAAGATCACAAAAGTTTTGTACCAGTGATTGTTTATAAGAATGGAGAATCTGGTTTCAGCTTTTGCAATTGTAGCAAGTAGTATCTCAAGGTCTGAGATATTAAAAAAACAAAGAAACAACATATTTTTTTTTATTGATTGCCATTGCTTTCAGAGATAAACTGTTGAAACTTTGCATAAAACAATTTTCTTTTCATGGACGGCCATTATCACGTTCTTCAAAACATTTACAATAGTAGTTGATGACCACTTTTTTCTTTTCATCGATTTATAACAACTGCTCTTTTTTTATTTAAAAGCTGGCTGAATGAAAATTTTCATTTTTCTTTCGTTCTACACAGAAATAAAAAGAAAGATCTTTCAAAAACCAATGAAAGAAATTCTCTTAGAAACTCAACTACTAGTTGTCCCTGTGTCAAGGTATTATTTAGAAGGTTGAATATTCAATGGTGGTGCAAGATAGACACAACGTTTCTAAAAAGATAACATGGTATTTTTTGATGAAACTACACGATTTTTTTATTACAAGAAATATTATATATTGCCTTTCAATTCCAAATCATTATTTAAAATTTGTAGAAAGTTCACATTGCATTGAAACGAAAACTATGACTTAAATAATAATTTATATGTTAAATGTTGACTGTGTTTGTAACCAGAATGTTATGAATAATATTTAAAGAAGGTTGTTTTTACTGTGATGTAAAAAAAGTTATTTATTTACAATGGAATAAATAATAGTCTTCTTTTTTTAAAAACAGTAACAAAAGGATAATATTAATTTTTAAGATTTAATGCTTATTATAAAGAGTAACCTTTCTAGATAAACAGAAAAACGAAATTTGTAAAAAAATATTATACGTTATCTTTTTTTTGAATTGTCAGCGGTTTAGAAATTGTTTTTAAATTTGGGATGCTTTAATAAACATATATTTTTCAAAATATAGTATAATGTAGAAGGCTTTAAATAACGTTTTCCTAAATAAATTCCATATAATATCCCATATGCATTGATAACAATATTAATTTTCTATACAATTTTATTCATTATTTTGTTGTTGTTTCTATTTTAATGCAATAACACCTCACAGTTTTGAATTACGTGTGAATAAACGTTAAGATTTTATTATGTAGAACTATTGTATACTATGATATTTTTAATCACATTTATAAATATGCATTTACTTGCATTGTTTACTTTAAAAATATAAAAAGAATACTTTGCTAAAAATATATTGCAGTTCTTACCAAAAATTTAAAAAAATTACCATCTTACAAAATAGAGTAAGTAATCTTTTACATCTATAGAAATTCAAATTTTAGGACAAAGGCATCTATATTTTTAACGTTATAAAGATTTTCAATAACATTTTATTCACTTACAATTACTGAATAAAATATTTATTTCTAACATAAAAAAAGCAAATATAATTTGGCTCTAGTAAATGCAATTTGATATGCTTGCAACTTTATGCATATCTTTTTTTTCTTTGCATTAAATTTCCAAAATGTGGTATGAATTTCTACATGTATAAAATTTCAACGAAAATGCTTATTATTCAAAGCATGATTAAGTTTCAAATTATGTACGAATATACTGTTCAACCAGATAAACATATTTTTTTTTCTTCTGAAAATACAGTTTTGAAGCATTGCAAGATCTCGTCTTACATAAGAAAGTAAAATTGATATCTTTGTTATTCATCTCTAGCGTCTTAAGAAATCTGGTTGTAAGCCTGTTTTTTATCCACATGATTAGGGGAGATGTGTTAAGCTCTCCAGTTCCATAAATAAAGATTAATTTCGGCTCTGTGTTATCTAGATATTAGATTGCGATGTGGCAAATCTGTAAATTTATGGTAATCTTCTAGATCCAGATACAGATTTCATAAAATTGGAATTGGAATTGGTTTCAAGGCTGTTCGAAGGATGACAATTTGCTCTAATTTTTATTCAAAAATCGACATATTAAAATGTAAATAAAAAAGAAAATTATATCTCCAAATCTATTTATTCTCTGCGTTTTATTTTAATGTCCTACCCTATTCATAGCAGTAGATTTCTTGTACGAATATGAAGCTCGATTCTTACTGTTGGTATGCGCAAAAATCACTGCTTTGAAAACGTGTAGCTCAGTAACGGTCATGCAAATGCATCTTCCACACTAAGAATCAGAGAAATCATTAAAGTTTTCCGGGTTTCTAAAAATAAAACACATAAATATGGGTATGTTGTAAGTCATTTTGGAAGGTATTAACTCTTTTCCTTTCCAATTCCAAATTGAGTTGAGAATATATATATATATATATATATTCTCAAACTCAATATATTATTAACTCAATATATATATGCTGTGTTTGTTAAAATTTCATTGGTAAATATAAATAAATGCTTTCAGATATCTTGTGCGCAAATAAGTTGTAATTTCAGTTCATCTGAAACTTAAATCTGAACTTGTAGAATAACTCAACTGCTGATAGTTTTAGAATAAAATTCTTGAAAAGTGATTATTACTTATGGATAATTTATAACCAACTTACGAGATAATTTATAACCAATAATTTATCCCATATAAACATAGTCATAGATTGATATCATACAACAAGTAGAGTACACATTGTACTACGTGAAGCCCAATGACTAAGACCCAATGAAGGCCCCCCATATTTTACGAGACAATTAGGATATACTTAATTCTTATAACATAAAATTTATCATAAATATCAATAAATTTAATATCGTTGATTTCACAATTTTAAATAAAATTATTAAATTTCGTATGTAAGTCTTTAATTCAATAAAAATAAATATTTCATCGCAGAATCAACAGTTATAAATTTTATGATCATAGAGTTATTGAATTTCCTTTTCACATAAATTAATCTCGATTAAAAAAATGATCGTAATTAAAACATAACATTTTTATCACACAATATTAATTTAATTTAAATGTGCCAGGTAGCTCCTATGTTACTGGCTCATTATTTTAATCAGTATTTCTGTTTGAATTGACTACCAATCCACAGAATACATAATATATTCATGCGTTTATTTTCAATGAGAAGTATTGTTTTGTAACAGCGGACAGTAGTAGAATCAAAGAAACTTTTCAAGGTTTGTGAATATGACTGTGAGAAAATCTACAGCTAATTAGTTAGCATTTCAAACTTCATTGCATTTTAAGAAAAGCACTGTTATTAGTACAGGTTGTTGTCAAAATACTACGAAATTAAAATGATAGTTTTTAATTGTCCATATGTATATTTGTCAGTGAAAAAAGGGGTTGTTTTTTTATTTTGACAATTTACAATTAATTTTAGGCAAATGACAATACCAGGCCTTGATATAGATAGACATTGGAAAGTTAAGTGTCACTGCATATATCATTTGTTGAAAAGTTTTTGAATATTATCATACGATTCGTTAATGATTTAATGAATGTCTTGATGACCTCCTTAAAAGTAAATAAATATCTATTTTCATTGCCAAAAGGAAAAAAAAAGTGTTTAACAACTTACTCATAAGTGATAAACACTTTTAAAGCTTGATGTTCTTGAAAGGAAGTGAAAATATTTTTGCATGTTCAATTGAGTTTTGAAATTCAATTGAGTTTCAAAATAGTTTCAATGTGTTTCAATGAATATTCAATTGAGTTTGATCTTTGAGTTCAATTGAGTTTTGACACTTCGAAATCTATATTTGATTAACATACAATTAAACGAACAGATATTTGACTAATTATATGAAAATTAAGATCCTAAGATTTTGAAATTTAAGGTCCATTGTAATCCTGTGGTAATGTTCTTTATTAAGAGGACAAGGAGGTAAAGACTCAAATCTTACTCTACAATCATTATTTTGTAAAAGAAATAGGCAAAGGAGTGATTATGAGATAGTCTTTGTATCAATTATCTGATTGATTAAGAGTTTTCTGGGTTTCCTTCCATACGCTATGTATATATAAAATAAGATAAGTCAACTACATATGAAAGTCCTTATAAGGTCATCACTCTGTGATGTAGCTAGTGCCAGAACTGGATCCTGATAAAAACTATATACATAATAATTCTGTTGTTTACAGTATACAGAGGCAAATGACATATTCATTTATTTGAAGTCACTGATTACTGATACTCATTGTTTCATTGCCATTGATTACTGATACTCAGTGATTTATTGTCATTGATTACTGATACTCATTGATTTATTGTTATTGATTATTGATATTCATTGATTATAAGAAATTAATTCAACATTACCTAATTAATTAATAGTTTTCTGGTTTTCTTTCCATACGCCATATATATATGAAATAATCTAAGCCAACTATATATGAAAGTCCTTCTAATGGCATCATTCTGAAATGTAACTAGTGCCAGAACTGGATCCTGTTAAAAACTATATGTATAATAATTCTGTTATTTACAGTATACAATAGTGAATGACATATTTATTTATTTAAAGTCATTGATTACTAATACTCATTGATTTTTTAAGAATGATTACTGATGCTCGTTGATTAAAAAAAATAATTCAACATTTTTTTTAAACAAATTTAATTCAAAATCAATTTTAAAATTTGTTAAAAAAATCAGGAAATGTTTTCCATACCATCAATCTCTAAAAAGAAATTATATAAAACAACATGACTTCCTTCCGCAGCTTCTTTGGTTACATTGTTACAAATGAAGTAGTAAAAAAAAATACTTCTTAAGTGTAACAAAAAGTATCAATATTTTAATAAACACCTGATCTAATTCGATTTCAGCAAAGATAAATAATTCCTACTTTAAAGCAAACAATTATTTAATTCAACATTCACGGTCCATGAAAATCAGAGAACATCCTGATTCGACAAGCTGTCAAAAGAATTAAAATAAAAACTCAAATGAAATTTTCTTTTTTTCTTTTTTTTTTAGCAACTACTTTGTGATTGAATATTTTAACACATTTTCAAAGATTTTAAAACAAATCTGAGTTAAAACTATCCTATTCTACATTTTCCGCATCATTTCTTACTGTTCATTTTAAATTGCTGCTTAATTCTTTTTAATCGATGTCTGAGAATTTTGTTAAAAAAAAATCTCACATGGTAAGCCATCGGCAAACAATTTGTGTGTAAATAGTACATGTGATATGAAAACAAAAAAGGGTTTTATAAAACTAATTCCATGAATGGCTAAGGGAAGGAAACTATCCATTAGCTTCTGTGAACTAAAAAAGAATATATATGTATTTGAACGCATGGGAATCAGCAGCCAAAGCTAATCTGATTGGTTATGGTTAGACAGTTAAAGACAGAATGTCACAGATAGTACTTTGTTGTGAATTCTACTTACTGATAAGAATATGAAACCTGTTGATTCCAAATTTTCTATTTTTTTCCGCAAAAAAAAAAGGATTTTTTTACGATTACTTAAAGGTTATTACTATAATACAAGACATATTTTCTAAGAAAAAATGATTTTGTTTTAACATCAGTTATTGATTATTGGTCCTGTAACTTTGGATTTACAAAAGCAAGACATGCGGTAAAGGTTTCGGGGAATATCTTTAAATAAATAAAAATTCTTTAAAAACAGGTGCATTTATTTATTATTATTTAATTAGTGTTAATGAATGAAAGATTTTTGTTTCATTTTTTTTAAATTTTAATTTCTTTTTTGTTAAAATGAAAATATAAAAATAAATGTAAAAATAAACAACAAAGTTATTTATTTTTATGGATGCAAACCCAGAATTTAGTAGAAAGGGCAAAAAAGATTAATATTTTAAATGAAAACTGTTGCATAATTGTGATGTTAAGTGTTTGAGAATGAGAAAGATACTTTTTTATATTTCAATATGCTAAACTAATCTCTTCAAGCATATTAAGCATTACTTATACCAAGAACTGACTTTACAAAGATAAACATTTTAAAGATTTCATATACATATTTTTTTGAAGCTTACCTTATATAATAAAGTAGAAATTATGTAAAAATAAAAATATTTTAAACCGTTTATCTTCTTTTAGACTTGAAGTGTTAATATAATGGTTTGTTTGCTTTCGAATTCAAATAAATATTTTGTTATCAATCACTAACTCAATGTTTTAGAAACTTAGGAATGATAATTAAGTAATGTTTTAAAAAACTATGTAATTTTATGAAATGCAAAATGTTTACGTATCTTGGTACAGTCATTTCCAATGATAATAATGTCAAACTTGAAATTGACAATAGGCATTTTAAGGCCCAATAGATGTTAACATTGTTTAAATAATTTATCAATATCCTAACTCAAGACAAAAAATAACCTTATACAACTTTCATCAGATCTATCATATTGTAAGGCAGTGAATTCTGGCCATTAACATAAACCGGTGAAGACAGACTTTTAATTTTTGAAAGAAAAATACTTCGGAAATTTGTTGACCCAGTTAGAGAGAATGATAGATGGATAATTTTATTCAACCATGAAATCTATAGACAAATATAAGCAACATAATATTATCAGAGTCATCAAATCTTTTCATAAAAGATGGCTTGGGCATATTTTTATATGTGATTATATGATCCCTGTTAAAAATGTGACTTTTGCAAATGTAGAGGGTACCAGTAAAAGAGGTAGTCCTCTCACAAGATGGATAGTCTGCGTAGAAGCAGATCTTAAGACATCAAAAATCAATCGTTGGCGGATTGTGACATCTGATCGGATCTGTGGGAAGAAGCTTGTTGAGACGGCCTTGGCCTGTAATAGCTGTAGTGATGAAGTAAAGAAGAAGAAATCTAGAAAGTGTCATTCTAAAAGTAAAAATTTAATAAAACGTGTGGCTTCTAAAATTTAAAAGCGCACAAGATGGCTTTGACGAGTAGGAACAACCCGAAGTAATTAAGGTTAGATGTGGAATATGTGGATACGTTAAAATGGATAAAAATGTTTTTACCATAAACGAATACAACCTGAATAAGGTCTGGGAAACGAAATTTGGCCTTGGAAGACCTTGAAATGCCAAGATGATTGAATTACTTAGTTGAATTTTCTCTCAAAATCCACGCTAATTATATCACGACTCTTACGTAATAATCCCCTAGATCTTTGAGATCTAGTGCTTCAGTCTGATGTATTATGAGATAATTAAAGTAATTATATATGATAATTTTGTGTTGCAAAAAAAAATCAGGTTAATGTGAGATTTGTATTTTTTTTATTAATTAAAATGAAATGGATTAATTTGTACTCTTTAGTATAGTAAATGTAGTCCAAGGTTTAATGATCCTCTAAATTTATGCAGATTAGCGAATTAAAATCAGTTTAAAGTATGTGATTTACAAAAAGTATTCTTATAAACCAATTGATTTTTTGTGAATTTTTAAAAGAATAAAGACTTAAATTTTAGAAATATCTGCAATGTTACATTTTTTGAAAATATGTTTGGATAGTTGTAAGCTTTTTTGCTAATTATGTAATTAACTGAACACTACTGGTTAAAAATTGGCGAAATATAGATGAGAAGAAAACGAAAGAAAGAAATAAGGAAAAAAATATATACGAAGTGTTTTTTAGTTAAATATATGAAGCCTTTTTAAAAACATACAAAAATGTTTTTAATAAGATAGATTGCTTATGAAAATGTTTTTTTAAAAAATATATTGCTTATGAAACTGTTTTTAAAAAGATATACTGATTATGAAAATGTTTTTAAAAAGATAGATTTCTTATGATAATGTTTGAGATATATAATTTTGAATGATAAAATAACAAAATTTAAAATTTTTTTTATTCTGATTGATTAATATTGTAAATGATTATTTATTAATGCATTTCAAATAACAGAATAATTTAAAAAGTATATCATATTTTTTATATTGATATGTGCCAATAATTTAAAGCAGTATTTTTTAATAGTAATTAGTATTATAAATGTTATATAATTTAAAAGGTATAAAATATTTTAGTAAATTTTTTTAATATAAATAAGCATATGTAAGTAAGTATATTGAAAGGAAAAAAGTAATAAATTTTTTAATTCAAAAATAATGTATAAATTAAGAGCTAAATATTAAAAAAAAACCCACATTATTTTAAACACAAATGGGTAGTTCTTTTCAAATGGTATTAAACTTTAAATTTACTTTATATTAGAAATAAAAAAAAACATCTTAACTCTGGAAAAACACGAGAGAAATTAATACAATGAAATTTATATGAAATTTAAAGATTTTTGTTTTTAAGAAAAAAGATTTGATGATAGTACTACCGTTCTTACTAGGAAACAACAAGAAAATATAAGAGACCATCTTTACAATAAAAAAAATAAAGACAGATAAAAAAAATTTACATTTAATTTTTTAAAAATTTCTGATAAAATATTGCTTTAATATAGATTTTAGTCAAAAGTAGAAATCACATAATTAATTAAATATAATCAACTACAAATCTTAACTAATTTACTAAACCACTTTATCTAAACCGATTTTAAATTTATTAATAAATGATAACATTGTATTAAAATTATTTTGGAATGGAAATAACAGAAAATTAATCGATAGATTATATAAAAACTGATTCTATAAGAAATAAAAAAATAAAGGAGACAAAACAAGTTTTCGGATCAAGTTACTGCATAGCAATTAATTTTCACTTAATTTCCGTAGCTAATTTTTATTTCGGAAAACTTTTTTCATCCAGTTTTTCAGCTCATTATTCTAATTAAAAAATATTTAATCTTTTTCAACACTGGCATTGTTCTTTTACACAACAGGTTTTTTTCTAAATCCCAATCACTTTTCATCACAATTCTGGGTTTTCACTTAAAATATCAACAGAATATTCATCATTTTTACGCCGCAAGCTATTATAACTTAAAAGATTCGGAATTTCCCCTCTTGAAAGTTCTATATTCTAAAGAAAGAAAACGTTATTCCCTATTCTTATTCGGGGAATGATAAATACAACGTTCACACCCTGTTGGTTTTTTGGGTCAGAGAAATCCGTGCCTTTTTGACGTGTATTGCGCTAACAGGTATTGTTAAGATACAAATATAGAAACTTTGAGCTTCAAAACTGTACTTGACTATAATTTCGAACTAATTTTTCTTTTTCCTTTTTCGTCAAATATTAAAATGCATCAGTAAAAGCTTTAAATAAATATAATGGAAGTTTCTGAATTACTACTTTCGTAAAAAAACTCGAATACACATGACATGGTAGTACCATTTTTTTTTTTTTAAATTTATTAAGTAACCTAAGGTTTTTGAAAATTTGAGCAATTCAATGATCGTAAAATAATGCTCTTAAATTGTTGTTCTTTTTATTGTTTAAATTTCACGAGTGACATTGGAATTTTTTTGCAAATATTTTTATATTTTTTTAATTTTTTTATTGAAATTGGTTGATTTACAAATAAAAATATTTATGGGATGAGTTCTATTTGTTACAGACGTATGTATGTTTACTATTCAAATTGAAGAACTGTTTACATAACATTACTGAATTTTTATAACTTTTAGAAATTGATAAGTTTAGTTTTTTACGTAAAATGTTTTCCATTTTTAATTTAATTTAACGTAATTATTGTTTAATTTATTTTAACGTTTAATGAATATTTCAAAATTACTTTGTCTCATTTTGAAATAATATTAAAAAGGATAGCTTAAGTTACAAAAAAAAAAAAAAATAAAAGTATTAAAATTGTTGATGATGCATGAATTTTTAAAAGTTTCAAAATTTTGTATTATATATTACTAAATATTATTTTTGCCATTGATATTGTGTTTTCCCATTCTTCTGAGTGAATACGTTTTAAAATTTGTAAACATTATATAAATGTCAAAAGATAAATTGCTAATAATGAAAAAGACATAACGGATTACTTATGAAAAAAAAAAACAAAACAGAAAACATAAAACAAAAAAAAAAAGATTACTTTTGAAAATGTCTTTATAAAGATAGATTGCTTATGAAAATGTCTTTAAAAAAAACTTATTATGAAAATGTTCTTAAAAAGACAGATTACTTATGAAAATGCCTTTAAAAAGACATTGATAATGAAAATATCTTTAAAAAGACCGATTACTTATAAAGATTTCTTTAAAAAGACTGATTGCTTATGAAAATGTCTTTAGAAAGATAGATTGTTCATGAAAATGTGTAATTTTGAATGGCTATTTAAAGAAATTTTATTATAAATATTTGCATTAGGATTAAAAAATATTGCAATGATTTTTTAATATTGCATTTTAAATAATAATATAATTTAAAAAGTATATAATAAATATAAATATTATTTTTTATGTATTAATATATATTTTTTATTTATGTTAATATATACCAATAATTTGATGAAGAAAAAATAATTAAAATATTATTAATAGTAGTTTATACTATAAACATATTTTAAAATTTATTATTTTAATATAATTAAGTATAAATAAATATTAATTTTTTATATAAGTAATAATATTTTTATTTATATGTATTTAATATTAATAATTTGACAAAGTAATCTAATTTAAAAAAGTAATATTATAAAATGTTTGTATTATAATTCTTTAATATTGTACTTTAAATAGGACATAACTTGAATTATTTAATAAATAACTAAAATAAATATTCAAAAAATTCCTATAATAATGAAAAAGACACTTAAAGAATTTATATATTAATATAATATGAATGTATTTCACAATACTAAATGCAGTTGAGTAATATCTAGAAATCTGATATTTTTTTCTATAAGCTAACTAATTTAAGAAATATGTTCTTTAAAATTTACAGTTAAAAGCAATTTTTGGCCAATAATTACTAATTAATGACAATCACAACCTCAAGATGCAATTTGATAATAAAATGGTTTAATTTATTTTATGTCTGCTACTATCTATCAACCAAAACTTTGCCGTATTAAAGAAAACAATCACTCAAAACGCCATGGTTACCGCTTGACAATATAACATTCAAAGTAAAAAAAACAATATATACCATTCAGAGCGTACTTATTACGTCACCATTTTATTTTATTTCCGTTACCATTGGCCTTTTTCAAATCAAAGCCAGTTTACTAGTCATTTCCAGTCCAAAAAATAAGTAAGAAAACTAGTACGACGGATACCCAAACAACCTTTTTGCACGCCTAAGTCAAATATTCGAAAAATGCATGTGACAATTTCTATGGGGAAAAAAAAGACTGTCACGTTACGTTGTATATAAGCAGTTCTTTTATCCAGTGCGAATTCTAATGAAAACAATACGTGAAGGTATTGAAGCATATAGACACGTCAATCTGATATGGATGATTGACCAGAGGATCGGAATTTCACAGTACAGAATACGTATTATTACCAGCAATACGCTGATTTTCTACCTTGCCCAAAATATTTCACCCTAAGGGAAAAACACGCAGCAAAACAAAAAGCTGCAATTTGCGAAACAATTTTGTTTGTCTACAAGCAATATTTCCTGAAAGCATATGTTTTATCCTTCGTTTCTGGAGTTGAGAAAAGAATTTTTTAAACTGTTCTAAATTTCGTTGTGGTTTTGTTGTTACGAAATGAGATTTTTCACAGAATAAAAGCACAATACAGATACTTTTATTATTCATACCTTGTTTATTTATCCGTGATAAAAAAATATTTTTTTTGTGGAAAAAAAACTAAGAAGTGTTTAATTACTTTGTTGTTTTTTGCAGCAACAAAATCATTACCTAATTGTTTCATTAATAATCTCCATTGTTTTTCCATTGCCTTATTATTGGAAGGTGAACAAAACTTTTGAAACCAAATTCTTTTTGTAGCTTTAAAACTGTTCTAATTTTCATTGTGGTTTTATTTCGAAACGAGATTTTTCACAGAATTTCACAGAATAAAAGCCCAATACAGATCTTTTATTATTCATAACTTGTTTATTTATGGGTGGTAAAAATATTTTTTTTTTGTGAAAAACACTAAGGAATGTTTAATTACTTTGTTGTTTTTGGCAACAAAATCATTACCTAATTGTTCCATTATTAATCTCCATTGTTTTTCCATGCTTTATTATTGGAAGGTTAACAAAACTTTTGAAACCAAATTCTTTTTTGCAGCTTTGAAAAATGTGTCTCAATCGACAAATGTTATTATAACGAATTCAAGTTGTATAAACTAACTCGTTCAAGGTTATGAGTCCGTTCCAAAATGAAAAGAAAGTAAACATTGCTTTTTCCCTATCGTCGAAAGTTGTTCTCCAGACTTTCAGTTCAGCATTGACACACAAAACTTTGAGTTCTTTCCTCTTAAGTAAAGGAACTTCATATTTATTCTTTGCGAATAGTAAATAGCGTAAAAGTTTTCGATGTGAAATTCAGATAACTTTTCGGGATTGAGTTGGTTACAATGTTAAAAAGAAAGCCACAGTTCTGGTCTAGTTGGCAAATAGTTTTTGAATCACAATTCGCTTTTGTTACCAAGCAGTACTGATTCTGGAAAGAAATTCAAAGTGCAATTTATTTGTGGCTTTTGTTATTCGAAAATTCCATACTTTCACTGAATTTATTCGCTATTGCTATTCGATACTTATATCAATAAAAAATTGGTAAATAACTACTTTTTAATAAGAATAATGGAAATGAATTCAAAATTGAAATTAAGTTTGCATTTTGAAGCTACCAACGTTGGTATATGTACCTAAAAAAATTGAAGGATTTAATTAAATGAAAAAAATATATATATTTTCTTCTCTGGATTTTTTAAAAAATTTAAATCACGTTTCTTTAAATGATTTTTTTTCTTTAAAATGTTTTTTTATCTTATAATTTATTTCATTAAAACTGGATTCTGTTTACATGTGAAAATATATCCCACAAAAATAAATCTTTTCATACATTTGGAATTTTTTTCAGTGATTATAAATTGTCTCAAATAAGGATACTTAGATTTATATCGGAATCTGATGACCGAGTGACTAGCGGTCTGGTACTCGGTGCCACATTTTTCGGTGCCATAGATGTTTGCAGTGGTTCAGAATCCACTTTAACCAACAGATCCCGGTCTAATATGGCTGTAGAGCGTTGTGCTTAAGTTTGAGAACCGTACCCAGTAAAAAGAAAAACATCTCATATTCAGAAATCTGTCAGTAGGCAGATGCCCTTTGCCCACCATGGGGATATTGCGCCAATAATGATGATAATGATGAGTTTTATATTAGTAAATAAGTTTTTTTTAACATTTATACTTAGTGTCGTTTCATTTTGTTATTATTAATTAATAAATAATGTTCCTACTGAACTGCAACAAAAATTCCCTTAAAAATAAGAAAATAATAATAACGCAGTTAATAATCGTTTTTTATACATAAATAAAGTAATTCAACACTATTAAGTCAATTCAATCTAATAATTTATTATCTTTATGAAAAAACATTGCGTTTTAACTATAGTTGAAAAACTTAACTTTTCTAGGCAACTATTTTGTGAAATTTTTAAAGAATGTGTCTGTTAAGAATTGTTTGGCGGAGTTTTACATAAATGGAAGGACTTACGTTTTCTCGAAAGCTCTTTTGTTTTGCACAAGAAAAAATAAAGCTGATGTACTAAAATAATATTTCTTAATAAAGTTGATGAAGAATCAGTTATTTTATGGACAGCATGTTGAAATAGCCAATGTCTCTGTATTTAGTTCTTTGCATTGAACAAATGTCATTGCATTTAGTTTTGGAAGGATAATGATAAAGGATGATTGACCTTATCATTAAAATCAATAAATGTTTTTTTATTGAAATATTTCTACAGTTGACTCAAATGCAAAAAAAGTAACACTAAATTAATTCTAACAAATTAAGATAATAGTATTAATATTAATAATTAAGATAACAATTTAACATATTAGCAAAGCAACAGTGACAACTTCTTCTGGTATTAACGTCACAGTCTCATATGATGACATATTTAAATTGAAGATTACTACATCACCCCAATTTCGTAAAGAGTGAAATCATTAGAGTTACAGATGTAACTAAGATCAAAGCCAAGGTCATCTTTGCTATTCATAACAGCAGTCAAGGGCAAAAAAAATGGGCTCTAGAGCGAGACTAAGACAATTTTAACCTTTTTTCGAAAATAATTCATGCAATTGTGATCATTAACGATCTTACTCACTACGGTTTCTTTCTTTATCTGCAATTACATGTACGTAAATCTCGGGTGCAATGAGCAGTTCAAGCGTTATCGGTTCACGTTTCAACGGGAATTATGACTCGAATCTCAAAATCTTGGAAAAAAATGGTTATTAAGTCAAGGAATTGAGACTGTTTTCGTCGAAAGATAGCAAGATATAAGAAAGTAAATTTTAACTTATTTTTTATGCATCGATAGTTTGAGTGATATATATTGCTTAAAGGAAAAAAATAATCGAAATAATATTTTTAAGCTACACTTACTATTTTTTATTGTAACTTCATAACATTATTTCAAAGTTACATTTACATTTTTTATTAAGTCCTAATGGCCGAATGGTTCTCGGTACCAAAGGTTTCGGGTTCAAGTAACTACGGTGCCATGGACGTTTGAAGTGGTTCGAAATCCAATTTAAATTGTAGGTCCCGATCTAATAGGACCATAGAGTGTTGTGGGGGTAGTCTTACTCACGTCCGTAGCATATCTTCAAGTTACACGTCCCCCTAAATGACTAACAACGGTGCAGCTTTTGCTTATGGTATGCAGATTAACTGTCTCTGTATTGCCAGCTGCATTACAACAAAGTATTTTTTTGTTTAAAGATGACTTCATGTAAGTACATCTTGATGGTCGAAAAGAGCAGGTTATAGGTGTTCAGAAAAACTGCCCTCTTAATGCATGTTGTATGAGAGAAAACTCGGTAAATTCCCACAAGTTTGCTCAAAAGTCCAAGTAAGACGCTCGCTATTATTACTTCAACAAGGTCATTTTGTTTCTGAAAGCATTGACTGCAAATTTGCAGTAGGTTTCAGGCGTTCAATAAAAAACTGCCCTTTAATTGCATGTTGTATGAGAGAGGACTCGGTAAACTCCCACCACTTTTGGCCAAATGTCGAAGTCTGACGCTTATCATTAAGACTTCTCGTTTTTGAAAGCATTAACTACAATGCTTGCTATGAGAGAATTCAAATCTGTGTTTTCCTTCTTATTAGATAGATGCGTTGCCACTGGAATAATAGAACACTGAATAGGGATACACTAACATTAACTATATTTTTTAAATTTATAGTGGAAATAATAAATAAAAGCAATAACCTACATTATCAAGTAAAATATCGATTTCCATAAATTTATCGATAATGATTTATTGGGGCCTGTAATTGTAATTCTAGTTCTATAAATTTGTAACTAAATGTAATATTTTTAAGTGCGAAAAACGCATCACGATTTTAAAAAAAATTCACTATTTTTCAGCATTTATTTAAGCACCCCAATATTCATCATTATCATCAGTGGCACAACAGCCCCATGGTGGGCCAAAGCCGCCTGCCTACTGGCAGATTTCGAGACAGGCGATGTTTTCTTTCTTTGAGGTAAGGTTGTCAGTCCTACTCTCAATAATCTAATATTAGACGGGACCTACAGTTTAAAGTGGATTCCGAACCACTACAAACATCCATGGCAATGCCAGGACTCGGACCCGAAACCTGTGGCATCGAGCGCCAGAGCCCTAGTCATTCGGCCTTCAGCCAAATATTATTGACTGGATTAAATTTTAGAAGTTGTATTTACGTTGAATTTCGAAGTATTAATTAGATAGTCACATTGTAATAATTAGTTAGTCACATTGTAATAATTAGTTAGTCACATTGTAATAACTAGTTAGTCACATTGATAATAATTAATCAAAATTAAAAAAATTCTTTTTAATTCTTTTGTTTTATTTTATATGTCAGATGCAGATTTTTGGTTTTTATTCTTGGTTACAGTAATATAGATGCATCGATTTTATACAAAAAATTACAAATGAAAACTATTCTATCAATTTTTGGAATTCAATAAAAATTTTATAATTAAATTTGATTTCGAAAAAAAAAATATGTCGCATTAAAAAAAAAAAAAAAAATGCAATTATAAATCGAAAAATCAATTTTATATTATGAATTCCTCTCGCATATTTCTGCACAGAAGTAAAAAAACCGGAAGAAATTATAAGAAAATGATTAATTTATGTTTTTTAAACATTAGTTTAAATAATTATCGATATTATGCGAACTGCAATAAAATCAACCTGCATATTTAAACAAAAGTAATATAAATTCAGTGACCTGAAAAAAAAATATCCATTCATCCGTAACATGAAAATAAGTAATGGTTATATTCATTCTTTTTTCTTTTGAACATCAAAATTGGACAAGTTTCCACAATTTTAAAATATTTTTTAACCAAATGGTATGATAGAAACCGGCATAAAGTGGACTATTATTCAAATCGTTGAGACTATTATGAATGGTTAAAAATTATATCTTTAAACAATTTAACATTTTTATTGAATTTTCCGGGTTGCAATTTTTTAAAAATATTTTTATGCAGAAATACGTGAATATTGTAAATCAGCAAACAATAATATTTCATAAATAATCAAATTTAATAAAATAGTCATTAATATCACTTGAAATAAATATTTTATTGAATAAATCTATAATATTATTTACCTTTTTGTTAACATTATTAATTTAACAAGTAATATAAAAAAATTTTAAGTCAATTCCTACCTTTTTTTTTTCACTATATTGCAAAAAGTCCTTTATAAATAATTTTCATTCATTTTTTTAAGTTTATTTGGTGCCATCTATTGGTAGATATATGCAACTTAAATAAAAAAAAAAATAAAATTAATTAATTAAATTTAATTCCTGAATTAATATTTGAAAGAACTGTATTAACATCCAGTGTCCTCCACTACAAGTTAAAAAAATGTATTTGAACTTAGTGGATGAATAAAAAGTATTTTATGAACGATTGAAAATTTGAACAAGATATATATAGGGAGAGTGTGGGCTAACAGAAGGAATTGAATAATCAAATTTAATAAAATAGTCATTAATATCACTTGAAATAAATATTTTATTCAATAAATCTATACTATTATTTATCTTTTTGATAACATTATTAATTTAATAAAAGATAAAGTAGATTCAGCCTTGATAGATTAATGATACATTAATAAAATAAATAAAAAAAAACCCGCATTATTATGACAAAAACGGGTTAAAAGTAACAAAACTGATAAAATAAATGACAAAAGTTATCGAATTGATACCTTATTATTTCTCAAATATTGAAATCCAGATTAAAATTACTACTTAACTGGAAAAAAATCAGATTTTGCTTTAATAATACAATTAAAGGTGTGACAAATGTCCCTCACCTACATTTCGTCAAGTTATGCCTTTTTTTATTATATTTGAAATTTTTTTTCTTATTCATTTAGATTCAAATATTTATAAAAAAGAGCAAAATATGGAGAAAGTATGTAACGAAAATTTATTAATCAAATAACAGAAAAACTAGTTTTGTGGGGAGAAATAAAAAAAAATATAACTAGTGAGTGATTAAATCTAATTGAATTTTTGGTTTTTTTTTTTCTTTCCTAGGGACTTATGGAATTTCTTCTTTTCCTGTGGACATATCAGGTTCGAATCCTGGTGGTGGCATGGATGTTTTGCTTTTTTTCCTTTTAGTGGTTATTAAAACTATGTAATCCACGTTCAAATACTATATTCCCCTCCTTTCGCCCGGCGAGTCTACGTGGCATGGACTCAACAAGTCGTTGAAGTCTTCTGCAGGAATGATGCTCAAAATGACCGATAGAGCGACAAACCAAACCAAACCTGACGACATATTCCAACACAGAATGCAAATTCAGAACAGCGACCTGACATGGCGCAATTGTCATCCATAAAAATCCCATCGTCTTTGGGTACCACAGGCTTCCAGGTTCAAAGAGGACCAAGTCCATGCCATGAAAAACAGCCCACACCATTACGGAGCTACCACCAACTGAAAGTTTTCTGATGAAATTATGGGTTCGTGGGTCTTTTTTCCTTTACTAAATTACCAAAACAATGTTATTCATTATAAAATGATCGAATATATTTTCTGTCAGTATAATAGCCCAAGAAAGCCAAATTTCTCCGCACAGTTCTAACCAACCCTGCCCACTGTGTCAGTGTCCTTACTTTAAATATAGTGCCTGATGTCCTTTGGTACCACAGGCTTCAGGTTAGAATCGTGGCGGAGGCGTGGTTGTTTGTTAATGGTTCGGAATCCACGTTAAACTGTAGATCCCGGTCTAATTAACCTAAAGTGTGCACAGAATGACCATAAAGCGACAAAACCAAACCTATCACATTAAATAAAATATGATTTTTATTTTATGCTGTTTCATTTTGCTTTGGTCCGCTCATTTATTATTTTTTATTTAGTTTCTTTGTTTAGTAATTTGTTTGGAATTACTCATTTAATAAACAAATCACGCACTCATTTGATGCCAGTCAAATCTCAGTTCTCTTAAAACGATGCTATCCATTATATAAACGATCGCATATTTGCAAGTTCGTGGACAGCTACCTACACTGTTTAGTGCCCTTCACATTAAATAAAAAATGATTATTTTTTTTTTATTTTATGCTGTTTCATTTTACTTTCTCCCGCTTATTTTTTTTTATAGTTTCTTTGTGAGATTCTTCCGATAGTAATTTGTTTGGGATGCCTCATTTAATAAACAAATCACGCACATCGTTTGATGCCAGTCAAATCTCAAGGACTTGATGCACCTGAAAGGTTAAAATTAGGGGCACGTTCCGTTTTACGTCATTGCTGTTAAATACAAGCTAGCCCTTTTAATGACCTACTTGCCCTTGAAAAATAGATAAAATGATCAAGGGCAAAACTTATTTTTTTTTTTTCTCTCATTCGTTATGTAACGAAAATTATGTTACAAAGAAAAGTTTTAGTTTGCACATAGAAGATGAGGAGAAACCAGGCTATGCGTTTTCTTCTAATTTTCACGAAATTCACTAAAGCATGGTCTGTTTATAGTTAAAAATAAATTAATTAAAATTTTACGATTTTAACATATATTTTAATAATTAAAAAAAAAAGGAGAAAATGTGATTGTGTAATGTATTCCATAAAGAAATTTTTAGGAAAAAGGTAAGAATTTTATTATTATTTTTTTTTTTTAAATTTACGTTCTTTATGGTTTGATGAATAAATAGTAAACTAAAATATCAACAATTGTAAGTCTGCATTTGCATAGATTCTTGGTAACTGATATAATTTATTTTTTTATTTAAAAATTTATTAAAAAATATCTAGACTAAATTTAGACCTTGTTAGCTGTTTTGTGTCTTAACTCAACTCAAAATATTAGTGAATGAGCTAAAATTATTTAAAAAAACTTGGCTTTTCTTAATTTTTAACTTTTAGTTATTGCCTTAAATCAAAGTAAATTTTGAAACATTTCCTGATGTTTTAGAAATATTAATAAGAGTAAACGTCTTTTGCATACAGAAATTAAAAATTAAAAAACGAAAAGTCATAATGTTTTTTCAAGATATCTAAAAGAAATAAGGAAATATGAAGTATGAGTAATGTTTTTTTAAGCTTTCATTTACGTCAGTTGTCTAGAGGAAGAATTATTGAAACAGTTGTCTTTTTATTAACATAGATTATTAAAACGAAAAATAGAAAATTTTTATGTTTAGAAAAACAACCTTGTAAATATTTTATATATTTCATCAGATAATTTTTAACTGCAACAATATTCGATAATTTATTTCAATTTTTCTATATGCAATATAATGCACAAACAATCAATTGTAAATAATTAATTAATTGTACATTATTATATAATTATTTATAATGCTATTGTTGTTGAAATTTGTTTAGTTCTATTTTTTTATTATTGATTTCCTACATTGTATTATTTTTATCCATTTTGTCTCTTTTTATGAATTTTTTTTAAAAATGATTAAATTTTTAGATAATTTTAGTGACTTAGGTTTTATTAA
This sequence comes from Caerostris darwini, assembly GCA_021605075.1. Lineage (NCBI taxonomy): Eukaryota > Metazoa > Arthropoda > Arachnida > Araneae > Araneidae > Caerostris > Caerostris darwini. The sequence continues at coordinate 629,624 of BPLQ01015713.1, read as the reverse complement.
TTATTTTATTCTATTCAAAACTGTACCATTCAAAGAATTTCGTAAAATATACTTATACATGTACGATGTTATCTCAGCCATTTTATTTCAAAATGTTAAAAATGTCCAATTTGGAAAAACAAATATTAGATTTATATATGCAAGATATCTTCTTTTCATATTTATAATAAAAAAAGTTTTATAATATCTTTTTTATTATCTTATATGAAAACCTTTTAGCTAATTTAAAGGTAACTATAAACTTAAACCTAAAATTTCTTGATGTGTGATTAAATCAATTTGAGATAAAATTTCTCGCATCATACTTTTGTCATACGTTTCATTTACTATATGTTTAAAAGCTTACTAACAATGCAAAAAAATGTTTTGAGAAATTCTTTTTTTTAATTTTTAAAGGCATTGTTTTTGAATCAATTTTTACATATGAGCTTTTACCTTTTTGACATTAATTTATGCTAAAGGGCAATTTAACCACTAACTTTCAACCTATCTACTGACTAACAATGAACTCAAAAACAAAATTTTATTTCATGTGTATCACCTCAACGATCTCATATTGAAAATAAATTTCGTTTTCTAACTAGTGTCAGTTTCGGAAGAGGAATGTTCTAACTCTGAACTCTGTTCTACTTTGCTATCCGTGGGAAAATTTTCAAAGAAGGTCTCATAATCTTTGCTTTTAATTTTCTTTATGTAGGTCTTAAAATTAAATAATTTTAAAAAAGTACTTGCATATAAAGGAACAATCTTAAACCGAGATCGTGAACAATGCTTTAAAAAGAAAGGAAACAAATTATTTTTCAATATTTTAAAGTTAAATTCCTGTTTTTAAAATTGAATACACAGGTAATATCACTTACAATTTTCCAAGCTTTTTTAAATTTTTAAACAGGAGAAAACAGGGTCAAATTCCTCCTTGCTATGATTTAAAAAGGCCCATTATTAAAATTACCTTAGTTATGCTCGGAATATTTTAGTTTAAATAGTTACTTGAAAATTCAAATGTAACATGTGTTCTTAAAATGATGTTAAGAATGTGTACAATGAGAGAAATTTTCTTGAGTTAATTGATTTCCAAAATTTCTTTTCTGCTATGTGCCTATATGATAACAACTGTACGTGAAGTTTGTACCAATTTTGAAAACGACCTTGTTTTAAAATCATACTTAATTTAATAAAAAGGTCTCATTGTTTAAAGCAATGAGGCATATACGGAAAACTTGTGTTCTCAAAGCTGAAAAATGTGGTTTGAAAGCATTGGGGATCAGTATTAACAGCCACAATGGTTCGCAGTGCAACACCATTGTAATGCAAGAAATGTCCATCCTAGATTATATAACACATTATTAAATTTTTATTTAATAATTTGTTACTGACAAATGAAATAGTGCAAGGAATCGAAAAATTCATTAAAAATATTTGATACGACTAGATTGTTTATCAGAATGAAAATTGCTTATTAGATATCACTTTTCTTGAACATTTTGAAATTTTTTTTGAAATAATATTTTTTTTAATTAAATTTTTTTTCACAACAACTGTAAATCGAAAACTACAATTAAACTATCCTCTTATTCTACAGTAGTCATAGACGTATCCAAAATATAAATTAATGGAAAATAATGTGGTTTACAAATAGTGCTTTAAAAGAAATGAGAAAATTAATTATTATTTTTTTATTTTCTTAATGTTTGTAATTGATCTTTGTAGTATCTTAAGAAGGTGCTGGTCAAAAATTTCTTTTAAAAGAATATTAGATGTCGCTAAGTTATATTTCAGGTTAGCTATGATGATCAAATTTATCAACTTTTTTTGATAAACGAGTAAATTAATTGACAGTTGTAACAAAGTAATTCATGAATTGTTCGGACTTGAACTGCTAGTTGGATGGATTCTCACTAATATGATGTACTTCAGTTACTGCTTTATTAAAACGAGTAAACTTATTGGAAATAATCACAGAATGACTAGCATAGATTCGTACTGACTGATAGAAGTTTTTCAATTTTCCCTCATACAATGCGCTGATGCGGAGTGATTATCCCGGAAATTTTCTTACGTGGTATTATATCCAAGTATACAATCATCAGGGATATAATGATAAATCTTGGAAAGGCTGCCAACTATTTTGGAAACATTTCGATGAGATCTCATTGTCTTATTGAAATTATTTCTAATCAACACAGATAAATAATGGCGACACCCAAAACATACCAATCGATATAACTCATCAAAATGTTTCCAGCTTATTGAAATGATTCCGAATCAACACAGGGCAACAATGATGACTCACCCAAAACATACCAATCGATATATGTCATCTATATACTCCTAACATATTGAAATGATCCCTAATCAACACAAGGAAATAATGGTGATTCACCCAAAACATACCAATCAATATAATCATGTCCAGAACATGACGAGTTTTAGAGGTTTTTTTTTTAGATAAAGCCAATGAAACAAACAGTTTTTTTCAAAATAAAATTAAAAAATAAAAATAAATAAATGCTGCTAAGATAAATAAATGGTGTTTGAAGTCTTGAAATATATCGTTAAGGAACAATTTTACAGACACTGGTAAAATCAACCGAAAACAAATATAGCTATAAGTATTGATTTTTTTTACTTTCACTGAATATTGTCAGTTTATGTTTACTTAAAGAAAAATAAATCTGTTTATAGTAAAAACATAAACTAAAAAAAAAAAAAAAAAAAAAAAAGAAAAAGAAAGTCCATGCTACTATGTGTGGTGACCCGTTTTGGTCCAGTGAATGAGTTATTATGGGGTATAACACCGTGCGATTAGAGCGAGGAAAAGTGACTCGGTTATAAAGAATGAAAAGGAAATTCTTTTTTTTTTTTAAATATTTAGAAATCGAAGAAGATGGAAAAAAAAAAAAAAAGAGAAGACACAACAAGATAAATTCCATTCAAAATCAACTGCTCTGTTCCGCCTCCAATCGCTATAAGCAACGGCTAATAACTCGTAGCTAATTAACAGGAAGCATTTTCTTGCTTCGATATATTATGACAATCTAATTTCAGAGATTTCCGTAACTCGTTTTAATTTATGTCACGTCAAACTTAACGTGGTTGTTCATTATAATATTTCTTTTATTGATGGTATGTTAAACTACATTTGATGTTTTATTTAATTATTTTTAAATATAATAACAATAATAAGCATTGTTAAAAAATTGTTAACATTTTTAAAAAAAATCGAATATGGAACATTGATAAAGTTAATTATTTCAAAAATTTAATTAATGGTAACATAATCTAATACAAAATAATTTAATTTTTGTGAACAGGCGATACCGTACTAAAGCTGTAATATATATATATATATATATATATATAAACTATAATATAAGCTGTAATATATATATTTTATATTACTGCTTATATTACAGTTATATATATATACCTATATAATCAGTATTAAAAATATTTTCTCTTATAAAAGAGATTTAGAAATATATACCCAAATGGTTTATTTATTTATTATTATTTATTTATTTGTTACTATCTATTTATTTCATAAATTTACTTTTTTATTATTTTTTAAAACGAACTCAAGTTTGAAATTCTGAAATCTGTTTTAAGACTATAAAATAAATTGCAAAATATTTCTTCTGTCTAACTTTTTGTGATTACTATTTTTTTCAACAAAAGAGTTGTACATTTATTTAATGATACTTTTTTAAAATCTATTAAAAAAAATAAAAAAATATATAAAACAAAACTGTAATATTCATATATATTATAGCTTATATTACAGATATATATATACATTATCTGTAAAAATATTTTCGCTTATAAAATACATCTACTATATATACGCAAATGCTTTTTTTATATATTTACTTATTATTTATTTATTTATTTTATCAATTCATTATTATTATTTTTTATATTTTTGAAACAAAATCAAGTTTAAAATCCTGAAATCTGTTTTAAGACTTTAAGATATACCTCAAAAAAATTTTCTTCCGTCTAACTTTTTGTGATTAGTATTTTTTTCCAACGGAATAAGAGCTGTACAGTTATTTAATGATACCTTTTTTGTAAAATCTATTCATCAAGGTTTGCGAACCCGGAAAGTAGTTATGACATCAGCATCAGTAATAAACGATTACAACCTTAAAAAAAAAATAAGACCCTTCGTTTTTTTTTACATCAAACGAGAGATTATTAAGAACGGTCAGTTAACGAACCGTTTAACCCAAAGTCTTACAAACCGCTCTGAAACTACTGGGTTTTTCAAGTTTATGCTTCATGTAACGTTATTTTCGTATATATCGCTGTTATGATGTGTTAGCCTGCACAATTGAGAAAGACGTTTAACATCTGTGCGAAGGTACTGACAAAAAAAAAAAAACTTGTTGGCCATTTCCGCCAGTAGTATTAATGTTTACTTGAATACCTTTTAGAATGTATCGCCGGCGGCGCATGAAATGTCGAAGAGGAACTTTGGTGCATTGCCCGGAAGATGTAAAGAACTCATCGTAGGTCCGATTCATCACTGCGATATATCGTGGGCAGGGAGGAAATATGTTGTCCAAGAACTTTTCCGTTTCAGAAAGTACCAGCGTTATTATCGCTACCTGTATTGTCTCGCGTGCGATTGATTATGAGGAAATGGTGTTGATGAAGTGACAGAAACAATGGTACAAAATCGTTCTTGCTGTTTAAAGCATGCAATCAGATTTTCTTTGTGATGGTATCTTTTTTTATGCTCGAAATAGTAAAGCATTTGGGTGATTATATATGTTAATTATTTGCCGGATGCCGAAAGGATGTATTAAGAAAGTACATTGCGTTTGCAATGTTATCAGATGAAAAAAAATGTATGCAAAGATAATATATTTCAGACGATATTTCCGGTTTTATAACCTAAAATAAATATAAACAAAAAGAGAAACATTTAAAATGTTACGCGATGCTCAAACATAAAATAATACTGAATATTGGAACTATGAACCAATCATGTTTTATATTACTATTATCCTTCTTCTTTATTGGCACGACAGCCTCATGGTGGGCAAAGCCATTTTGCCTTCTAACAGACTTCAAGACAGAAGATATTATTTGCTTTTTAAGGAATAAGATTATCAGTTTAACGCCCTATAGTCATACTAGACCATAAGTTTCATCATTGTTCAGTTTTTGTACCACCAAAAGTGAATTTTGCGAAATTTTCCCGTCTCTATCGTGTGTCCATACAATTTCACCCACATAATTCCCAAACTGTATATGGGCAATTCAGCTTTAGATACAGTGGTGTGGTGTAGAGTGGTGTAGTAGACTACACCACTCTAAACTATATGATAATCTGACAAGTATATATGATAATATATCTACTATATGATTATATGACTAAGCATATTAGACCAGGACCTATGGTTTAATATTAATTCCAAACCACTGCAGACATCCAAGGCACCGCCTAGACTGGCACTCGAAACCTGTGGCACCAGGTCAGACTGCTAGTCAATAGGCCATCAGGTTCCATTGCCATTGCATGAACAACAAACTATGGATTGCATAAACAACAGATTTAAAAATTTTATTTTTTCTATAATCTACTTGATACCTTTGCAACAACTTTCCTGGTACTGCAAGTTTTCAATATGATATCCTAATCAATTTTAAATAAAATTGCATTTTTAATGCACTAAAATCTTATTTTAATCTTAAATATCTTAATTTTAAATATCTTAAGTCTTACTGTAATAATTTTCGTAATAACTCAATCAATTGGAACTAACTAATTATGAACTTTTAAGAATTAACCTTGCATTTTTTTTTCAAATGTAGGTAAAGAAAAAATGTAGTGAAGATAAATGAATAATTTTTTTTATTCTGACGAATAATTAACTAAACAATTGAAATAATAATAGAAAAATGAAAATATTTATCATACTAGTTGCTGGTTACTCAGAATCTATCCAAAAATGTTTTTTAAAAAGTCAAAATCTCTAAAAAAAATAAATTTAAATCAGTGCAAGAGAAATTAAATTTTTTGGGAAGAAATCGCTTGGAAATAGAAAATTGCTTCGATATAGAAATATTTCAGTGAAGGTTAAAAAGCATCACTAAAATATTTGAAATAATCATAAATCAATTATGACAGGAGCAATTCATTAACATTGCTGCGAAAAAAGCGTGATTTGATTCTCAAATAGATTTTTTTTCTCTATTTTGATTGATGGATGATTTTGTTTTGAGACCTAAAACAATGTACTATATACATTTTGACCTTTAAATCTTAATTGTTTATCTGTACTGCAAAAGAAATGGCTAAAAACTTTTTTTGCAACTGACTAAAATCGTGCGATTTATTTAAATTGTAAGCTTGTAAAAGCAATTAGAAATTATTTATTCATTATTTTTGTGTAACTATTTTGATAAGCTTTGGTATTGTATTTATTTACTTAAATAAGCTAATGTCCTGAAAAATGATATTAAATTCAGCGCAATATTTTTAAAAAAATCAATTTTAATGTAATTTAGAATGAATAAAGATTGCAAATTGTATATAGTAACAACTTTCAAATTTAATTCTCATATGAGTTTTTATATTGTAATATTTTATTGCGAAAGAAAAATTTTAATTTAATTCATCTCATTAATACGGTTTAAAAGAAAAATGTATCGTTTAATTTATTAAATTTTATAAAAATGTTGTTAATTTCCATTTATGGGTGCTGTTTTGTTGCATTAAATAAGGAAAATTAAATTTAATTGTTGCATTTAAAAGTTATGAAAGGTTTCTTAAGACCATTAATACTTATTATTAAAAATATAGTTTAAATATATCTAAAATTTAAAAAAATGTTTTAATAATCGTGTTTTCATTTTCATATTATAAACGTTATTCAATTTCATTAGTTTAAAGAGCATATTAATTTGATGTAATAATGATAATGACATAATTACCACATAATTACCTTAATGGGAATGATCAATAAATTCTATTCACTGCGCTTTGCAGTTCATAATAAAATATGTCAACATGCTATTTAATGAATACATAATAAAAAAAGAACAATTCAATTATGTTAGCTAATGTTGGTTATTCAAATGAAAGGTTTTTTTTCTTAATTAAATAATTGCATACAACTTTAATTGATTGATTGTATTCAGATAATGAACAAATTTAAATTAGCTGCAACAGTTGTTGATAGTTGATACTGTTTGATGGAGACAAAAGTACGTATCGCCATCAACGTAAAAAAAAAAATGAATAAATAAAAGAAAGAAATCGCTGATTTTATGATATCACTTCTTCAGACTTCCGCATTGCAACAAAGAAACATGCCTAAAAACTAGATTTCTCAAATGTCATTTTCTTTTCTCTCGAATTCGCGCGTCCGAATCTAATAAACAAATTATCTCTATCCTTTCATTATTCTGCTCATTAATTGATTCTTTTGAATGCAAAAAGAGCATGCCAAGAAACTGGGACTAGATTTTCATCAGATCTGGTTCAGTATTTCAATGCCTGAACGTTTCCTTTACAGCAAGTCAAACAAAGTGTACGAATCGGGGTTCTTTCCTGGTGTTTATTGGTTGCCGTTATCAATACATTGTTCCAGTTTGCTACAAGACCATACATGATTGGTTTAATTCCAACCTTAAGTAATTGAGTTCACTCTACGGGATACGGTATCCGTTAACGTGACGAATAAAGAGAATTTTTACTTTTCGATATAGTGTGTGAGATATACGACTGAGATAACAATTTGAATGCATATTTTCAAGATCTTTCGAAAATAAAGAACAGCAACGATTAGATCTGTCCCTTTTTTCAGATAACATCTATGAAAATCTATTAAAAAGCTATTAATAACTATTTTCTTCATTGTAAATTGTAATATCAAGTTTCAAATGGCGTGTGGACAGGAAAAACTCAATTACTGAAAATTTCATCTCATTCATTATTGAATTGAACTTAGTTTCCTATTCTATTCTTTATTATTCCAAATACTTTCCTATTGAAGATTAAATTTCAAAACAAAATTATTGAGTTTTAAAGGAAATTGAAATTTCTAAATTTAATTATCGGGCGTAATACATGTTAACTGAAAGAATAAAAGATACTTTTCTTTTTTGATGCCAAGTGAACGTTTTGAGATAAGAAATATAACTTTTCGATAGAGTTAGATATAATGTTTTCAAGCAATACCTTTGTTGCAAATAAAGAAAAACAATTCACGATTATTGCTGATTTACGTATAGTTCTGCTCCTTTTTTTTTAAATAACATGTACTGAAATCTAAAACATAAAAAATATTAACCGTACTATTTTCTTTATTAAAAAATATAACACCGAGTTTTCTTCAATAATGAGTTTTTTTAATGAGTCTTTTCATGAGTTCTGAGATAAGAAGAAATCTGAATATTAATCTTGATTCTGAAGACAGATTTGGTTAATTCTTTTTCCAAACAAATTCATGTTTTTGCAAATATTACAATTAAAAATTTTCATGAGTTCTAACATCATAAATTTCAAGAATCTGAATATAATATTTATCATCACTACAAAATAACTTTCTTGATAAACGGACAATATAATATCCTAGATAACACTAATCATTTTCATCTAATGGCAAATTTAATCAACCTAGACTGCATATTATTTTAAATGGCACTCGTCTTGAAGATATAAAATAAAAGAATAACTCGTTGAGGACTCGATTTTCCTGTCATTATAATTAAAACGTACTGTAATTCATTCTAAGTCAAAACAGAATTTAAATTATATCTCGTTTGTATACAAGCCGTTTAATTGTTTTTTTTTCCATGTTTGTATACAAACATGATGAATCACAACATATTAGTGCCAGTTACGATAAATTTATATATCTTTACGTTTCAAACAACAACTTGTTTCGATAATATGATAATTCATTATAATAATTATAGTAATACAATACAAAATTATACGAAGCAATTTTCTTCAGACACAACATATGTTATTTTTAATGTCCTTTGATATAATCTTTTGCGTTAAGATAATCGATATTTCTTTGAATAAATAAAGTGCAAATACTTTACTTGCATTTGTGCTTTATTTATTCTACTATTCTTCTTGATTGACATTTTTTTTTTCAGATAATTGTTCTTTTCTAATTAATTATCCGCAAGCATTGATAAAAACAATAAATAGTAATTATTCCTGGAATTCAGTAACATACTTGACAAGTGATTGGTAAAAGAAAAATCTAAACATTGCATCAGTTTTGCTGAGAAATTTTACGAGTGAAGTTAATTTTTAAAGCCACTTTGGAATTAATCACAATATATAATAATGTAGCTCTTTTGCTATCATGAATTCACAAGACTATTTTAAATTATACTCTTATGCCTTAAGATCTATGGCATGCAAATCGTAGTTATAGAATGAAGATTGTATTTTTTGAGTATCAACTGTAAAATTAAAACTATTATATTTTTAGGAATCAAACGTTCGTTTCAATTAATTGATAATTATTCTAAAATTGTTATTTTATTTTAATAAATTGTTAATTATTACAGAATATAAATGGAAGTCAAAATTTTTAACTAATTAAAATCCTTTAAATTATAATTAAGTTATAAAAACTTGTTGTATTGGGATTTTTTTATCTATTCAAAAGAATTATTTTTAGTAAAATTTGTGGAAATTTTAGAAGAATATGATTAGCAAATTATACATAAAATACCTTTAAAAAATCATAGGTTTTATCATTTAACATACTTAAATTTTCAAATACTATGAGTTAAAATGCGTGTGTACAGACATTTTTCATGTACAATTTTACATTTGTTTACTTTTTATATTTTTTTGCTTCACATTATTTTACTTTTTTACTTTATTTTTATAATTTTATACTTATTTTATATTTATTTACTTTAATTTACTTTCTTTCTTTATTTTATCTACTTTTCATAGCTATTTTTGTTTAAAATAACTATGAAAGCATATTTACTTTTGTAATAAAAGGATAATATTTTGAATTATATAACTTTTTTTGTCCCAATTAGTTTTAAATAAATTTTTATTCATTAAATCAATAGTTTTGAAAACCATAAATATGAAAAAGAAATAATACGAAAGCAATTTATAATTTTTTTTTTTTATTCTTTATTTTTATATTTATTTGTTTGCAATTTTTGTATACAAAAATTGAATCCCAACTTTGGGAGATTGAAAAGTTAAACTTTCTTAAACGTAAATTATGAAGTTAAAAAAATAAATACATTTTATTACAGCTTGTATCTTTTTTATATGCAAACATTGAAATTCAATGGAATAAAAATATTATTAAGAAGAAATTTATCCTGAAGAGTCAATATTTTTAATAGCAATCTTTAAATCAACATATAATTTATAAACGTAAGTATTAAACAAATATAAACTTTTCTCAGTAACACAATAATATTTTTTTTAAATAAGTTTAAAATAATTTTTTTTAATAAAATAAAATAAAGAACGCAAACTAAACGAAAAGTGAAACATCTTTTTCTTTACTTGTAAATTGTTGTGCTGAGTTGGCAATAAAAAGTAAAAACAAAACTTTTGTGTTTCGTGTTACTTGTTTTATTATTTAATCCTTCTTTTATTCTATTCAATGTCTGCCTCAAGACCAGTTCTAGTAGTAGTAGTAGTAGATTTAATTTAACAATTCCGCCGTACAGCTTTTATGCAACGCTCTAATACCATAAGGTCAGTTCAGTTTTTAAATAACCATTGTGTTAACTTTACGAGGACATTTTTTTTTTTACTTTCCTGGGTCAAAAATAAGAAAATACCAAAGGTGCACTAGATTTAATACTGACTTTCATTTACATGGTCTCGAACACTGAGAAAGAATTGAATTAAAATAATCATGTTTGCCACGTAAAAATTTGTATTGTCTTGGGTTTCTGAAATCTCATTATTTTAACAAATTTCTTGACTGCATAAGGCAAATAAGTACATTTTTTAATCACGATTAAGAAATTTTCTGAATATATTCATATATATAATTTAAATAAATAATTTTTGAATAATTTAATAATAATAAGGTTTGACTAATTTAATTTTGATAAATAATAATTAATAATAATTAATAATTTGTATTGAATAATAATAATTATAGTATTGCAAAATGTGGCCTGATGGTCGAGTGACTAGCGCTCTGATGCTCGGTGCCACAGGTTTCAGGTTCGAATCCAGGCGGTACCATGGATGTTTGTAGTGGTTCGGAATCCACTTTAAATCGTAGGTCCCTGTTGAATATAACTGTTTAGGCATAGGAGTGACAACTCTACCCCGTGGAAGGGAAACATCTCTTGTCTCGAAATCTGCCAGTAAACAGACGGCCTTGGCCCATCATGGCGCTGATGATATATATATATATATATATATTCAACGAGCATCTTATTGTTTTTTTCATCGATGGACATCATGTTCAAATTATGTGCTTAGGAGAAAACCCAGAAAACTTCCTTCAGCTAGCCTGACTGTCTATATGAGACATTAACTGTCAAGCGAATCTCCTGTTCTCTGAAAGCACCGACTGCAATCGATATCACCAGTTGATTTGAATTCAAGTTGTCGTCCTGCAGTTTGAAAAATCTACCAATCGGCTACGAGTTATGTATTGCATATTATTCAAATTCTTTCGTACTTTTTGTTATTGTGAGCAATTACGATAAAAAAAAATCTTTTTTATTCATAGCATTTCTAATGAAATATTAAAAAAAGCATTAGCCCTTATCACAAGAGAATAAAAAAATGATTAGATTAGATTTAAAAATGCTAGATTAAATTCTATTAGAATATAGCAAAAAATTCAGCCTTACATGCTTGAATAGTTTTATAAAATCTATTCAAAAATAAATTAGTACTATCTATATTGGCAATAATTAATAATAATAATTCAGTACGGATTCTTTTTATTAAAATAAACGAAATCTTTTTATTAACATAAAAGTATTTTAAAACTTAAAAAAACTAATGCATAAAATTTATATTTGTATTTCTTGATTTAATTCTGTAATGTTTCGAAACATTTTTTTCTCATTTTTTTTTCTTAAAGGAATAACGTTTTTTCTGTTGAGATATATGTATATTAGGTAATTGTGAACATTGTTATAAAAATATAAGGAATTTTTTAATTCACTAGCTAATCGAAATAATATAAATTATTTCGATTTCGAAGAAGGAATTCGAATATGAAGTTGAGAAGATTTCGAACATTACGAAATAATATGGGAAACTACTTTTAGCAAGGAAATGATGAATATTCAAAAGACTAGAAAGAAGGTTCTATGACATATGACTGATAAAGGGAATTACGATGCAGTTTTTTGCATTTTAGTTAAAATAACCTTCGAAAATCATGCTTTGGAAATAAAGTGCTTAAAAAAAATATGTATTGCTAAATACTAACTATATTATGTTTAATTGATCGGAACTAGTATAAATTGTTTTGATATATTTTGAGCAATCATAAATATTTTATATTAATTGTGAAGAATTATTATAATTATTTAAATTTAAATTTTAAAAACAAATTTGTTATTTTTTCTATTCATTTTCTCATTATATACAATAATTTGTTGGACAAAAAAAAAAGAGATCAAATAATTATGATTGATTATAATTACGTATAATCTAAAAATAAATTTATCAGCCTTCTTGTTTTTAAATATTTTTCAACAACAAAATTAACTTTTTTTTATTGAAGTAAGTATTTATGTTTAAATGTCACCATTCATTCAATAATTGCATAAAATGATGATAAATAATTGATTTCTGTTCTAAATAAATAAATAAAGCATTGCAAAATTAACAAATATAATTAAATTTTTTTCTTCGATTTTTTTTTAGATTTAAATTATATAGTTCAAACTTTAATGTGATTAATTATTGTTATTTAATATTTTGGATAAAATGCTGAATTTCACTAAACTAGAGACTTTTTTATAATTTAAGTTTTAATTTTTGTTTACAGCCTACACAAAAAAAACTATTCAATTTATCATTATTAGAATGAATCACTTTTTAACACTTTCAAAATCATTCATTTAATTGATTTCGAAAGATATATTCATGTATGTATATCACGCCTCAAACTGAAATTGAAATGCCATTTATCTAAAAGAATTTAACATCTTGTAAGGAACTATGCCTACTTTGATGGCAGACTAGTTGAAATAGGTCAATCAATAAAAAATAACCACAAATTTGGTCATGAATAAAACCTATTTTTCAAAGGTCTATCTAATGCAGTTGTCATGAATATGCATTTTCATTAATTTCAATCATGCCGAAAACAATATATTTGATGCTACACTTGCCGAAAATCTTATTTCCCCATTTTCAACGCATAGCAATATGAAACTTCACTCTTTATTAATTAAACTTATTTAAAGGGAAACACCCTTCATAAATACATCTTATAAATATTAACGCAAGCGTTCATATATCCTCAGGATGTAGAAATTATACAGTGATAAGTAAACTATGCTACTATCGATTAGGTTTGCATATCACAGAAGTCATTCAGTCTAATGACATATTGTCACAAGGGTATGCCACCTTACATAAACCTACTCTTGATCATACGAACCAAATGGTCTACTGACCTAAGCCCCTTCCCTAATTAAAATGCCATAGCACGTATTAGCATATAGCTTGAGGTGGTATTCATCGAAATCCACACTAGTAAAAACCAATCAGTATCAGAAATCCAACGCATGTAAAAAAAAAATGATTGCAACATTTTTTTTACCATGCGAATCCTTGGGCATAAGTCACTGGGTACGCCCTTTAATTTATGGATGGACTTTGCACAGATAAGAACGCGAAGGTGAACTTTCTTTTCCCATGTTCTTGATGATCCCAATTCTAATGGAAATAATTTGACCTGAAAAGGTAATCAGCATTCAATGCCTTCAATGATTAGAAAACGTTTTTTGTGTGTGAACGATACTTTCTTTTATTTTTATTGAAAAAGGCTGTTCTTGGGCGATGAGTTTGTTTATTGAAAAAACTGTCGAATTGCATCTTGTTGCGGAAGTTATACGTGAACTATTGCTTACAGGAAATTGACAGTTTCGGTTAGATATTTTTCAATTTTCAATTCACAAAAGTTGATTGAGCAATAGTGTTCAAGAAACTCGATTCGACTTTCCTTGACAATTAATTTCTCTATCAAAAACATTAATTAAATCTGTTATTTTGAACAAAATCAGGAAGGGATTTGATTCTGTGCATGAAATTCTTTTCTTATTGAACTCGGTTTGTATGATTTTTTTCTGGTATTTAATTACACACTTGTTGAACATGGGGTATTTAATTAAACAAGTAACCTGAAAGTTTATTATTTAGATTTGAATTTAAATTACTATTTTGTTTCCAATTTTTAAAATTATTCAACAAGTTTGATGCTCCTTTTTTTAAAAAAAAATTAATATAAAAAATACCTTCATTGCACTGCTTTATTTAAGCAATTTTATCGCAAAAAAATATTTTTTTCGTTTATTTATGAATTAATTTGAACTTTTTACACTTTTTCTAAAAAAATATTCTTTGAATATAGTTTTAGAAATCTCATATCCTATTTTTTTTTTTTTTTTTTTTTTTGAAGAAAATGAAAGAGACTAATTTTTAATAGGAAATAATAATTTGTTTAATATAGACTTATTTTATAACCAACATGCCGTATTTCTTATAAAATTCCATATTAAATATTTTGAATACTATCATTAGAAATAGAAACTGCAATATAAATTCACTCTTTTAAGTCGAATATATTCATCACATGAAGAACTACTAACCTGTATTAAATTCAACGAACAATAAATCCATTATATAAGACTTCTAAAGACTACATACTGATAATTTAGCATTAAAAAAACTCCACTTTGAATTTGGAAGCAACTCCAGTTTGGAACTCCAACTAGTTTGAAGTTCATAAACAACACGAAAAATTAGTAGGAGTGGAACACCTGCCAAGAGTTAAGGTCACTGATTCCATTAAGGCTTTTCTTTCGTTCTATATAACATTGAACGCTTTTCAATTTTTGCATACAAGAACCATTTGCAGCTGCTAAATTGGGCATCAGATGCATACCGATTTTTTTCCCTTTCAATGATTCAAACTGTTCTTGTAAAAGACTGCTTTATTTGAACTATTTCAAGCTTTTTTTCTTGAATGATAGTATTTAGTCATAAATAAACATTTAACTTGAGGCATGAAAGAATTTTTTACTTTCAAAAAAAAAAAAAAAAAAATGGTTCAGTGAGTACGTAAATGACGTAAATAACATATGACATAGAATTTTTATTTAAAAGTAACTTTATTTTTGCT
Organism: Caerostris darwini; assembly: GCA_021605075.1. Classification (NCBI taxonomy): domain Eukaryota; kingdom Metazoa; phylum Arthropoda; class Arachnida; order Araneae; family Araneidae; genus Caerostris; species Caerostris darwini. Next base: position 614,271 of record BPLQ01015713.1, on the reverse strand, counting down.
TCAAAAATATTCCTTTGATTTCCGTTTGGTAATATTTTTACTTATTATTTTCTTATTCTTATTATCTTATTATTCAATTCCTTCTATTAGTTCACACTCTCCCTATATATAACTTGTTCAAATTTTCAATCGTTCATAAAATACTTTTTATTCATCCACTCAAGTTCAAATACACTTTTTTTTTGAACTTGTAGTGGATGACACTGGATCTTAATACAATGTTTTTCAAATATTAATTCATTCATTAAATTTAATTAATTAATTTTAGTTTTTTTTAAATTTAAGTTGCATATATCTACCAATAGATGGCGCAAGATAAACTTAAAAAAATGAATGAAAATTATTTATGAAGGACTTTCTGCAATATAGTGAAAAAAAAAGTAAGAATTGACTTTAAAAAAACTTTTTTTATATTACTTGTTTTAGTTTAAAAAAATATATATATTCTTATATGTTATTTTGCTTAAAAATAAGACAAACTTTGAAATATTGGCGTCTGAATTTCTAATGCAACTTTTTTTTCGTCTTGTAGAGGACGAGAAAGTAATTACATTTACTTGTTTTCGTTGACTATCCTGAAGTAGAATCAGCAATCCGGTTTATAATTTAAAACTTTTTCCGAAACATTGCATGACTTTGCGATTGTTTCTTGTTTCAAGGGAAGCTTAATCATTATTTTGATTTGAAAGTCGTTCCAAGTATAAAAAAAAATTAAGAGGAAATTATTGCATTGCTTCTCATGCTTGGTACACTATTATAAGCCATTTTTATCATTCAGTTTTTTTATTATTATTATTTATTTATTTATTTATTTTTTTAGTCCTTTTAAAGTATTTAATGTCCTGAATACTAAGTATGTTTTAGATAGAACATGTTTTGAAATGAAAAATGAAAAATTTCTAATTTAATTCTCAATTTATTTTAAATATTTTATCTAAAAAGTTAAAACAATATAGTTGGAAAAATCATTGAACTGGAAATTTTTATAAATATAATAAATTTATATTTTTAATGTAATTTTTGTAAAAAAAATCTGAACTTTATAAGAATCATCCTTAAATTTTTTTTTCAGTAGATAACTGCTTATACCGTAAATATCTGAAATTCGTAAATTTAAGAATTTGTATTGCTGTAATTCAAGAGGGCTATAATACGATGTACAGATAATTATCATGCAAATTCGGAAATTTCTTCTGTCACATTTATTTTGTAAAGAAGCATAAAGGTATTTTTTTCAGAAGTAAAACCTAGATTTCAAAATAAGTTATTTTAAATAACTTAATTTAAAATTTTGTTTAATAAGTATATTAACAAAAATTAAATATGAATTTATAATAGCAAATAATAAATAATGCCAGTTATTTAACAAATTTTCGAATAATGTAATAATCACAAATTTAAAAAAAAAATTACTCATATATTTATGTATATGATTTAATCATTATAAAATCTGAGTATATAAAAAGACAAATTTTTATAAGTATATCGAAACTCAATACAATTGTACATATTCAATTTGTACAAATTACACAGTTAAAATTTGTATAAATTTTCTGAATTCTAAATTAAAGAAAGAATAAATATATATACAATTTAAATATAAATAATATGTCTATAAAGATACAACACTAAATTAAAACGAACGCATTTTATCCAACCTGAATTATAATAATTTGAATTTATTATTGATACGATTTGCGATTGTTGATTTTTTTAAAAAGTCAAATATTACAAAATGTTTTAATCCTTTCTTCCCCTCATTTATCTTCTTAAATATTTTGGCTGATTTTCGTCAATACTTATTAATCTTATTTTCTTACAAATAAATTACCGCTTTATACCGTTATTGTAATACGGTTATATGACGTTTTCACTGATGATATCACCACTAATACGTTATTGACCTGTTTCTTAGGTTTTTTTTTAAATGAATCTCTTTTTTTTATATTTTCTAATGAATAGTATACAGACAATAACAAAAATTAGTCATGTTTGTATTTTAATTTAAATCTATGTTTAAAATATTGTATTTTGTATTTGTTATAAATAATGGCGTTTGTATTACTTGAAGAATAAAATCCGATCAGAAAATAAATATGATAAAATACTATTAACTGCTGTAAATATTAAATTAAACTATGTGTAAGTGATAAAAGTTATAGATTTTAAAAGTCTTATATAATATATGATATATATTTTTTAATTTACGATATATTTTCATATCGATGAGTTTAAGCATTAAAAAAAAAAGAAAATAGAATTACCGTTCATTATTTAAAAGGAAAATTACTATAAATTTCATTATTCATTAACTCTTCATAAGGAATTAAACTAAAATTCACGAAATGTAAAAATAATCGATTTCTGTGAGTTTTATTTTAATTTTATAGGTATCAATAAACGTTAACATGGATTTCACTTATGCTATCAATTCTGATGACATTTGTCAAAAAGCAGAAAAAGTTAAGGATACTAAATTAAAAATTTTATAATAAAAAAAAATTAATCATTAAGATTCCAAATTTCTGTAGTATGGTTTCTATAGTAATCGCCAAATGAAATAAAAATCACTTGAAAAAAAAAAGAAAAATTTTCTTCTTTTTTCGAAAAAATAAAATTAGGGAACTTACTCTTCTGCTCTCTCTCCGAGTAGATTTCCTCTAGGTGCATAATCCCAATCAACCTCGATGGCAGCAACATAATAATGCCTCACATTCCTGGCTTTCCGCAGGTACTTCTCGATGGTAGATTCGTGGTGCTTCTTGAAGCCAGGTTTCCTGAGACTATCCTTTTTCCTGAAGGATGGCCACCTGTGGTCACTAAAAAACTGTCCACAACATTGTTCAATCGACCATAGAGTGAACACCAGCAGGCTGAGAGACCACCAAGAAAAGCACTTCATGGTGGTGTGGCGATGTGTTCTCGACGGAATCTAGATGAATTCTGAGATTGGCACAGACAGTTCTGTTGTTAGAGGCTGGTGGCCAACTGTTCACTTGAGTGACTGCTCGCCTGAATAAGGCTTAATACTGTGTGTACACACTTCTTGGAATAACCCGATGCGAAGACTTTAGAACCGTCCAATCCAAGCAAGTGGGCGCGTGTCAGTGCAGTTTAAGTGTTTGTAACTAATAAAGAGACCCACCCCCCGATTTAAAGAGTTTTCCTTTGTATCCCTACGGTGATGTGACGAACCATGCAGAAACACTTGGGGAAAACATTGTGTTTCCTCCAATGGCAACAGTCGATCACGAGTGACGTAACAGTTTTCCTTCCCTTTTCCCAATTCGCTCTCGCTTACCGCGCGTTCTGTTTTCTTGCTTTGTTTCTTGTTTTAATAGGCCGCACTCAAAGGACGGTCGCTTACCTTTTGCTTTCGACGAAAGGTTTTCGTTTTTCATCGATAGCTTTAATTGAGAGCTGGATTTTTCTTCTCTTCCCGTTTTCACACTTGACGGCATTGGGAAAAACTTGCTCTCTCGTTTAAAAAGAATCGAATTATAAAAAAAGAAAGTAATACACAGAAAAAGAATTTCCGATTCCTGTGTGTTGTTAGGAAATCACACTTGGTGGTAACCTTGCCGATTTTTGTTAGCGGTCACATACGTCTTTCACTTTTGATTCTCTGTTAGTACCTCCGATGTCCTAATATTCGACGGATCTCTACCTAACCTACTCTTTTGGAAACTTTTATCTAGTAGTAGTACTGAATAATTTGCATTTCATTGTAAACAAGTTACTTTGATTCCGTGGCGTGACGGATTGTTCAATTTTGTGGGCGCCATTCTCCCAACAATAGATTTCGCCTCAACAATAAAGAAAGCGAGTCATAAAAATAAAAAAATGATCGACTTCGGAAACCTCCACACCTTTCTTCAAAAGAGGTAAACTTCCACTTGGGCTTTTTCTTTTCAATTCAAAAAACCGGTCGAGATCCCTAGTGATCACCGGGTGATCATTTTTACTGAAAAAATAACCATATAAGATTGTAATTGCTACAGTAGATTGCTATCAATACGGTGTAGTGTGTGTATTATATTCTCTCAAAAAAAGAAGTTTGGGTTTCTTTTAAGTCTTGTTAGAACCGCGCCCATTTCTCCTGAGTATATCTCATTGTGTTTGTTTGCAATTGTCTTAAGGTTTCTGAATCTGTTTCCGGGAATTAGAATTATGAGCAGAGATGATGAGATAGAAGGAGGCTAGTTGCATAATGTTACTTTTTTAAATAAATATTTGACAGATTTGCTAAAAAAAATTGATGGGAATAATGCTTTTTAAACCTATGCAATTGAAATTTAAGTATAGATTGAATAAAGACCTCATTTTTTAAAAAATAAAATTATTCAGTAGCGGTATTTCAAAATATGCAATTTTTTAAGCTTGTGTAAGAATAATAATGTTTGTTTTTCTCAACGTATTGTTTTACTTTATTTTCTCATAAGCATTTATTTTTATGCTACCAGCATTTATTTGAAATTGTTACAAACAAAATAGAATTATTTTTCTGCAAAAATTAAAACAAAAAGTAACATTTATATTTAATTTTTATAAATATAAAATATAAAAAATAGATTTAAATTTTATATTTCACTCCTTGTTCGATATTTTTAATTCAAACATTGTCTTAGAAGAGTTAAAAATATTTTTTTTCAATTAACAACAATGATTGCAAAAGAAACTCTGTAGCTTTGTGATATAAATAGACAAAGATAAATGTACTGGTTTTATAAAAACTCACAAGTAATTTTCAATTTAAAAAATTAATTGCTTTTGTTAAGTTTTGATAAAAATTATGATAATTACTCACTTCTAGTAAAATGGAAGTAGAATAAAATGAAAATATTTTTATTGTGAAATTAAAAAAGAGAAAACATTAGATCTAATCTTATAAAATAGAAGTTAATAATCTTTGTTGAACTTTAAAAAAAGTTTTATTCATCGTTTTTACATTGAACAAAATACTAAAGGTTAAAGTTACATAATTCGTGGAAGTAAATAAGGTTTTTACTTTGTTTACTACTACATTTTGCTTTGTTTGTTAATTATGTAAAAACCTTATTCGAAGCATAGATGTTTCGTTTGAAGTAAATATGACATAATAAAACTCCAGGTAAATGACTTTAAGGCATTAACCGCTTCGTTTCCTAGGATTTTTGCGTCTTATTTATAAATTATTCACCGTCGCATCATTATAAAATTGTCATATGATATACAAAGAGCATTGAGGAGAAAAAAGAGTTAAAATCGAACTAAATACACAAGTCAAAGTGCATTGCACTATTTTAAACTCAGTTAAAATATATTCATTTTTTTAAAACACATATGTACTTTTAAATAATTTAAAGTTTATGGAACTGTCGATGCGTGAAAAAATGAAGCTATTCTATTACGTTTTGGTAAATTAGTGTCTTTTATACCATAAAGCATTTTCATAACTTCTAAATAATATTTACCATACCTGAATGAGGATAATGATAATTTTTAACTTTAAAATGTTATGCGTTAATATTAAATTTTTTGTGTATTAATATTAATTTTCCTTTTGCTCCGTTACATCCACAAAGTACTGTTAATAATATACATTCAAAATGAAATTGTTATGTTATGAGGTACAATAGTTTCCTTAACCTATTCAAATTATCATCATCATCATCATTATCATTGGCCCACCAGCCCTATGGGGAACCAAATTCGTCTGCCTATAAGCAGATTTTGAGGCAAAAGATGTTTTTCTTTTTGCGGGGTAAGATTATCAGTTCTATTCCCAAGTTCTACTCTACGGAGATATTAGACCGAGATCTACCGTTTAAAGTGGATTTCGAACCACTAACAAACAACCATGGCACTGCTGGGACTCGAACCTCGAACCTGTGGCAAAAGTCGCAGAGGTCCCTACGTCATCAAGCCCCATTCAAATTATGTAACTTATAATTTATTTTAATTATTCAACCTAAGGATTTTAAACAATGGACAAAATTTTAACAGGATGCCATTGCATTATTGTTACTTTTAACGAGATAATTTTTTTTTCCACAGTATCGTATAATTTATAGAATTTTAATTAACTCATTATTTTCCTGTTAAAATTTCCTGTCCTGAATAAAATTATTAAAAATTTACTTCTTGAAATTTTAATTAATGAATTTTTCAGTAAAAACTGACAAAAGTTCGACTTCAGAGACTCATAATTCAAATTTGAAACTCGTGTAAATTTTTCGTCGACCTCGACGTACACGTGTATGACTGTGCATTGAGACACAATTCTAAATGAGACGAATAAATAATCTGCTGTATAACGATTTACTGCTACATTAATCAACAACCACCGTCAGCTCTGAAATCATTCTCCTACACAATAACGTCACTTCACATCGTATTGCGACGTTAGACTACATAGGTCAATATCCTAAAAAAAAAACAAAATTGAAAAATCTCTTGAGATGTGATAAAAATTGTGTAAGAAACACAAATTTTATTTCAGAAAAAAATATTAAGATCCAGTATACTTATTAAGTATGAAAACATTTTATTCATTAATTTATCAATACCACCTACGAGTGTGACTTTTGTACATTTGTTGTATTTCTAATTTTACTTTCTCATTAAATGGCAGTCAAGTTAAATGGAAATATGAAAACAATCCAATGAAATACTTAAAAATTTTTCTTATCTTTGTGAAGAGTTTAAAAATCACTTTTTGCTGTCTCACGACTAACCTGCTGCTACTTGCTAATTGACCCTATTCAGCACGCTATTCACCATAATCTCCCTTTATTTTCATATTCACTGAAACATGTTAAAAGAGAAATGTCACTCAGTATGCACTTAACTATTTTTCATTCATTGTTTCTATCAGATTAATAGTTTTGACAGCGAACAAAACTCTCTTGACAAGTTGAAAGACAGCGAATTAGCAGTTCGAACTCTTTTTTTTTTTACCATGCGACAGCGAAAATTATCTTCGAGGATAATGTCTGCATTTATTTGTTTCACTTGAAGAACTGAACTGATAACAATTGTAACAGGAGATTTAGATGATAGCTGCGGTATAAGTACTGCTAATGGCATGTATATGGTTCAGGAACTCGTTAAAAATACATAATAAGGAATACATGAATAAAAAGCGTCTTATTAGTGGAAGTACAGTTTAATCATTTGTTGAGATGGCCTGGTGGCTACAGTCCTGGATTTCGGAAGTGAGAGAGTTGGACCCAAATTACCGTATATATGTTGGGTATGGGTACCTCAAATATGCAAAGGAAAGTGTTCTTCAAGTGGACTCGAAAAGGAGTGTACGAACCTCCCAGATGCTACCTTTCTCTGAGTTTTTTCCAAATTTTGGGGAATAACATGAGTTCGGTGTAGCAGCTCCATCGATATGCATTCTGTGTAGAGGGTGTGTAGAGGGCGTAAAATAAGGGTGGCATTTGAAAATAGTCCGGGTTAGTAAAGTCTCAGTGCAGCCCATGCATGTTGTAAAAGGCGACTAAAATGGGTACCCATTTCCCCGTTGTATAATCGGGCGAGGTAAAGTCAAACTTCTCTCCGTTTGGGTGTCCCATATCTTTGAATGGACAAAAAGAATATGCATTTTTTTTTATCTTTATCATGACTCGTTTTAAGAATTTTGAAAATACTGTCACGTTCGTCGCTCAGGATAAAAAAGGGCACGTTCGGAGGTTTAGTAGAGACCTCTGTTCGAAAAATAAGATACTGTCTACATAAACTTCTCCTGGGTCTGGTAGGAGCCGTTTGAGAATACTACCATGTTCAACGTCATATCTCAGACCTTAAGGTTTATCCCCTTTGTCCGAAATACAACTTGACTCAAGCAACTCCTGCCCATATCTTGACTTGCACTGGTTCCAGAACATTTGTGCTGGAGTGGTTTTTCATTGTTTGAGAACACACGTGTTCATGGACTTGGAATAGATATTGCTGTCGACCAAGTGGGATAAGAAACAACAACAAAAATTTAGGCAAAACGAAAAATATGAGGTTATTGAATAGATTTTCTTTTTTGCTGAACATTGATAGTACTCATGTGCCCCTTCCTCCCCAACATATCTTTACCGTAGGTAGTTTATCGACGAGGAGTGTATAAGGAATATATATTCTTCTGTTTGGAGATTTAGGAGTAATACACCACAATAGCCCTTTTATCTGGGAGAAAATTTGGAAAATTCTCATTAGACATCTTAACTGCCGAGGCGAAATGTATATACAAGCTATCTAAATTACCACCGATTTTCATCGTTTCTGAAAGCAGTGAGTATAACGGATTCTGAAACTCCACAAGTGGATTTTAACATGAGAACTTCCTTAATGCTAGCTGCCCGCTTTGACAAGTTCAGACATTGCATATCATTAATTGCGTGACTCGTGTCTCAGTGACAACGTGCGCCCTGGTGAACATTAGGGCTAAGGTCCAATCTGAGGTTCAATTCTTTGTTGTAGACATTGTTTAAAAAACCGAGGAATCTCGATGGCGTTTTTGATGTACAGCATCATAGTCGGACTACCTGGTGAGAGTTTTCCGGTTTTCTCCCATACGATACACAAATTCTAGGTGGTTATCTGTAAGAAGGCACTGCACTTCCCGAAAGGCACTGCTCTCCTTCTTCAGCGACACATAGCTAAGTCTGATTTCTACCTACGGGTCTTCCAATCACAAAAAAAAAAAAAACTGTCCCCTTTACCTCCATCCATGACTCCATTCATGACTCTCCATCCATGACTCCATCCATAACACCATCCATCCATAACTCTCCATCCATGATCTCCATCTATGACTCCGCACTGTAGGACAAAGAGAGTTAATCCCAACAACATATTATTAATTGCTTCATAAAAATATAAAAATAAAATATAGAATTAAAACCATTGTTCTAAAATCTTGTTTTTTTTCTCCAAAATTTCCATTTATACTGCTTTCAAATATAAAAGTTCTTACGTCATATCTGCATGGAAATCTTAGATACGTACATAGTTAATTTTGCGTTGAAGCATATTTTTATTGTGCTAAAAGATATATTCTATGACGATGGATTTTATATTTTATTTGTCGAGGACTTTTTCCGTGACAGGCTATTTTACGAATAGTCTAACTTCCAGGAACTTTTTTTGTATTACTTTTAACACCAGTGTGAATGTTCTGAGCTATATTAACAGTTTTTTAAAAGAATATTACAATGACTTTCACACATTTTTTTTAAATTTATACAGTTTTATTTTCCGATTAAAAAAATATTTTTTTTTACTACTGCGTTCAAAAAGTAAGAATAATTTCCAATTTAATATTTCCGGGGCTTATGGAAGTTCAATTTTTTTTTTTTTAGGTTGCTGGCACTGTCCTTGACATCTGTGTCAAATTTGACTTCAAAATATTCATTAGTGTTTGAGTTACGCTTGCCTTTGTGAGACGCTAAATCTGATTCCGGCGATTTTTGAAATGTTTGAATTAACTGAGCAAAGAACTTGCATTAAATTTTGCTTGCCGAATGAATATTTGTGTGCGGAAACGTATTGAATATTCCAGAAGGCATTTGGTGAGCATTCCTATATCGGAAAGAAATATTTAGAAGTGGTATAAAGAGTTCAAAGAAGGCAGAGAACGTGTTGAAGACGAAGAGTCATCTGGTCGACCATCAACCTCAACCGGCGAAAACGCGTTGAAGACGAAGAGTCCTCTGGTCGGCCTCAACTGACGAAGCTCATGTCCAAAAAATTAAAACTTTGGTGCTTGCAAAGCGTCGATTTACAATTAGAGACCTTGCTGATGATGTTGGAATTTCGAAGGCATCGGTCAGTTCCATTTTGGGCCTGAAACGCGTCAAATCTTGATTGGTACCGAAAACACTGAATGCGCCAGCTCACCCTGCATTGATTTTTCGGGACTTTTTCGCCAAAAATGAAACCCATATCGTTCCATAACCTCTTTTGAGGCCATCCCTCCGATGACTTTTTAGCATGCATTGAGGATTGGAAAAAAAGTTGGCACAAGTGCATTGTGTCCGGAGGAGGCGATGAAATAAATTGGAGGAATAAATAAAGAGTTTTTGAAAAAAAGAAATTGGTCTTACTTTTTGGGCACAGTAGTAATATAAAACGATTGAATCTCTTCCTTTTTCTACTTCTTGATTAAATATTAAAATAAAATAAGCATGAATCATTGTTGAAAATTATATTCATTGTTATTATTGCATTAATTCCTTTTCTGTGCATAAAGACTAAGCAAAAATACAATTTATCATGAGTTGTTTAGATACATAATAGAGAAACTCTTTTACGAACCTGAAGTTAATAATTGCCAATGAAAAAATGAAAACACTTTGTGGAAAAAGATTTTTTTTTTTCAAAAAAAATTATTAAGAAATATTAACTGCAAATTTGTTTAAAAAAGTGTGTTAAAAAGTTGTTGAAATGTGCCCTTTTTGTCTGAATTCAACGATACATAGTACAAATTTTTATTATTTATTTTTTTTAAATATTTGACATTAAGATAAACAATTTTCTTTTCTGGAGTAAGGACTTTGAAATAATATAAATAAATTTTCCAATTAAAACATGCCAGATAATGTGTTTTAAATAATAAGGAAATATATTTTAAACGAAAGAACTCGTTTTAGACAGCAGAAGAAATAACGAAATTCTGTTTATGTTACACGTCTGAAATGTACGGCATATTTTCTTTAACGATTAAGTTTAAATATTTTTGTAATATAGAAATAATAGGAATTATTTAATTAAAAACAAATTTTTAAAGCCTGTATAAAATTTAAAAAATATTTATTTCTTTGAACAGGTTTGTTTACACAGATACATTTTGTGTTACAAAAAGAACAGAAGAAACAATCTTAACGCATTATAAAATTTTATATGTACTCAATATATTATTGAAGAGTGTTGATCATTTTTAAATTAATTTAATTATTTAAAATTTTTTAAAATAAATGTGCATAGGTATAATAGTTTTAATCATTCAACTATTATTTATTAGTTTATATTTTATTAATATGTTACAGTGTGCAAATTGAAGACCAGATTGTAACTGGGCGTGGTGGAGTTAAGATACTTGAGATACAGGTTGGAGAATTTACAGCTTTGTTTACATACGCACAAAAACCACATGCATACAATTAGAAACATACAATATTCAACACATTTAAAGTCAGATAATTATAGATTCGTAGATGGAGTCCGCTTCTAAGCCAAAAATCAGATACTCAACATTGTAAATAAGATACTCAAAAATCAGATACTCAAACATTGTAGACGAATGCTTTCAATTGGAGGATATCACCCGTATGGATTGGCCAGCATACTCACTGGACTTGAATCCAATAGAGCATGTGTGGGATATGCTCGGCCGACGAATTGCAGCCCGTCAACCCCCTCCCACCTGTCAACCGGAACTTCGGAGGGCATTGCTTGATGAGTGGTGTAATATTCCCCAAGATCAGATTGATAATTTGATACTCAGCATGCCTAGGCGTTGTAAGGCCTGTATTGCATCGTCCGGGAGACATACTCCATATTAACCATCATACTAACCATGTTATACTGTTTTTTGTAAATAGGTTCTTTTTTTGAAATTTGCTCCAGGGAGTAAAAATCGCAATTTTTATTAATTATGTGCAACAATCCAGTGTGCAAGTATCCAGTGCAACAATCAGGTATACAGGTGCTGGTTGCGCGAAATATTCTTCCTCTCCAGGTGAGAATCTGCAGGCCAACTAATGAAATATATTAAATATATTTCCTTTCTCTCTTTAGTTTATGAGACGGAGAATTTAGGGTGAGAGACGGAAACCAAATTCTTCTTAGCGGGTGTTCAAGTTGCGCTGAACTTCCTCTCGGGTGAGAGCTTCGAGAACTATTGATCATTTCTCCTGAACACTATAGAGGGTGCTCTTGCCAACTTGTAGGAAAAAGTACAATGTATAGAAATCTTTACTAGCACTCTGACGCTTAGTGAAACGGGTATTAGATTCAAATCCCGGCGGTACCATGGATGTTTGTAGGGGCTCTGAATCCACTTTGAATCGTAGGTCTTGATTTAATATGACTGTAGAGCGTTGGATATAGGGCTGGTAACCCTACCCCGTAAAAAGAAAACATTCCCTGTTTTGGAATCTACCAGTAGGCAGATGGCCATGGTGCAACATGGACTGTAGTGCCGGGGAGTTAGTTAGTATAAAACTCTTTATGAAATTAAGTATTTAAAATAATGTTTTAATGCGTACGAATCTTGCTTGACAATAATTCTTATTTTGAAAACTTTCGAAACCTTCGAAAAAAAACCTTCGAAACCTTCAAATATCTTCAGTTCAAATTTGAACTCATTGTGAGGATGTTTCTCTTTTTTACAGCATTTTGAAAGTGGGACTTTAATTATAGTCACCCTGTATATCTAATATTTTTCTTCAACAGATAATACAAGGACATAAAATAACTGATATATTGTTGTTTCTAAGATATTATAATGTAACATATATAAAAATAATATACTACAGTAAATATATATCCAAAAATTTAAAATTTTTTCTTAATGTATAGTTCGTAAAAATTACACAGTCCAGTCACATTAATGTGACCACCACCTACTTTCGACGTCAAAATGAAATAACCCATCACAAAAGCCAGGTGGTAGCACATTGCAGTGGAGTGTATATAAAGAATTCCACTTAATACCACTTAAATACCACTTAATACCACATTCCACACTCCACTTAAAGCCAGAATATACAAGAGTGTATATTCTGGCTTTTGACAGGTGGTCACATTAATGTGACTGTGTATATGCTGTTCATATAACTTTAACAAAATTTATATAATTTTATAATAAATTTTAAATATGTGATAATTTTTAAAATTGCATTTAATTTTCGTCCTCCAATTAGATGGTACAAAGAACAGTACAAATAAAATTGTCCTAATCTTATTTCTGTGCTCTGATTGCGGTGGATGATAAGGGAAAAAGACTTAAAGGACTACACCTAAAAATAGTTAAGCGCTAAAATGACTTGCCTTTTTGGAAAGGCTCTGACAGAAAGAAATTTTCGTTAGTAAAGAAGCATCAAACTGTCACGAAACAGTAGAAAAACGAATCTTTTAACCGAATTTTAAAGTTCAAGGAAGCAAATTAAACTAATGACTGTCTAACTGAGCACAAAGTGTTCCCTGAATTATTTTTTGGTTACTTGAAACTTGTCAACGATTGGAGCGATCAATCAACAACCTTTAATAGATGATGAAACAATTCTAGGATATAACAAAGCGTGATATAAGAAAAAAGTTCAATGGCTTTAATGTAAATCGTTGAACTTCTTTATGTTCATAGAAATGTTTGTTGATATTTTGAACTGTTGTTTTCATTTTAATTTATATACAAACATTACCAACAAAAAAATCGCATTCATATATTTGATATGTCATGCCTATTTTTTTTTACAGTTTCTAGAACTCATCTCCATAATATAATCAATGTCAATAATCTTAAATGAAATTTTATATGTTTAATAAAAAAAATTTAATTACTGTTGCAATTGACAGAAATTTTAAGTATACAATATGTATTTTTTTCTCAAATAAGTTACCTATTAGAATAGCATAGATTAATTATTTAATTTAAAACATAGTCATATTTTCTTCAATAACATTAATGTTCAACTTAGTAAAAAAATATAGAAGTATAGAAAAATCTAAACTTCTATTTTTATTGGAAAATTGTTTTTAATTGTAAGGATTATTTTAATATTAAAAATGGATTTCAATTTCAATAAATTACCCATAGAGATATTTTTGCATATCGTTAAATTTTATTATTTAATTAATTATGAAATATAACTAAGTTTTTTTAATTAGTAATTCAATTATTTATAATAATATTTTAAAAATTTATGTTTTTTTAAAAATATTTCGATGCTCATTTGTTTTTTATTCATTGTTTCAGGAAATTGATAGTAATTATTTTTCATGAATTCATTGAAAAATATTTTTAAGTAATAATTAATTATTTGTTATAAAATACTTACTATATGACAAACTATAAAAATAAAATTTTAATTAAATTAAAGCTACTTATTATAAAAAAAAATGTAATTCATTTTTATTAAATATAATACAAAATTTCTTATTTTTTTTATTTTCTATGCAAAGTATTTTCATTCTCCCAAAGCTTATAATAATATTCTGTTATGAGAGCTGCTTTAGATGTAGGTTTTACCTTGAAATTAATCGTATTTGGAATTATATCTACACTTATGTTACCATTTTCGTGTTTTTTTAAATAACATGCAATACGTTACAGCATATTAATTAATTTTGGCTTACAGAAAATTTACGGTTTTCTTTATTTTATGTTTTTACAGTTTTATTATTTTAAGTATTACCAAAATATCAAAATCGACTTGTTCCAACATACTTTTGTCGTGGCAGTTACAATGGCAGATTGTTAGAAAAATACTTTCAAATTCACATGACAAAATAAATATATGACATTAAAAGTAATGTAACAAAAAGTCAGAAATGACTATTATTTATTATTTTTTGTTGTGCATCGGTGAGTCCTTTGTCTCTTTTGTAAGTAACACAAACATCAAGCTCACCGACTGTTGATGAAGCATGGAGAATGGAGCAGGTTCTACTAATTGTTCTGGAAGGACTGCTTGAGGGGTAACTATTTCACATTTACTTGCTGTACGGAAGAAAATCTGGAAAACTCCTAACAGCCTGATTGCTTATGTAAGATGCCTATAAACGTTGCAGCAATCGAATCTTCTCTTTCCTGTCAGTAATCACTGCAAACTATACTTCCGAGGAGTTGAATCTGAGACCTACGACATGCTGAGTGTTTACCATCTGGGCCAAGAGTCGATCATACTAATATTATGAGTTTCTTTTTTTGTGACACGAATAATCAATAAAGTAATACATAAAATGTAGTAAATAAACAATGATATTTAAAACTACGGAGACTTTTTCTAAATTAATGTAGATTTTTTTTTCTGATAGCTACCAGCATTATGGTAAATAAAATTTTCTGTCATTTATTTTTGGAAACATAGAAGCAATTGATATTACTATAATATTTACCTAAGAAAGAAATTGTAGATAAAAAATAAGGAGATTTAATCAGAAATAAGTGAAACAATGTTTTTCACATCAGAATTGGTGGAATGCTTGGACCGATTGAACGAACCCCTTGAGATGGGGACTCGTGGACCCCCTTAGTTAAAAAATTATTTTTACATACAGGTCCATAAATTCCGTATAAATTTCCCCTCCATATTTGACAAGAATATCTAATTGTGTAATAGTTGCAATTGCAATAATGATTTGTAATATGAAATATTAATTACATAATTATTACGTCAGAATATAAAAAAAAGATACTGAAACTAATTTCTTAAAAATTTGCATTTAACGAATTGGTTTCTAATACGTGATTCGAATTTACATATGTTTAACGAATAAAAACTATATTGCACTGTGTTCTTGCAAAGTGAATCTTGTGTACGTGTCAGGCAAATTTTGTTAATGTTTGCAAATGTTATTTCCAAAATGGCCACAAAAAGAGAAATTTCTTCTGACATCAGAAATATGGTAATAAATTAGTAGAATAAAATAAAATAAACCTCATGGTTCAATTACAAAAATAGTTGAAAAAATTATCTTATCATTTCGCACTGTAATTAGAAATTACAATTCATCCGGACATCCGCTTGCTAAATCACGTAATGGGCTTCCGAAAAGTACAATTCATTGAGATGTTCAAGCTATTCAGAAGAAGTGAAACAAATTCATTTTTTATGACTAGCTAGTTAATTTCCACCTCAATTTTTTTCCAATGCTCTGCTTCAAATTAAAGCCAAGTATTGCAGCAGCAGTCAATAGGACTTGAAATTTTTCTTAGAAATTTCTGAATAGAAAGAAGGAAGAAAGGTAAATCCAAGAAAAAAGGATTTTGACAACTGCCACAGATACAAAGCAATAAAATAGTAGAATGAAAAAAAAAAAAAACTTGACTCTACCAAATAAAATAAAAAAAAATGCTTGACCTTGCCAAAAGAGCACGTCGACCAAAATTTTGCTAATTTGGAAACTGTCCCATTTGTGGTTTAAAGTAATTGCAAAATTTTTAGTTATGATGGACCGTGGAAAATTTGATGATGGGAAAATAAAATTACAAACCTAGAAAATTTGATTCTTGTGTGTTCAAGAAGTAATAGAATATGTTATGGATTATTTATAATACTTCGAGATATTGTACCACAAATTAAAACAATCTGAGAGTAATCTGTTATGTGAAAAGATATCGACGTTTCTACAAGAGTACAATACAAAATATGGCCAAAATTTTAAATTTTCTCTTTTGCCTAACTCTTAACCAACTTCGATATTTTGTATCCACTTTTCGAAGAAGATATTTTTTAGTCAACTATTTTTTTCCTTTCAATGAAGAACTTTACATTTAAATTTATTTTAAATTTAGCTTTAAAATCATTATAACATTTAAATTTAAGATGTACTACAATTTTCAGTTGTTGTAGTTTCTTTGCAACAATTGTTTTTCTTGATACATGTAAAGTTTTGAGACTTATAGTGCATACATATTTTATAAAATGTTTACAAAGAGACATATATATTTTATAAAATGTTTATAAGTTATATATTTTATAAAATGTTTAATGTTAGTGCATATATATTTTATAAAATGTTTAATGTTAGTGCATATATATTTTATAAAATGTTTATAAAGGCACACTAAACAGTAATAACGATGAGTAGATTGCCAAGATTTTAAATTTTCCCTTTTGCCTAGATCTTAACCAACTTCGATATTTAGTACACACTTTTGGAAGAAGATATTGTCAACTATTGTTTTCTTTCCTTGAAGAACTTTACATTAAAATGTATCTTAAATTTAGCCTTAAAATTATTATAGCCTTTAAATTTAATATGTAGAATTTTTTAATTGTTGTAGTTTCTTTACTACAGTTGTTTTTCTTGATACATGTAAAATTTTGGGACTTATAATGCATATATATTTTACAAAATCTTTATTAAGAACACAATAAACAGTAAGAACGATGAGTGGATTAATTATAACGATGATGGCCAAGATTTTGAACATTCCCAAGATGTTGACTTTTTCCTTTTGCCTAGATCTTAACCAACTTCGATATTTAGTACCCACTTCTAGAAAAAGATATTGTCAACTATTTTTTTCTTTCCATGAAGAACATTAAAATGTATCTTAAATTTAGCCTTAAAATGATCATAATCTTTAAATTTAAGATGTACTACATTTTTCAGTTGTTGTGTCTTTACTACAGTTGTTCTTCTTGATGCATGTAAAATATTAAGACTTATCCTGCCTATATATTTTATTAATTGCTTATAAAAAAACCCTAAACAATAAGAACGATGAGCAGACTGACGATAAGAATCAAAGCATTAAAAGAAGGTAATTTTATTACTGCAATAAATTACTTCTGCATCTGCCTTGGCATTTCTACGTTTGTAAGCTAATAATTATCGCATTAGCAAGTCATAGTCGTATATCGGCAATTATAGTTTTAAAGATGACAATTTCCCATGCTATATATTCACATTTCTATTGATATATGATCAGCATTAATGTTCAGCGGTAAAACTAAGAAGATAAGAGATTGTCATTTGTGTTCTTTCATTCTGCTGTTCTTGCTTTGTTGTGTTAAATTAGCTTCTAAAATAATAAATTATGAGCAGGATACATTGTAATTATTATGAAACTTCTAACTGTATTTATATTTCAGTTTTTCTATTTATAAATCTGTTTAATTTTTTTTAATGTAAATTTAAAATGTATTATATGATGATGTATTATAAGAAATATTTGTCAGGATACACCTAATATTACCTGAGACACTTACACTTTTGAATCTGTACTTAGATTCAAAAGTTTTAGATTAGTTTTAAATACTTAGGACCAGAAATTAATTGTCAAAATAATATTTAATATGAAATAAAAAACTGAATTGTGTCTGCCCATAAGGCTTTTTCTGGGTTAAGAAATATGTTTAAATCCCAGTTCATAAGCAGAAAAACTAAATTCTTGTTATATAAAACCCTTATTAAACCTCTTTTGGTCTATGGCTCTGAAACTTGGACTTCGACAAGATCTGATGAGGTCTCTTTGGGTACATTTAAGCTAAAGATTTTAAGGGCTATTCTTGGAGGAGTTAAGGAAAGTGGTTGTTGAGGAAGACGGCACAAAGCAAGAATTATATAAATGCTATAAAGACCCAGATATTGTAAAATTTATTATGATCAGATTAAACTGGGCTGCTCATATATTTAGAATGAATGATTAAATGAGCCCTGTAAAGAGGCTCGTTTTGGCAAGGACGACCCAGGTTGCGATGGATAGACAGATGAGAAAGATTTTGCTATACTGGGGGTTAAGAATTGGAAGACCATTGTAACCCAGAGAAATGCATGGAAATCTCTTGAAAGGAAAGCCTTGGCCCACTCTGGGCTGTCGTGCTATTGACGATGATGATGATGATCAACTACTTATTTGTGAGAAAGTCACAGCGATAGAAAATCCTACTTTCTTTCCTTTTACTCCAATAATCTGCCTACCTTATCTAAATTTATCAAATATTAAAGCTTTTAAGTAGTAAATGATCAAATAATCTATATAAATATTTGGTAAAATAATCACTTTTTCCAAAATATTACTTTTAAATGCGATGACCTTCAAATTACTATTACTATTACTATTATCGTTTATCGTTCAAATTGAGTCGGATTGAAACTGATCTGAATTATTAAAATTAATTCAGATCAGATCAAAATCTTCAAAAGGGATAGAGTGTTGGGTTTCTGAATCAGGATATCTGCTTTCGTAACCCAACACTTTATACTAGTAGCCTAGCTTAACTCTTAAGCTCCTGTTTTTTACCTTGTATGGGTAGGCACTATAAATCCGAGGTTGGTTGGTTGGTTGAGTGGGGTTTTATGGCACAAGGGCCAGATTTGGCCATGCTGCGCCAAACAAAGGTGCTTTTTAGAATTCTGAAGAGGTTAAAACTAAAATAATTGTCATAAGTATAAAGAGGTAAAAACGAAACTATTTAGAAGAGGTCAAAATACTACAAAGTCATTAAAACGAACGAAGCACAAAGTAAAGTAAAATCATGAATAAAGCAGTAAAATTGATGAAAAGTAACAAGAGACATCAAAAAGTTACAAATTTCAGATAAAAATATATTCGTATAAAATCAACCAGTCCTAGATGAAATCTTCCACATCATATTCCAAATACTCATGAGAAGTATCTGCTGATATAGACGCTGAAACTGCGTCGGAAACGGATATTGGTTTAGGTGGTTTGTGAAATTTTTTCTTATGAAGCACAACGTTTTTGGTTTTAGAATGTAATTTGTCGAGGTGTTTCGATTGTTTGATAAAACTCTCTTTCGGTTTTTGTGAATCTAACGATCTATAGATACGAGAGACAAAAAGTCTTTCCATTGCTTTCAAAGAGGAGGAGAGTGGGGTTCAAAGAATCTAGTTGCCAACCCTTGTGGGTTTTGTTCAAGTCTCTTCAAAAGTTCTTTGAGCTCCCTAATGGTGCAACTGGTTAATGCTGAATTCGTTACTTATCTTGTTTGTTGTTGTTTTTATCCCACTTGGCTGGCCAAGCCCACAAGCCCATATGGACTCATGATTGAAGGGGAAGGAAGCAGCTTCTGTTGTGATGGAGCACCCGTAGGTAGAAGCCTGACTTTTGCTCCGTGACGCTCTTACAGTCATAGGAGACCGGGACCTACGGCTTAAAGTGGATTCCGAACCACTACAAACATCCATGGCACCACCGGGATTCGAACCCGAAAACCTGTGGCACCGAGCGCCAGAGCGCTAGACACTCGGCCATTCAGGTCCCAAATTTGCCAACGGCACGCAGTATTCCCAGGTGGTCACCCACCCAAGTACTGACCGCGCCCAATGATGCTTAACTTCGGTGATCTAACGAGAACCGGTATATTCAGCATGGTACGGCCGTTGGCTATTACTTATCTACATTCTAGTAGCGAATGATCTCACATGAATCTACTCAGATAGACAATTTAGGTAATTATTAATTGTCTATCTATTTAGACAATAGATAGACAATTTAAGAAATTATTAAATAATAGCCAATTTAGGATATTATTAAATAGACAATAGATAGGCAATTTAGGAAAATTTAAATAGACAATAGGCAATTTAGGAAATTACTTAATATATAGACAATTTAAGAAATTATTAAATAATAGATAGACAATAGATAGTCAATTTAGAAAATTATTAAATAACAGATAGGTAATAGATAGACAATTAAGGAAATTATTAAATAATAAGAAAACACATTTTTTATCAACAAAATTTTTATTG
Source organism: Caerostris darwini (assembly GCA_021605075.1). Lineage (NCBI taxonomy): Eukaryota > Metazoa > Arthropoda > Arachnida > Araneae > Araneidae > Caerostris > Caerostris darwini. The sequence goes on along the minus strand of BPLQ01015713.1, from coordinate 593,844 downwards.
CAATTCATATTAATAAAAATAAATAGATAGATAATTTAGGAAATTATTAAATAACAGATAGATGATATCCAATTTAGGAAATCATTAATTAATAGATAGACAATTTAAGAAATTATTAAATAATAGACAATAGATAGACAATTTAGGAAATTATTAAATAATAGACAATAGACAGACAATTTAGGAAATTATTAATTAATAAGAAAACACATTTTTTATCAACAAAATTTTTATTGCAATTCATATTAATAAAAATAAAACACATTCACTTTATTTATTCATTATAAATCTTAAAAAGAACAAATATTTAATGAATCATAAAAAAAATTATTAAAATTTTTAAAATTCTAGAAAATCATTAAAATCATTATATAAAATGATTTCACATTTTTCTAAGTTTTGATATAAGAAACTAGTGATTTAAATCGTCACTATTTGTAAACAAAATGTTACATAAAATATAATCCTTTTTTTTATTATTCTTGATTTATTTTATGAAAGAAATAACAATGTAACAATCAAATCAAAAAAATCTGCATAGAAAAAGCAAAGATTTAGATGCAAAGAAAAATCTTTTATGAAAGAAAATTTAGCATATTTCTACGTTTTAACGTGAAAATCTTTAGTGATTTATATCCACCCTATTTGCCAAACAAAATTTTTCATAAAAGTTAATCTTTTCTATTATATTTAAAACGGTTTTACGATTGAATTAAATGATAAATCTCACAATGAAATACAAAAAAGTCTGCAATAGATAAATACAATAATATTTAATCCATTTTATGGCATAGAAAAAATGAATTAAAATGCATCCCGAGCCTTAAAAACCAATGTATTTGGTAATTCTTATTTGTATTTTTATGACTAATTAGGTAAGCTTTGTTTTGCATTTTATTTTTAACTTCTTAACCCACTACTACTTCTTATTTGTTTTATACATGTACGTGAATGAATGCGAGTGCGAAACTTTCGAATCGCGCCATGTTAATCCACCTTTATACCTCACTAAACCGAGCCTCGGGGAAACGATTATAAGGATTTTAATTTCACATTGGAGTTTCCTAAAAGCTTATTTTTCAACCCTGTGATGAAACATGGATGAGCCTTGCGAAAGTAACAAGCATATTTACCTTAATAATGAGTTTTAAATCAAATCACGGAAATGAGGCATTGGTTGAAATATTAATTTCAAAATATTTAAATAGAGTTTTTCCAACTTAGTTTCATGATCAAATGAAGATTGCAAGCTAACTGTTTGGAAATAGGATTTCATATTTAGTGGAAATTAAAATGGTTTTATGTCGTTACTTTTACAATTTAAATTACTACAGTACGCATGTAAAATGCAAACTGAGAAGCACTGGAGGCATGATAGTACTTACATAGGAGTGTTAAATCATAAATTGAAGAAAACAGATCGTGAAGCTTATTATATTCCAGTAGAATAAAACCAGATATTATTGCTGTAACCCGCCAGCAGTATGCTTTATTGTATACCTTCAAAACCCAGCCCCTGGTGTGAAAGATTTTCAAAATTTGCACCTAAACACATTTTTGGACATATTTCGATAATATTTCTCTTATCTTTTGATACAAGTTCTTTAAATAAATTGATAGAATTATATATATATATATATATATTATTTCCAATGACTAGGAAAAGATTTAAATAGAACAACAGCAATAAAAACAATAGAATTATCAAGAACTAAGAACAAAATGGAAACTAGAGTCATTGCCTAACAAGCTTTCTTGCTTCCCAATATCTCGACTCCTCTGTAGGTCCACGAAGAGTCCCACATTGGAATAGATGGTCCCTGTTCATTAATTACTTCTCCAGAGTCACAAAGTGGGCCTCATAGGATCGGTAGAATCGGTAGGTCTCCATTTTTTTATGACTGTACGATTCTGAAGATCCTGCAAGAAATTAGATGTAAATAAATATTTTAATAACAGTTTAATCCTTCAATCCTTCAATTAGGATGGTGTAGTAAGCTGGCACCTCTTTTGCAAGGAAGTCCGCTTGTTCATTGCTCCAAAGACCACAATGGCCAGGCACCTATTGAAGAACGATATGTTTCCCCTTTAAAGTGACAGTTCTCAACAATTCTTGACATTATAAAATCTCAGGTGTCAGTGGGCATCCAACCGATCTAATTGATTGGATGGCTGCTTGAGAATCTGATAGAAGGACTGTCCTTTCAAACTTATAATGGATAGCTAATAATTGCTTTAGGGTTATACCTATGGCCACTATTTCACCATCGAAGGTGGTTCCAATGTAACCCACAGGGGTACAAAAAGAAAAAAGATCCGAAAACACACCATCTACATTTAAGTGGCTGTCAAACTGAGAACCATCGGTAAAAATATGCAGCCAATCAGTAACAGCCACAATGGTCTCCAAGACAAGGCATTTCAAAACATTTGGTGCAACATCTATCTTTTTATATATAGTTTCCATTAGATCTAGTCTTATTTCGACACTTCCAAAAGGTTTCTGATCGACAAGAGTGGTTGTATATCTCCCGGAATAGCAAAACATCTTTCTTTATCTCCAGGATTTTTTGAATAAATCCTTATTATATGTATGCATATATATATATATATATATGTTTACAAATAAAACAGCTTTCGACATGCATAATTTCCATGTGTTTCATAATTAGTCCATTAAAATAACAGCTGAAAGAAAATTTAAATTAAATTAATTCAAGATCCGAGGAACGCAAAAATTAAAGCGCTGAATCATTTGGCATAAATAAATATTGAGGGATGAAAGCCAAAAACTGCAGATGCAGATCAAAACCGAAATTTAAAATATGCAAAAACTGATCGAGAGAAAGGAAAGCAGATCAACAAAAACAGCCCTGAAGACAGCTTTAAAGGAATATGCACGGTTATGACATAAATCATGCTATATTTGCTAATTAAATGACTACATCCACGGATCCAAATAAAGATAAATCTAGCGACACACACACACATATATATACATACATATGTATATACCATTAACATACTTCTTCTCATGTATTGTAATTGGCATCAAGACATCAATTGACAGAAAATTGATAGTAATTAAATTTCTTCTTCAATCTTACAGCTGATATATTTAAATAAATTCTCAGGTAAAGTACTAAAATATATTATATATTCCCTTAATAATTTTTTTTTTTTGATGCTTAATTGAAAGTCTTCTTTTACCAATCTTGCTACTTTTTTTATTTCACTTTACATACAATTCCAATTACGAACAACATTAGTGGAAGTAAATTTCCATTATAAGTCTTAATGATTCGTAATGGCACGACAATAAAAGCAACACATGATTGTATCGTGTACTGCTTTTTATGTCACGATTTCAGCTATTGCCTTATCTATAATTGCATTCTAAGTTAAAATGCAAAACGCAAATACTAAAGTAGTAGTAGTAGTAGCCGTGGGTACAAAACTACTCAACCCTGTTTATAAAAGTTTCCTCGAGTAAAAAATAATTCGAAAACGACTATTTTCTAGATAATGAATTTAATTTCAATGCATGATAAAAGCTTATTACTTGGTAAAAATATAAAAAAAGAAGCAGTATAATTTTATTTTTTAAAAATATTTGGTAAATGTACGTTGTTGAATTTAATAATATAATTCAGTTCCTTCTATTAGCTCATACTCTCCCTATATATATCTTGTTCAAATTTTTAATCGTTCATAAAATACTTTTATTCATCCACTCAAGTTCAAATACCTTTTTTTGAACTTGTAGTGGATGACACTTGATGTTAATACAGTTTTTTCAAATATTAATTCAGTGATTAAATTTAATTAACAAGTCTTAGATTAAGTTGCTTGTATCTACCAATAGATGACGCCAGATAAACTTAAAAAAAAGAATGAAAATTATTTATAAAGGACTTTCTGCAATAGAGTGAAAAAAAAGTAGGAATTGACTTAATTTTTTTTTTATATTACTTGTTTAATATTTATTTAGAAGATAGTAGTTGTCATATTAACAAATATATTCTTGCCTTTAGAGGATTATAATTCTTTAAAAAATAAATTTATAGCCAAGATGCTTTTGTTGTTTTTCTTATCCCACTTGGTATACATCTAATCTAAACCAAGCCCACGAACCCGTATGAACTCATGGTTGAAGGGAAAGGGGATAGCTTCTGATGTGATGGAGCGTCCGTAGGTAGAAGTTTGACTTGGCTCGACGACGCTCTGCAGTCATATGAGACAGGGATCTACGGTTTAAAGTGGATTCCGTATCACTACAAACATCCATGACATGTAGTACCGAGCGCCAGACACTCGGCCATTCAGGCCCAAGATGCTTATACTAAAGTTAATAGAAAAGTATTTCTGCAAATATTTATTATCTTCCACTTTATAATTTTATCTTTGGCTGGAATCAGCACTTTTAATTGTGTTCCGTTCTTTCCAAAAATATTTTTTTTAATTATCTTACCTAAAAAACTTCCTCAAAAAAAAACGTTTCTAAAAAAAAAAAAAAAAAAAAGGGGCAAATGTTTACTTTTAGATTTTATGTTATGCAACTAAATTGTTTCGTGGGTATTTTTTTAAACTTCAAAAAAATAACTTCTCGCATGAGAAAACGTATTCTTAATAATCTGAGGTGACAGTTTTCCTTAAACGTATAATCGTATAATTAATCGGATTATGCAGAGTTTTGCTTTAGATTGTAAACGCTCTAGACAATCAATCATTCGAGGAAGCTTTTGAACCTATCAATCATTTTTTGAGAAATTAAAAAAAATAATAATAAATAAATGTAAAGAAAGCTATACTATTTATAAACACAATTTCATCACTATCTTGTAAAATCGTGGCTACTAAGTTGGCAATTAACTTGATAGTTACGGCCAATTAATACAGCTTATTAACTTAAGAGTTGGTTTGGTTTGTCTGTCCACGTTTATTTTTGCTCGTGAGGGCTAATCAGAACGGCGGTGCCATGGATGTGTATTGTGGATTTCGAACCACTACAAACATCTATGTCACAGCCAGGATTCCAATCGTAAACCTCTGGTACAGAGTGCCAGCTACTTGATCATCAAGCCCTAACTTGAAAATACTGTTATTATTACTGACAAAAGTTCGTTACGTCTATGTCCTACAGAAACAGTGCAAGAACAACTGCAAACTTCCAAGCAGGACTTTCAGAAACAATTGTTCCGAAATTTTATGGTATAAGAGAATTTAGAAAATAATTTTTGAAATAAATGTTGTAGTACTGTAAAATAATTAATTAAATATTATACAAAAATTGTAATTGATTACAATGATAAAATTTTTATGCTAGAGACACGTAGGTGAAGTGTTTTTATTGTTTTATTATTATTAAGGACACCAATTTGTGACGTTAATGTCCCTTAGAATAACTAATACCTTCGTAGCAGGACTTTCAAAAACAATTGTTTTGAAATTATATGGCATGAGAGAATTTTAAAAAAGAATTTTTGTTATAAATAATGTAGTATTGTTAAAATAATTATTGGATATTTTACAAAATGGTAATGAACAACAATGGTAAGTTCGATAACATGTTTTAATCTCAAGGCAATTTGACAATCAATGTTAATTTGAGTGTTTTATCTTTGTAATGGACACAAATTCGTGGCATCTACGTAATATTGTAAAGTTGGATAGAAAATGGAAGAAGGGTGACAAGAATTATTAACTTCCAAGTAGGACATTCAAAAATAATTATTTCGAAATTATATTGTATGACAAAATTTAAATAAATAATTTTTGAAATAAAGAATGTAGTTAATAATGTAAAATAACCTAAATAATGTAAAAATTTTTATTGGATATTATACAAAAATGGTAATTGATTACAATGATAAAAGTTTCTAAGCTCGAGACACATAGTTTGTTAACTTGAGTGTTTTACGATATTATTATTATGGACCTAAATTCGTGACGTCAATGTCTCTTAGTACCATGCAAGAAGAACTATCAACTTCCAAACAGGACTTTCAAATACAATTGTGTCCGAAATTATATGTTATGAGAGAATTTAAATAAATAATTTTTGTAATAAATATTGTGTTATAAAATAAATAATTGGATATCATACAAAAATGGTAATTGATTACAATGATAAAAGTTTCTAAGCTCGAGACACATAGTTTGTTAACTTGAGTGTCTTACGATATTATTATTATGGACCTAAATTCGTGACGTCAATGTCTCTTAGTACCATGCAAGAAGAACTATCAACTTCCAAACAGGACTTTCAAATACAATTGTGTCCGAAATTATATGTTATGAGAGAATTTAAATAAATAATTTTTGTAATAAATATTGTGTTATAAAATAAATAATTGGATATCATACAAAAATGGTAATTTATTACAATGATAACATATTTTAAGTTCGAGGCATATAGCCTGTTAACTTGAGTGTTTATCATTATTATGGACACAAATTCATGACTTCAACATCCCCTAGATACAGTATGATAGAAAGCAATACTATAAGAGCAGGACTTTCAAAAACTACTATTTAGAAACTGTATTATATGAGAATTAAAATGTTATTTTATTTCTAATGTCTATACAAAAATATAGAATATTAAAAAAAATATATGTACATTTTAAGAAAAACTGTTCCATTATTAGGAGAAATACTTAAAAATATAGTTATTTTAATATAATATTGTTACCACAAATATGTTTGTATATTCCTTGAATTTAGATGATAAATTAAAACAAATAACATTTTTCTTTAGTTTTGAAATATTCTTATTTATTTGGAAAGGTTTATTTGGTAATAAACGTTTCCAGATAAATGACAATTTCTTTCTGAATATGTTAAACATTGTATATACCAGTTGATTCATGTCATATTTTTTTTATTTCAGGTTTTGAAATGACTTTGAATTGGTTTAAGTATTTTTTATTTTGTTTGTTTTGTTTTTTAATTTTTTCTTCTGTTATAATAAGAAATAAATCAGTTCCTTTCCAGTGATATTACATGGATTAGTCATAGCTCAAAAATTATCTTACAGTAGATATTATTTAAAAATAAAACAGTTTTGTTTTTATCATATAATAGATATCAACTATTAAATTTGTGTATAAATCTTAACTGATCTCTAATTTATCAAAAATAAAGCATCCATATATTTGTGGGATTTATCACACTATCAAGATAAAAGAATACAAACAAATTGTTCATAATGAAGGCGATAGTAGTGCAGTTTTTAAAACGATCAAGACCAATAGTTTTAAAGGATGATTTCTTTATTAAATAAAAATATCAACAATCATTTATTTTAAAATAATAAAACTTATTAAATATAAATCATTTATAAGATATTATAATTATACTAACATCATTTATACTAATCTGAATCCTAACAGATTACAAAATATAACTTTACCATGCATAAAATAGAAGGATTGTAAATCAGTGTTATAAAAAAATTTTATATACTGAAATTTGTATGAGTGATCACCACCTTTTCATCGAAAGTAGCCGCTATAGTAGGGTGATAGAGGGCCATTATTGAGAGGTCATTATTATGATAGGTTTTTGAGGGGTTATTATTATGAAAGCAAATATATAATAAAGCATATAGAGCCACTTCATTTAATGAAGCTATATTTTTAACAAAATTAGGTAAAATAACTAATATTTATTTTTATTAAAAATCAAATAGATATTATAAATTAAAAATATAATACCCGACACGTGACTCAGCGGTAACGTGCTCCTCTGGTGAGCATTAGGATTGAGGTTCAATCCGCCAGCGGCATTGCTGTAGACACTGTTTCAGAAACGAAGAAATTCGATGGCGTTTGTGAGGTTCAGCATCTTGTTTCATTAGTCAGACTGCCGGGTGGGAGTTTTCCGAGTTTTCTGCTATACGACACACAAATGCGGGGCAGTCCTCCCGGAAAGCATTACCCTACTTCTTCAGAGACTCTCAGCTAAGTCAGACTTCTACCTATGGATACTCCATCACAACAGAAGGTGCTCCTTTACCTCCAAATATGAGTAGTATCAAGGCCAACGGCCGTACCATGCTGAATATACCGGTTCTCGTTAGATCACCGAAGTTAAGCATCATTGGGCGCTGTCAGTACTTGGGTGGGTGTCCACCTGGGAACACTGCGTGCCGTTGGCAAATTTGGGACCTGAATGGCCGAGTGTCTAGCGCTCTGGCGCTCGGTGCCACAGGTTTCGGGTTCGAATCCCGGCGGTGGCCATGGATGTTTGTAGTGGTTCGGGAATCCACTTTAAGCCGTAGGTCCCGGTCTCCTATGACTGTAAGAGCGTCACGGAGCAAAAGTCAGGCTTCTACCTACGGGTGCTCCATCACAACAGAAGCTGCTTCCTTCCCCTTCAATCATGAGTCCATATGGGCTCGTGGGCTTGGCCAGCCAAGTGGGATAAGAAACAACAAACAACATATGAGTAGATTATTTATGAGATGTCCCTCTCTCATTGCAGGATACTGAGAATGAGTCATAACAAAAATGTTATAACATAGTTCAACTGAAAAAAAATGAACAAAAGATTATTATTAATTATTTTGTCGATTATTTTTAAATATTTTTTTAAATTGTGTAATTGCTGTGTAATTTGTTAATGCTGTCAGCAGCAAAATGCTAATTAATTTAAATGATCTTTTGACTTGACAAACTTAAAAATTTTTCGTTGTAAATTTTCTATAAATATAACCTGTCTTTCTGAGCAGCAATTAAAGTGAATGAAAGCCGCATTTGTCCACATTTAGCTAATAACATTGGTGTAACAGTTAACGGTTAAATACTCTAACAATACCGGAGTCGCACTGTAATGCCTTTTCAGTATCAAATAATTTTTTAAATGTTTGTCTTTCATGAATTCAAAATGAGTAAAATAAAAAAGTAAATTCATTAAATAAGCCGTAGTATCCTACTTAACTATAAAGCAAATTGCGGATAAATAAATAAATACATCATGTTCTCTTTACATGTCTTTAAAAATATATGTAAGTTACATAAAAAGTTAACGTACGCAATTGCGCTACATTTAATGACAGACATTATTTAAGGGAAAAAAAGTTAAGGTGATCAGTCAACTAAGGTGATCAGTGGAACTATTTCGCTTGTAAAACTACCACAACAGAGGTCAAGGTTTCTAATTTCGAAACTTGTACGTTTTTACCTTCTTTTCCGTCAAAGTCCAAATATGACAGCGGCCGTTACTCTGAATAATAAGGAATGTGCATAATTGATTACACTTAAATTATATAGTAATTTGTCGGTCTTTCTTTCTGAAAACTTTAATTAGTTTTACTTTCTCAATGAAACGAATGTGATCGCTAGAAACTGGAACGATTCAAGTCTGCGAAAAATAATTTTCCTTCAAAATATCAATTACGATATCCAATTAGTTTTTCTTTGTTCAGTTATGTCAAAAGAGAAAGGTGAAATATTGAAACTGTTGTTGTAGTTTGAAAATGAATTTGCAATTGCCGAGATAACGAAAATCGCAAAACTTATTATTTCTGTTCGGTGTCCTTTGAAAAAGATTTGTAGAACATATTTTCAGTACAAAATAAAGAAGAAAGTAGAACACCACTCGTGTGACGTGAATCAGTATGCAAGATGTCAAAGATTCAATTCTCGCTGGTGACATGAGCTGGTGTCATTGCATTGGAAGGCAAGGTCACTTGACGAAGACCATAGTCGCAAAGTAATATTTAAGTAATTTTTATTTCCAATGACAAGGCAAATAAAATTTAAAAAAATAATAAAGCAAAAAACAAATACAAAAGAATAAACATCCAAAAATACAAATATGACAGAAGTCATTGCCTTAAGAGTTCTCTCTCACGTCAGTAAAGCGCTGTCTCCGAGTTGTTGTCAAGTACCGCACGTCGTTGGAGGTGTTCTCTGTTCATTGGATCTGCTGAATTACATAGGGGGCAGCCAGAGTTCAAAAAGATTTTAATGCGATGGAGATATTCTGCTATTCTGTCATCGCCAGTCAGAAGACGGAACTGGGTGACAGTATGTCGTCGCGGATTGCTGGGTTAAAAGAACTTCAGCTCTGCAACGCTTTTATTTAATCTCATCATGGTTTGTAATTTGATACTTTTAACCATTATTTGTTTGATATATAATTTTATAGAATGGAGTGGCATGTCCGAAGATCTCAGTTGAAGTAGTCTTGAGCCCCTTTTTTGCTAGACAATCGGCTCATTCCCAAATCTCAAATAATATTGCTTGTTATAATTCTTGAACCGTGAAGAACATCCAAGAATTTTAACAAGTAATATTACAGAAATGGAGGTTAGTTAGTAACGGAAACACATTTGCAATATATTACTCTTCCATTAATCCCACAGAGCAATATTTATCTGCTGAAGTAGTGTCAGCAAATAAAAAGGTGTACAATAAATTCAGCAAATCGTGGACAATGCAAACATATATAGATTTTAAATATTTCCATATTGAAGCCATTATATAAAAATTTTTATAATATAAAAAAACATCCATATTATATTCAGTGGTCTTTATTTTATATTCCATATTGTATTTTATGTCATGACTGGTGGCTCAGTGGTAACGTGAGCTGCTGGTGAGCTTTAGGGCTGATGTTCAATCCGCTAGTGGCATTGCTGTAGACAAGGGTTTCTAAGACGAGGAGTGTTGTTGTGATGTTCAGCATCTTGCTCGTTAGTCAAACTTCCTGGTAGGAGTTTTCTGGTCTTTCTTTCATAGGATATTCAAATGCCAGGCAGTTCCCACTAAAAGTCGTCCAAGAAGACAATGCCTACCTTCTTCAACGACTCAGAGCCAAGTGAGATATCTACTATGGTTGATCCATCACACAACAGAAGCTGCCTCTTTACCTCCTTCCATAAGTAGACTACTTATGGGATGACCCGCACTGCAGGAGACTCAGGAAGAGTCACAACAACATATTATATTTTTATATTATTATTATCATATTTCTATAGCATTGTTCAATTACATTATTTTTTATTTTTATGATTAATACTACTCGTGATACAATATGAATGTGCCTTTACTGGGTGTAATAGAGAAAATGATTATATAGTATCTCCTCAGTGCATGCCTTACAACGATTTCTTTGAGAAATAAAACTTCGAAATTGTAATGGAGTTTACATTTTCGAAGACAATTAGTTAGAAGACCCGGATATAATGGAAAACTATTTACGCATCGACAAATAGTTTTCCATAATATCGGGGTTATGTCTTACTCACCGATGGCATGAGCTGGTAGTTACGCCTAAAAGTTTGGGTAGTAGTAGTTACGCCTATTAGATGTCCAAGCTAATGTTACTCCTCCTTCTTATGGGTGTTTTATTGAAACTCTATCGTGACGCTGTCAGATAACGTTGAATTTGCTACAAATGTGCCGTATCACTAGCGAATGACGAAAGTAAAAATGTCCGAGTCAATAAAAACTCCAAAATTTTTTTAAAAAATTGTTGAGTGTGGTTGGAATAAGAATTAATATAATCTTATGATTTAAAAAATATCAGATATGAAAATAAATTGAAAATACGCTGAAAAGATTGCTTTTGAATATTAATTTCTTCTGATGTGTCTATTTCCTAGGTTTGAAAAAAAAAGTCTAACGCAGCGATCATTGCCATAAAGGTTCATTCATTACTTATTCCTCATCTGAAACGAGATAAATAGCATACTTAATAATTATCAGTTGGTTCAGCCCAGTTCGAATTCTGAATTCTGAATTTATTTTCTTGTCCTAGTTTGTTGATGTGATAGATTAATTTCAGATCATTTCTTTCATATTTGTTGATTTTTAAATTATATAGGACTAAAAGTCACTGAAATGTAACGACGTTTTGTGTCAAACCCACGTCTCTCGTATACGGAATAGAGGTTAGAAGAAAAAAAAGAGCACGCGAGCACAAATAGTCATTTTTATTCATATTGTTTTTTCTTCTTTATTACCAGACAGCAATATTCAGGAAGCTGATTTCCGAATTCAGGACGTTAGAATACTTTTTTAATTTATTTATTTATTTATACATTTTTTTCTGATGTTTTAATTAAAAAATAAGATATTATTGATAGTTTCAGATAAGAAAACAAAGTTTCGATATCTCTTTGTAGTTGTAGTTAAATCATTTGTTTATTAATTGATGTCGAATTAGGCGTTAGTCAGTGATTATCTAAGACAAATGTTAAGCGATGTATAAATTGTCACGATTTGAATAATGGTTTTTATCATTATTTAAATGGGATTGCCGATTTCGCAATTGTGTTATTGGATATCACTTATGCTGTTGAATTGATATCGTATTAATGAATTTTATTTTATTCTAATGAATATATATTGAATGATATTATAATTTTGTGTCTTCATATAATGTATTATCGAATTCTATTTTATGAGGTAAGTTATTTCTACATTAAATTGAAAAAAAAATATATGATAATTAGATATTTTTCAATAAATTTAATTTTCAATTTTTAATAGATATTTATCATAAGTAGATAATTAGAAAATTTTATATATGAAAACTATATATTTCATATATGAAAATTAGATACTTTAAATATAAAAGTTAGATGTTTTATACATGAAAATTAAATACTTTTTGTATGAAAATTAGATATGCTTCACACTCAAAACATTATTTAACATTCTCACAATGTCATTATCATTTACACATCAACATTAAAATTTAAATTTGTCCTGAATTTAAATCCTTTGTTTATTATTCAAAATTGTTAAAAAAGATATAATAATGCATATAATATATATATATATATATATATATATATATATATATATATATATGCATTACCATATGTTTTTTAAAATTTTTATATAATTAAATTATAATTAACAATTTTATATCTATATCTATATCTATATCTATATATATAATGCGATTGTATGCTTTATCATATACTTTTTAACAATTTTAAATAATTAATAAGGGATTTAAATTCAGGATGAATTTAAATTCTAATGTTCGTAGAATATATAATAATAATCTTATAAGAATATATATATATATATACATATTCGTAGCGTACAAATTTAAAAAAAAAATATGTCTTTTTTTATTTCTAAATCCCATGAATTGATTTTCAAAATATGTTGATTTATTGATTAAAAATAATTAATATTGCATTAGATTGTAACTATTAAATTATGATGCGCTCAGAAACAAATTAACTATCAATATATGTCCAATATCATTCTGAGAGGAAAAAGGAACCATAATAAATGTTTAATATAGGTTTTGGCATTTTTCTTTAAAACCGCAATTAACGCTTTGAAATAAATTGAAACTTTTTTCTAACTTGTTTAAAATTCATCTCCAAATAACATCAACAACAATAAAGAAAAAAATACCTTAAATCATTTTGTACGTTTAAAAATGTCGAATCATGATTATCATTAAAATATCTATAAAACACGTTAAAATATCTCTACATCACATTTAAATATTCCTGAAAAATATCCCTACTATGCATTAAAATATCCCTGCTAATATCCCTACATTATTGTTTCTGTAAACAAACCTCATAATTTGAATTTTTTGAACATTTTAGGGAATAAAAAAAAATTCAGGTACTTCCGTATCAATCTGCCTGTTTTTATTTTCTTGTAAAATCGTATTATTTATTCTTTAACTTATTTTGTCATAAGTACTTTATGAGAAACTTAAAAACCATAGCAGACTTTGAAATTATAAGCAAGTTAACTATTGCATATACAATAAACCTTATAAATATGAATTACTTTCAAAATTAATTGATGTTTAAATGTAAAAACTGTCTAAAATTTTAAGTTTTAAACATTTAAAAATCATTAATTTTAAATTCATAATACAAAGATGACATAAAAATTAATTATAAAAAAAATAAAAAATAAAATTATAATAAAAATTAATTATTTATTAAAAAATCAGTTTGTCCTGTTTAAGTATTCATTCAACAAAATGAACAAAAAAAAAGCTACATTATTAAATATTTTCAATGAATAAAAACAAAAATACGCTATTCGTTTAAAATTATGCGGTTAATTTTACAAAATATTTTATCAAGGAAAATAAGAGAAATAGTTTCCAATTTCTTTTAGAGGCGTAATTAAATTTAAGCTACTTCTGCAATGTTTTGTAGTTTATACTATTATTGTCAACTTAATTTGTTATTCATTTATGCAATTCATCATGATTTTAGACAATTTCTGTAAACTATTTCTCAATAAATTGTCCTCCATTTCCAAATAATTGTATAATTGAAAGAACATTTTTTTTTTATTTATTACTCCATTAGTGAATGACAGGATCAATTATTGATGACTCGCAAAATAATCATGAGAAAAATTTTGTTTCATTGATTTTAAGGATAATGAAATATTGCATGATTTATTTTAAGGAAATATCATACATTTTGGAATAGTTCAGCGTACTTATATCCATTGTATCATAATTGTATATCTATTTAGTTGAAAGTATAAATACACTTAAATTTTTTTCATTTAAACTCTTGACCGAGAGGCTCATTCCTTAATTATTTCTTTTTGTCATTAATTAATTTTAATTAATTACTTAATTATTTCGGTTACTTAATTAATTTTAATTCACTAATTAAATAACTGGAGGTACGAGGAATTTATTCCTCAGGCACTCTGCACAAAAACACCTTTGCCTTCGTTGGAAGAATTTTTTTTTTTTTAAATACTTTTATTATTTTTATTATTTATTATTTATATTTTTTTAATTTATTATTTTTTTTTTAATTATTTTTATTTAAATTACCTCATTTACTTTTTATTGGAATAGCTTTATTTATTTATTTTTTATGGAAACTGAACCCAGTAACTGGAAGTACGTGGAATTTATTCCTCAGGTACTCTGCACAAAAGCACAACTTTTGCCTTTTGCCTTCGTTCGAACTTTATTTATTTTTTATTGGAATAGCTTTGCTTATTTTTTTATTGGAATAGTTTTGCTTATTTTTTTATTGGAATAGGTTTATTTTTTTATTGGAATAACTTTATTTATTTTTAATTGGAATAATTTTATTTATTTTTTATTGGAATAGCTGTATTTATTTTTTATTGAAATAGCATTATTTTTTTTTATTGTAATAGCATTTTTTTTGTATTGGTTTAGCTTTAATTATTTTTATTGGAATAGCTCTATTTTTTATTGAAATAGCTTTATTTATATTTTTATTCGAATAGCTTTATTTATTTTTTATTGGAATAGCTTTTTTATGTTTTTATTGGAATAGCTTTTTATGTTTTTTATTGGAATTGCTTTATTTATTTTGTATCAGAATAGCTTTATTTATTTTTCATTGGAATAGCTTTATTTATTTTTTATTGGAATAGCCTCATTTACTTTTTATTGGAATAGCTTTATTTATTTATTTTTTATGGAATAGCCTTATTTATTTTATATTGGAATAGATTTACTTATTTTTTATTAGAATAGCTTTATTTATTTTTTATTGGAATGGCTTTAATTATCTTTTTATTGGAATATTTTTATTTATTTTTTATTGGAATACATTTACTTATTTTTTATTGGAATAATTTTTTTTGTTTTTTAATGGAATAGCTTTATTTATTTTTTATTGGAATAGCTTTAATTATCTTTTTATTGGAATAACTTTATTTTTTTATTGGATTTCTTTAGATTTTTTTTTTCTCTTTTTAAAATTTTTTAACTATTTGTTTTAAAGCGAAAACTAAACAAAAAAAAAAAAAAAAAAAGATGTTTTATCTTTTTAACAATTGAATTAAATCAAATGTAATCCGAAAGTATAATTTAGTTCTTGTAAATATCAGAAAAGTATTGCTACTGATTCCTTTGAAGCAATTATTTATGGATAAGGATGCAAATTACCCACTTTTTATACTGAGCATTTTCATAATTGTCCCACTGAAAAATCAAACAATACTTTACTAGTCAAATTCAGAAATTTATTAAATAACTGTGTCTTATAAGTATTTCCTAGTAATGATAAATGGGATAATATACTTTAAAAAAATATTTTACGAAACAACTGTCTAGTAAAACGGATTTACTTATTAAGTTAAATTGTTTCAAGTCATAATAGCGATAAAAAAAATTTCAAACCGAAAGATAAGAGATGTTGAATAACAAACAACTATTTATTTTGCCCCAAAATTATTATATTTAAAGCTGGATTAGTTTCAATTAGAAAATTTTTTTTAAATTTTTTATTCAATTTCCTTTCAGGCTACATAATACGGATGGATACCTCTGGCAATCTAAACCAACATATTCTGCATAAAAAGAAAATATATCACCTAATACTTTGATTGAAATTGGATGAAATTGGATGAAAATAATAAAATGAAACAACTCGTTTGTCTTTTTAAATTACATTTAATATTGTTAACACTCAATTTAATTACCGCAGATAAAAGTAATTTAAATCATAATAAGGGTAACGGAAAAGCACTATTTCCGTTTTGTTAAATTCCCCAATTTTACTATTGAGTCCAAAAAGTAAGACCCATTTTCAATTTAAAATTCCCGGGGCTTATGGAATTTTACTTTTTTTTTCTTTTTGTAGGTTGCTGTGGCACTGTCCTTGACATCTGCGTGAAATATGACGTCAAAATATTCATTAGTGTTTGAGTTACGCTTGGCTTTGTGAGACGCTAAAACTGATTCCGACGATTTTTGAAATGCCTGAGTTAATTAAGCAAAGAACTTGCATTAAATTTTGTTTGCGGAAACGTATAGAATGTTGCAGAAGGCATTCCTATGTTGGAAAGAAATGTTTAGAAGTGGTATAAACAGTTCAAAGAAGGCAGATAACGCGTTGAAGACGGTCCACCATTCTCCTCAACTGACGGAGCTCACGTCCAAAAAATTAAACGTTTGGTGTTTGCAAACCATCGATTTACAATTAGAGACCTTGCTGATGATGTTGGGATTTCAAATGGATCGGTCAATTCCATTTTAGGCCTCAAACGCGTCAAATCTCGATTGGTACCGAAAATACATTGATTCTTCGTGACATTTTCGCCAAAATTGAAAACCGTATCGTTCCACAACCACCGTATTCACCCGATTTAGCACCGTACGACTTCTGGCTATTCCCTAAACTCAAAAGACCACTCCGGTAACACCGTTTTGAGTCGCGCTTTGAAGGCCATCCGTGCCGATGTCTTTTTAGCATGCATTGAGGATTGGAAAAAAAGTTGGCATAAGTCCATTGTATCTGGAGGGGATTACTTTGAAGGCGATGAGATAGATTTGGAAGAATAAATAAAGAGTTTTTGAAAAAAAAGTAATTGGTCTTACTTTTTTGGGCACAGTAGTATGCACATTTTTCTTAGAAATGGTGAAAGATAGGGTTATGAAATTTTTATGGCAGTTAGAATAACATGTTTTATATACTGTAACAATCCATTTTGTTTCTGACTAAAAATGAAAAATTATTATTGTTTATTGTAAATAACTTTTAAATTGCATTTTTTTTTTTGTAAAATATCAGGGCCTAAAATAAGTAATTATTAAGAAATCATCAAACCTCTGTGTTAAAATATGTTACGTAACATAATATAAGAGTCTTTAAAAAACTGAGTTCTTAAGTTTCATAGTTATTGAGAAAAGGAACATGAACCTGAAAAATCCAGTTTTTGAGAATGCATTTTAAGATTAAACAGATACCTTGTTTTATGATTAAATAGCTAGATTTAATAAAATACTTTGTGTGAAGGATTATCACTTTGTTCTTCCTCAAACACCTCGTCTAGTTTTCTTTTTGCATTTTTATTTCTTTTATATTTATATAATTTTCTCTCTCTCTGCCGATAATGTGTTCTTTATTTAAATACTTCATACTTTTCACACGGTGATTACCAAGAGGAAGTCTAATCTGGATAAAGTATGGCATTTTTATATTTCCTACATTAAAAAAAAACAGCATAAAAACAACATAACGTTACATTAAAAAAAGCTAACAAAACACCAAATTTTAAAGTTTCAATGCTTTCAAATACAGTTTTTAGTACACGAAAACAGATGACACAGTTCACAGATTCGTTGGGTTTTTGAGTTTACCAATATAAACAGTTAAAAAATTGTGGAAAGTCAGTTACAGTTTACTTTAATGTTGTCAATACTCCAATCTTAATAAAATAAGAAAAGTTTAACAGAGATAATAATGAAAGTATAATAGCATTAAATAAGGCTCCAAGTGGCTTATTTACATTCGTCAGCCTTAAATGGCCCATAATCTGCAAAGCGCTTTAAGAAAGAATGAAGAATTCAAACACTTCTGTTTTTTTAATAAACAAATGCGATATGCCATTGAAAAGCTAAAATTCAAACTATTCAATGATGTAAAAAAGTAAAAATCGATTTTTGTTCAAATTTCTCTTTTCTTATTATCTAATAAAGTTTAAATAAGAAATATTATTTATGATTATATTTTATCATAAATATATAATATAATACATATTGTTAAGTTTAAAAGCATTAAAAAAGCAATATCACTTCAATTTTTCATGTATTAAATTCTTTTTACAACACACCTAATTAATTAGGTTTCAATTTGTGGTATATTTAAAATTTTCAAATTAACAACAAGAAATACATGAATACATGAAACTCAAACACGTCTAAAAGAAATAGTATACTCATTATCATCATCATTGGCGCAACAGCCCAGTGTGGGCCAAGGCCGTCTACCTACTGGTAGATTTCGAGACGAAGAGATGTTTTCTTTACGGGTTAGGGTTGTCAGCAATAGTATATATATATATTTTCTAATGCAGCTGGCAAACACTTAGTCTTGGATGCCTTAAGGCAACCGATGCACAGACGTTACTCACATTGCATTACCAAAGGGGCACGTGTAACATGAAGATAAGCTCCGGACGCGGAGTAACAATGCCCCCGCAACGCTCTACGATCCTATTAGACTGGGACCTACGGTTTAAAGTGGATTCCGAACCACTAAAACCATCCATGGCATCGCCGGGACGCGAACCCGATACCTGTGGTACCGGGCGCCAGAGCGCTAGCCACTCGGCCATTCAGGCCCTGTCAAATGAAAGTGTAATATACATATATATATATATATATATAGTTCCTAACTATATATTTATCTATCTGGTTTTTGTGCTAATCTTATATCAGAAGTAACGAGTTACTACTGCTAGTAATACCTAATATCTAGTAGTTACTGGCCACCAGTTGGAATATAATCCTATTCCTGCCGTATGTTATCGTATCGATCGACAAAGGTTAAAAGATTTTTCTTCAAGAGTATCTCAATATGAGGCATTGATAATTATGGAATATTTTTCTATTTCACAATCTTAAATAAATAGGAAAAAGAACCCTGGCTAAGCTGCTCGCAGAGTCCTGTGCTTAAAGATGTTCTTCTTTAATTAGAGGTACATATTAAAAAATTGCGTCTTTATACATTTACTTACTTATCGTCAACTTGCATTTGCACAGTGATATGCATAATCCGCGATTACAAAAAGCATTCATCTTTTGTAATCGCGCTACAGATGTCCCATTGCAATTCCATTGCAGTCATTGACTTTTGTGAGACACAGAGTCACAGTGGCTGCCTTCACTTAAAATTCCGCCAAATTTATGCTATATGCTCGTATCAACTCTTTCATGCGAAACGGCATATTACTGCAGAAATTACTTAAATTCAGTTCCGTTTATGGTAATACAATAATGAGTGAAGAAAAACTGCATCGCCATCCGTACTGTTGATGTTTCAAAAGTTTGGATAATAAATGTTTAATTGCGTGTTTGGTAATTAGTAATTGAATTTGTAATTCGTTAATTAATTCGCTTAATCGACGATAATTAACTATATTAATGTACTTAATTAACTATATTAATCCACTTTTATCTTCAAGTGAGTCGTAACTTATTGCACTTTTATTTGCCTGCATTGAAATATCCAAATCATCTTCAGTGTGCGAAATGAAATCTCAGACCATGAAATTCTATGCATAAATCCCAGAAATCTTCACCAATGTTATTAAAAGGGCTTACAAGTGAATGGGGACTACTTGGAAAACTTATAAACGTGTGGAAACGTTAATGAAATTAAATTGAACCATTAACGAAATTTTCTTTATTTTTAAAACCAACCAGTCCTTTCGCTTGAAATGAGCCTTGTAACAATCTATTTAATAATTCAAACTAATTATCTTGCAGTTTCCAAGTGTACCTGTCACCAAGTGTTAAGGTCCTTCAGAACCAGGTACTCGAAACTCACATAATCGAAATTAATTATTAAGGTATATTGATAATGTGCCATACTTGTAAATAGGCAAACAAAGTTTACACACTTGCTAATATCTACAATTTAAAATTATTTGTTAACTCTCAACGACTTAAAAACTTAAATTGTTTGTGATATTTATAAATGTTTTTTTATGAAAGATTTTAGAACTACAAAAAGGACTTATTATTCAAACAATTTAATGACACATCAGGATTATTTAACCTTTGTTGAACTTGGCATGATAAATTTTCACTACATTTGCATTTGTGACAAAATATTATGATTCATATAAGATTGTTTTTTGAGAATGTATGAAATAATAAAAACGTTTTAAACTATACTAATACATGAGACTTATTATAAATAATTAATTAATTTGATAATAGCTACTTGTTTAAATATGAATTAATGTGGTAATAACAAATTAATTTGGTGTTAATTTATTTTTCTAATTTCTGTAATTAGAAAGTTACAAAAACACTTTAGAACCTAAAACGATTGCATAATATATGTATCTTTCTTAAATTGGATGAATAATAAATTAACATCACATTTACATTAAATTAACACAACATTTTCGGTGACGAATTTGAGAATTAATAATAATTTCCTAGTATAGGAGATATACAAGAGATATATATTATTCATCCAATTTAAGGAAGATATATATATTATACAATCGATTTAGTTTCTAAAGTAGTTTTGTAACTTTCTAATGACGGAACTTAGAATAATAAAATAACACCACGTTTAAAATTGTGCCAAAATACCGTTCGTGTACCATTGTTGATGAATGTTCATAAAACAATAGAGACTAATTATTACGTTTCGCTCATAATGTACCTTATCTGCAACTTGAGATAGATAATTTGCACATTTGCTAATACGTACATGTCTGAACTACTTGCTCAATGGCAAAAAAATCCACTTAAACCATTTGAGAACAAAGGAAAACAAAGCGCCAATGGAAAGTTATATCTCATTTGGAAAATATGCCTTATGCTACTGACATAATTTCTTCTTCTAGAGATTGTGTCACTGTTCGTTGAGTTGGAATTATTCCATTAATTAGCCAATTACCCTGAGACGTTTGGTATTTTAGGAAGGACAGATAATGGAATAATTAATCACCATAAATATCCACAGAGCCCTTAAGATATTTATTCGTGGTATTTGAGAAACAATGTTGGCCTCACATTTTTTTAAATAGTTCGTGCACGTGGTTCAAAATGATAAAGCACAAAAGAGACAATTAAATGGTTTAAAAAGTGAAATTGTTTATATAAGATACCTTCATTAAGTCTACATAACAGTATTATTTTCAAAGTAGACAGTAATTAATAGTTGTTTTTATAAACAGCGAGGTGAAATGTTTTAGTAACTTTGAATTGAACATGAGTTAATGATTCAGATAGGGTTTACCATAAAACTCTACTGTTTTAGGTAATTTACAAGGAAGCAATGAACAATTTATTTTGGAAATCACAGAAAACTTAGTGAACATATATTTCAGCAACCTTATTTTAGACGGCGGTACCAAATAAAGTAAATAAATAATTGCAAACCTTTAAATGCAAAATATTGAAAACCGTGTTAATTTTTTTAAATTTGTAATGATATTAATGATACCAAATGAATGACAAAAATATAATTAATCACCATATATATCCCTGCATTTAATAGAACCCTTAAGACATTTATTCATGGTACTTGAGAAACAACGTTATTCATGATACTTGCGAAACAACATTGCATTGCATTTTTAAAATAATTCGTGAACGTGGTTCAAAATGATAAAGCATGAAAGGGACAATTACATGATTTAAAAAGTGAAATTGTTTATATAAGATATCTTTGTTAAGTTTAAATAACAGTGTTATTTTCAAAGTAGGCTGTAATTAATGGTTGTTTTTATAAACAGCGTGGTGAAAAGTTTTAGTATCTTTAAAACATGAACATGAGTTAACATATCTATGAAAATGAGTTAAGGATTTATATAACGTTTCTCATAAAACTTTACTGTTTTGGGTAATTTAAAAGGAAGCAATAAGCAATTTATTTTGGAAATCATTTTAAAATAAGTGAAAATATATTCCAGTTGTGCAACCTTATTTCAGATGTCGGTGCAAATAAAGTTAAATAAGTAATAGCAAGCCTACACAAACGTAATTAATCACCATAAATATTCTTGCCTTTAATAGAGCCCTTAAGATATATATTCATGGTACTTGAGAAACAACGTTGGCCTTACATTTTTTAATTAATTCGCGCCCTTGGTTCAAAACGATAAAGCACGAAAGGGACAATTAAATGGTTTAAAAAGTGAAATTGTTTATATAAGATACCTTCATTAAATATAAATAATAGTATTATTTTCAAAGTAGGCTGTAATTAACGGTTGTTTTTATAAACAACAAGGTAAAATGTTTTAATATCTTTAAAGTCAACATTGGTTAATGATTCAGATAGGGTTTACCATAAAACTTTACTGTTTTAGGTAATTTACAAGGAAGCAAAAAGCAATTTATTTTGAAAATCACTGAAAAATAAGTGAAAATACTCATATATTTCAGTTGGGCAATCTTATTTTAGATATCGGTACAAATAAAGTAAATAAGTAATAGCAAACCTTTAAATAGTTTAAAATGCAAAATATTGAAAGTCATGTTAACTTACTTTTATTTGTAATGATATTAATGATACCAAATAAATGAATAGTTTTTTAATGAACAATTTATTTTTGAAATCACTGAAAAATAAGTGAAAATATATTCCAGCTCTGCAACCTTATTTCAAACAGGGCCGGATTTTCCTTATAGGCTAACTAGGCAATATATTTAATAAGACAATAAGCAATATATTTTTACTAGGCAATAAGCAATATATTTTCACTGAAAAAATACAAATCACTGAAAAATAAGTGAAAATACTCATATATTCCAGTTGCGCAACCTTATTTTAGACGTCGGTACAAAATAAGGTAAATAAGTAATAGCAAACCTTTAAACAGTTTAAAATGCAAAATATTGAAAACCGGCTAATTTTTTTTATTTGTAATGATATTCCTGATACCAATTGAATGACACAAATATAATTAGTCACCATAAATATCCTTGCCTTTATTAGAGACCTTAAGATATTTATCAATGGTATTTGAGAAACAACGTTGACCTCAAATTTTTTAAATAGTTGGTGCACGTGGTTCAAAATGATAAAGACGAAAGGGCCAATTAAATGGCTTAAAAAGTGAAATTGTTTATATAAGATACCTTCATTAAATATAAATAATAGTATTATTTTCAAAGTAGGCTGTAATTAACGGATGTTTTTATAAACAGCGAGGTAAAATGCTTTAATATCTTTCAAGTGAACATGAGTTAATGATTTATATAAGGTTTCTCATAAAACTTTACTGTTTTGGGTAATTTAAAAGAAAGCAATAAGCAATTTATTTTGGAAATCCTTTTAAAATAAGTGAAAATATATTCCAGTTGTGCAACCTTATTTTAGATGTCGGTACAAATAAAGTTAAATAAGTAATAGCAAGCCTTTAAATAGTTTAAAATGCAAAATATTAAAAACCATGTTAATTTTTTTTTATTTGTAATGATATTAATGCTACCAAATGAATGACACAAATGGAATTAATCACCATAAATATTTCCTGCCTTTAATAGAGCCCTTAAGATATTTATTCATGGTACTTGAGAAACAACATTAATTCGTGCCCTTGGTTCAAAACGATAAAGCACGAAAGGGACAATTAAATGGTTTAAAAAGTGAAATTGTTTATATAAGATACCTTCATTAAACATAAATAATAGTATTATTTTCAAAGTAGGCTGTAATTAACGGTTGTTTTCATGAACAACAAGGAAAAATGTTTTAGTATATTTGTAGTGAGCATAGGTTAATGATTCAGATAGGGTTTACCATAAAACTTTACTATTTTATGTAATTTACAAGGAAGCAATGGACAATTTATTTTGGAAATCATTGAAAAATAAGTGAAAAAAGATTCGAGTTGTGCAACCTTATTTTAGACGTTGGTAAACTGAATACCAAACTTTTAAACAGTTTTAAATGGAAAATATTGAAAACCATGTTAACTTATTTTTATTTGTAATGATTTAAAGATGCCAAATGAAGGAATAGTTTTTTTAATGAACAATTTTTTTTGGAAATCACTGAAAAATAAGTGAAAATATATTCCAGTTGTGTAACCTTATTTCAAACAGGGACGGATTTTCCTATAGGCTAAATAGTCTTGATCCTAGGGCCTCAAGATCAAGAGGGGCCTACATTCAAATTGTTAGCAACATTAGAATTACACTATTCTAAAAACAGTAAACACTAAAACACTGAATCGAAAATAAGGAGAAATTCCACACATATGACTCACAGTAATGATATATTTTATTATCTCTCGTGTAATTTACAAAATTAAAAATGGGAGGTGAAAGGGCCTCATAAGTGGAATAGCCTAGGGCCTTATTTCATCTTAATCGGGCCCTGATTTCAGATGTCAGTACAAATAAAATAAATAAGTAATAGCAAACCGTTAAACAGTTTAAAATACAAAATATTGAAAACCACCTTAATTTTTTATATTTATAATGATATTAATGACACCAAATGAATGACACAAATATAATTAATCATCATAAATATTCCTGCCTTAAATAGAGACCTTTAGATATTTATTCATAGTACTTGAGAAACAATGTTGACCTTATTATTGTTGGCATTTTTTAAATAGTTCGTGCCCTTGGTTCAAAATGATAAAGCACTAAATGGACAGTTAAATGGACTGAAAAGTGAAATTTTTATTTAAGATAACTTTATTAACTTTAAATAACAGTATTATTTTCAAAGTAGGTTGTAATTAATGGTTGTTTTTATAAACAGCAAGGTAAAATGTTTTAGTATACTTGAAGTGAACATAGGTTAATTATTCAGATAGCGTTTACCATAAAACTGAACTGTTTTAGGTAATTTACAGGGAAGCAATGAGCTATTTATTTTTCAAATCATTGAAGATTAAGTGTAAATGCATTCCAGTTGTACAACCTTATTTCAGATGTCGGTACAAATAAGATTAAATAAATAATACCAAACATTTAAACAGTTTAAAATGCAAAATATCGAAAACCATGTTAATTTTTTTTTATTTGTAATGATATCTGTGATACCAAATGAATCACACAAATTTAGTTAATCACAATAAATATGCATGTCTTTAATAGAGCCCTTAAGATATTTATTCATGGTACTTGAGAAACAACGTTGGCCTTACATATTTTAATTAATTCCTGCACGTGGTTCAAAATGATAAAGCACGGAAGGGACAATTAAATGGTTTAAAAGGTGAAATTGCTTATATAAGATAACTTTGTTAAGTTTTAATAACAGCATTATTTTCAAAGTAGGCAGTAATTAATGGTTGTTTTTATAAACAGCAAGGTAAAATATTTTAGTATCTTTCAAGTGAACATTGGTTAATGATTCAGATAGGGTTTACCATATAATTTTGCTATTTTGGGTAACTTAAAAAAAAGCAATAAGCAATTTACTTTGGAAATCCCTGAAAAATAAGTGGAAGTATATTCCAGTTGTGCAACCTTATTTTAGATGTCGGTACAAATAAAGTTAAATAAGTAATAGCAAACCTTTAAACAGTTTAAAATGCAAAATATTGAAAACCACGTTAATTTTTTTATTTGTAATGATATTAATGATACTAAATGAATGACACAAATATAATTAATCACCATAAATATCCCTGCTTTTAATAAAGCCTTTAAGATATTTATTCATGGTATTTGAGAAACAAGGTTGGCCTCACATTTTTTATAGTTCGTGCCCTTGGTTCAAAACGATAAAGCACTAAATGAACAGTTAAATGAGCTGAAAAGCGAAATTGTTTATTTAACATAAGTTTATTAACTTTAAATAACAGTATTATTTTCAAAGTAGGCTGTAATTAATGGTTGTTTTTATAAACAGCAAGGTAAAATGTTTTAGTATACTTGAAGTGAACATAGGTTAATGATTCAGATAGGGTTTACCATAAAACTGAACTGTTTTAGGTAATTTACAAGGAAGCATTAATGAGCTATTTATTTGGGAAAACATCAAAAAATAAGTCAAAATATATTCCAGTTGTGCAACCTTATTTTAGATGCCGGTACAAATAAAGTTAAATAAGTAATAGCAAACCTTTAAACAGTCTAAAATGCAAAATATTGGAAACCATGTTAACAATTTTTTATTTGTAATGATATCAGTGATACCAAATGAATGACACAAATATTTAAATTGTTTATAATTCAAATATTTTGCCAAAATAACTGCAATTGTCGTTTACAATTTTGCAATTACTATTGTTTTGTTTTCATTGTGGATCACTAGGTGTTTATTCACAATGAAAATTAGATACAATTTGTTTTAAATCTATTTGAAATGCTAAAAAAGGAAGTTTATAAATAACCTATTTCAATGAGAATTTTTCCTTTTGGAATTTAAAATATTCTAATGAAATTTAAAAAAAAAATTTTAAATCATAATAATAACAAAATTAATTATACACAATTTTAGCATATAACTACTTAAGTAAAAGATGTATGTTATAATTTTAAAAGATATTTTCGTCAAATATAAAAAAAAGCATATTTTAATATGCGTATAGATATCAAAAGAAATAATATATATATTTTCTAAAAATTTGAATTTAGCATAACTACACGTTAATAACATCTTTTGAAACCTAAGTAAACTATCGGCAAATAAAATCTAAGAATGTTATTTTTTAATAATTTTGTACTTCAAATAATTTTTTTAATTTTAAAATTTAGTGATAAATAAATTTTCTGCCTTATTTAATTTCGATTTATTGTGTTGGTAATTTAAAAAATTCCTTCTAACGCTCCCTGATCAATTAAACAGGTTATACATATGTTAATAGTCTATATTAGAAGTTTTTCCCATAAACCTGTAAATTATTTCTTAAATTGTAAACATTTATTTTTTTTCTATTTTATTTTATTTAATATTCTTTAAAAATATTCGACATCTCTTTGAAAAGTGAAGCAATCTTTTCTGAAAAACTTCGTGCATGTATTGATATGTAAATGATGTATAATTTGATGCACATATTCTTAAATAACAAATTATTTATTTTTGTCTATTTGCATAACAATACTGATAGCCCCAATTGTTATCCTCTTATGTAACACACATGATATTCTATTTAATTTTCTATATATTGTTCTTTATTCAAAGAAAATTTGTGTAGTAATATTATAATACAAATCGGTCAAATATACAATATGAGATACAGACTCTTAAATGTAAAGGATTTTTTTTTTTCAAAATCTATAATTGATAATTTTTTTTATAATTTCTATTAAGTTAGTCTCATTAATTTTTTTTTTTTTTTTATTTAATTCATTATTATTACACTTTTTTTAAAAAAAGATACTTTCTGAATCGATATGTAAATGTAGTTTCAAATGAGATACAACCAATTATTCTTTAAAAAGAAGTTATTTATTTTTACCTACCAGCAAAACAAAATTTATGGTACTAGTTTTTTTACAATAATGTGAATGGTGCCTGATGGCCCGAGAGGCTAGGCGCTCTGGTACTCGGTACCACAGGTTTCGAGTTCCGGTGGTGGCATGGATGTTTGTAGTGGTTCGGAATTCCTTTTAAACCGTAGGTCCCGGTTTAATATGATAGTAGAGCGTTGTGGGTGGTAGTGTTACTCGCGTCCATAGCATATCTTCAAGCTACACATGCCCCCTAGGTAGTGCTAAATGAGTAACAGCGGCGCAGCCCTTGCTTATGGCGTAAAGATTAAATATCTCTGTATTACCAGCTGTATTAGAACAACAACAGCAATAATAATAAAATATTTCTTTCCGTTTTAACTCATTCTCATTAACGTTTTTAAAAATTGAAGCATAAAACAATATCACATACACTGACAGAGTTTCAGATTCTTATATTTACGAGTTTATTCATAAATTTTCTTTTGTATAA
This sequence comes from Caerostris darwini, assembly GCA_021605075.1. Classification (NCBI taxonomy): domain Eukaryota; kingdom Metazoa; phylum Arthropoda; class Arachnida; order Araneae; family Araneidae; genus Caerostris; species Caerostris darwini. The sequence continues at coordinate 565,508 of BPLQ01015713.1, read as the reverse complement.
TCCAGTAATTAACAACATGAATTACTTTGTTTTCTCTTTTCTATACAATCTTTCTGAAAATAAACTTTTCTTATGCATTATTACGTAAATGTAGTGTAAAATAGTTAACATGAACTAATTATCCACACTGCAGCTATTTTAGTTCTCATGCATCATCTTTCATGATGTCAGTGAAATTTTGTTTCTATTCTTACACATTGTATTTTCCTAAATAAAAGTGTTATATAATAGTATAACTAGTATCCATAATCAAAATGTTATATAATATAAATAGTTAAATACACAGAGGAAATATAGAATTTTAAGTGCCAATTTTTAATAAGTTTTTTTAATAGGTAATAAGTATTTTTTCTTTTTAATTGATATTCTTTTTCGTTAATTCAATTTCCAACACACTTTATTCCACATTTTATTTCTTCTGTTTAAATCAACACCATTAAAATTATACATCGCTTCTGGGGAAAAAAAAAAAAAAAAAAAAAAAAAAAAAACAGAATTTTTTGCAATTTCCTTATGTAATTACCATAAATTATTGATATATTTCCTTATTAATTAATATGAATATGAAATAACTTTTAAAAATTAATTTTGTTTTCAGGTAAATTTTTTTTCTATTCTTACACATTGTTATTCTCTCAAGTAAAAATGTTCTATAATAATATAACTAGTATAGATTATCAAAATGTTATATATTATAAATATTTAAATGAACAAAGGAGATATAGAATTTTAAGTGCACATTTTCATTATTTTTTTTCTTTTTAAGTAGGTAATTGGCATTCTTTTTCGTTAATTCAATTTCCAACACATTTTATTTCATCTCATTTTATCTCTTCTGTTCAAATCAACAATATCTTTACAATTATACGTCCCTTCTGGAAAATAAATCGGAATTTTTTTGTAAACAATAAGAATGTATTACTCCTTACGTAATTACCTTAAATTATCAATACATTTCCTTATTAATTTACATGAATATGAAATAACTTCTTAAAAATTAATTTTGTTTACATGCATAACAACACTAATTGTTATTGTGCTTGTAGCACTAATTGTTATCTTCTGCATTACATTAAGGAAGTTATTATTATTTTTCTTTAGATACAAATTAATGATTGTCCAACATAAAAATACAATGAACGAATACAAATAAATAAACAAACGAAGTTTGACATTTTCATTACTCTTGTGGCATCGACAACTGGTCACTAATTGTACCGAATTTAAACTTAAATTCTTTTATTTTTAATCTTTAAATTTTTATTTTGTTTTTTACTTTTATTTTTCTTGTATTTTTTAAATTTTTTGAGTACCATTTAATTAATTTAGAAATTTTATCTTGTCAAATTTTCATTACTAACATTAAAGCAGCCAATTATAATCGTAAATTTATCTATGAATTAAGATGAGGAGGTTAAAGGGTTATATCCCCATTGGTACTCCGTAATCGGTACGCCAGTGCCAGTTGCCAAATCAATACTTCAAAAATTCACATCTTTTTGATGAAAGAAAGAAAAAATATATTTTGAAAAGACCTCAATTGTATATCATCATAGATAGGGCCTGAATGGCCGAGTGGCTGACGCTCTGGCGCTCGGTACCACAGGTTTCGGGTTCGAGGCCTGGCGGTGCCATGGATGTTTGTAGTCGTTCGAAATCCCCTTTAAACCATTGGTCCCGGTCTAATATAATCGTAGAGGGTTGCGGGGGCATTGTTACTCAGCGTCCGTGGCTTATCTTCAAAGTTACACGCGCCCCCTGGGTAATGCAAAGTGAGTAACGTCTGTGCAGCGTTTGCCTTAAAGCATCCAAGACCAGCTGCATTAGAAAGAAAAATATATCATCATAGGTAAACGAACGTCTGGGTATTCTCAAAATCAAAAGAGCTATTTTTAGCTATGTGCATGGTAGCGTTATAGCCTAACTGCTAATTGTTTATTAATGCAATACTACTTTATTATCCTATTTTTAGTAAAAAATATCTAATAAAATAAGCATAAAACTTTCAGTTTGAGTATGATACTCTAAGATTTATAGGTTTACAATTTTTTTCTTAAATCTTCTTTCGGCAATTTTAACTTTTTTACATAATTTCGAATCAAAGTATACTTGATTTCTCACATTATCTCTTTATTCGCATTAACATCTAACAGTCCTTTGTTCTCTCAAAAACGTTTTTAAAGATAAGAAGAAAAACGCATTTATTTGAGTATTATGTCGTAAAATGTCATTATATTTTCTTATACACATCGATTTGAAAATATAATAAATGTATGTATTTAGAGACTAACAATAAAAAAAACACTAGTTTTTTTTTCTATCTACATAACAGTGTTTATAGCTCCAATTGCTCATTATATATTTATGTACATCAATCTTGTATTTTTTCTTACAGATTATCCTTTGTCCAGTAAAAATATTATGCAAAAATTGGTCCATCAAATGCACGAAATGGAGTTAGAAACTGAATTGGTCAGTACCTAAGCGTTTTAAATGAATAATTGAGAAATTAACAAGCTCTGATTTCACCATATCCTGCTTTTGTTTTAAAAGGCAAAAAGGCGGCAAGCTCCTTTATTCTTTTAAGGATATCTTTCGCCTTGACTCGCTTACTCAGCCGTGAATAAATTAGACGCAAATCCTTTTAAGAAGATTACAAACTCGATTTTTTTTTCTTTCTTTCTCCCTTTCCCAAGTGGGTTCAATTACAAAACTCGAGTTAACGTCTCGCCATTGCTTCTTTTCCCCTTTTTGCAACATAGTTTTTTTTTTTTTTTTCTTGAAGACCATTTTTTGTCTTAACGGCTTTCTTGAATTAAACCATGGAGGTAATATTTTTTTCATTGTAGTAGTAGTAAACATCATTATTTCCGGCACTGTAGATAACCATCTGTGAATGGACAATAGTCATGGTCTCACTTCTGGTCACGTAGAACCTTTTTTTTTTTTAAAGGTAAAACCACCGCTGCTCTCATTATGGATCACCTGTTTGTCTAGGACTTTTGCGAAGCGAAGTCTAAATGGGTTGATGAACCTGTTCCATGGTCATCTGTTTTAAGTCTGCCTGCCTTCCATGTTTATTTACTACAATGGACGAAGGTTGTTAAACTTATTGGAACGCCGATACAATTTCCTCTTTTCAGAATTTATTACAATTATTACAATGGTAGTGCCTTTTTATAGGCCAACGCACTGAAATGGTAATATCATTAGATGGTTGCATGGAATTCTGGAATAATAGAAAAGATGTTAGATATTATCGTTCCAGCTTTTTCTCTAAGTCATTTTTATGTGTATATGGGCATTTAGATCAAATCTGTGGTAGAATATTTGTCGGCGATTTTGGTTTTTATGCGCATTGTTTTATTGTTAGATAACTATCAACTTTCTACTAACAACTCACAATACAATATTTCGTATAATGAATTAGACTTGTCAAAAAAAAAAGACTAACTGAGTATTGTGCTTCAAATTAATTTATCTATGCATGTTTTATTGAAAATGAAATTTTGTAATTTTCATACAATGATAAAATCGAAATTATTGTAATAAATTTATTTTAAACTTTTTTTTTAAAGAAATATTACTCGATATATTTGAGGAAAAAAGTTTAAATTTCATTTAAACTTTTTTTTTTTTTTTTTTTTTTTTTTTTTTTTTGTCCTTTTTGTTCTATCAAAATTTTACTGCAAAAATTATGTTTTCATTTTTAATTAAAAGAATTGAAAATTTTTCTGATACTGTCTATGTATAAAATAAATTTATAAAGGTTTAAAAAAATTAACCAATTAAATGAGAATTAAGTAATAAATTAATTAATTAAGAATTAACTTAAATGAGTTTTTTAATTATAAGGAATACAAAAGTAATTAATTAGATAACCGTGAACTATATTTATTTACTTTAATGTTGTGAAATAGATTTAGCAAAAAGGAACTCTGTGCTATGATTATCGTGCTTAAACTTATCGATTTAATTAAGTAGCCAAAAATATTAAATATTTTAATAAGGTTTTATTTTGCGAAGCGAAAATTGAAGGTACTGTTATAAAATAAAAAAAAAATTTGCATTTCAAAACTCAAAATATCTGACTTCAAGAATATCAGAACACATTTTTTAAAAAAAGATAAAAATAAAGACTTGTATATAAAAAAAAAATAAAAATATTGTAAAAATATAAAATTGTATACATTTTGATTGAAAGAAAATATATGTTTTATTTATTAATTAAATTTTTTCGGGAATTTCTTATTTTTTTCTAAATGGAATTGAAACTCAAAAAAAAAGTAAAATATTTAGTAACATAGTTTTTTAATTATAAGGAATTAAAACCTACTCACTACAAATATTTCTTGTTTTATATGCATGGATATTTCATTCATACGAAGAATTTCGTTTCGGTACAAATTAGAAAAATGGGTTGTGCCTGTGGCTGTAATAAAAATAATGAGATATTAAAATGGCGCAACCGTCGGCGTCTGTGACATACATATTTTCGCATGCACATTTCTCACATAAAGTTAATTAGCAGATCGAAATCAACATGATTTATCTCTCACTTCCGAATATCATTAAACAATCTCAAATAAAAAAAGCCACACCTTCAGATTTAATTTCTACAAATTCGAAAGCCAAAACCTTCATTTCTCAAGTTTTACCTTAACCTCTTGTTTTATGTATTTGGATTATTAGATTCATTACACTTATATAATCACTTAAAATTGAACCGTAACTTCTCTTTAATCTGGCACAATCGGGACCACGACCTTGCCGGATTAGAGATTTTGCAGGGTAATCGAGAGCCAATAAATTTTAAGGGCGATATCAAAGATTAACTCTCCAGAATTAAAATATCCCAATTTATAATTTATTTAGTAGATGTGCCGCCATCTGGCGGTCAAGGTCAACAATTGTCCAAATCTATAAAAAAAAAATATAAGAGCGAAGGCTTGATCGATGCCAGATTATATACAGATGTATGCACTTTCTTATTAAAAAAATATTGATTACTGAACATGTTATTATACTTTTGTAAATGGTTTTTCATTTTTTTTCTACTCTCCCTAAAGGAACAAGCAGTAGTTGTTAAACTTCTGTGGATAATTCCCAATTCTTGTAAGCATATATGTTTAAAAAAAAAGAAAAACGCGTTTTCTTTTACCGAGTTTTAAAAGGCTTCGACCAAAAAACATTTGTTAAATAAGAAAAACATTTGATTTTTGCAAAATTAAAATATAAAACTAGTTTCAAATATATTTCTTCTGGTTGAAAATAAATTTTATTTCTTGTGAAATATATATGAAATATATTTTATTTCTTGTGAAACATAACTGGAAACACAAATGCAGACAATTTGAATAAAAATGAAAAGCCAACATACGTATAAAAAGTACTTTAAAATAATAAACAACGCATTAAATCAGTAATTTTATCCAAAGATTCTTTCGATCCAAATGTCACTTTATTGCCAAAAAAAAAAAAAAAAAAAATGATCAATGAATGGTAGGAAGAGTATATTTACTCTTTATAAGCATGCCATGTGAAGAAATTTCTCCTTTCCGTGGAAAAAAGTTTAAACATTTTTTTTTTTAATTCTGCTCCTTTTTTTTATTCTTAGACACCATCACAAATGCAATAGTTTGTGGAGTTGTACTTTCGGAGAGATGCAAAATGAGGAGCATATCATTTAAAAATATACTCATATTGAAAATATTAGAAAACCTTTAGACAAAATGTTCGAAATCTATAGAAATATTGGCCTGTTCCTTTATCTCCTTTGTAGAAACAACCTTCTTTATAGTTTTTATTAAATTTGGTAATTCCAATCAATATGACCAAGAGTAATTCGTATACTTACTTTTTACATTGAGACATAGTAAATGCATTTTCTTATTTTGGTTTAAGGTATTTTTTTATTATTTTTCCATACAATATTTTTTTGGTATGTTAACTTTATATGCTACATTTATTATTTTTATTTTATTTTAATTATGAATATATCCCATTCCGTCGTAGGTCTCATGTTTATTATTATATTGTATGTGAACATTTTGTGAATATTACATACTCTTGTACGCCTTTTGTTATATTTGTGCGCCGCGCAAGAAGATTATACGTGGTTAAATAGAAAAATAAAATTAATAAATCGCCCCTTGGAGAGTTTAACAAAACCAAGTGTACCTAGACCTAATATGATACCAACATACAACTTAGCAATATTAACATACAACTCATGATACCAACATACAACTTAGCAATACTAACATACAACTTAGCAATACTAACATACAACTTAGCAATACTAACATACAACTTAGCATGATACTAACATAGATGAACTTCTAACGAAACATTTTTGTAATAATGCTATACAATTGTATATTATAAAAAAAGCTACATTTGAAAATTTTAATTGTGTTATAATTGCGCCGGATTATTGTAAGAGTCTACAGTCAGAATATAACCAAATGTACATATTTGCTCACAGTTTTTTTTTTGTTTGTATACATGATTTATCAAGGGAAAAAAACTGTCTGGGAAAAACCTAGATCCATGGATCTGATGAGAATCTTTTGATGTTTGCATTAGATAACTTATCTACTTCAGCAAAGGATTGTCAACCAAAAAGCAAAGATGCAATCGACCAAATCTTATTAATTATTTTTGCAATGTTAAAATTTGTTTTATAAATATGGGTTTATATATGCCAATGGTTATATTTCTTTCTAGGAAATAAAAACATCTGGCTATTGCTTTGTATTTTAAAAAAAGTAATAAAAGCATCACAAGCCCAGCTATTACTGATTGGATTCCTGATGAATGCAAATTTGGAGATCCCCGTATTTAACCGTACATCCGGCGCCTATAGACTAACTAGGCTTCAGCCTAGGGCCTCAAGATCAAGAGGGGCCTACATTCAAATTGTTAGAAAAATTAGAATCAACAGTCAACACTAAAACACTGAATCGAAAATAAGGAGAAATTATGAAATAAATTTATCTGAATTGAATTTGCTTTAATCTTCAATGTATTGAATATATTTAATTTAATTTGATAGAAAATATGATAATTTTTATTGCATATTTTATTTTCGGTGTCAAAGATTTTTATTATTTGAATTTGGTTTCTTTGTAAATGTTGTGTGTTATGTTTGATTAGTTATTGTTACAAGTACTATATAGGGCGTTGAGAATAAATGTCCAAATAAGTGTCCTCGACTTTTTTTTATTTATTATCCGTGCCACATGTCTTATAAAGATTAGTACCAATCACAACATGTTTCATTTAACATTATTGATATATATCACACTAATGATGTATCTTATTACCTCTCATGTAATTTACAAACTTAAAAATGGGAGGTGAAAGGGTCTCATAAGTGGAATAGCCTAGGGCCTCTTTTCATCTAAATCCGGCCCTGCATACAGCTTAGAGAAAACACAGATCTATTGCTTCTTTCCTGTTGTACTTCAAAGTTGAGTTATCCTATTTAGCAGGACAGGACAGGAAATCACCAACACTCATCACACATCTACAAAAATATAATATTCTGACTCTCTAATGTTGTTGGAATGAGCAGCAAGACTTCTAAAGGCAGTAATGACAATAGTTTTTGCACTGTTAGTGATATTTAATAATTTTACATAAATAATATACGTTTTAGTTATTCTTTTAGTGAAATTTCAATTAGTAAGATTCAATTATTTGCAAATAATTTCCCTTAAATTTCCTGCAAAAGACTTCTTAAATACTTATCTGAAAACATTAGCAGCTAAAAGTAATGTAAAAAAAAAAAAATTTTGTTAATGTGACATCCCTTTGTAACGATCATTCCTTAAGGAATAGATTTTTTGTACCATTTGCCCTCAAAATATTTAGAAAGATATTCTGGCTTACAGATTTCTAGAACTCTCAACCATGATATCGGAACTTAGTTCAAACTGATTGTTAAGTTTCGAAATGAATTCGTCTTATTCAGAAGCCCGACGCACATTTCGAACTTTGTAGTTTTATCGTTTTCAAACGTTAAGTTTTTTTTACAACTTAACAATACTAACATACAACTCAGCATGATACCAACATACAAGTTAGCAATACTAACATACAACTTAGCATGATACCAACATAGATTAACTTCTAACGAAACATTTTTGTAATAATGCTATACATTTGTATATTATAAAAAAAGCTACATTTGAAAATTTTAATTGTGTTATAATTGTGCCGAATTATTTTAAGAGTCTACAGTCAGAATTTAACCAAATGCACATATTTGCTAACAATTTTTTTTTGTTTGTGTACATAATTTATCAAGGCAAAAAACTGTCTATAAAATAAAATGCAAAAATAAATAATTTTTAGAAATATAACAAAAGCTGTTTCAATGTTTGAAAACTTTTATTCAAATATTAGTTTTCCTGTGAATAAATATTTATATTTATTTATGCTTGAAAAGGTTCTATGGTAAGGCAATTTCGACTGTTTGAAGTTCATTCCTGAGACGACAATCATTAATTTAGAAACCGTGTCACACCGCATTGCAGTTATTTATACATTCTTAGAGAACCATTACAGAGAGATCGAGAATTTTAAAACTGCAGATTATAATCAATGATATAGCTCATTAATTTTTAGAAAAAAAGAATGCTATATATTCCATTAATCCGAAATTTAATTTATAAGTAGTCCTTAATAAGTAGAACAATATATACGTAGCAAATTCAACGTTAAGCATTTTGAGCAATGAGGGGTTAGGTTTGTCGCTCTACGGCCTTATTTTAGACACTTTAGGCTAATTAGACCGGGATCTACAGAAACTGGATTCCGAACTACTAACAAACATCCGTGCCACCGCCAAAATTCGAATCTGAAGCCTGTGGTACCAAAGGCCAGATCTCTAGCAACTGGCCATCAGGCAGCTTAAGCCATGATGATAGATTTGGTTTGGTTTGTAGCTTTACGGTCATTTTGTGCACACTTTAGGCTAATTAGACCGGGACCTACAGTTTAACGTGGATTCCGAACCACTCACAAACATCTATGCCAGAGTCAGAATTAAAACCTCAAATCTGTGGTACCAAATGCCAGAGCCTTAGCCAATTGGCCATCAGCCACCCATGAGAAGAGGAGTTACTACTCAATTCTCCAATTTGCTTCAATATTGGTTTGGTTTGTAGCTTTACGGTCATTTTATGCACACTTTAGGCTAATTAGATTGGAACTACAGTTTAACGTTTATTCCGAACAACCAATAAACATCCATGCCACCGCCAGGATTCGAAACCGTCAATATTGGTTTGGTTTGTCGCTCTACTGTCATTTTGTGCACACTGTGGGCTAAACAGACTGGGGCCTACAGTTTAACGTGTTCCAAACCACTTCCTCCATTCCAAACCACTCACAAACATGCCAAACATGCTTTGGTAACAGGATTCAAGCCTGATACCAAAGGCCAGAGCGCTGGCCAATTGGCCATCTGGCAGTTCTTCAATATTGGAGCTTAAAGATTCTTTCTCTTCAAAGAGAAAGGAATAGACTTAGCAGCTGACTAATCTCTGTCATACACACGGAAGCTTTCAGTAGATGAACGAACAAAGTTCTATTAATACGAAGTCTAATGCATTGTCCATATGAAAAATAGTTCCCGATTTTTTATTGTAAACACATATTTATTTTTCACAATCATTAAAAATGAATTACAACCTGTTCAGCAATATTGTTTTATTTCTACAGAAATTAATGCTATAAAAGTAAAAAAAAAAAGTAGAAATACGGCACTGTTTAAATTCTTTAAACCAGTTTTAAAATGTTTATTCAAATATTAGTTTTCCTGTGAATAAATATTTGTATTTATTTATGCTTGAAAAGGTTCTATGGCAAAGCAATTCCGACTGCTTGAAGTTTATTCCAGAGAGGACAATCATTAATTAAGAAACCGTGTCACACCACCTTGCAATTATTTATGCATTCTTAGCCATTACAGAGAGCTCGAGAATTTTAAAACTGCAGATTATAATCAATGATATAGCTCATTAATTTTTAGAAAAATTAATGTTATATATTCCACTAATCCGAAATTTAATTTATTTTGTATTTTAAGGTGTTATATTATCACTATATATCCAAATAAAGAATAAAATATCAAATAAAAATATAATTATTTAACAAAACAACTGGGCTTTGCTTTATTATTTAAAAGGAAAGTAAACTCAATTCAATCTGTATTAAGGAACAAGTTTGATTGTTAAAATTTCCCTTACATTTATTTTCTTCAAGTTAGAAATGAAGTTTTAATAGCATGTTATATCTCTTACAATTGATTTTCTGTCACATTTTTTTAAATATTTATTTATTTATTTGTGTGTATATACGCATAAATAACTAAGAAAAGAGTCTTTTTTTGTAACAAGGAAAGAGTGTTTAAACAACTGGGGATTAACCGTTACTTGGATAAAATTTGAAATTCTTAATAAATAATATTCCTTCATTTTTTTTTTTTAAATAAAATTATTTTTTAATGATTTTTTCGTACATCGTTCCAATTTAATTTAAATTATCTGAAATGTAATTTACTTTTATTTATAAGCTGACAATTCTGAATCCGAAATTTACGGTTAAAATTGCAGTAACAGGTGACAAGCATTTTTTCCTTGACGAAGAATATTTAATCGAAAAGGACGACAACTAAAAAAATTTGTAAAATAAAAGACAGGTAACATGAACTGTGAAACAATGCTGAAATAATTTGCAACACATGTGGTTTCTGAATCTCCATGGAAGAACCGGGTTCCAGCATGATGGTGCACCTGCACACATTAATTCTTATATCAAAAATTACCTGGCCTCTCTCTGCTTGTGAAAAACTCTGGTTGAAGCGGACTTGTTTCTTGGACACTGCAAGATTTGTAAAGTTAAGATTTCTTTTATGGGGGCGCATGATGAGGACCATATATGACACTCCAACTGAATCAGTCAAGTGCTGATTACCAGCCTAAAAGTTTCTGAATAATTATTTCCATCCATGTTTTGATTTTTTTTAAATATATGACTTACTATATGATAGAAAGTTTCTATTAATGCATATGATCATCACTCTTTTTACATAATAACATAAAATTCATTAGAAAGGTTTGTTACATTTAATTTGGCTTATTTTTAATTTGCTCTTCCAAATCTTTTTCAGTCAATCAAGTCTAATGTAGAGATTTCCGTATATTTTTTTGGAGCACTAATCAGAAAATCTGTAACAAAGAAAATTGTATCATTATTTCTCCTATTTTTCAATTCCTTCTATTAGCTCACACTCTCCCTATATATATCTTGCTCAAATTTTCAATCGTTCATAAAATACTTTTTATTCATCCACTCAAGTTCAAATACATTTTTTGAAACGTATAGTGGATGGCACTGGATGTTAATACAGTTTTTTCAAATATTCATTCAGTAATTAAATTTAATTAATTAATTTTAGTTCTTTTTAGATTTAAGTTGCATATATCTACCAATATATTAAAAATGAATTAAAGTTATTTATAAAGGACTTTCTGCAATATAGTGAAAAAAAAGTAGAAATTGACTTTAAATTTATTTTTTTTATATTACTTGTTTTCGAACATTTTTATTTCTCAATTGGAAAAACTATTTAAAGTTTCAAGCACTGAATTTATTTCCACGAGATTAACCTGTTCTTTTGTAACTTTTCTGAAGATGCTTTATGAATTTTAAGCTTGAAGAAGACATTCTACCGGATTTTATTAAAACATTTAAAATGATTAATGATTTGAGACTACTTGTACCCCTTCTTACATTAAATCAGCAGTACAATGTTTTTGATGGTAACAAGAAGACATTAAGTTCGCTTTTATTTCGTGTTTTTCTTCTTTAGCATCTTTAAAAGTAATTATCATATGTCTTTCGAGAGCTGCATTGTAAAGTTCTTCAGTTGTAAAACTTTTATTGCATGTTTTTTTTTATCTTGTAATAAATAGCAGCATACAGATTAGATATATACAGATATAGACGATAGTTGAATGTGTTTGATCAAAGAGCTAAGAAAGAACTTGTTAAAAAGTAAATTCCCTAATTATTTTTAACATCATCATTATCAATTTGTCACTAAACAATTTGTTTTTGGAGACCTTTCAAAGAAATAAAAAATAATTGAAGTGTAATACAATTTTTGCTATCAATTTGACTAAGGATTAATGAATTTATACAAAATACTGTTCTACTTTGTATTTTTTTCATTCCAAATAATTATTTGCCCTCTATGCTGCAAACATTTTTTTTATATTATAAGTTAAATTTTTATTTTATTGATAAGTATAAAATATTGATATGTGTATTATTAATTAATATGTGTAAAATATTTATTATATACTTTTGTAACTAGATAATTATACTACAACAATATATTATTTTTAATATCATCATTAATGATTTATGATAATCATCATTAATTCGTCCTTTTTATGTATATTTTCTTAATATCACAGAAATATTTATCATATTGAAACATCTAAATCACATATATTTTTTGTATCATTTCACGACCATTACATACATTCAAAATTATTTAAAAAGTTTTGCCACTGATTTTCTAAAATTTATTTTAGAACATAACAACCATAAGAACCTAACAAAAAAAAAATTAAGCAATAAACTAAAAAAAAAAAAAAAAAATGTTGATATTTGATATCGACATATTTACTTTAATTTTCATAAATTAAAAATTAAATTTTATGAAAGGATTTTTGAAAATAGTTTTTAATTTCATGGGCCTACAAATTTCTAGAAAAATATCAATAATTAAAAATAAAATAATATAGATTTTAAATGAATAAGAAATTTTCATAAAATTATCTCAAAATCTGATTTTACTTATTTTTAATGAAATTAACCCTAAGGAAAAATTAATTAAACCTTCAAATTTAGATATGTTTTAATGGGGTTCTTTTACGTAATGTATCTGACACTGAGTTATCGGAAAAAAAAATTAGGTTAATGATCAATACTTTAATAAACATTCATCTCATGAAATTATCTTACTTGAAATTTTTATTGGACATCAAACTAGAAACACAGAGCCAAATTTTCGAAATTAATAAATTAGGTGTTCTTTTACATAACATACCCTGACATTTATTTCAGTCAATGAAAAAACCTATGTGGGTTAAAAGTTCTACATATTTATTACCACCTGAACTTAATTGCATAGAATGATCTTTATATCCTCCAAAATTTGGTTGGCAAATGAGAGATATCTCTTTCACAATTGTTTTTACCTTCTGTGGATACTTTATCAACACACGCAAACTTGGCTTGGGGTTAAAAGGATATGAATTAACATGAACGATAAAAGCAAGTGAGTTATATAACAAGCTTCACGACTTTCCCCAATGACTTTTGAGTGACAGTGTATGTCCTTCTGTCTCCTTTCGATTCTTCGCCAAATATCTCTAGAAGGAGTGTGAACTACTTTTTTTTTGTTATGATATCAGCATATGTGGTGGCGCTCAAGGACATTTAGTATTTTGCCACGCCTTTGATTTAAGCAGATAAGGCACAAACTGGGAATTAACACACTTCTCGTATGGTAGAGAAAAAAAAATTGTAAGGAAATTTCTCGTATTGTTGTTTGGTGTACAAGAGAAAATGCTGCACCAGTTGGTGAGAGATGTAATCTTGTTGTTTTTTTTATATATGCGGAAAGCCATTGTTTCAATCTTGCGATTTCAATGTGCCTGTTCAAAACAATAATAAATTCAACTTCAGTTATACATTTGAAAAAAAAAAAAAAAACTTTCTCTAGTTTTCTTCTTCAAAGTCATGTCATTCTTTTCTATATTTCATTTTAAAAATAAAGGTGTTATTTTTCGTTAGAAATGTTTTTTTATTTATATTGTTTTAACGTCAGAGAAATATTTATCATATTGAAACACCAAGAGGCAATCATAAATTTTTTTTGTATCATTTAAAGTCAGAACCATATTTATTATATTGAATCATTAGAAATCGATTTAAATTGTTTTGAATTCTTTTATTTATGTTGTTTCAAATTAAAAGAACAATTAACTTTTTTTTTATCATCAAATTTGTTTTATTTATATTTTAACATCAGAGAAATATTCATCATACTGATACACCGAGAGCCAATTATAAATTTTTTTTTTTGGGTCATTTAAAGTCAGAACCATATTTGTTATATTGAATCATTAGAAATCGATTTAAATTGTTTTGAATTCTTTTATTTATATTGTTTCAAATTAAAAAAATAATTATAATTTTTTTATCATCAAATTTTTATTTATTTATATTGTTTTAAAATCAGAGAAATATTCATCATACTGATACACAGAGAGCCAATCATAATTTTTTTTTGTATCATTTAAAATCAGAGCAATATTTGTTATAGTTAAACACATTAGAAATCAATTCAAATTGTTTTGAATTAGTTTTATTCATATTGTTTCAAATTAAGGAATATTTATTATATTTACATATTGAGAGTAAATCTAAATAATTTGAAACTTTTTTTTATTTTTATTGTTTAATGAAAAATTCATGCATTATTCACTGTATTCTGTGTTAAAATCATGGTATTAAAATATTGTGGATTAATTATTTTAACAATATTAAGCATTTGAATTTTTTAAATTCAATTTATATAAATGATATTAAATAACAAGTTTATTAATGTGTTCAGTATGACAAATTAATGTTTAAGATAAAATGTTTTTAATAGTAAAATTTTAATTTTAATGACTTTGATTAAATTTTCAAAATTTTATTAATAAAAGAAATTAAGAATTACTAGGAATTTTTTTCATTATATGTGCTTGAAAATATTGATATATTTTATTTATTCTTATTGCCTCTGAATTATATTTAGGATTAATCCAATTTAACTTGATAAAAGAATTAATTACAATATAACTTCATAAAAGAATTAATTACAATTTAACTTCATAAAAGAATAGTTTACAATTTAACTTTATAAAAGAATTAATTACAATTTAATGTCATAAAAGAATAAGGTAATTTTAAATAAATATTAATAATAACTTGCCTTTTGCCATTTAGAGTATAATATTTTTTAACCTGATTGATGTAATGAAAAATATTCAAACAAATCATTAAATATAACGAAATATATTAAAAATTATTAATAAATATATTTTTTTAAAACATTCGTGACTCATTCCTTTGAAAAAATAAATATATGTATTACTGAATCATCAAAAAATTATTTTTTGATTAATTTTTCTGCTATTTTACATTGAGATTATTATTATAGTTTTTCCATCTTGAACAGAAATTGAAGCACATTGCTATTATATTACGTCACCAAGCTAGACATGTTACGTAATAACTCGAGTCTGGCGTTCGTCCTTCAAAGGACAATATACGCATGAAATCCTGCAGTGATACCAGAAAAAAAATTCTATTTAAATCATTTATTGGAAACACTGAAACAGAAAACAATCCAAAACAGATAAATTATCATATTTAGTTGTTGTAAATAATCTAATTTGCTTGTTAGAATTTAGGGACAATAACCTTGCATTGCTCTTTGATATGAAAGTGTATATTAATATTTTCGTTATACTTGATAAAAAGGAGGATTGTCTATTAGTTTCTTATTGATTTTCTTAAATAAAAAAGAAAAAAGATAATTTATTTACTTTTACTTACCTTGAATTGCTCTTTGGTATAAAAGTATATATTAATATTTTCATTATATTTGATAAAGAGGGGAATTGTTTATCAGTTTCTTACTGATCGAAGCTGCCTGGAAGATTGTCCCCTAGGATAACAAGCCAATAGGCATGTATAACAATATAACATGAAAATGACAATAATATAACAAAAAAACATGAAAATGAACATAATACTACAATATAAGATGAAAACGACAATAATACAAAAAAACCATGAAAACGACAATAATACAACATGAAAATGATAATAATAACAGAAAACATGAAAATGACAATAATAACAGAAAACATGAAAATGACAATAATACAACAAAAAAACATGAAATGTTTAATTTCTGATTTTTGAAATATAAAAAAAATATTACTTACCTTGCATTGCTCTTTGTTATAAAATTATATATTAATATGTTCTGTATATTTGATAAAAATGGGGATTGTTTATCAGTTTCTTATTGTTTTTTAAATAAAAAATAGATAATTTACTTTTAATTAAAGGAATCGGAATGGCCTATAATACAACAATATAATATACCTATATAATACAATATTAGATATATTATATTATATTATATTGGTGAATGATGAAAATGATTTAAAATTGACTTGAAAGTCTGGCATAGCGTTACGACATTTATTATGAATAAAAAAAGTTACAAAAATAAAAAAAAGCAAAATATGAAGAAATAGGTGATCTTGAGAGACAATAACTTGAAGATGAAGTTGAAAAAAACAGTCAATGAGATGAGTGTTTATAAAAGCAGTTATGAATTTTTATCAAAAAGTGGATGGATTTTTTAAGTGTTTGATAAGAGGATGACAAATGATCCCGAATTCAAATCTTTCGTATCGGTGCCGGAAATGACAAGCATGATGATTAGAAGAATGTAATGAAATCGAAACTAGACCATCAAGTCGTATGGAAAATTCGGATGTTCGTTAGAGAAGCATAGGATAATTCTGTAAGCTGGAAAGTAATTCCAATGGTATTAAAAAAGAACATCAGAGGTTTTGAATCGCTACACACTGTTTGTTTGCAGTCTTATTAGAAATCAACAAAAATGGTTCTGCAGAAGACATTGAGAAATAAGAAATTAGAGAGTCATAATTTTCATATTTATTAATTAAAAAAAAATATTTTAACACAATCTGCATCCATTACAAAGACCAGTTATATATATACAGTTTAATTATAAAAAAAACCTTTCTCGATATATGAGTCCCTGGCTATCACACCATTCGCAGAAACTGAATGAAATTTTGGTTTAACGTATTTTGAAGTATGCGCTCAAGAATCATATGAAAAACAACAGTTAAACTCTTTACAGTTACAGTGATTTCGAAAATTTCAACACCCACTTTTTTTATTGGAATTTGATCTCCATAGTGAAAAAACCAAAAATAACATTGGAACAGTACCTGTAGCACAAAATCACCGACTCTAGAGGGATTAAGAAGAAAAATGAAAAGAACTAATATTGACAGAAAAGCAACAGAAAGCAAAAAGTTTATTGTGTATCACAAATTTTCTATGTGACCTCCTTCAAACATGATAACGCTTTAGCACTGCAGCACGTGCAGCACTGCAGATAGTGAATAGCACTGCAGAACGTACCTAAAGCACGTAGAGGAAACTGTTTGATTTCCCTTTCGATTTCAGATATTCCCACAGCCAGAAATCCATTGGAGTTAAATCGGAGAATCTTGGCGGCCACGGAAACGTGACTTGACGGGAGATAATTTTGTCACCAAATTGTTGTGTTAAGAAACGTTTGACAGAAATCCTCACAAATGGGAAAGCGCTGTCCTGCATCGACATGAAGTCAGATAGAGCATTTCACTAAAATCGAAAACATATGCATTTAATCCTCAAGCTGCATCTGATTTGAAAGATACCATCAGACGTCAGGTTCAATAGAATCCACATGTGAGATCTTCTGTCAAAGGTTTCTCAACACAACATTTTGGTGACAGAACTACCTCCCGCTTGTTTCGCCAGCATGGTCCGCCGATCTCACTCCAACTCATTTCTGGCTGTGGGCACATTTGAAATTTAAAGTGTATGCATTTAATCTGAAAATTGCATCTGATTTGAAAGATGCTATTAGATGTCAGGTTCAACAGATTCTTCTTACCGTGGTACAGGTTTCAGTGCTGTCCACCATATGCCGCATGTAAAGTGACATTGCGTGTAAAGGAGGTTACGTGGAAAATTTGCTAATCGCAATAAAATATTTTTCTCTGCCTTTATTAGTTGTTTTCACTTTTCTTGTTAATTCTATCTAGCGCCAATGATTTTCGTGCTGCATATACTGTTCCAACGCTATTTATGGTTTTTCACTATGGACATCACATTCTAATAAAAATTTTAAAAAATTAGTGTTGCTATTTGAAATTTTCGAAATCGTGTCACCGTAGTCGTATCTGTTAGAGTTTAATGATTCTTGATGAGTATGATTCTGGACTTAGATAATGATAGACTTATGATTCTTGGCTTACAATTCTTGTTTTTCTCATGATTCTTGACTTAATTCTTGAGCGAATGTCTCAAAATACTTTTAACTAAGTATAATACTGGTATAATAGCTACTGGATCATATATCAAGAAAGGTCTTTTATAAACACCATGTGTATATACTAATTACTTTACTAAAAACAATTGTTATTTTAACTCTTAAATAAATTTAATTTAAGGCATTTTTTTCCAGAATGGTGATGGATAGGAATATAAAATTCAAGTCTTTGAAAATTTCATTTTGTAATTAATTATATACAAATGACTTTTTTTTTTCATTTTATTCAATAGCAACAATTTGGGTTGTACTTTAAATACGAAATATTTCCTTATTTTATATTGTGCTAAGTTCAAATACATAATAAGAAAACTAAAAAAATAAATATATAATAAAAATAACAAAATAATAATAATACATTTTTATTTTAACTTTATTAATAAAGCTCTTAAAATGAAAGAATTTTATAAATCAGATATTGTTTTGCAATAATATTTCTTAAATCTCTTTAAAAATAAGCAGTTTTAAAAATAAAACAAAAATTCACCCAAATAAAATACCATCTAAATTTGCAGTGCTTTAACGGTTGTAAAGATAACACATATTTAATGAATTTCAACTTCATCCCACTAGCAGAAAATTATGAGAAAATTTAAACGAATGTGATAGAATTAAGCGATTAATACAACTTAATTTATAATAATTCTGTTGTTTGTATTTCTTTTGAAAACATCATCATTTTAAAAACATTTTAAGTAGTTATTGTAAACACATAAATTCTTTTTAAAAGGAAACACACATTTTTAATAAAGCTAAAATAAGTCTTTAAAAAACCAACACTAAAATAACTTACCTACATTTGTAAATTTTAATTACCATGCTTTTCTGTCTATTATTCATGGATTATAAAGTTTAAAAAATTCGTGATATGGATTATAGGTCGTTGCATACAATCTCTGGACATTTTTTGCGGAAGTTTTATGAAAGTTCAATTATATAAAACTGCAATGATGTTTACCGTAAACAACTGGCAACGTGATAGAAAAATAAATAACCTTTTAATCGTAAAGAAATATAACAGTTGTGAACGATAGAAATAGGCTGGATAAAATGCGACTTACATTCTTTATCAAAGTGTGCTAATGAATTAAAAGGCATGGGTAGAAATATTAGATAATTAAAAGCTCTTTAAATTATTAATGAACTATGATATTTATCAAGATTTTCATCTTTCAGGCAAACAAGATCATAAATTGTCAGAAAAATGTCATCTTTTTTTAATTTCCACCATAGTTTTTAAATGCATATTTTCTTCCTAGTTTCCACTATCCTATATTTATAACATAATAGTTTTTTAATATATTTTTTTATAATTTGCAAAAATATTGATTTTTAAAACTGATAGTTTATGATAAAACTGATAGTTTCATAGTTTTATGCCATGAATATAAAATCAGAAATTGATTGGTATATGATATGTTAATGAAGAGATATGAATCGCCAGGGAGTTATATGTTGCTGTGGATTAATATGGATTATATGAGTCGACAATTGTGTTTGGATATTTATTATACGGCATTGCGGAATATAGGCAAAAATTATTGTATGTTGTAAAAGAGATAAGATTAGTTTATTGAAACAATATATTTATTACAAGAAAAAATGTATTGATATTAATTTTCAATCACTGATAGGTAAATGTAAATATATTTTTTCAACCAAATATGTCATGATGAACTTTGTACGCGGGCAACATCTATATATTAAAGAAATAATTACGAAAGAAATGCATATACCATATATTTCCAAATATAAGCCGATCAGTGTATAAGTCGGAGGCCTGATGGCCGAGTGACTAGCGCTCTGGCGCTTGGTTCCAAAGGTTCGAGTCCTGGTGGTGCCATGGCTGATTGTAGTGGTTGGGAATCTCCTTTAACCTGAATGTCCCGGCCTAATATGACGGCAGCTTAACAGCATACTCCGTAAAAAGATTCTGTTTTGGAATATGCCAGTAGGCAGATGGTCATTGTCCAACATGAACTGTAGTACCGAGAAGTTTGTCAGTTTTAGTGTATAAATCAAATGCATTTTTTAATGAAAAAATTTGCAATGAAAAAATTTACCCAAAGTTCAAAACCCGTATATAAGCCGAAATGAAAAAAAAAATCTTGAAACATTCATTATTTATGGCATTTTATCATTATATCCGATAAGTTTTGGTACTTTTAAGTTAGCTGGAACGTAAATTTCGCCAACATCAGACTTTTCTTTTTTGGAGACAACTCAACAAAGCAGCAGCAAACCAGCATCTAAACAATTTCAAAAACAAAACAACTTATCTTCATAAAACGAATAATTTATTTCTTATAAAATTATTTTTTCTTAAAACATACGAAATATAAAAGAAATTAAAGCGTGCTATATTTAGCGATATTCGGCGATTTATTGCTTGCGTCCGGCGTACGGAGAAAATGCCTTTTTTTTTTTTTTTTTTTTTTTTTTTTTTTTGCCAGATGACTTAATCTGTGTATACGCTGATCCTCGTAATTAATCTTTATAAAAATTAAAATAAAGCTATTTAAAAATTAAAGTATGCAAAAAATATTTAAAAATAAAAAACAAAATATTATATATTATAATATAATAAATAATTAATCACAATAATATGTCTACGGATAGTAAAGCAATTCGCAATGCAAATTAATTTACAAATTCAAATATTTGTTTAGTTTTCAACGATTTAATTACTTTGAAACTAGATTTAATTACAAAGCAGATCAACAGTTTTACAAAATCATCAATCTACATGAAAGTTCAGCGCCATGCTATACAGAATAACTTGTAAATTAGAATAGAATAAACTAATTAATTTCATTCAATTAGTAGATACTTTCACAGCATTTTAATTATTGAACAGAATTACGATTCGATAATTAAATATGTTGCAAAAAAATCATTACGGGAATCAGAAACATTTAAACTCCAATATTTTAGCAAAAAAGTGACAGTAATTAATTGATAATGAATTTGGAGCGTATTAATTGCAAGAAAAGTGTTGAACTGGCTCAGATGTCGATTTTGGGTTAAACGTGCTTAAAAAAAAATGATTTAAACCCCGGGCAGTTTATGGAGTTATCAGTGAATAGGCGACTTTGTACCTTTTGTCCCATTTATGAGGTTAACAGCACTTAAAGTCGCGTGGTCTTTATGTTTCATGTAGTAAAATTAGGTTTTTCGTTTAGGAACATTAATGTAATGAGACATATTCTAGGAAAATAAGCTAAGCTCTTATTTTCAGGTTAATTTAAGGCGTGTATAACTCATGCAAACTACGCACTGGCAATTGCAAGCCCACAGAAGCGCTTGTGTTGATATTTCGATAAATTACATGGTGGCAGGTAGATGCCATCATTAGTTCATTTAGAAATTATGCCGGCTGTTGTTTAAATGACCCATATCAATGGGATCGTTTTTTTTCTTTAAAACTTCAAATTTTCCATTGTGTTCTGTGTAGTTTTCGTGTAAGTGAAAAAACGCTAATAATGAACGTGTTTACTTAAATATAATTATTGCTTTGAAAAGTTTTTTTACTAAGATAAAATTTGAATAAATAATTAAATAACAAATTTTTTTTCAAAATATAACTAAACAATTAAAAAAAACTCCTTTACTTTTAAACCTTGATCAATATCACATTGATGTTAAGCGACATTTTTATTTTATATATTTAGCGTTAAAAGACTTTAAAGAGTTTTTTTTAATTATTTAGCATTAAATGACATTGATATTTGTGCGTTACTCATCCTCAGTGTCCTGCAGAGCGGAAAGGACATCCCATGTGTAGTCAGTCTACTCATGAAAGGAAGTACTAAGCTTCTGTTGTGATGGAGCACCAAAAGGTAGAAGTCTGACTTGGCTTCCAGTCGCTGAAAAAAGGAAAACAGTGTCTTCCGACAGGACCGCCCCGAATTTGCATATCGTAGGGAGAAAACCCAGAAAATTCCCACCATCCAATCGGACTGATGAAGCAAGAAGCTGAACATCACAAACGTCATTTAATCTTCTCGGTTTTGAAGCACTGTCTACAACAACGCCGCCAGCGGATTGAACCTCAGCCTTAATGCCCAACAGTGGCGCACGTTACCACTGAGCCACGAGTCGGGCACATTTATATATTCCCACATTGACCAACGAATACACAACAATAAACTCTAACATATTTTTATAACATAAATTGACAAAACAATATCGATATAATATTGAAAAATCCGTAATTATAATCGCAGATGGATGCTAAGAATTTTAAAAATACATTTTTGTATTAAAAAAATAATCGCATAGAAAAGAAGCAGGAATTGAAAAAGCAAATCGGGTGACTTGACGTCATTTCCGTTCTGCCAATAATGGATTTTTTGTATGTGAATACATTTACAAGTTGTATATTTGCTCTTAATAACATGATTTATTTGAATGAAATGATTGTCATCTTATTGTTTTTCTCAATATAGGAATTACTTCGATATTCATCAGTATAAAACCATGAGCTTTTAATTTGTCAAGAAACAAGCTTTCCGTGTGTTATTGTGATTTTTTTCGTACCATTTTGGTATTCATTGCACTGCATTTCAAACAAATGTAATTTCAAAAAAAAAAAAAAAAAAAAAAAATTAATACATAAAAAAAAAAAAAAAAAATAAATAGTGAAATCAACGTTAAAATTATTAATAACATAGAACTTCACATTTTAAAATATAAATTAAGTGATTAATTCACTGTTTTAGCTTTTTCTCAAATCATTGCATTTCGAAATATTAAATAATAAATAATTATCGAGGAGAGTTTAATAATTAAATATTATTATTATTCGAATAGTTAAAAAAAACCAGCATGCGAATATGCTATAAAAATATTTATTTTGAAATACAAATTGATTTTTAGTATTTTATTGCATTTAAAAGACCGTAAATTTCGCTATAATTGTTTTTAATAGTTCAGTACAACTTTCAGTCAACAGTTGCAATGACAGTTTTGGTCCATGTAATCTATTTGTTTAAAGAATTTATTTACATTAAATCACAAAAAAAAAAAAAAAAAAAAAAATAATAATTCTTCTTAATTTTCCTTGTTTGTATTATCCTTAGATTTATGTTTTTATAAACCAGTATGTTTCTTTGTTAATTAAATACTTAATTAATTTTTTTATGCTTCATTTAAAGTTAAATTTCACTTTGTAACGTATTATACGAGGAAAGGAATAACAAACGTTTATAAAAAGATTATTTCTCACTGATTGTCTATAACATTTACGAAATATACTAAAGTTATACAAGTGCCTTGTTATAAATACCATACAAGCGAGTCATGATAATACAAGTTGTCAAATCATATTATTGAAAATTCAGACTAACTGAACTTTCCCATCAATAAATTCTAATGTTTGAATAAATGAATAGATAAACAAGTAATAAAAAAAAAAATTTTAAAGTCAATTCCTACTTTTTATTTCCACTATATTGCAGAAAGTCCTTTATAAATAATTTTCATTCATTTTTTAGGTTTATCTGGCGCCATCTATTGGTAGATATATGCAACTTAAAACTAAAAAACACTATAATTAATTAATTACATTTAATTACGGAATTAATATTTGAAAAAACTGTATTAGCATCAAGTGTCATCCACTACAAGTTAAAAAAATGTATTTGAACTTGAGTGGATGAATAAAAAGTATTTTATGAACGATTAAAAATTTGAAAAAGATTTATATAGGGAGAGTGTGAGCTAATAGAAGGAATTGAAAAAAGAAACTGAAATTCAAGACAAATTCAATATTATTGAATAATAAATAAAAAATAAATTTAAGGAGGCCACTCAGAATTTTGAACGAAAATTCCTTTAAAAAATTTTTATAGTCGATGAAAATAGTCTATAGTTATTTGTTTTAGAATATAATTTAGCTTTTCTGCATTTGGATTTGTAAAATTTTTCAAAAATTGAGCATTTTGTGGTTAAAGTATTTAATTGTTACTCTATGTCATGGAAGTCATATCTTATGACGCTGTGTCTTCTGCTTTGTCACTTCCTTTTTAACGTTTGAGCTTCAACTTTACCGAAATTCAAGGCAAATGCAAAAATAATGAAAAAAAAAGTAAAAAATGGGCACTCAGAATTTTGAATGAAAATTCATTTTCAAAAATTTCATAATTGATGAAAATAGTCTATAGTTATTTCTTTTAGAATAGAAATTAGCTTTTCTGCATTTGGATTTGCAAATTTTTTCAAAAATAGAGCATTTTGCGGTAATTAATTTAATTGTTGCTCTATATTATGTAGTGAAAGACAATATCTAATGTCGTAGTGTCTTCTGCTTTATCACTTCCTTTTTAACATTTGAATCTTCAACTTCATCAATTTAATTTATTTTATCTAAGAAAACAGGCATCTCTTTGTTGTCGTTGATGATACATTGCTTACTTTACAATATATCTTCTTACTTCTATGATTTCGGAAACATAATGACACTCTGGTAGAACAGAGTCATCTGTCAACCATCGAGAAAAGCCCATCCTTCAGAAATATAATCGACTAGTCATAGCAATGGTGGTAATAGTTTGGTGCACAGAGGGATAGTTAGTGCACCACTATCTCTCTGTGCACTATGTCTAACTAACCACTTAAAAAAACACACTTGAACTGCTTTAGACTAAACAGAACTTGATTTACCAGAATTTCGATAAACGAGAACTTACTGCTTTGTATTTTAAAATTGCGTTTGCTGATCTTAAGATTCAACTATGCCACTTCAATATGTAGTTCATGTATCAAAAATATAATACAATGAAAAATTATTCTTCAGGTATGTAATATGGCTATTTTGAATTGATAATTCATTAATATGGTTCACAAAATTAAAATATAATTTTTACGAAATTTCCCGGTGAAATATATATATATTTTTTTTTTGCAAAATCTAATTTTATTTAAAAACAAATGAAGGTTTAAATAGGGCATTTTTTGTCAGAAACTCATGCTTTACATAATTGAAATTAATTACTTTATTTCATTTCACAAGTAAATAAAAGGATATGTAGTTTAAAATTTATGTTACGCTTGTGTTATTTGAAAACATTTATATTCTTTTAAAAAAATAATACTTATACAATGTTATTCTTGTAAAGGAAAATAGTTAATAACATCAGAAAGGGTAAAAAGTTTGCAGGAATATGTTGTTTTTTTAAGTTGGAAGAAAAATTCTTTTTTTTTAATACTTTCTGCTCGGTTTGAAGAATAAAACTTTTTCAAAACTCTGATTTTGTACATAATTTTAAATTTACAATTGTATCTAAATTACAGTAATGGTATCGAAAAGAACAAAATTGCCAATATTTTAAGTGACCTCAAAAATTAGCTTTGAAATTATTATATCAACATTAAATTCCTTTAATTTGCATTACAATTTTCAATTTAATTTTACTCTTATTTAAGTTTATATCTGAACTAAATTTAACCTTGAAGTATTTTATGAATTAACAATTCGAAAATTATCTAATATTCAAAACAGTTTTAGGAATTTATTTCTATGATGAATATCAGCAATCTTTATGAAAAACAAAATCTGCATTATTGGATCAGAAATCATTTGTTTTTTGGCCAATATTTTAAGAGCAAACTGATATACGGCTCCAAAATTGGTAAATAAATAGGAAATGTGAGCTTTTCTAGATTCTAAGTCTTACTTGGTTAAAAATTATAAGAAATCAGAGAAAACATGAGCCTTCCTAAATTCTAAGCCTTATTTGGTTAAATATTTTAAGATATCAGAGAAAATGTGAGCTTTCCTAAATTCTAAGTCTTTTTTGGTTAAAAATTATAAGAAATCAGAGAAAATGTGAGCCTTCCTAAATTCTAAACCTTATTTGGTTAAAAATTATAAGAAAGCAGAGAAAATGTGAGCTTTCCTAAATTATAAGTCTTATTTGGTTAAAAATTATAAGAAATCAGAGAAAATGTGAGCCTTCCTAAATTCTAAGTCTTATTTGGTTAAAAATTATAAGAAATCAGAGAAAATGTGAGCTTTCCTAAATTCTAAGTCTTATTTGGTTAAAAATTATAAGAAATCAGAGAAAACATGAACCTTCCTAAATTCTAAGCCTTATTTGGTTAAAAATTTTAAGAAATCAGAAAAATGTGAGCTTTCTAAATTCAAGTTTACAAAAATTATAAGGGAAAACATGAGCCTTAAATTCTAAGTTTATTTGGTGAAAAGCAAAAATCAGAAACTGCAATTTTGGGTCAAAAATCCCTCTTTTTTTTGCCAATATTTAAAGAACAATAATGAAATTAAAGAACAATAATTAAATTAAAGAACAATAATTAAATTTATGTACGGCTTCAAACATTTGTAAATAAATGGGAAATGTGAGCCTTTCTAGATTCTATGCCTATCTGATTAAAACTTATAAGAAATCAGAGATTAACTAGCATTGCATGTGGGAACTTTTTATCGTCTGAAATGAAATTTTTTCATATTCAAAATGATGATTTACTATTTCATCGAATTTGCAAGCTAATTGGTTTAATGACTCAGTATAAGACGAACGAACGAGACACATAAATTACAGCAATTTTGGATTTTTATATTCATCACGCATACTATGTATGAAGCCTAAACTACACCTTAATTGTTTAGGTTCAAGGTTTCGAAAATTGTGAATGTTAAACACTAACCATCAGACGCCTTTTTTTGCTTCTTATTTAATTACTATTTTTCTGAGACCGGATTATGCCATGTGTGATTATCTTATACATAATTGCTTTCTGTTTATTCATTCATAAACTGAACTTGAACTTGAAAAACAAAATTTAACAACTTATCTTCGAACAGCCACTCCCCTATTAAGAATAGAGTTTTTAATCCTCTTTGCTTACTAAACATTCTCTGGTGTATGTAAACACACTTAGACAAAAGGGTGTGTGATTTGTGAAGTTCAGACCATTGCAAAATGTTGTTCATCTATTAGAATATGATCTAAGTGATTTATAATTTTATAATCATTACAATGTTTACACAACACCGAATATTTTATTAATTTGTTAAAGCATTGGCTTTTCAACTCGTTAACTTAGTTTCTATCTTGAAAACTGCTATTCCTTTTCATTATTTTTATACCATAGTAGCCTTTCAGTTTATGTTAAACAGCAGTATATAAATATAGGATTCTGAAATCCTCAATATTCAGTACATTGATTATCCCCCAGAAAATAAATTTCACTTTACTTGTAATTATAAATATTCATTAATTTATTTTTCTGTGAGAATATTTTCTTTTTTTTTTAAATAATAAAGTTTATACTTACAGGAATTGAAACTTTTAAATGGCTTTATCGACTCCAAAAAATTCTTTCTTTGTAAACATTCTGATAATCAGAGTTTCTAATCAAATTGCTCTAGTTATGAAAATAAAATTTTTTACTATATATTGACAAAGGAAAGTCGACTATTAGACAAAAGAAAGTCAATTTTACAAAGAAGTTTTACAAAAGTTAGAAATACCGTTATTCAGCGGACAAGATAGTTTGTGCATCCTTCTAAAAAGGCGAACTCTCCAATCAAACAGATCTTCTTCATAAATATTGTTTGGTTATATAACAAGAAATGGCCTTGGATCCCAAATACAAAGTAATCTTCGAAACAAGCCAATAAGAATCAACTGAAAGAAAAAAAAAGGGGCTATCATTTTTTATTTCACCTAATTTATATTCAGAACTGATGATACCTAGACAATTAATATTTATGAATCTACTCTTATCAGTGTCTGTGTAATAGGAGTCTTATTTTGATTTTGAATGATTATCTTGAAGTGTATGATTAATCTGAGTCTGAAGAGAGTTGAGTTACATAAGAATAAAATGGTTAAGTACTAATTTGGTGATTTTCATAAGTGGAGTGACAAAATGCACTTATATAATGACACATAAAAACGTGTTATTATGTCCTATCTTTTTTGGTTGATTAGTGACCTTGGAAAAATATTTAAAATCAAGGTCAGGGTATATATTTTTTTTCCATTATTGTTTATTTATTTGACAGCCATCTACAAAATAATGATCTTTCTTTCAGATCATCTTCAATTTGAGAGTTGACTTTTTATTATCACGTATTTAGTCATTTTGAACTTTATATTTAATCTGAAAGTGTCTATGTATAAAATATTATTAGTTAAAAAAAATTAGTACTAATTTTTTTGGGGATATATACCCTAGAGAAAAATTATTTGCCTTTTTTAAATTATTCTCTTTAGAAACAAACTTAATTCTAATTCTAACCTGATTTTAAGAAAAAATTGAACAACTATCACCGAATTTGTAACTAACTTCATAGAAACTCCGACACATTATGTTTTTTATAAGCTAATTCTAACTTTTTTGTTGATACTTACACATAAATGTACATTTATTTATTTTTTAAATTAAAATAATTTTCTATGAAAAATAGTTATTATCTCGAAGAAATATTTGCAACAAATTCATTTGATAATAAAATCGCATCAGTAGTCAACTTGTTTGGTGGGAGTTTTCTTCCATATGATACGCAAATGTAGGGCACTTACACCTATGTGTCCTTCCGGAAGATATTGTTCTCTTTTCATCCGCTGTCAGTGGCTTTCAGTGATGCACATAAATGGGATACGAGGTCCACCAATGCATAATAGCAAAATAAATAAGTAAAAATATATAGATTTATAATTGTGCGTTTTTTTAGGCTAACACAGATATTATTTTATTCATCATAATTAAGGTGCTTTGTAAATATTGCAAATATTTCTATCTATATATAAATATTTTCATATTCAAAAATATTTCTAGAAATATATATATTCTTATACATTGCTTTCCAGAATAGTCTATTCTAGATAATTAAAACTTAAAAACCTTCCAAGATGTTATTAAAAAATTATGTAAAATAAGCATTCTATAATTGTGAGTACTATATTCTTGACTATCTTTTTTTTCAATTCCCTCTATTAGCTCACACTCTCCCTATATATATCTTCTTCAAATTTTCAAACGTTCATAAAATACTTTTTATTCATCCACTCAAGTTTAAATACATTTTTTTAAACTTGTAGTGGATGACACTGGATGTTAATACAGTTTTTTCAAATATTAATTCAGTAATTAAATTTAATTCATTAATTTTAGTTTTTTTTTAGACTTAAGTTGCATATATCTACCAATAGATGGCGCCGAATAAACTTAAAAAAATGAATGAAAATTATTTATAAAGGACTTTCTGCAATAGAGTGAAAAAAAAGCTGGAAATAACTTAATTTTTTTTTTTATATTACTTCTTCATTCATAATTTGTTATCAACGCTGAAGAGCAAAACTATTACTTTTTATTGCATTCTTGTTTTTATATGTCATTGAATTGCTGTCGAAGTAAAATTAATGAAACAAAATTAAAAAATGAAATAAAGCCCTTTTTTAAAAAAAAAACATCATTCCTGGAACCAAATTCCTAAAATAAAACCTGTTTTATATGAAAAATGCATTGAGAAAGATGAAGTTGTAAGGCAGTTAGTTAATGAGCAAATTATCTTTTAACGCCCAAATAACAACTTTTTGGTCACATAAAAAATATTTTCCCCGTTAATAAATATTTTAATTTATGTATTTTTATTACATTATCGCCTTTTCAAAGCCATTGTAATCTTGTCGCACCCTACACTTAAAAAGCTTTTGAATGCCGTACCGTATTACCCACTTAAAAAAAAAAAAACGATTTCACCACAGAGGAAAGAATGAAAGGCAAAGTTACGCTTTTTTTACTCACACACAATTATCGGGTCTTGCCCACACAATTATCAAAATGCGTAAACTTGTATTTACGACGTATACGCAACTTACTCATTGGACATTTTAAACCAGCGAAGTATCGCACGTATTTGAGGGGGAAAAAAAACTTTTAACTTGTGGGTGACCTTTCGTGGAAGGGTGTGGTGGCACAGTAAGGATGTGACTTACACGAAGAAAAAACATTTCCCATATTTTTTTTACTTATATTTTACACCACTTCTCGCTTTTCTCTAGCGATATATGGCTTGGGAAAATACGCGATCGGCATTTATTATTATTTAAAGCAATTAAAACAGTTCGGAAAAAACCTGACCCGATATAGAGCATTTGGCATTGACGACTGTTGGCGCCAGTTAGAAGTTTCGCCAAAGGCAGGTGTTATATCAGAAGACGAAATACGGAAAAATCAGCAATGGGGAAAAAAAAAAAATGAATAAATAAACGAAAAAAATTAACCAAGTCGCATATTACAAGTGGGTGGGTTTGGCCTCAGTTCGTATGTGACAAGTTTCCCTTCATTTTTCAGACAAAGCAAGTTGACCTAGATCTCCAGTAATTCCTTGGCGCATTCTTCGTGTTGGTTTTGCACCATTTCGTGACGTTTTCACTCTCGTTTTTGCATACCCGCAACAATTTTGTTTTTTCGTCTTGCAGCCAGCTGCCTGCAGTGATTTGGACACTGCAAAAAGGCCGACCGCCAAGTATTTCGCCCTGACCTTAAGGAAACACGTGATGTTTTTCGATTTTCGGGAAGATAAATTTGATCGCCAAAATTGAGTCATCCAGCTTGGCGTTAAGAGTTGAGAAATAAGTTCTCTCCATTTTAAGAAACAGACTTTGTAAATGTTCTTTTATACACTTGGCATTTTAATTTTTTCTGTATATTACATATATAATGAATAAAAAATATATTAAATTTTGCCTGCATAATAGATATAGGATACTTTTTAGATCAATTTTAACATTAAATATTATATTTTTGGAACAATTTGGTTTAAGAAACTATACATATCTTCAACACACTTGGCTTATTAATTTTTTTTGAATTATAGAAATTATAATAAATTTTGCCTGTGTAGTCATGGCGATGTTTTTTAATCGCCAAAACTGAACTATGATATTAAATTTTTTTTTAAAATGTCTTTATCTATTGAATTAATATTTAATGTTACCTTATAATTTAGAACAAAAAATTTGTACTACTTTATTTTTTCCAAATCATTGAAATAAGAAATAAAATAAAATACTATCATAGAATTAAAACCCTATTCATAATTCAAATTCGAAGAAATTTTAAAATCAGTTTTTAAACTTTTAAAACTAAATTAATGCGTACAAGTTTATTTTATTTAATATAGAAAAAAAAAACCGAAAAATAAAATAAGAAATAAAATTCCTTATTGAAAATGGCAAATACTTCATTTTCTAGTGGATTCCATCACATGTTTAAATGGATGGAAACGAAAGGGCAGATCCGTCAAAAAATTGATTATTAGAAATTCCTGGACAGTGTCCTGTCCCTCTTGACTCTTTTAGAAGAACTATACGGGACAAATTTAAGTCATCGTATATTAGTGAATTGTTGTCTAACACCAAAGAAAAAGCCTTGGAGATAATCGGGAATGACTGGAAAAAATTTACTGGAAAAACTAGCAAATAGGCTGTTGCCAATTTTAGATTAAGAACTCAACACGTCTGCCTGGCAGAACATCGGGACAAAATAGGGTTTATCAACTCTGATATATGTGTTTTATGTAAGACAGAGAAAATGAATGAGGCTCATCCACTTGTTTGCTCGGGACTGGACTAACAACACAATGGTGATTTGTATACTCTTATTAGAAGGCCAGAGAAAACAAGTTCTGATCACACGGAATATTATTAAGGTGCTTCTAGCTTTTTAAATTTGTATCCTTAGATCTTTTTAAGGCCTGTTTATGGTAAGTAACCAAATTTGTATGGATTGAGTTCTAATAAAGCAATAGGTAACAACAACGAATATTTTATTTTACCGATATAGTTATCATGCATGAAATATTATAGTTATTGACATTTATGTTCTGTTATATTTAAAAATTTACTAATCGATACGAGGAAACAGCATTATTTTATACAATATATATATTTTTTAATTTCGCTATCAAATACTTTCTCGTTTATAATTTATTTTGCTAAAAAACACCACTGCCCTGGTATGCAATCTTAGAAAGAGAGGGAAAAAAATGTACACTAATTAGAAAAAAATCAATACGATTTTTAAATTGCCTAATTTAAGTAAATAAATACTTTAAAAACTTTTTCTTACTTAAATACTTGTTTAAGTTAAGAAATACTTCAAACAAAGTTAATTTTAATCATCTTATTTATAGGCCAATTCAATTATTAAGACATGTTTCATTTTTAGTAGAATTTAGTAGTTTTTACGTCTTAATTTTTTTATAATATTTCGTAAGTTTCATTATTAGGAAACTTGAATTCTAAAACTATTTGGTTACAAACCTAAAATAGAAGGACTCTATAAGCAATAAATTTTCATTAAAAACGTTTGAAAACCAATTAATTGGTCAATGTTATTTCTCCTTGAATTATTTTTTAGTGACATAATGAGTTTTTTTTTCTTGCTATTTTCTTTCATTTATCCTCTAGGCAAATTGTAGCAAGATTAATGATTATTTAAGTTAAAGTAAAATTTTTTTAACTAAGCATTTACAGTTAGCAAATTTCAACTTTTAATGGAATTTGACCTGCTTTAATTCAAAACATTTTTTTACATCAAATTAAAAATTAGTTTTGTGAAATAAACATTTCCTTTTCAATAAGTAAAAAAAAAAAAGAGGAAAATTATTTTCCCTTAAAGTACTGCAAATTTCCTACAAAACTATTTTGTTTGCAAGCTCAAGGTATAATTTTAAATTCTTTGCTTTGTTGAATGTTTAGATAGATTTAATCTTTTAGATTTCAGATAAACAGCAATTAAATAAAATTTATGTTAATAGGCCAATTTAACTATTAAGATAATTTTTTAATTTTTAGTAATAGAGTTTAATTGTTGTCTTAATTTTTTCATAATATTTCTTAAATTTCATCACCATGAATAATGTAGGCCAAAAATATTTGATTAGAAAGCTGAAACTAAAAGGGGATGGGAAAGCCTTTGCGATGAATATCAGCAAATCTACTTTCAAATTATTTATTGTAAATTATATACATTTAAAAGGTAGTCAATTTACTGGTCTCTTACCACTGATCACACACATCAGTAAGTTTACACATTTACAGTAAGTAAGTTTCTTAGTAAGTTTACCCATTTACAGTAAGTAAGTTTCTTAGTAAGTTTACACGTTTACAACAGTAAAAAACTTAGTAATTTCAGTGTTATTTTAAGAGATGTGCTATACTTTATCAGTTAAAGTTGTGATACTCAAATATTTTATTTTGCATTCTTCATCCTTAGCGAGTAGGTAGTCAACTTACTGAAGCCTTTTACCACTGACCACACATTTACAACAAGTTCAGTGCTACTTTAAGGAACATGCTTCATTTTATCAGCTAAAGTAGTGATGTTCGAATAGTTTGTTTTGCACTCTTCATCCATAGCAAGCGAAAAATTTGTCACTTCTCCTCTTGATAACTGGATATTATATTATATAATAAAATATTAATATTGTTTTATTTTGGTTTTAAGTTATCAATTTACTAATAATCAGATTTTTTTTATTTAAACTATTCAGAATATATATATATATATATTTATTTATTTGATGTATCTGCAAAGTGTTTTAAGAAATATAACACACAAAAATAAAGATACAAATACATTGTTTTAGAAACGAATAAGATAAAATACGATATGTTTAAATTTAACATCGAGAATTTCATACGATCTAGATTAATTATAAGTAATTTTGATAAACATAATAAATGAAGTTGTGTATATCAAAAATTTCTTCCATATTCTTTTTTGTAAGCACTTAATTTTTATCTGCATGAAATATTCTATTTCCTATTTCAATATATGTGCTCTTTCCTTTTGATGTATCCCCCTTCTTAGGATCCCTTTCTACATTTTTTGAACACTATTCCACCGTGTGGATCCGAGTTAGAATAGCCCCACTGTAACCCATGCATGCCGTAAAAGATGACTAAAATGGGTACCCAGTGCTCGGGGGTATAACTGGGTGGTATAATTCCCATGACTTTAGCCAGAGTGAATACCTCTTGGAGGTCGCCACCAATTCATGCATGATACGCCGCTAAATATCCTGGTATGTCCATACAGTGCTCCTGTCCTAGACCTGCTCAGACGGTTTTAGCTAGACTAAGGACTGGCCACATTAAGAGTTTGACCTTCAATGGAGACGAGAAGACATATGCCCTTTGTCATTGTTCGACCATCGCATCTCCCTCTCATCTCATAGATTGTATTGGTGCCACTGTGAGGCAACTGTTGAATGAGGGGAGGACAGTTTACGATCTATTGATGCAGCATGATCTACTGGACTTGGTTTAGGATTCTAAATCAAGGGGATAAGCAACAACAACAACAACAACATAATTCCCTTCTTCTCATATTTCCCCCACCTCACTTTTCCCTTTGGGTACCCCATGTCTTTGCGCCGCGAGGTCAAAAACAAAAAGAAACTTTATTTTTTACCCTTATCATGACTCGTCACTCGGATTTATAGACTTGGTCTAGATGTTATTGTCGACCAAGTGTGTTCAACATCAATGAACTCTATACTAATGGGAAATAGAGGATAATTCTGGGGGTCTTCATAAGGGTAACTATTATATGTAACTATCATATGTAGCCATTTATGGAAAATTAGAATATACCTGATTCTATTTGAATGTCAGGGAACTATGTTGCTGAAAAATACCTTCCACAACAATTTTAATAATACATTAATCCTAATTGTTGATTATATCATAGAAGATATTACATTAAGATAAAATACAAGAAACAAAATTAAATTCCCTTTTTATCCTAAATAAACATGATTTTAGAACAATCCAAATGGATAGGGTCATTTTGCTTAAACTCTACAATATATTTTCAGAAGATATAATAAAAATGACTCTTAAAAAATATGGAATTTCGTTCATGCAACAATTATTGTATAATACTGGCCTAATATGTCATAGCCTATTTTGTGCATTACCTTGAATAAGAATACAGAAAAATAATTTTTTAATGATTTAGAGGTAATTTTTTTTATATATGTATTGATGAAAAAATGACAAAAAATTAGTTTTGTACATGTATTACTTTTTATTTTATCTTCCAGACATTAAAACATTAATACATAAAACAAAGTTCCTTAATAATAATTTTTTTTTAAATATAAAACCTTCAACTTTATATTAATATTCATAAAATCGAGATTTTATAAAATTGGTAAACTTTTAGGCATTGCAAGTATAATTCATATTAGATGAATAAAATTATTTAAGATATAATTTTAAATCCTGTTTTATTTATTTATTTTTTTTTTTCAGAATTTTCGTTTAGTATAGTAATCTTCAAATCTCCTAGGAAAAAGAAATATTTGATTAAATATGTATGTATTTGATTAAATAAATTAGTGAATAAAATTTTTAGATAAATAAATTAGATATTTTCTGAATTATTAAGATTTGTAATTAAACTTTTAATTTAGATAAATCCCCAAAAGTTTTAAAAGAGTGTTTTTAATAATTTATGAAAATTTCGTTTATAAAGAAATATAATCTTATTTTGTAATTAAAACCCCCCAAAAAAAGTTGAAAAACTAATTTTTGTAGAAAATGGAGTTGATGATTGGCAAATTTAGAAAGAAGTGCTTAAAGAAGTTACAATGCACACTTATTTAATTAAATTTAACAGAAAATGAGTACTTTAATAAATAAATTTAAAAAAAAAACATTTGTGCATACATAGCCAAAGAGTAATTATAATACTTTCAACATTTCAATCGATATTTTTTATCTAAACATTTTATGCCAAAACTGTATAAAGAAAAGATCTAATGCAAATTAAAAAAATCTTAATTTAACCTTAAAAATAAAACAAAAATGCATTCAATTCTTTTTTTTTTTTTTTTTTTTTTCGTTTTTAAAAGTCGAAAAACAGGCTTTTAATTATCACTTTCAAAATCAATCAACATTTAATTTTATTTTTAATTGATTTTGCTTGCTTTTTTTAAACTGGTACCGTTTGTAGAATATAAAACATCAACAAAATTCTCCAGCCGATGCATTCAGTAATCGCATTGCTGTAGGCCTTGTATTGTGATTCGACATGCTGTATCTGTAACACTAAGTCAACAACGTGTTGAATTTTGTCACACGCTCCAACAGCAGCTGTCTATCAGAGATCTTTCTTTATTTGCTAACCACCACTTTAATTCTGACTGTTTAATTCCGAATTTCCGATTCTTTTCTTGTTCCCAGGGTGTGTCTCAGGCCTAGATTTTGTTCCGTCCAGAAAGAACAATGGCTCATAATGGCGATATCATGACTTTAAAAGAGATGTGTATTTTCAGCTGTTTTGTTAACTGCTTCCGGTGTTTGCAGTTTGTCAATTTATAGCTGATCAGTGTCAGAAAAGGGACAATGAGGTTCTGACATCTGATGCATAAGTAATTTTGTATTTCAATCACATTGGTGGTCGGTATAAGACAAATGAGTAAGTTCTGATCGACATCAGATATGCGTCATTCGTAGAAGTGCATCATAGAATATATGTAGAGTTTTATTAAATGATGTAGATCAATGATGTAGATATAAAAACTATAAAAATGTGTGCAATCATTTAGCTAGTCTCTTTTTAAGTAGCATTTGTATTCAATTTACGTAAAAGAATGTTACAATTTTTTTTTTATTTTAATAAAGAAAAATTAAAAATTTTAATTAGAAGTATATTCGTATAATTTTGGAAGAATATTTAAATGACAAAAAGAATCAAAAAGAAAATTATCATAAAAAAATAGAAAAAAAAAACAATTTTTAGCTAAAGAAAAAATTCAAATAATAATTTGTAATAGTAAATGTATTCAGGCGAATAAAAATAAATATGAGGTTATGATTTCTGGAAAATTTAACATGCCAATGAAAATATATATCAAAAACTATATATATATATATCGAAAAAAAAATTTACATAAATCATCAAGTATTAAAAATATATTTTAAAATAAGGATGTTACAAGAATATAATATTTATTAAACTTATCTCATTTATTACATATGGAGTGCTTCAAAAATATCTGACAAAAATGTATAGATGGTTGAGGAGATAGAAATAAGAAGATTTAATATAAGAATGTGGGTATAGAAATACCTTGTGTAAGTGAAGAAGAAGTATTAAGTATAGTTTAAAGCAGAATTAACGATAGATAACTAATAGATAATAGATAACGATAGACAGATTAAAGCAGAATTAACGTGAAAAAAGACAGGAAACAACAAAGGAAACAAGCATTTTAATGATCAAATTTTTTAAAATAGGTGCTTGAAATAGCGACCACCTGCAGTGACACAAGCTTTAAAGTGGGTACGCATGGATTAGGCTACAATAGGAAAAATTGCCAGACTTGTCGAGCACATTTCCAGCTGTAACTGACAGTCTGGTCATCAGATCTTCATCAGACTCAATGGGATGTTCATTGCTCTTGATGTAACTGTATACGGAAAAATCCAAGGATGTCAAATCTGGGGAGCACAACAAGGGACAGGTGTCCTGTCTCTATCAATGAGGACTGATGGTTGCATCAAGCTAATTCCTGGCGTTCCTGCAGAAGTGAGCTAGAGCTTCATGTTTCTGGAACCATGTTTCAGCTGTAGGAACATCGGAGAGAAGTCCCAGTAAGATCTTTTGTAGAAAGATGCCGTATACTTTCCCGGACACTGTCACTCCATTCTATAAAGCTATATATCAAACAAATAATGACTAAAAACCACAAGTTACAAATTCAAGATGGGATTAAGTCAAAGCGTTGGAGAGCTGAAGATCTTTTAGCAATACCCAGCAATCCGCGACGGCATGCTGTCGCCCAGTTCCGACTTCTGACTGGCCATGACTGTCTAGCAAAACATGTTCATCGCATTAAAATCTTTTCGAACCCTCTGTGTGGTTCAACAGATCCAATGAACAGAGATCACCTCCAACGATGTCCTGTACTTGACGGCGACTCGGAGACAGCTCTTTAATGGCGTGTGAGAGAACTCTTAAGGCAATGACTTCGGTCATCTTTGCAGTTTTTGGACGTTTATTCTTTTGTAATTTTTCCCTTGTTATTTTTGTTATTATTACTATTTTTATTCTTCTTATACTTGCCTTGGCATTGGAAACAAACTTTCCCGGTTAAACGAATAGGTAGAATATATGGGCTTTATAGTACACAATGGCAGCTCAAATATTAATGAAATATCTTTCCTCATAGACATGTGGATTCTCATGAGCCCAAAGGTGACTGACGGTGAAAATGTAGCCTCATCTGATATGATGACTGCAGGGAAGATGGGATTTTCTGCAGCCTGCTGTATGTGAGGAAGGTAACACAGAAGGTAATCACCAGGTTTCATTGGTTGCTTTTTCTGCAAATGGAGCATTTTCTCTCAAGTCCTGTAAATGGTTAAATTGCTCACATTCAACGCATGTTTAACATCTCTCGTGCTTGTAGCAGGATTAGTGTCCATAATATCTCTATGTCCTCTAGTGTCCATAATACTGCTTCTTCCACTGCAAGAATTGTGTGATATCTTGCTCTACTACATCACGCTCGAAAGCATAAAATGAACCGTTCACTCGCAACTTCTGATGAATATGTTTGAAAATATATGCTAAATATAAATATATGTTTGAATGTTACGATATATATGTCTGAATGTTTGGAGATTCTAACTATCTGGAGTTCTATATGAACTCTGTCTCCGGCTGGCTCCCCATAACTCTACAAATAATTCCCGGTATGTGTATTTGCTATAATAACAATGGAAGGAAATACTTGTTCATTGCTACTTTTTTGTTTCCAATGAATGAAAATTCTAATTTAAAGAATGTTGATTCAAGAAATAATTAAAACTGCTTCGAAGGAAATGCTTAAAACATATCGGATATGTGAACAAATAAATCTGTTAGTGTGTCTTTGCTGTAAAAGCAATCCAAGGAAATACTTATTTATACATACTTGTTCATTGCAACTCTTTTGTTCCAATGGATGGATATACTAATTTAAAGAATGTTGATTCAAGAAATAATTAAAACTGCTTCGAAGGAAATGCTTAAAACATATCGGATATGCGAACAAATAAATCAATTTGTGTGTCTTTGTTGTAAAAGTAATACAAGGAAATACTTGTTTATACATACTACTTGTTGATTGCAATTTTTTTGTTCCAATGGATGGATATTTTAAAGAATGTTGATTCAAGAAATAATTAAAACTGTTTCGTTCGAGTTTCTTAAAACATATTGGATAGGGGAATTTATCTAATTAACTGTAAAATAGGTGAAATTATCA
This sequence comes from Caerostris darwini, assembly GCA_021605075.1. Lineage (NCBI taxonomy): Eukaryota > Metazoa > Arthropoda > Arachnida > Araneae > Araneidae > Caerostris > Caerostris darwini. The sequence continues at coordinate 525,918 of BPLQ01015713.1, read as the reverse complement.
TTTCAAATAAAAAAAATATCATTAAAAAAAATGAAATCAAAATTTTTGAAGCTTCTGATTAAATAGAAGAGAAATTGAGGAAAGAAAAATGTTACTCATATGATGCCAAAGTTTTCTTTTTTTAAATTTATCTAATTAACTGGAAAATAGGTGAAATGGCTAGCCTATAAACACCAGGAAGAGAATATCGATTTTTTTTTTTTATCAAGAGCTAAATATTTTCAAAAATCAAAACTAAAGAAACTGGAGCAGTTGGAACTATGTTTTTATTATATTCGTATTTACTACAATCTTTCAAAAAATGTGAAACAACCAAAAGAGAACAATTCTTTTATTTCATTAAACATTACTTTCTGCTTTTAATTTAATTTAATCTAAGAATTTTATTAATTTTTTTATTAATATCGTGATATTTATTTATGATCATTTTCAACTTGCCTAATAAACAGAATGAAAGAATTACTTGAAATAAAGTTATTAAATAGAGGCCATAATTGATATTTTGCAGCCATCAATAAAATCTCATATTAATATAACTAACAGAAATGTATTATACAGGGTATGTATGTGAAAATGTATGAATTGTATGTATGGACGAAATATATTATAATTAAAGTCCCAATGAGTTCAAATTTAAACTGAAGATACTTGAAGAGGGGCAAAAGTACGGCATCAAAAACAGTTTGTATTAACAGATGGCGCTGTAAGCGGCATAAAGAAAATGAATTCGCCTGCCAGTGATATTTTGAATCGAAATGACAACGTATTTGGCATGAGTTGCACATTAAACCAACTGTAGAGTTCAATGTACTTGACTGTGTCGGTTTTGTGATGGAAAAAATGGCTTCCAAGTCATTCAACAGTTGTAACATTGTTAGTGGAGCATCATCCATTACAGCAAGTTCATACCAAATTGGATGGGAAATATTGGTTTAACTTTTTTTTGATACCATACTATTTTCCCCTTCTTCAAGTATCTTCAATTCAAATATGAACTCATTGTGATGAGTGGTTCTTTTTTTTCCCCACATTTTGAAAGTGGGACTGTAATTATAATCACCTTGTATATGAGGCCTTCTTGTTACATTAATAGACATTATAAAATAATTAAAGATTTATAAGAAAAATGTGATATTAATGTGATTAGAAACATAAGAAGAAAATTCACAATATTTAATCTCAATGAAATATTTAATTTTTTCTATTATAAAAAAAAACTTCCAGATAAAAAAAAAAATTTTTTTTTTTTTGTTTCAAACTTATGTTGCTTTGGTTTCATAAATTATTTATAGTGTAGTGTACAGGTTGGGGCAATAAGATTGTAACTGTGTGTGGTTGAGTTGAGTTACTTCAGACACAGGTTGGAGAACTCACAGCTTTATTGACAAACACCACACACATGCAATTAGAAACATTTAACACATTTAAAGACAGATAATTATAGATTCCTGGAAAGGTTCCACTTTAAAGTCTAAAAGATGGTACTCAAGTATGCGAAATATGCTTCCTCTCAAGGTGAGGGTCGCAGCTTGATGGCCAATTGGCTAGCTCTCTGGCCTTTGATATCACAGGCACCAGGTTCGAATCCTGGATGGGGCATGGATGCTTGTTAGTGGTTCAGAATCCACTTTAAACTGTAGGTCCCGGTCTGTTTAGCCCTCGTGTGCACAAGATGACCGTAGAACAATAAGCCAAACCAAACCAGGATTGCGTTAAATATATTTCATATCAGTATGAGAGACTGTAAACTAAACGTTTCTCAACAGAAGAGCTTGGTTACTCGTACTTCCTCTCTGGTGAGAGTCTCGAGACCAACTAATCATTTCTCCTGAACAATACAGGGGGCGCTCTTGCTAGTACGTAGGAGGTAGCACAGTTACAATAGTAATTTTGATTTCCTTTAATTTATGCCACGAATAGTAAACCTAGAAGTAAAAATGAGGACGGTATTCTGTTTGAAAAACATTTTAGAGATAACTGCTCCGTATTTGTGTTTGTAGGTGAGAAAATCAGAAAACTCCCCACATGCAGCCTAATTATTGATGCGAGGCACATTGTCACAATCACCATTGAGTTTCCTTATTTCTGAAAGCAATGACTGCCATGGACATCTTCAGAGATTTAGAACCAATGGCAAATTTCTGTTAATTGTTCTATATGAAGTGTTAATACAAAAATATCTGTCTGAATGATATGCTAGCATCAATTAAAGTTTTTCGATTATTGCCAATTTTTTTTTAAATAAAAAAATACATTTATAAATTTAGAATCCTAATTAAAATAACATAATAAATAACATTCATAATTAAATTACTGCTTTTTAAAATTGTAATGCTTATGTGTCCTACGATAAAATAAAATATAATTAATGGGTAAGGGAAATCCTGTTGTAACAATAATAATAGTTAATACAATAATAATGTACAATAATAATTGAGTTCAACAATAATAATGTTGTTTTTTTTCACTCATTTTACGAACTTATTCAATGTTAAAAACACCTGATTTATTTTCTTATATTTTCAAAGCATTTGAAATATTATACAATACGGATCGTAATTGTGCAGAACAAAATAAAATTAAAAATATAACTACGTTAAAAACTTTAAATTTATAACGGATTTAGAAAAAACAATTATTTTCACATAGGAAATGATAGTAAATTAAGAATAGATAGATAGATTATTATTTACAATTATTTAATTGGCGTATCAGACACAAAAAATAAAATTTTAGATTCATGATATGTTTTAAGATTAGTTACAACTTGTTATTAATATTGTTTGGCGTATAATTACTCTAATTGCATGTTTCAGTGAAAATGGAACTTGATTTTTTTTATATATTTATTGAATCGTATTTATAAGCATATCATTAATAATGTAGAATAACTGTTTAAAAAATCTGCATTTTCTTATAAAAAATTTAAAATTAAATAGAAGAAGAATAGCTGCAGAATAATAATAATTTTGAACAAAAGTTTCATTTTTTATTACATAATTTTTCATAATAAAAAAGTAAAGTAAGTCAGGAATATAGAATTATAGGCTTATTATTTATATTTCTTTGAATAACAAATAAATTTTTTTACTTTAAAAATTACAAATAATTATTTAACTTCATAAGTTACTATGCTTACTTGTTCAGCATGCATAATATGTCTTTGGTATGTATTTTTTTTAATTCTACAAAAAATAGAAAACATAAAAAAGTGAAGTATTAGTGAAATTTGGAAGTATTTTTAAAGGGGGGAAAAACAATGTAAGTAAAAGGAATAATAATAACATTAAATTTAAAAAAAAAATTAGTAAGCTATGCCAGTATACAGGTTATCCGTAAAATTTATAATTTAATGTAAGATCAAAAACTCATATCAGCAGTCTTAAATAAAGTAGGACAAACTATCAATAACTCATATTTAAACAAAAAATTATGTTCATCAGTTATCATTCCAAACTGAAAAAGAAACACATTAAAAAATAAAAAAAACTATAGAAGTCTAAACGGTTTTATAAAAAAAAAAAATCCACGTGAAAAAAGTTACTAAAAACTGCACTTGAAAGATATTTAATAAAAAAAGCACATGAAAGAAATTTAACAAAAAAATTTATTATAGAATTCCAAACGATTTTAAAAAAAACCACGCGAAAGAATGTTAATATAAAAGCACGCGAAAGTAATTTAGTAAAAAAGCAGATGAAATAAATTTAACAAAAAATAGATTATAGAATTCCAAACGATTTTATAAAAAAAACCACATGAAAGAAAGTTAATATAAAAGCACGCGATAGAAATTTAGAAAAAAGCAGATGAAATAAATTTAACAAAAAATAGATTATAGAATTCCAAACGATTTTATAAAAACCACGTGAAAGAAAGTTAATATAAAAGCACGCGAAAGTAATTTAGTAAAAAAGCAGATGAAATAAATTTAACAAAAAATAGATTATAGAATTCCAAACGATTTTATAAAAAACCACATGAAAGAAAGTTAATATAAAAGCACGCGAAAGTAATTTAGTAAAAAGCAGATGAAGTAAATTTAACAAAAATAGATTATAGAATTCCAAACGATTTTATAAAAAACCACATGAAAGAAAGTTAATATAAAAGCACGCGAAAGTAATTTAGTAAAAATGCGGATGAAATAAATTTAACAAAAAATAGATTATAGAATTCCAAACGATTTTATAAAAAAACCACATGAAAGAAAGTTAATATAAAAGCACGCGATAGAAATTTAGTAAAAAAGCAGATGAAATAAATTTTACAAAAAATAGATTATAGAATTCCAAACGATTTTATAAAAAACCACGTGAAAGAAAGTTAATATAAAAGCACGCGAAAGTAATTTAGTAAAAAAAGCAGATGAAATAAATTTAACAAAAAATAGATTATAGAATTCCAAACGATTTTATAAAAAAACCACATGAAAGAAAGTTAATATAAAAGCACGCGATAGAAATTTAGTAAAAAGCAGATGAAATAAATTTAACAAAAATAGATTATAGCATTCCAAACGATTTTATAAAAAACCACGCGAAAGAAAGTTAATATAAAAGCACGCGAAAGTAATTTAGTAAAAAGCAGATGAAATAAATTTAACAAAAATAGATTATAGCATTCCAAACGATTTTATAAAAAACCACGTGAAAGAAAGTTAATATAAAAGCACGCGAAAGTAATTTAGTAAAAAAGCAGATGAAATAAATTTAACAAAAAATAGATTATAGAATTCCAAACGATTTTATAAAAAAACCACGTGAAAGAAAGTTAATATAAAAAGCACGCGATAGAAATTTAGTAAAAAAGCAGATGAAATAAATTTAACAAAAAATAGATTATAGAATTCCAAACGATTTTATAAAAAACCACGCGAAAGAAAGTTAATATAAAAGCACGCGAAAGTAATTTAGTAAAAAACAGATGAAATAAATTTAACAAAAAATAGATTATAGAATTCCAAACGATTTTATAAAAAAAACCACATGAATGAGAGTTAATATAAAAGCACGCGATAGAAATTTAGTAAAAAAGCAGATGAAATAAATTTAACAAAAAATAGATGATAGAATTCAAAACGATTTTATAAAAAACCACGCGAAAAAGAAAGTTAATATAAAAGCACGCGAAAGTAATTTAGTAAAAAAGCAGATGAAATAAATTTAACAAAAAATAGATTATAGAATTCCAAACGATTTTATAAAAAAACCACATGAAAGAAAGTTAATATAAAAGCACGCGATAGAAATTTAGTAAAAAGCAGATGAAATAAATTTAACAAAAAATAGATTATAGAATTCCAAACGATTTTATAAAAACCACGTGAAAGAAAGTTAATATAAAAGCACGCGAAAGTAATTTAGTAAAAAAGCAGATGAAATAAATTTAACAAAAAATAGATTATAGAATTCCAAACGATTTTATAAAAAAACCACATGAAAGAAAGTTAATATAAAAGCACGCGATAGAAATTTAGTAAAAAAGCAGATGAAATAAATTTAACAAAAAATAGATTATAGCATTCCAAACGATTTTATAAAAAACCACGCGAAAGAAAGTTAATATAAAAGCACGCGAAAGTAATTTAGTAAAAAAGCAGATGAAATAAATTTAACAAAAAATAGATTATAGCATTCCAAACGATTTTATAAAAAACCACGTGAAAGAAAGTTAATATAAAAGCACGCGAAAGTAATTTAGTAAAAAGCAGATGAAATAAATTTAACAAAAAATAGATTATAGAATTCCAAACGATTTTATAAAAACCACGTGAAAGAAAGTTAATATAAAAGCACGCGATAGAAATTTAGTAAAAAGCAGATGAAATAAATTTAACAAAAAATAGATTATAGAATTCCAAACGATTTTATAAAAAACCACGCGAAAGAAAGTTAATATAAAAGCACGCGAAAGTAATTTAGTAAAAAAGCAGATGAAATAAATTTAACAAAAAATAGATTATAGAATTCCAAACGATTTTATAAAAACCACATGAATGAAAATATAAAAGCACGCGATAGAAATTTAGTAAAAAAGCAGATGAAATAAATTTAACAAAAAATAGATGATAGAATTCAAAACGATTTTATAAAAACCACGTGAAAGAAAGTTAATATAAAAGCACGCGAAAGTAATTTAGTAAAAAAGCAGATGAAATAAATTTAACAAAAAATAGATTATAGAATTCCAAACGATTTTATAAAAAACCACATGAAAGAAAGTTAATATAAAAGCACGCGAATGTAATTTAGTAAAAAGCAGATGAAATAAATTTAACAAAAAAATAGATTATAGAATTCCAAACGATTTTATAAAAAAACCACATGAAAGAAAGTTAATATAAAAGCACGCGAAAAATTTAGTAAAAAAGCAGATGAAATAAATTTAACAAAAATAGATTATAGAATTCCAAACGATTTTATAAAAAAACCACATGAAAGAAAGTTAATATAAAAGCACGCGATAGAAATTTAGTAAAAAAGCAGATGAAATAAATTTAACAAAAAATAGATTATAGAATTCCAAACGATTTTATAAAAAAAAAACCACATGAAAGAAAGTTAATATAAAAGCACGCGATAGAAATTTAGTAAAAAAAAAGCAGATGAAATAAATTTAACAAAAAATAGATTATAGAATTCCAAACGATTTTATAAAAAAACCACATGAAAGAAAGTTAATATAAAAGCACGCGAAAGAAATTTAGTAAAAATGCAGATGAAATAAATTTAACAAAAAATAGATTATAGAATTCCAAACGATTTTATAAAAAAACCACATGAAAGAAAGTTAATATAAAAGCACGCGATAGAAATTTAGTAAAAAAGCAGATTAAATAAATTTAACAAAAAATAGATTATAGAATTCCAAACGATTTTATAAAAAACCACGTGAAAGAAAGTTAATATAAAAGCACGCGATAGAAATTTAGTAAAAAAGCAGATGAAATAAATTTAACAAAAAATAGATTATAGAATTCCAAACGATTTTATAAAAACCACGTGAAAGAAAGTTAATATAAAAGCATGTGATAGAAATTTAGTAAAAAAGCAAATGAAAGAAATTTAGCAAAAAATAGATTATAGAATTCAAAACGATTTTATAAAAACCACGAGAAAGAAAGTTAATATAAAAGCGCATGAAAGAAATATAACAAAATATCGCATGAAAGAAATTTAAAAAAAATAATATACTAAATTCCAAACTATTTTATAAAAAAAGATGTGAAATATTTTAAATAAACCAGTAAGAATAGCATGTGAAACAAATTTAACAAAAAATCACATGAAAGAAATTTAACAAAAATCACATGAAAGAAATTTAACAAAAAAATAATATAATAATTCAAAACTATTTTATAAAAAAAGATGTGAAAAAATTTAAATAAACTAATATGAATAGCATGTGAAACGAATTTAACAACAAAATCACATGAAAGAAATTTAACAAAAAATAGTATACTAAATTCCAAACAATTTTATAAAATAAAAGATGTGAAAAAAATTTTAATAAATTAATAAGAATAGCACGTGAAACAAATTTTAAAAAATTAGCCAATAAGAAACATTGAAAGTGGTCCAGGACATCGCTTTCTGAGTAATAAAAGTGAAATTAAGTAAAGAAAATTAAATAACGCAACGACACACTAGGTAAATGAAATTAAGTTGTGAATAATTCTGTATCATTAAAAACATTACATCGTTTCTGAATAAAAAAAAGAAGATAAATCAAGTTATATATTTATTTTTTGTGTTAAATGCACAAGATTTAGAAAACTAGATTGACAAAGCATTTTGTTTAAATTATTAACTATGCTTCCCTCCCTACCCCGTGTTTTTAAGCGTTAATAGAGCGTTTTTTTCATTATGTTATTTAGAAATACCTGTCGTGTGAACAGGAAAAAAAGAGCATAAAATTACCCATTTACATGCATCGGTTGTTAAGTATAATAGGAAGGAGATACGTAAGAAAACGTGAAGGCTTCTAAATTCTAACGTTGATGTGACAATTGATGAATTGTAGCTTAAATCATTTTGCCTGTTCCCAAGAACTCTTTTACAATTGAGGATGATGGATCTGCTAGAAGGAAAAAGAAATTTTGATTAAAAAGATTACTAATTTTAATTTACCGTAACAGAAGTGATTTTGTAATTTCAAAAAAATTCGGTGAAACAGAGGAGGTACGAAGATTCGAGGATGTTTCTTTGTATTACTGTGCCCAACAATTAAGATCAATTATTGTTTTTTTTTTTTTTTTCAAAAACTCTTTATTTATCCTTCCAAATTTATTTCATCGCCTTCAAAGTAATCCGCTCCTGACACAATGCACTTATGCCAACTTTTTTTCCAATCCTAAATGCATGCTAAACAGTAATCGGCGCGGCGATTCACGTGGAATCTATTCAATCGAATCAAAACGGTGTTCCCGGAGTGGTCTTTTGAGTTTAGGGAATAGCCAGAAGTCGCGAGGTGTGAATACGGTGATTGTGGAACGACATGGGTTTCATTTTTGGCGAAAAAGTCACGAACAATCAATGCAGTGTGAGCTGGCGCATTCAGTGATTTCGGTACCAATCGAGATTTGACGCGTTTGAGCTTCGTCGGTTGAGGTTGAGGGTCGACCACAGGGCTCTTCGTCTTCTGTCTTCTTTGAACTGTTTGTACCACTCCTAAACATTTCTTTCCGATATAGGAATGCTCGCCGAATGCCTTCTGCAACATTCTATACGTTTCCGCAAACAAAATTTAATGGAAGTCCTCTGCTCAATGAATTCAGACATTTCAAAAGTCGCCGGAATCCGTTTTAGCGTCTCACAAAGCCAAGCGTAACTCAAGCACTAATGAATATTTTGACTCCAAATTTCACACAGATGTCAAGTACAGTGCCAGCAACCTAAAAAAGAAAAAAAAATGAAATTCCATAAGCCACGGGAATTTTAAATTGAAAATGGGTCTTACTTTTTGGACACAGTAGTGTTACCCATTTCCATCCGTTTACACAGAGCGCTGCAATTTATAAACAAAAAATTATAAGCATAGAAGATATTTAATGAATTAATTTATCTATTTTATGGTTCGCGGATTGGTTTGAGGTACACGTTTTAAATGCTTTTCTTTTGAAAATGTTTCTGGGATGTGCCTTTAATTATCGTGGAATTTTTTAAAATTCATTCATTAAAGGTTAACTTGTTTAATTTTAAAATGAATATGTTTGATTAATACTTATTAAGTAAAATTCGCCACGAGATTGCATTGTTAATAACGTGTTATTATAGTTAAGGAAAATTGTCAATTTATAGGATACAGGATAGCTGTAATTAAAGTGCAGCTGTTTAGAACTAAATCATTAAGAATGTATTGGGGTTGTAATATTGAGGCCTATAATGGCCAAGGGTATCAAAAGGGTATCTTTTAGATTCATGGGAACACTTTAATTTTTTTTTTACAAACATTAAATATATATGCATAACTCTATTTACACAGATATTAAAATGAAAGATATAAATTAGACGCAAGTGCAGTTCACTCCAAGGACGGAGATATTTAGACTTCTGGAGTCTATGTCTAATCTCAAAACACGTGGTCTACGGTGGACCGTAATTATCACACTGTGACAATGATACACGAAACCACAATGGGCTCACTTTGAAAACAGGCGAAACCTCTGGCTTGTTCAATCACTTCAGAGAAAAACGACACTTCTTATTGATTTGTCACAGAACTCGCTTTTCTTCTCCAAAAATCTCACTTTAGGAAAATCTTTTAAAGGTGGAGGGGGTCAGGAGTCGACTTTTTGGAGTTGACACTTTTTCAGCCCATGGTTTACCAATCACGATGCAACATTTGTGGCGTAATCCATATCCCATCTGTAAAAGTCGAACAGACAATTGCTGGTTTCCATAAGGCCCGGGAATTTTAAATTGAAAATTGGTCTTACTTTTTTGGCACAGTAGTTATTATGTTTTACCTGTATTATATGTTATATTAATTATATAACTATTTTTAATAATATTAATTCAGATATTTCAAGAAAAGCTGTTTCAAGTTGGAAAATAATGATTTTACTACTACTACATATGGAAAATATGATTTCACTACATGTTATAATCAGTGTAGCGTATGCTAACGCTACAAACGTACCATTTTTAATGAAGAACCATGACTAAAATAAAAATTATACAAAAGCTGTTAAATTCAATGCATTGTTTTTAGCTGAAAATAGAACATTAAATTGATCAACACAATTTGTATGTTATAGAAATATAATACAACATGAATACTTATAATAATAACCATTTTCCTAATCCTAATATATAAAATTTTCTCTCATAATTAAGATATGATCGATATAATTAATCCACTGGAAAAAATTAGAGGAAAAATATTTTAAGTGGATCTGAAAAAAAAAATATCCAACAAAATGTTCTTGAAGGAAAAAGGAAATACATGCATGTTTCATGTTTTCCGTCCATAATATTCAATGTTATGTTTTTATTTGCGCTACAATATAAGGTGGTAAAAAAAATGATACTTGGAATATACAAAATGAAAAAAAAAACTTGCAAGATGAGAAAAAATGTAATTATATCTAAGAGTTTTCTAACAAAAAATTATTAAAACAAATACCCTGTTTTTAAGGAAATTGTTTCATGGATGAATTAATCTAGTTAATTTTTTTATATTTTTCTTCTAAACTGGCTGATATCTGAACATTTTTATAGAGAAAATATCTTGAACCATTATGAATAAATATTTATTATCTATTGTTATAACAACTTAATTATTGATGTAACGTACTGTGGTTTAGTAGTTTTTCCCAAAATATATGTATCTATATATATTACAAATACTTCATTTTAATTATATTGCTTTATTTTAAAAATAAAATATTAAAATTATTCATTAATATTTCGCTTTTAAATGCTATGAGTCAAATAAATGGTATGCAAATTACAAAAAAAAAAGAAGAAATCTCAGAAAAATACAGGTAAAAAGATGAAACAACTTGTGTATTTATGCAACAAATAAAATTTACATATTTTTTTTAATTAGTGAAACTTTCATTCAGTAAATAGGATTTCAATTTTTTTACTTAATAGTCGGTAGATTATTTCTTCACTCTCCAGTTTCATTTCTCAACTCAAATAGTTGTTTACTGGAGCAGACTGGCAGGAAGGATTGACAGGAAGACTAGAGCCATAACAATATAGGGCGATATATAACAATGTATATATATATATATATATAACAATATCGACATCATAATCTCAAAAAAATCAGAGAACATACTTAAAGTAAAATTTATGCTTATACTTACTTATAATAAAATTTAAACTTTCAGATTATTTCTACTTCTGTGGAGAAACTCGAGAACTATTTCATTACCTAACTACTTGTCCTCTAAAGGAATCATGGCATCTTAAAAACCACTGGAGATATTTTCGGGTTTAATGGCAGATAAATATAATTTACAACTAATGGATTGGGTGGAAAATCATCAGTTTAATAAGTTTATGAATGAACAAATAATCTTCCCAAAGAACCAATTCCCTTGAAATGCTATTAGTCCATTTCTTCACATTAAACAATAAGATTTTGTTATTTTATGATTCATAGACTGAATGCTGTTATAATAATTTTATATTATGGCATATCATGTTTACCACAATTATTTTTTAGTACTCTATAACTTTTGTTTCACTAATGCTTATTTTAGTTATATGATAATTTTCATGTGTTAATGTTATATGATCATATATTTTCTATTTAAAGATTCAATGTATTCCTGTAGTTCCATAATTAAATTTTTTTAATATTTTTTACCACTCTCTCGTTTGCAACTTGTAGAAGCTACTTAGCACGACGTAAAATGCAAATTACAATAAAGTTCCTTTTATCTAGCTATCTGTTTTTCTTTTTATCTAGCTTCAATTTTGCTTCCACCATTGTTTTAAATGTGAAAACCCGATTTGTGCCCGACTCGTGGCTGTGCCAATGTATGCCACTGGTGAGCTTTAGGGCTTAAGTTCAATCCACTGGCTGCTTTGTTGTAATTACTGTTTCAAAAAACGAGGAAACTCGATTGCGTTTGTCATGCTCAGCATTTTGCCTCGTGAGTCAGACTACCTGGTGGGAGTTTCCGCGCTTTCTTTCGTAAGATATACAAATGCAGGATAGTTCAAGCTAAAAGTCCTCACGGAAGACACTGCCATCTTACTTCAGCGACACGGAGCCAAATCTATCTACATGTGCTCCCTCACAACAGAAGCTACCCCTTTACATCCATCCATGAGTAGACTACTCATGGGATGTCAGTCCCGCTCTGCAGTACACTGAGGCTAAGTCACTGCCCTCCTTCTTCAACGACACGAAGTTAAATTAGACTTCTATGTATGGATGCTCCATCACAACAGAAGCTGCCTCCCTTCCCTTCTTCCATGAGTACACGGATTCATAGGCTTGATGAAGATGTTGCTGTCTGCCAAGTGGGATAGTGTAATAGCCAAGTAGACACTGTTTAAAAAAAAAGGAGATTCAATGGAGTTTGTGATGTTCAACATCTTGCTTCGTTAGTCGGGCTGAGTGGTGTGAGTCTTCCGGGTTTTCTCCCATACGATACTCAAATACAGGGTAGTTCCCCTAAAAGTCCTCCCGGAAGGCACTGTCCTCCTCCTGTAGTGACATGAAGCCAAGTCAGGTTCCTACTTACATGCGCTCCATCACACATTCCTTCCATCCATGAGTAGACTACTCATGGGATGTCCGTCCCGCACGGCAGGACGCTGAGGAATAGACACAACACAGGTACAAGCAATTCATTGTACTGAATTGCTTGTACCGAATAGCCCCTATACCGAATTAAACGTACTACACACCAATCGACCACAGTTTTCAATATAGATATGCTGCTTCAATTGATAGAGTTCACAATATTTAATTTTTTTTCAGATGACTAAAAATGACTGAGTTTTTAATGATTTTATCAGAACTGTCTCCTATCACAGATAAAAATTTGGTGATTGTTAAAAAAAATAATTAAGCACAGCATTCATGAATGATTCCAATTTAGAATGTTGTGCCTTGACGTCATCGAACCATGATCCGATTATAATAGATCTGTGTTGTTCCAAAGAATGCATCACTTCACCGATGTTTCTTTTTTCGTCGGCCATCGTTGAAAATATTCTTTCACATTCAAACAGAATGAAATGCACCACTGACCACTAGGTAAAGCGAATACAGTGGCATCTATTGATGAAGTTAATTAAAATAATCTTCGTATGCAAATTTAACTCATTATCCATTACAGATGAAATTTTTAATCTTTTTATTTATGAAGCTTTCAGAATTAGTAAGTTTCAGATATCTTTATGAATTGCTTTTTATCTTTCCAATAACTACTTATTTCATATTGTTAAATACAGTGGTTTTTAAGTTGTTTGTTTACCTTTGCTGTTCTTTTAACAAAAAAACATTCTGTATTCCTAGCTATTTCCTATCATTTAATGCAACTAATTACTCAGAAAAATTCGGAAGGTTTTTTTTCAGCTTATTTTAATCGAAATTAAACTATACAGAAAATTAATTATTGTTTGTTTCAATTAACCAATATGTGCTTTAATATTTTAATTCAGAATATTTCCTTTCATACTCCAAAATAATTAAACATTTCATTAGTACATTTAATATTATTATTATCATGATTCATCAATAAAATAAATTTTTATAAGAATTCTTTTTATTAATCTTATAAAAATTTAATTTTAATTTCATCATAATCTTCATCATATCATTTAATTTTAATTCATTCCTAATTCTTATAAAATTAATAAATTTTTATAAGAATTATGATGATTATCAAAAACCTTGAACTAGTTTTTTAATTAAATAATTGCTTTTGGTATTTGATAGTAATTAAATAAAACAAGACTGCTGTAATATCTGACGCTGTGACAAAGGTTGCTATAAATAGAGATGTGAATGTCAAACAAGATCAAATCGGAAAAATGTTTGCACTAGTAGGAGTGTTGTCTGCTCAGAGTTTAATTTTTAACAAAATAATACAAATATATGTGTTGTTATTTTTAAAACAATCATCCTCATTATTTACGAAAGAGAAAACACAATAAAACCCCCCTCCCTCATGCGATACATTGGTGTTAATTGAACTTTGATCTTTAATATGTTTTATTTAAAATGATAAATCTATTACCAGTCAGAATAACTGCTAATAATTTTGTGCATGTTAATAAAAGTTTGCGTTATCCATAAAACAATATTTTTAAGGGGAGGTACTAAAGTCATTCACCTCTATAATGATAGATGTAACCTATATGACGTTTTTTTCACACTGACTGCAGATTTTGAGCAAAGTATTGTACTTATATTTTGTATGATCGCAGCATTGAGTTTTGCAGTCGTAACAACACTGCAAGGTCCTCAGTAGAAATGTTTGACTACATTGTACTTTCCCAAACTTATTTGTTCTACCAAGTCATTTTCAGAAGAAGAAAAAAATAATCAGTACCGCCTGGAAATTTACCTTCTTTAAGCAAACAGACAGCAAAATATAGTAAGAAAATTATTCCTTTATGTATATATACATCTACCTACGTCTTAAGACATAGTAAAAAATACTCCTCAAAGCTTATCAATTTCGCATTTAACTCTTAACAACATTCACTTTGCATGCAGAAAAATAAGATAAAGAAGGTTATTAAAAAAATACTAATATCATTAATAATAATCCTAATAAGAAGGATGAGCCTATTGCGCTCTTGTTAACGAATTAATCCTCGGCTGTATTATTATAGGCAGTTTGATGTCGGTTTGGTAACTTTATGACAATGCGTGTAATGCAACTATAAATGCATATCTATCTCTAATCATGAATAGAATGTAGTTTAAGAGAGTGAGTCGACAATGGTGTTTAAGTAATGAAGTAATGATAGACTGAGTGATAATAGATAAGACTAAGTGAATGTATATGTAGATACTTTTATAGAGAAGATGCCATACAAATAAAAGTCTTTATTATTATAAATTAAAAGTGTAGCCATTATTGACTTAAGGAGCTATTTATCCAATCTCACATCGTGTCAGCAGTATTCTTTAATCATCTCAGTTTGCGATTTGCAGTATTTTTTCTTGTTACCAAATTTGTGACCATCCTAAACTCAAGTTCTACTAAATATGATAAAGGAAATGCAATTATTCTTATCGTTTCTTAGTTTTATATACTTTCCCTTCCCCATTATTTTTATTAAACTCACATAAATACATTAGAGGTCAACTATCGTATGATAACTGGTTTAAAACTATCGTACCCCTTGATCGTTCCATTGCCCCTTAGAGTGAGGTATCATCCATTTTGGGAACAATGTATTAAATAAAAAAAATTTGACTTTCTGAATATCATAGCTGCGTTCTGTATAGATATGGGAACTTTAGATTCAAACATTACTTGTCCAATTTCAAGTGAACTTCTTGAGTTTGGAATCTTCAGACTCTTCAAGCCCCGTTTATTAACATTTTAATTTCGCTAAGTTGGTTTATTTTATAGCTGTATAAAATACATCGCTTCCCTTTTTCAAATCTTAATGTTATTTATCCAAGAGAGAAATTTCATACTGTTTGAGAATCATTGCTTAAATTCATAGCGCAATTTGTCCAATGAAACATTCATCTGTAGAATATTCCTTTAAACTCTATCCTTTATCATGTCACTTTTAAATCACCATCTCACGAAATTCAGTTTATTTATGAAAGTACATTAGCAAATTTTATAAACAAAATTAATTTAAAACTGAAATAAAAAATAGAATTGAGAGTATTTAAACGTTAGCTTGAAGGCAATTCTGACCTATATATACATATATATATAAATTACCATGAAAACCTGAAAATTTGTATTATATGTTCTGTCTTTTTTCAATGACATTTAAAAATAAAATGTAAATTTAAAAGTTAAAACTCTATTAACCCGTTCTGTTGTATAATGAAGTAAATAAAACAATACTTTTCTCTTGATGAAAATAAAGTTTAATTTGAAGGGATTTATAACTCGTATTTTTTTTTAATTCTTACCTTGAAATATTTTTCGGCTACTTTCTGTTGCCTTGAACATAGGCGTTGTTAATCGTATTACTGTCATATAACTATTTTAGAACCGAAAATTTGGATCAAGGGTTTGTAATGGGTTTTGTCATTAATAGAATGGATATATTTTATTAGTTAAACCAAAAAGGAATAAAAATTCAACTAAAGAAAACACACAAATCCAATTTCGAAATAAAAAATTGTGAAATAAATATAGAAGCGTTTCTGCAAATAATATTCTTGATATTTATATAATAAATATAAATTTATTTTAATTGCATTAGTTAATCCAATTACAAAAAACAATTCCGGTCACAAGAAGAAAAAATAAAAAAAGTTCAAGAAGTAAATCAAATTGACTTTTTCATCTACAATAGCAAGAAAAATTTCTGTTGAGCAGTAAGTATTGAAAATTTCGAAGATTTTCAAAAATAATTTTATAATTATTAAGATAATCAATGAATAAGATGAATATGAAGTGTTTATTAACAGATTTCGAATTTTAATTGGATAAATTGTTATAGTTGTGAAATCGTGACATTCTGGAGCTGTATTAAAAATGCTTGTCTCATAAAAGAAATGAAAGTTTTAATATTAGCCAGTTTTTCGAAAACAATTTTAAAAATTGTTGCTAATGCAATATGCTACAATTTAATAAATGAAGTAAAATTGCACCAAAAGTACTTAACTATTTTGTGGAGCATTCTTTTTAATTTGTTGACGCTTTCGTGATGGGACCTTGTTTATTAAAGGTGAAGTCATCTAAAATTTTGATAAATCACGTTGGTTAAGTACGTAGGTGAAGGATGATTTAAATAAATAGTTACGTGAGTATCCCATTCTTTGAGATCAAACTGTAAGACAATTAAAATTACATTATTGTCTATAAAATATTCAGTGTTTATTCATAATGTTTATTTATAGCTATTGAGCATCTTCTGGATGAAATGCCTTTGAATTTGCTATAATTTAACAACTCACACCATAAATGTTATATATTTATATTGCTACTTTAGTTATTGCCAAAATAATTGATGTCACTGAAGATCTGCCATCTTAAAATACATAGTGTGAGATATCGAATTAAAAGTTTGCTTTTTTCAGTGTGGCTTTTTCTGGTTTCGATACTGGGACATTGAATATCGGGTTGCAACAAAAGTTTGGTCTGCTTTTTGAAAGATAATTATCGAAAAAGATAGTATCATTTCAACGTCTAATTAACATAAATCAATGGATAATCTATAATAATGTTTAACGCAAAAGTCAGTTGCTTGGCAATAATTTCAAGTTTTTCCAACACCTCTAAGTTTACAGCATACAAAGAAGATTCTTTTGAATGTACGGTGACACGGGAAATGAGTTGTCAGGTGACGATCAAATAGTAATTCAATAGTAGTTTCTGCTGGCAACTAACACTCTTAAAACGCATTGCTGCAAATAGATAATCTTTGTCGGTAAACAGAAAAGGGATAACAATTCCTCTTTGGATGTTTACTTCATCCATCAAATTCTCTCGATCTTGCTCTAACAGATTACCAGTGTATATAATTATCATTTTGTATGACTAAGGTTGACGTCAAGAAAAGAAGTTGAAATGACTATCCCAAAAATCAAGGCAAATCGTGAGAAAATTACCATAACTGTAACGGTATGTAAAATACAGGGTGTCCACCTGAAACCTCCCTGATTACAAATATTAATTGTACTGAAACTTTGAGTCCCGGAGATATGCGGTTTGCGCAACGAGAATCGTGAATAGCAGCACAAGTTTATTATTTTTCAGGAAATTTTTATTTTTCCCGAAAAAGTTACATTTTTGCCTATGGGCTCCGATCGTTCATTTCAACATGGGAGTAGCTCTCAGAATGCTCAATCGATATTCTATTTTATTCCTTGTGTTGCGCAGCATATCAGGTGTGGCTGATTTTATGGTGGAGCCTAGGCTATTAAACCTAGCTTAGACCATATTTTTGACATAGCCCCATAGGAAAAAATTCAGATTAGTTATGCATGAGGGATCCGTGTGCCCTAGAAATGGGTCCATCTCGTCCGATCCGTCGCTGCCGAAATGTTTCCTGTAAAGCTGCATACACGTAACACAATCTCTAGTGAGTGTTGTCGATCCGCACCAGGATCTCAATAGCAAAGCTTTTGCGTTTTGATAGGTTTTCGGGCTTTAGAGCCTAAAGAATTTGAAGTTCTTAGGCATACATATATATTTCATACAGTACCTTATAGACTATTGATCGTGAAATGTTTAGTCGCTCTACGAATTGGCGTTGTTGGGCTTCTATTGAAAGTCTCTAATTTCGTCAACAGTTTCCTCAGACATGGGTTTCCTCCCGGAACCAGGATGTCTTTTAACACTAAACGTGGCTAGAAACTTGGCAAAAAATGTCTTAATTGGTTTTACTTCTGATGGTTCCTGTTCGTAATTTCTTTGGAAATTCCTTTGGACGCTAATGTGTGATTTCGTTTCAGCGTAACATATCACTTAAGGGGTTCTCTCTTGTGCTGTTGTCATTTATGCTTATTAGTCAACACCTGCAATAAAAGAACGGCAATTACTTTTACAAAAAAAAATTTTTTTGCAACAAATTGAACTTTTTGTGTTGTTTTGCATAATACCTCAAACTGCAAATCTCTAGGACACGTAGTTTCCATACAATTAGAATTTTAAATCAGGAAGGTTTCATGTGGACACACTGTATATATATATACACATAAAACTCAATATTTATAAAAACTTATCTTACCTATTGGCATTGCTATTTACCAGAATTACGAGGAGGATACTGTTTTTGATAAGTCTCTAAACAAGACAATACCATGAAATGATATTTACTCCACACATTAATAAAAAAATGTAAATAAAAATTGTAACATAAAGTAATGTAAATTAATAAATGATTTAAATAGCAAATAATAAGTATTTTTATTTGAGATTCGTTATTTTCAATACATCCCTAAAATGTGAATATAAATGTAAATAAAAAAAATCTGAAATTAGGTTAAGGTTAAATGTTAAACCACCAATTCATAATGAAACAGAACTGTTTTAACGTTATATTTTATTCTCAGACAATTAAATGTGTAAGAGACCTACTGTAATTTTACATCCAAACAATTATTTATTTTTATTGTCGTGTTATGCATTGTTAACAAAAAAATTATTTAAAAAAACATCTTCAAACTCAAAATAATATACAAATTTAAAATTTACCAAAATCAGAATTGAATGAAAAATAAAAAAAAAATCGAGCAATTGGTAATTATTATTCTTGCCTCAAAAGAAAAATACATGTAATGAAAATAAACAACATGTATCCAATTATAGAAAAATAACTATAGAATTGTAAACATCTATCCTATTATTGGAAAATAATTAGATTATTGTAAATAATGTCTATTCGATTCTTATAAAACAATTACAATGTAGATTTATCTGAAATTCGCGAGTTAAAGAAAGAGGCTCTCTGTGTGAGTCTAACGTACTCAATAGTTAAGTTAATCAAGTTTTAATGATTAACATGTATCCAATTATAGGGAAATAAGTATGTAATTTCAGACAAAATCTATTCTATTATTGGAAAATAATTAGATAATAGTAAATAAAATCTATTCTATCATTGTAAAACAATTACAACGTGATATATATATATATATATATATATATATGTTTCCAATGAAAGGCTACAATAAGTAATAAAATAAAAAGAATACAAGGGATGTAAAAACAACAATGGGAGACGAAGGAAATCACATACTGACACGTTTAGCCCATAAGGGTCCTAGCCTTCCAGTACCGTCCATACACAGTAGAGGAAACAAGTGCAGGACAGTCAGGAAGGTGGGTTGAATCCAGATTGCAGAGCATGCATTTTAGCCTTACAAATATTCTCATTCGGAAAAGATGATTTGCCAAACAATCCTGACCCGCCTACGTACAATGTAGACCTACAATTACAACGTAGATTTATCTGAAATTCGTTTTGAGTTGTGTCTTTGTGTTTAAGAGTATCTAATTATAGGACAATAAGTATATAATTGTAGACAAAATCTATCATATTATTGGAAATAATTAGATAATTACGAATAGAGTGTATTAAATTATTGTAAATCAATAACAATGTAGATTTATCTGAAATTCGTTTTGAGTTAAGTTAAAAAGGCTTTCTATGCGGGTCTAATGTAATCAGTAGTTAAGGCGGTCAAGATTTTAAGATTAACGTGTATCCAATTGTAGGAAAATAAGTACGTATATTAGAAAATAATTAGATAATTACAAATAAAGTCTATTCTATTATTGTAAAACAATTACAATGTAGATTTATCTGAAAATGTTTTGAGTTGTACCTTTGGATTAAAGAGGCTCTCTATAAGGGTCTAACGTACTTAAAGTGGTCCAGGTTTTAAGATTAACTTCATACTGAAACCACTCCATTAAAATTGCAATAACTCCACTCCATAAACATTGTAATGTAACGTATATCCAAAATAAGTAGTGAATATTTCTATGTGCTACTTATTTAAAAAGATAAAAATTTATTTCATTCCTTTTTAAAATTCTGGTTTTTCAACTGCAAATAAACTCTTTTTCGGATACACAATTTAATGTACACGAAATGCATTTTTTCTTTTTCATCTTGCTATAAGAATAATAATTTTATTCAATAGAATGGAATTTTGTTTTATGGTTTGTTTGTAAAATCAAAATTCTATTTATTCTCTTTACTTTTTCCATAAAGATATGAAATGTTTTTCAAGGTCGAATTTTCACTAATTCGTGCATTCGATTTAACTTGGATTAAACTGACCTAAATTGTCCAGCAGAAATAAGTAATAACAAAGCGTTTCCCCAGTTTATAACCTATTTGATTTTTTTAACGAAATAATACACATGTCACGTCGAAGCATAAAAGTATATGATTTGAATACGTCCCACTTTTCAAAACTTAGCATTGAAACATATTTTTCATAATCATATTTGGAGATTTTATCCAACGGTGCATGAAACTAAATGGCCAAAATTCCTTGATAATTGAATACGAAAAAAACTTAGAATTAGTCATGAATATATTAATGAAATATTTTTAGTTCAAATTATGTGTTTTGAAATTTATAATGAATTTCATGTTTATAATATTTCTATTTGAAAATATTTTGATAATTTAAAAATATTTTAGAAAAAAACAAATTAAAACAAAAAATATTAAATCACATCATCAAATTTTATTTAATATTAATTAAATTAAAAAAATATTAATATTTTTTATTTTTATTGTTTTTTTACGAAATCTTTCCAACTGATGCTTTGCCATAGCCAGTCGTTAAAAATAAATTTCATGAAAATAATATTTCTATTTTATAATCTTTTAGTAAAAAATAAATTAAAACAAAAATATTAAATATAACATTAAATTCAATTTAAATATTAACTGAATTTAAAAAAAATGTCTATAATTTTTATTTTGATTGATTTTTCGGAAATCTTTTCAACTAATGCTTTGCAATAGCACATAGTTAAAAAACAGGTTAGCATATGAAGTATGCTCTGTACATTATCCTCACTATAATACATGGTGTTAACCAATGGCTCATGGATCCATGCATTATAGTGATTACAATCTACTAAATATTCTCTATATACTGCCTTGGTTTGTCAATCTACGGTAATTATTTTGCACACTATACGCTAATTAGTCTTGAACCTATACTGCAGCTTAAAGTGAATTCCGAACCACTAACAAAAATCCATGCCGCCGTCAGGATTCGAACCTGATTCCTGCGGTTCCAAATGCCAGAGCCCTAGCCAACTGAACATCAGGCCATATGCTGCCTTGGAGATGTATGGGCTCGTTTTGATGTTTGAGATTGAGTAAGAATAAAGTCATTATTTACATTGCAGTTAGATTGCAACGTAAGCATATTATATTGCAACGTTTCAGATATATAACATTAAATGATATAAATTAACTTTCATAAACGTAACTGATTCCGAGACAGTATTTTGAGAAATTTAAACAATAATCTCTTTGCATTCTGTAAAACGTGAGCAATTTAAAGGGACATACAGAACATGGATATTGGCAAATCGTTAATCATAGCAACATGCATTACATACAATTTTAGACCACGCATTATTACCATATGACAAATTAGTGTTTATTCAATTTCTTCTATTAGCTCACACTCTCCCTATATACACTGAAGTGACAAAAATCATGGGATAGCAATATGCAAATTTTCAGATGGCAGTAGCATCGCGTAGAACGGGTATAAATGCGCAGTGCTTTCGCAGAGCTTTCATTTCTGTTCAAGTTATTCATGTGAAGAGGTTTTGACGTGATGATGACCGCACGACGGGAATTAACAGACTTTGAACGCGGAATGTTAGTTGGAGCTGGACGCATGGGTCATGCCATTTCGGAAATCGTTAGGGAATTCAACATTCCCAGATCCACTGTGTCAAGAGTGTGCCGAGAGTATGAAATTTCAGGCATAACATCCCACCATGGACAGCGCAGTGGTCAACCGCCTGCACCTAACGACCGAGACCGGCGACGTCTGCAAAGAGTCGTAAATTCTAACAGACAAGCAACACTGCGTCAAATAACCGCAGAAATCAATGTGGGACGTACAAGGGACTTGTCTGTTAGAACTGTGCGGAGAAATTTGGCTTTCTTGGGCTATTCAGCAGAAGACCGACTCGAGTGCCTTTACTGACAGAACGACATCGCTTGCAGCGACTCTCGTGGGCACGTGAGCATATCGGTTGGTCCCTAGATGAATGGAAAACCGTGGCCTGGTCTGATGAGTCACGATTTCAGTTGGTAAGAGCTGATGGTAGGGTTCGAGTGTGGCGCAGACCCCACGAAGCCATGGACCCAAACTGTCAGCAAGGCACTGTTCAAGCTGGTGGTGGCTCCGTAATGGTGTGGGCTGTTTTTTCATGGCATGGACTTGGTCCTCTGGTGCGACTGGACCGAACATTGACTGGAAATGCTTATGTTCAGCTACTTGGAGATCACTTGCAGCCATTCATGGACTTCATGTACCCAAACAACGATGGGATTTTTTATGGATGACAATGCGCCATATCACCGGGCCACAACTGTTCGCGATTGGTTTGAAGAACATTCTGGACAATTCCAACGAATGATCTGGCCACTTAGATCGCCCGACATGAATCCCATCGAGCATTTATGGGACATCATCGAGAGGTCTATTCGTGCCCAAAATCCTGCACCATCAACGCTTTCACAATTATGGACGTCTATCGAGACAGCATGGCTCAATATTCCTGCAGAAGACTTCCAACGACTTGTTGAGTCCATGCCGCGTCGAGTTGCTGCACTTCGCCGGGCGAAAGGAGGGCCGACACGATATTAAGAGGTATCCCATGACTTTTGTCACTTCAGTGTATATCTTGTTCAAATTTTCAATTCAATTTATTCATCCACTCAAATTCAAATACATTTTTTTTTAAGTTGTAGTGGATGACACTTGATATTAATACAGTTTTTGCAAATATTAATTCAGTGATTAAATTTAATTCATTAATTTTAGTTGTTTTTTTTTAGATTTAAGTTGCATGTATCTACCAATAGATGGCGCCAGATAAACTCAAAAAAATGAATGAAAATTATTTATAAAGGACTTTTTGCAATAGAGTGAAAAAAAAGTATGATTTGACTTAATTTTTTTTATTTTTTTTATTTTACTTGTTTTTGATAATAGTTTCAGAAATAAATCTTTTTCGTGGTGCGATTAATTTCGAAATATTATCTAACAGTTGTACTAAATTTATCCCCACATATTGTTGAGGTGCTCATAACAGAATAGCACCATGTTCTCACATGATCAAAACATTATCAATCAAATGTTATTTGGAATGTTTAAAACGTTTTGTGTTGTAATACTTTTAGTCAATTGAATACTTCTACTGCAATTATGCACAAACTTTTGAAGTTCAAGGATCGCACAAAAAAAAGTAGAACTTGAAAGTTATGTGCTTTGCATTTATTTCTTATATTATTTTCTTAAGGACTGGCCGCACTGAGAGTTTGACCTTCAATGGAGACGAGAAGACATATGCCATTTGTCATTGTTCGGCCATCGCGTCTCCCTCTCATCTCATCGATTGTATTGGTGCCTCTGTGAAGCAACTGTTGAATGAAAGGCAGACCGCTTACGATCTATTGATGCAGCATGCTCTACTGGACTAGGTTTAGGATTCTAAATCAAGGGGATAAGAACAACAACAACATATTATTTTCTTTTATTATAAAAAGTAAATAAAGTGTTTCATGCATTGTGTTACTTGATTTATTAAGTGTTAATCTTATTGGTAAGTATAATGGTAAGTAATAAAGTATAAATATTGAAAGTAAAGTTTAAATATTATGAATAAGATAAGTAAATATTGGAAAGAAATAAGTGTTAATCTTATTAATAAGTATATTCTTATTTTTTAACATCCGGACTCGGAAACGCTTCTTCACAAACGCACGTTGATCAAAATAGGCTTGCTCGTTTAATCATTTTCTATTGGCTAATGACATTCAGACAAACATTTTCCATAGCCAACGTAATTGAGACTCTTACAATAATAAATAAATAAAACATAACATAGATAGAGAGCCTGTATTCAGGCTGAAAAGTAATTAAAAAAATGTTCTAATATCTGTTTCTTTCGTCTAAATCTTTAAAATTACCTGTCACAGGCCTTTTTAAAGATAAGATTGATATATAGAGTATTCGGACTGCATAAACTGTGCAGGGAAAGAATCATCTCTCGGAAAATGCAAAAGTTATCCTAATACCACTACGACACACAATTTTTTTGAGAAAAGTGTAAAAGAAAAAGTCACATTCGGCGTGACAAACGAAATTTATTCTTTTCGGTTCAAATGAAATTTATTCTAATCATTTGAACCTGTTAAATAGAAGAGAAAAGCAAAGCAGCTAGAAAAATCTAACAGCAAAAGCAGTTAGCGGAAAAGCTAGCAGCAAACGCAGTTAGAAAATTAAAAATAAAATTCGATGTGCCAGCCTTGCTAATATGAAACAATTTAAAGAGAGATAGATAATAGGTGTATGTCTGTTACACAAAGGAAAAATCTCTGTTACCGCTAGACACCACCAGATCTAACACCTTTTGACTTATACCTAAATGAATCGGTTATTAAACCCCAGTTACAATAGAACAAGGCTTAGTTGCTCGTCTGCACATTTTCTTCAATTTTGTGGACACATGGCTATTGAATCGTTTGCGCTTAGGACATACATACCTCAGTATGAACAGTGGCCATTTTGAGACCTTTCCCACTTAAAGAACATGCCAGCAATTAGGTTCTTGTTTCTATTACAGATCATGTTCTATGCCCTAAGGATGGCAACATGTTTTTTCTTTCTCACTTTTTACAAAAACATCATACCCGTATTATTACTTCGGCAACTTTTAATCTATTATCACCTCGCACGTTTATACGGAATTGTCCGAATATTCTGTATAATAAAGCAAGTCGCTAGAAAAGAAGCTGTATGTCACGGTATGAGCATTCCTGCTCCATTGACTATAATCACATAATTTGTAAGCAAACTATAGTCTTTTAATCGAACTCCTATAAACTTCTAGTTCTCAAACCTACCAAGAAATGGCATTGAATCGAATCTTCGAAGTATATTCGACATTTAATATTCCGTCTGTAAAGTTGCATTTCGCCCACCTCTACCCACCACTGAACTTTGTTGCATAACAATATGTTCAACGAAGGAGCTAATTCATGTGAACTTTTATAAAAATTCACTTTAAACTGGAAGAGATTTTTGTATTTCTTTTAGATTATTGGTAAGTTAAATGCATACGCATGCACGATTCTTAATAGTTATGACTAGGAAAAAATAGCTACAGTTAAACGATATTTTGCTTTTACCTTTTGAGTTATAAATGCCATGATATCTAAGAAATGAAAAAGTACAAATCTCAGAAAACAAATTAAGTATCATATTTCGATGTTTTCTCCGCAGAAAATGAAAGAGGGACGAGATAGGTTTCTGTTCTATCATAATTGATTTGTCTTCTTTGAACCAAATAGCTCAAATCACATATTTTATTGTCTTAGTTAGACACACTATTTTGCTATACTTCAAAGAAAATTGTAATTCATGTATTCAGAGTGTACCATTTGTTACAAATGAATCGCTACTGTTATTATTATTATTATTGTTATTATGTTGCATATCGCTGGTCCACATTATATACACAAATAGCCATCGAATGAATCATAAAGGTAGGACATAATGTCTCCTGAATGAATGAAAATAAAATCCTGAATGAAAATAAAAATTTATTAAAAAAATATTATTTACAAATATTAAGTAAAAACATGCTAAAACATTCTTCTTTATTCATTAATTTAATCCAAATCTTTATTATTACCATAAATATTATTATTTTTATTTTGTTGCACATCGATGGTCCTCGTGTCCCAACAGCCCACCAATGGGTCATAAAGGGAGGGCATAGATATACACAAACAGCCATCGAATGAATCATACCTGGAGGACATAGTCTTTGTGAAGATTATCCTGAATGAAAATTAAAATTCATTAAAAATATAGTCTGCACAATATTTAAGTAAAAACATGCAAAAACATTTTTCTTTATTCGTGAATCTCCACCGTAATTATTATTATTATTATTTTGCTGCACATCAGTGACCCTCATTGTCCCAATTATATACACGAACAGCCCCCCAATGGGTCACAAAGGGAGGGCATAGATATACACAAACAGCCATCGAATGAATCATACCTGGAGGACATAGTCTTTGTGAAGATTTTCCTGAATGAAAATGAAAATTCATTAAAAATATACTATGTACAATATTTAAGTAAAAACATGCAAAAACATTTTTCTTTATTCATGAATCTCCATCGTTAATATTATTATTATTATTTTGCTGCACATCAATGACCCTCATTGTCCCAATTATATACACGAACAGCCCCCAATGGGTCACAAAGGGAGGGCATAGATATACACAAACAGCCATCGAATGAATCATACCTGGAGGACATAGTCTTTGTGAAGATTTTCCTGAATGAAAATGAAAATTCATTAAAAATATACTATGTACAATATTTAAGTAAAAACATGCAAAAACATTTTTCTTTATTCGTGAATCTCCACAGTAATTATTATTATTATTATTTTGCTGCACATCAATGACCCTCATTGTCCCAATTATATACACGAACAGCCCCCAAATGGGTCATAAAGGGACGGCATAGATATACACAAACAGCCATCGAATGAATCATACCTGGAGGACATAGTCTTTGTGAAGATTTTCCTGAATGAAAATGAAAATTCATTAAAAATATACTATGTACAATATTTAAGTAAAAAACATGCAAAAACATTTTTCTTTATTCGTGAATCTCCACAGTAATTATTATTATTATTATTTTGCTGCACATCAATGACCCTCATTGTCCCAATTATATACACGAACAGCCCCCAATGGGTCATAAAGGGACGGCATAGATATACACAAACAGCCATCGAATGAATCATACCTGGAGGACATAGTCTTTGTGAAGATTTTCCTGAATGAAAATGAAAATTCATTAAAAATATACTATGTACAATATTTAAGTAAAAACATGCAAAAACATTTTTCTTTATTCATGAATCTCCATCGTTAATATTATTATTATTATTTTGCTGCACATCAATGACCCTCATTGTCCCAATTATATACATGAACAGCCCCCCAATGGGTCCTAAAGGGAGGGCATAGATATACACAAACAGTCATCGAATGAATCATACCTGGAGGACATAGTCTTTGTGAAGATTTTCCTGAATGAAAATGAAAATTCATTAAAAATATATTATGTACAATATTTAAGTAAAAACATGCAAAAACATTTTTCTTTTTTCGTGAATCTCCACAGTAATTATTATTATTATAATTTTGCTGCACATCAATGATCCTCATTGTCCTAATTATATACACGAACCACCAATGGGTCATAACCTTCGTAGAGATTATTCTGAATGAAAATGAAAATTCATTAGAAATTCTTTATTCATGAATCTCTACTATTATTATTATTATTATTCTTTTGAAGCGCATCGATAACTCTCATGTCCCAATTATATACACGAACATGGTAGGACATAGCCTTCATGGAGATTATCCTGAATAAAAATAAAAATTTATTAAAAATATTGTATGTACAAATATTAAGTAAAAACATGCTGAAACTTTTTTGTGGCTCATAATTATGCTGCTACATCGTAAAAGAGGCCATTGGTAAGTAATAAGCTATTTTTCTGAACTATAATAGTTGGGTTCCTGTGGTAATGGTCAAATGGTAGCTCCTGTCTCAATGCCTGGAATTGGTACAATAAATACATAAGGCGGAATATCTCTGAACTAGTGTCAACGAAGAGAGGAAAAAGCTGCAAATCCTCTATATACTAACCCTGGAGATATTCGTCCAATATTGTGATGGCAAAATGTGTAAACAATGTAGCAGATCTGCCTTGATAATTCAGAATTGACTATATGTCTGCTATTATAGCGATGAATGATTTAGGTTAAATGCCTGGCATTCATAAACAATAACAACAACATTATGAAAGAAAGCAAAATATTTTCTTGCATAGAATCGATATTGAATAAAATTATAAGCAGTTTATATCTGTCAAAAAAACTTTTCCCAAACAGTTCCCTTCAAAAAAAACTTTTTACTGAGAGCTGAATGCATTAAAAAAAAGTTACAAACGGAAAAAATATTTAAACCGCAGATGAATAAAACTAGTTGTTAATTTCGAATTTTTACTTTCACTTGCTAAGAGTAATGAAATTTCATCAGTATTGCGAGCACTTCAAACTATTTTACACTAGAATGGATAATACAGGAAGTTTCGCAATGATTACTACTGTGAGTACTAGTTTGCCCAAATATAGGAAATAATGCAATAAAGCATCTTTCTATAGATTAAATTGACTTTATTTTATATTGTGGTCTCGTTTCCTAACTTACACAATAATTGCACATTTTATGTAATTGTATAAATTAACTAGCATAGAAACTTAAAAAAAATTCACAAAAACAAAAGATTTGAATAACCTTTTTTGTCATATTTATATTTCACGATAATTAATTGGTGAATAAATAATTTAAATATTGAACTTAACCTTTTGTTAGATAGATATATAGATATACATATACATTTTTTTATTTCCAATGGCAGGCTACAATAAGAAATAAAAATGAAAAGAACACAAGGAATTTGAAAACAACATCGAGAATCGAAGGAAATCACATAGTGACATGTTTAGCTCATAAGGGCCCTAGCCTCCCATTAACTACCATACACAGTAGAGGAAGCAAGTACAGGGCAGACAGGAAGGTGGGATGAATCCATGCCCTTTCCAAGACTGCATAGCATGCAATTTGGGCTTTCAAATAATTGTAACTCCCGTAGCATACTATTCGGCAGGGGACTCATTTCCAAAATTGTAGATCATTTAGCCGATAAAGCTTTGCCCGAGGTGCAGCAACCTGGAGGTAGCTATATACATACATATTAGTGGGTCTCGTGTCCACTTATGTATACTACGAATATCAGTGCTACTGCTAAGAATGACTAGCTATTGCAATTTAGCTATCCATTACAAGTTTCAAAGGGCAGTCCTCCTTTCAGATTCTCAAGCAGCCCTTCAATCAATTAGCTCTTTTGAACACCCATTGACACCTGAGATTTTGCAATGTCAAGAATTGTTGAGAGCTCTCACTTTAAAAGGGAAACGAATCGTTCTTCTGTGGGCGCCTGGTCGTTGTGGTCTTTGGGGCAATGAAGAAGCGGACTCCCTTGCAAAAAGTGGTGCCAGATTACTACAAACATCCTTGTTGGAGGATTAAACTGTTTTTAAAACATTTATTTACATCTTATTTCTTGCAGGATTTTCAGATTCATACAGCTCTAAAAAATTGGAGGGTAAGCCCTTCTCTTGTTTATGATAAACCAAGACACAAAGTAGTGGCCTTCTTTCGCCTGTATATTGGTCACAATTACCTTGCCACTCATTTGCACCACAGACATTTCAACCTATCCTATTTGCCCAATTTGTGACTCTGGAGAAGTAGTAGATAAGAACCATCTACCCCGATGTACGGCTCTTTGTGCACCTACAAAGGAATCGAGGGAATCAAAATCGTTCGTTAGGCAATTACTTTAGTCTTCTTTTTATTCTTAATTCTTGATAGTCTATTGTTCTTAGTGCTATTGTTCTATGTAACTTTTTGCCTAGCCATTGGAAATAAAATTTTATTTAATAAATTGAATCACATGTTACCCTAAGCAATAAAAAGGATTTTACGACTAGCTTTATTGTTTTTTTCTAAAGTGACTACTCCATTACAATGAGGATTATTGTACTTTTTTTAATCAATGCTCTCACTTTCTAATTTTTTTTCTTTACACTTTTTATCACTCTTATTTGACATTAAACATTCCATAAGAAAATCTTTACCACCCAAGCATGTTCTATTGGGTCATTTTTAATTTACTTCGGGAAATAAGAAGAACATCAGCTTCTTTTAAAAAACATATCAATTATCTAAATGAAAAAAAATGTTCTTATTAAAAAATATATATATTGATTAAAGATCAATACTTGTCAGACATGCAAAATAAACTTAAAAAATTTTTAAAGTTCGTAGATTACTATCTTGTAGAACATATTTATTAAATTTGAAGAATTATTTTTAAAAAATTGCCTGTCATAATTAATCAGGAAACTGCAATTTTTATACAGTTTAAATATGAAATAAAAATGCATTGTAAGTGTTATTATGCTTATGCATAAAGATTTAATTCCTGTCATAAAATGTCTCTAAGAAAAAAAGAATCGAAATGAAAAATATTTCAATAAGGCTCTTATTAAAAAGCTTTCTTTCTTCTGATGTTATTCATAATATTGTTTTTAAAATACGATTAAATATGTTTCAAAGAGTAAAAAAAAATACACTATAAAAATTATTAAAGTAAATATATTTCCTTAAGTAATTAAAAAATTAGTAAGCATTATAAAAATAAAAAAATATTAGTTTGATTATGTTTCTTTAAGTAATAAACTACTGTATATCAAAGAAAAGATAAGTTCTAGCAGGTAATTGAATAATATTGAAATATGTAACAAGGTATAGATATATATATACACTCAAGAGCCAAAACATTATGAAAACCCCTACATTTTGCAATGAACTCGCCTGGATGACGTGGAAGGCACGTGATCAGGTGGAAGTGGTATTTTAACTGGTATTAAGTGGTGGTATTAATCCATGCCAAGGCGGGTTGAAGCTGTGTTGCGCGCCAAAGGTGGGTCAACTCGTTATACTCATTAAACATTATGACAGGTGGTCATAATGTTTTGGCTCTTGAGTGTATATTAGAGAGATGCAGAGTTGTGAAGTTTTGATGATTCTACCTCTTGTAATTTGTAGTATATAAATATATATATAAGGTAATTAAATAATTGTTTGATAGACATTGAGGGATGGTATAGCTCAATAAAACATAATTTTTTTTGTTTGCACAGACATATTTGGTTGGAAGTGAGGGACGGACACAAAAAAATGAGACATGAATAGAAATGCAGCGTTTATTTGCAAAGTGCTTCTTTGATTCAATGTTTATACTAATTGTTCAACCAATAATAATACTTGCTTAGTAGCGTCAAAATAACTTGATTGATTTGTGGAACAGTTCCAAAGATGCCAGGATTTTCGCTTTCGCTTGCAACCGCAATGGATAGTCGAGCAGCGAGGTCCTCAATTGAGTCAACTGGAGTCTCATAAATTAAAACACAATTGCAAAAACAGAGCTAGATTAAATAAAGACTGTTGATTGGACCAGACAGAGGATATGAAACTCGTCACGTGACGGGTATCAGTTGACGCATTGTGCCCCTAGCTGTTGCGAGAAATTTGTTTAAAAATGTGTTCATGTTGTTGTTGTTTCTTACCCACTTGGCTGGCCAAGCCAACGAGCCCATACGTACTCATGATTGAAGGGGAAGGAAGCAGCTTCTGTTGTGATGGAGCACCCGTAGGTAGAAGTCTGACTTTGGCTCTGTGACGCTCTTACAGTCATGGGAGACCGGGACCTACGGCTTAAAGTGGATTCCGAACCACTACAAACATCCATGGCACCGCCGGGATTCGAACCCGAAACCTGTGGCACCGAGCGCCAGACACTCGGCCATTCAGGTCCCAAATTTGCCAACGGCACGCAGTGTTCCCAGGTGGTTACAGCGCCCAATGATGCTTGACTTCGGTGATCCAACGAGTACCGGTATATTCAGCATGGTACGGCCGTTGGCAAATGTGTTCATTCCTCAGCATATCACTTCCGCTCATACATTCCTATACAAAAAAATGTATGTCTCAGTAAGATGTATCACCCCTCAAAGTTTATCGCATGACCATTGAATCACCCTGTTTATTGCATGTAGTCAAGCTGCTGCTAATTGTAGTCGAAAAAAATTAACTAAATGTCTCTAGCAGATAATGAAAAGTTTGTCATTTTACTTTAGTTTAGGAGTTCAGCACTAATTTTGAAGAATTCAAGATTAGGGCTCCAATTCTGGGGGGCCACAGCGGACAGAAAAGCAGTATGTCCTAAGAGTGAGAAATTGCGTAGGAGTCTATAAGTCATAAAAAAAAAAATCAAGCGAAGAATTAGAGAGGCCACAGACAGAATTGTTGAGGCAGAGGTTAATTACAGAAAGGGTAGAAGCTGAAATTATAAGAAATATTGGAGTGAGATCGGGGAACGTCGGAGACCACAAAAATGAGAAATAAACGGATGTGATGCGGAAGTCAATTCTGTCACCAAACTGCTGTGTTAAGAAATGTTTGACAGAAGACCTCACGTATTGGGGAGCTCCATATTGCATTCACATGATATCAGATAGAGCATTTAGCTGTAGCGATACCTGAAAGGATATGTATTTGCACACTGCATCTGCTTTGAGAAATACCATCAGACATCAGATCCAACGGATTCTTCTTTCTATGGTTCATTTTTCTAGTGCTATCCACCATGTGCCGCGTGCAACGTGTTATCGTGTGTGAAGAAGGTCACATGGAAAATTTATGAACACACATTAAAATGTTTTGCTTTCTGTTTCTTTTCTGTAATTGCTAGTTGTTTTCGATTTCTAGTCTGTTTAGCGCTGCCGATTTTCTTGCTGCAGATATCGTTCCAACTCTATTCATGGTTTTACGCTATGGATATCACATTTCTATAAAAAAAAAATACACGTTACTCTTTGAAATTTTCAAAATCATGTCACTATAACAATAACTGTTAGAGTTTAACTATTCGTTTTTCAAAGGATTCTTGAGCGTATATCTCAAAATACCTTAAACTAAAATTTCATTCAGTTCCTGTGAATGGTATGATAACCAGAAACTCTATCAAAATAGTTTTTCTTATAATCATCCTGCATATAATAAAAAGATGAAGAGTAAACAATACGATGTGTATATAAAATTACTTGAATTAATGTTTTAGTATTTGATTCGCTCCATGAAGTAATTAAGCACGAAATTTATAAGTAAAATGCTTTTTAATTATCGATTTTTATAATCATGCCTAAAATTGCTTCCCGTCACATATGTAACAAAACAAATAAATTTATCATTTTAATTGAATTACTTAGTCACAACCACATTTACTTTATTTAGCGCAATTTAAAAAAGCAACATATATACCTTTTAATAAATATCCTATAAATTAAACAGAATTGCGTAGATAGGAATACCATATTAGGGGATATATGAAGCGATTATATTAGGAAATATTTAGGGATCCCATATAGGACTACCTAGCTGTCGATAAATGATCTGATTTTCTAGATTGCAATAAAATAGAAAAAAAAACAATAAAATATTTTTTTAATACGTAAATCTTTGCATTTTTAATTAAAACAAAGCTGAATAATTTCGCCTGTTTTAATCTGTCATCAAAATCTGAATTTCTTAAAAATAATTAACGATTTTATACTTTACAGTAAAATGCACATTTCATCAAGGGAAGAGTATCTAGGGGGCCATGGTGTCTGATTTCAGAGCATAACAATTTCATGAAAAAGATAATATTTTCAAAGTAGGGAAAAGTAAAAATACTTTGAAAAAAATATGACAACACACAAGTACAAATCAAACAAGTTCTGAACCAACACGAACTAACATAACCCACAAATCAGTATTTACCTTTGATGAATTAAAGTAATATTTTGTATTTTTTGTTGATCAAAAAATAGTTATGCAACGTTTTGGAACCTTGAACTTTGTTTTATTACGAATTGCATTGATTAAATGCATGAACGGTTCCAAGACAGCAGAAAAAAATCTGGCAATACTTGACGCTGAAATTAAATATGAAGTATTCATAATCATTCCAAGCTTCTTAATATTTTTTTTTTTTTTTGCGATTATTTCGCAAACTGTAGTTCAGGGGGTGTTTAACCTTTTAAGCAGTATTTGAAGAAAAAAAATGTTGTCAGGAAATGCTGTCATTTTTAAAAGAAAATTAATAAAATGAAATTTGTGGAGTATAACTATAAAAAAAGTAAAAATTGTCGTAACATAATAATTTTAAAATTATTTTCAACAAAAATTTTTTTTAACAAATCATTGTGTATGTAGTAAAGATTTAATCACAAAATGCTAAAATATTTATGAAAATAAGAAAGGAAATATATAGATGTCTTTGAAAAAAATTAAATAATAAAATAAAATATTAAAATAAATAAACATTTTTTATTAGTATGATACTTAAAGTCGTAAAAGCTAATTAAATTACATCAGGTTCCATTTAATAAATTCTATTCTCGAAAAATTTCCCGAGAGTTTCAGTTAATATAATGCAGTTAATTTACTTTAAATTATTTTTCTATATTAAAATAGCTGCTTGAATGTGCGAATATTTATAAAAATTATGTGAAGTGCAAAGTATAATTTAAAAAAATAATTAATGTGAAAGTATAATTAAAAATATAATAATTAAAATATAATTAATGTGAAGTATAAAGTTTTGCAGATATATGTTTCTTGCAATTTTAACAAAAAACATATATAATAAATAGACCTTACGAAATGATACTGAATTGAGTTAGGGCATCTCAAAATTACAACTTATATTTTTAAAAAATTGCGTAATTATTAAAAATTGTAATGATTTGTGTTTTGAGATACTGGAGGTTCAGGTTTTTGAACTAACATTTTTATTTACACTCAGAAACACAACCGCATACAACTAGTTAATTTTAACACACATTTAAAATTTAAAAAAAATTCGGCAAAGGCGCAGGATTTCGTAAAATATACGACTTTCTCGGTGAGAGTCTGTAGGTCATGTTTAAAATAGTAAACAGTAAATGAAAATAGTCTGTAGTAAATGTTTCTCCTGAATGTCACAAGAGTCGTCCTTGCCAGCGTGTCAGAGAAAGGATGGTTTCAAAATAAAATTATAAGCGTATAAAATTCTTATTTTTATATATTAAATCGTTAAAATGGTTGTTGTTGTTGCGTATCCCTGAATAGTACAAGAAAATTAAATATCATGGTGTTCCCGAATAATGCTGGTATGTCGATTGCCAGCTTGGAGTATACATCCTCTTCCGAAGGATGGTCCCGACAATGCATAGTGGCTGCAGAAGCTAGGCAAACAAAGACATGATGAGGCATAAGCTAGAAATCAAGGCAGTTGTCACATTTTTTGTATTTTTTTAACTTTCTTTTACAATATAATGCAATGGACAACATTATGTGGTGCAATGCTGGCTATGAGTAGAACATTTTTACTATAGAAGAGTATTTTACGTACAAACACAATATTTGTTTTTTTTTTATTATTATTATTAGTTCATATATATATTGATAAGGATTGCATCACATTACCATGTGTAGAATTCTTTCTGTTGGTTTCTTTAATTAATTTGGCATTTTTCGTTCTACTTAAATATGTAACAATAAATAAGCAACTCAAGTGCTGAAGTTAAAATGCTCAAAAATCTTCGATTTGCACTTTAATTGTTTAGGATCTTAAAATTGTATAAATAAATTTATTCACTTTAGTGAAAAAAGTTTTTTATCGAAGAATCGATGAACCCAGAAAAGAATGAAGAAATAATTCCGGAGAAGCAATGAGCATGGATAAAAAAAACAAATCTATTGATCATTATTTTGAATGAATTGAATATACCGTGAATTAAATTTTAGCATTTCCTTCTCATTTGTTGTTGTTGTTTCTGATCTCCGATATGGTCTAGCTATTAGACGAAATCCATAAGTCCATAAACCTTTAAAAAGTCCACGAATGGAAGAGGTTCAGAAAAATTCTCGTCCAATGTAAAATCAAGACAGTTTAAAATATGAACAAGCTAAACTTTGAGCACTCCTAAACTTGGTGCAGAGCCCAAAAATCTTCTTTCCTTGTTCATAGGTGATAAGAGTCCACTTGTCCTTCTCTTATAGATGCATTCAGTCAATTACAGATGTATGTGTGTTCTTTGTCAGAAATAATAATTATTTTTATGCCATATAACTATTACAGCATAACTAGAAAAATTGCTTCCACTCATCAATATATTGATATCATTCTGAGCTGTTAACAGTAGCTGCAGAGTAGTCCTAAGCCAGCGACTAGTCGTGCAATATACAGTAGGCGCCTTTAAACTGGCATTCGATGACTCTGCACTTCTTACAATCTGGCACTGATTGAGGCTTCTGCTTTCGGATTTTCTCGTGTGTATTCGGGCTTTTGTGGACCTTCATTGCCAGGTTTTTTGACTAGCATTTTTTATTTCAGTATAGTGTAGATAGAACTCATAAATCTGCTTCAAGTTATAAGCGTGTGAATAATTTTTTACTGATTTTAGAAGATATTTGAATCACTGTAGCAATGTGATATCAGATACTTTTTAAACAGTTAGACAAGTTCATATGTATTTCATACTGCTATAGAGTAGCTTGCCACAACTTCTTTTAATCATACTTCTTTTAATCTTAATTTTATACTGTGTTTCGTATCAATACAAGAATACTTCATTAAATTAATGTTCCATGCATGAATTTGACTTTGTAGTTGCTACACAGACAAAATATTTTGTTCGACATTTATATCGTCTACACGATTCAGAATGTGTACTGCACACAATAAACATGCTCATGTTTTAATCGTTTAAATGCTTATCTAGAGGGATTTATCTTTAGCATCCCCATTAAAACTCGATAATCCGGCACGGCCGTAGTCCCGAATGTGCCGGATGAAAAAGCTCTTACTGTATGTACTCAGGTGTCTATCAGGTAACACATCAGGTGTAACTATCGGACTGTTTGGTTTGTTTGTTTAAAACTATTTTGGGTTTTTCTAATCAGTTCACACTATTTTGTTTATATTTTTTATCAATAGAAACCATTTTTTTTATCAGTTTAAAGAATTTGGTTACACCTGAGCCGCATCAAACTATTTGGTTTCTGTTAAAAATATTTTAGTTTTTTTTATCAATTAAAATTATTCTGGAATTTATCTACTATTTGGTAAACCATCGTTGTTACAGTCCAACCACCAGATCGAGAATTGCCCTACACTATTTGGTTACAAACTTCCGCTATCTTACATACGCATATTATTGTATAACGGGTTATTCAATTCCTCTATTAGCTCACACTCTCCCTATATATATTTTGTTCAAATTTTCAATTGTTCAAGTATTTCAAATATCATGAAATACTTTTTATTCAACCACTCAAGTTCAAATACATTTTTTTTAACTTGTAGTGGGTGACACTGGATGTTAATACAGTTTTTTCAAATATTAATTCAGTAATTAAATTTAATGAATTAATTATATATTTTTTTAGATTTAAGTTGCATGTATCTACCAATAGATGGAGTCAGATAAACTTAAAAAAAAGAATGAAAATTATTTATAAAGGACTTTCTGCAATATAGAGAAAAAAAAGTAGGAATTGACTTTACATTTTTTTTTATATTACTTGTTTTTAACTTTAAAATGTGTCAAACATAATTAACACTTTAATTCATAAAAACAGCATAAGCACCGAAAAGCATCATTAATAATCGGATAATTATCAACATAACAGCAAACAGCATTACGTATTAAACTTTAAATCTGGTGAGGTAGTGGTTCTCAAACTTTTGAGGTCTGGGCGCATTTAATATCTTACAAATATTTGTAGGCTGACTACATACAAATTTTTGAGAAATATGTTGTAATATTAAAGACAAATATTACAGAAAAATAATGCGATAAAAAATAAAACGCAACTTAATTTTTTGTTCTTGTGTTTATGAGAAACACGAGACTGAAGTGTACTAGCGATTTCTTTTATATTTAGGAAAATATTTGAAAGGCAAAATTTCATTTTCTTGTCAACACGTTGGAGATTTCTTTGTTTTTAATTGGGGTGCAACTATAAAATCCTAATTGGCAAAAATTGATACATAATTAATATAAATTAACATAAATATGATATGGAAAACTGTAATAAGATTTTCAAAGCACACATTGACACATTCTTCTTTTCTAAGAATTCATAAGATTTCAAGAAATAATTCCTTATGTTTAATCCTCAATCTATGATCAGTGTACATAACTACTAGTCCTGCTTCTTCAGATAATATTAGATGATCAATTCCACTATATTAATTTTTATTTATTATTTAAAGATTGAAGAGTCTCATAGGCTGCAATGGAAATTCTTTTAACATCGAAAATCACATAGATGTTAAAGCTTCTAGTAAACAACTATGGAAGCTACCTCTCCTGGTTTCTCAGAAGCATTCTTTGAAGCATTAACGCTGTTTGGCATTTTTATGTGAATAAAAAAAATTCGGAAAGATTAGTTGTTTATAATGACATTTCTGTTTGGAAAAGAAAACTAACAAGAAAAAGTGTAACTATATTTATTTTTATATCTGGACATATATTTCTCTGGAATACCACAAGTTGGACATATATTTCTCTGGAATACCACAAGTTGGACATATATTTCTCTGGTATACCGCAGGGTGGACATAAGTATATTTTTCTGGTATACTACAGGGTAGATATATATTTTCCTGTATACCACAGGGTGGACATATATTTCTCTGGTATACCACTTTGAGAATCACTGCGCTAGAGTGTTAATTTTGTTTTTTAATTTTCTAACACTTCGAAAATGTAGCGTAATACTTATAAAACTGTGAATTAATAATATAGGAATGTAGATATTCATTATATTGTAATGAACTGGAAAATGACGTCACCTCATGATGTCACTTTTTCTGGATTTCGTGTGGACTTACTATGTGCCATTTGTCATTTGTCATATTTCTTTTTCATGTATCTTTTCTGGATGACTTCATGAGGTAATAAATTTGTCTTGTAAATAAGGTAAGAAAGGGAATTTCCAAACTGATAGTAAGATCGATATGTAACAGCATGGAAGTAACAAGCTCGGCAAGAGTATTAGTCACAGGAAGGTGTTTGTGATTCATAACTCGAAGTCCTTAAGGGACAACCTTATCATTGTAATCTGACCACATGGAAAAAGAAAAGAAACACCTGCTAACCAGTCAACCTCCAACAAAAAGCATTGTGCAACATTTCTAGTTTCTACATTGTAAAACGGCAAACCCCAAAGTAGTTTCTCATTTTTTCCCCTATTTCTATTTTGATTATTACAATAATTTATGTATTTCTCTCTTTTTTTTAAGAAAATCTTTAAGTAAAGGGACTTTTCCCTTTTTTTATTCCCCACAATCAATAAAATTATACAAATATTAATTTAAAAAAATATTATTAATAATAAACCCTTTAACAGGTGTCTTTCATAAAAAAAAGTTTTTAAATAAATATTAATATAATAATTTTTAATAATAATAATTTTCATGAAAATTATTATTATTACAATAATTTCTCTTTTTTAAGAAAATTTTAGTTAAAGCAATTTTTCCCTTTTTTTTTATTCCCCACCTTTTTAATTCCCCACATTCAAATATTAATTAAAAAAAATATCATTAATAATAAATCTTTTAACAGGTGTCTTTCATAAAAAAATGTTTTAAATAAATAATCATATAAAAATTTTTTAATAATAATATTCATAAAAATTAAAATTTGATAATTTAAGAATAACATTTAATAAATTTTCATTAAATAGTCTGTCATAAATTTCTTCGTCTTCATATAATCTAATTTAATCTAAAATTACGTGTCATTAATTACAAAAGTGAAATTAGATATAAAGTAATCTAAAAAATTGTTAAAGAAAAAAACAATTTTGAATGGATATCAGCTTAATCCCCTTTCTAATTACATGAATTTAATATATGATTTACTTGACTACATATCGAAATTGCCTTTCTTTACAAAAAAAGGAAAGTTTTGTGCATATATAATACAGAAATTTAAGCTAGCGTTTAAAATGGAAAAAAAAAAAAAAGAGGTTAACTGAAAAATAATTACACAAAAACACTTGTATAAAATATAAACGCAAATATATTTTCATTTGTATCAATTGAACATTTATAAAATTTCTGCTCGATTTAATTTTAAAAAAATGTGAAGATCCAATTACAAGTTTAAGAAATGCATCCTAAATGCATCCTAAATGCTTTAATATTATTTTATTTACTATATAATAACATATATAATGTTAAAAAATATATAGTATAACATATAATAATATATTAGAATAATCCAACATTTAAAATTCTTCTAGATTAAAAACTGAATATTGATTAAAAGAAATAACAGGTTACATTTATCTTGATTTTTTAAATATTAAGGTGGAAAAATAAAAATGTATTCTATTACTGAAATCAAAATAACAGATAATTAAACTAACAGTAAATTTTTAAAAAATGTAACTTAATTGTACTACATTATTAAAATGATTACAATACAATATTGAGGATAATTCGTTTTGGCCAATTTGCCATAATTAAAATAATTACAGTGCTTTGTTATGGATGGTTTGTTCTCTTTAAACTGTACAATTTTGAAAAAAAATTAGTTTGAACTTTAATTAAATTAGCTGGAACTCTAGTTAATACCTTAGATATATTAATTTATTAAATATCTCAATGTATGAAAATTAATTGTCTCAAATTAAATATCACAATGCATGAAAATTTAATGTTTGAAATTAAATACATCACTGTATGAAAATTAATTGTCTCAAATTAAATACATCAATGTCTGAAAATTAAATGTTTTAAATTGAATATCTCAATGCAGGAAAATTAAATATTCAAATTAAATAGTCCAATGTAAGGAAATTAATTGTCTCAAATTAAAAATCTCAATGTATGAAAATTAAATGTCTCAAATCAAATAGCTCAATGTATGAAAATTGTCACATTTTAATTATCTCAATGTATGAAATTAAATGTCTGAAATTAAATACATCAATATAAGAAAATTAAATGTCTCAAATTAAATATCTCGATGTATGAAAATTGAATGTCTTAAATTAAATATCTCAATGTATGAAAAATTAAATGTATCAAATTAAATATCTCAATGTGTGAAAAATGTCTCAAATTAAGTATCCCAATGCATGAAAATTAATTGTCTCAAATATCACAATGTATGAAAATTAAATGTCTCGAATTAAATATCTCAATGTATGAAAATTAATAGTCTAAAATTAAATAGCTCAATGTATGAAAATGTAATGTCTCAAATTAAATACATCAATGTGTGAAGATTTAATATCAATTAAATACATCAAGGTGTGAAAATTAAATGTTTCAAATTAAATATCTCAGTATGTGAAAATTAAATGTCTCAAATTAAATATCTCATTTTAATTATATCAATGTATGAAATTAAATGTCTCAAATTAAATATTCCAATGTATAAAAATTAATTGTCACAAATTAAATATCTCAGTGTATGAAAATTATGTCATATTAATTATAGTGTATAAAATTAAATGTCTCAAATTAAATATCTCAATGTATGAAAAATATCTCATTTTAATTATATCAATGTATGAAATTAAATGTCTCAAATTAAATATTCAATGTATAAAAATTAATTGTCACAAATTAAATATCTCAGTGTATGAAAATTATGTCATATTAATTATAGTGTATGAAATTAAATGTCTCAAATTAAATATCTCAATGTATGAAAAATATCTCATTTTAATTATATCAATGTATGAAATTAAATGTCTCAAATTAAATATTCCAATGTATAAAAATTAATTGTCACAAATTAAATATCTCAGTGTATGAAAATTATGTCATATTAATTATAGTGTATGAAATTAAATGTCTCAAATTAAATATCTCAATGTATGAAAAATATCTCATTTTAATTATATCAATGTATAAAATTAAATGTCTCAAATTAAATATCCCAATGTATAAAAATTAATTGTCTCAAATTAAATATCTCAGTGTATGAAAATTATGTCATATTAATTATAGTGTATGAAATTAAGTGTCTCAAATTAAATATCCCAATGTATAAAAATTGTCTCAAATTAAATATCTCAATGTATGAATATTAAATGACTCAAAGAGACTTTACCATTTTAATTGTTTTGTTATGTTTATTAAATGGTTCAATTTTTCAAAAAAAAAAAAAAAAAAAAATGAATTATATATGATATTAGTTAGATTTAGTTATCATCCTTCCATATTTTTAATAGCACAATCTATAGAATATCTCATAAAATGTTTAGTTTTGTTAAACACTTTTAATCGATTCAAACTTTAAAAAACAATGTAAAGACATCTCAATGTATTAAATATCTTACTGTATAAACATATGGACTTGCCGATGTAAAATAAAAAGGCTTGTAAATAAAATTTATTTTTCAGCTAATATCTGACAGTCATTAAAAATGTGATAACCATCACCTCGATGTTTTGTTTGGTACTTTTCTTCGTACCTTTTTATGATTGATTGGCCAATAAAATTGTTGAGTTATAAGCAAGATCACATTTCAGAGCTATCACAAGGGAATGAACAGGTCACCAGCTATTTGATACTAATACAATATAAAAGAAAAATAATACTATTTTTAATTTATAATTACCTAGCTCAAATTTCGACAATCTATTGAATTTCTTTAAAGGAATTATTTGATACTTCTTTCATTACAAATTAGAATAATATTAATGGCGTTAATTTAAAAAAAAAAAATTATAATAAGGTTTAATTTACAAATAACTACTTTGACTGGTATATAAACATTTCTTAGACACAAAACAAAATTAATAAATGAGGTAACTCTAGTGCAGAAAGCGAAAAACAATGCAGCCAAGTGAATCATTTTAGTAATGATTTAGTACTTAATTGTAAATATAATCTATCTTATTTACAATTGTTGATTGGAATTATATGTAAAGTGTGACCAAATACGATTAATGAGAGAAAAAAAAAAAAAAAAAGGATACTTTATAAC
Source organism: Caerostris darwini (assembly GCA_021605075.1). Taxonomy (NCBI): domain Eukaryota; kingdom Metazoa; phylum Arthropoda; class Arachnida; order Araneae; family Araneidae; genus Caerostris; species Caerostris darwini. Next base: position 482,286 of record BPLQ01015713.1, on the reverse strand, counting down.
AAAGTTATAAAATTGTTAGCCAATTTGTATGTTTTTAGACATTTATTATTTTTTTTTCTGTGAATTTGTTTAAATAGGATCCCAAAATTTATCAAAATAGATTAGTTTATTGCGTTTATTGAACATTTATTGATAGCTAATTTGAATATTGCTAGATATTTATCGTTATTTTTCTGGGAATTTGTTTAAATATCGTCACAAGATTGATAAAAATAGATTAATTTGGATTTATTTAATATAATATTTATTAATAGTTGATCTTAATGTTTTTAGATATTTATCCTTATTTTTTCTGTGAATTTGTTTAAATATCGTCATAAGAGTGATGAAAATTGAATGGTTGATGCTTTTATTGAATATTTATTGATGGCCCATTTATATGTTTTTAGATATGTATCATTATTTTTCTTTGAATTTGTTGAAATGTCATCACAAGATTGTTGAAAATAGACTAGTTTCCATTTTTTTAACATAACATTTATAAATAACCAATTTGCATATTTTTAGATATGTATCACTATTTTTTGTTAATTTGCTTAAATATCGTCATAAGATTGATGAAAATAGATTAATTAATTGCATTTAAATTATGTGTAAAATTGTAAGTTAATCATAATTGGATATTTTCATCGTATCATTTTCAATTAAAATTCTGTCATTTAAAACAGTGTTTAAATTTTGTGTATCCAATAAACAATTTCTAATTCGTGTAAATGTTTATTTAATGTAATGTTGCTTATTTAATGTAAATATTTAAAAAAAATCAAACATAAGTTTAGCTTCTGTTTGAAATTTCTACATAAATATAACTTGAAAAGTACTAGGATTTAGACAGTTGCTTGGTAATTGTGAGATTAACATTGAATCATATGTTGATCATTAATGATGTAACGTTATGTAAAAATTTTGTACATAAATTTGTAAAACTGTAATGCAGAAATGATGTAAAAAAAGTGTAAAATTATTATTGATGAATGATTTTACACTATATAGCTCTATAAAGTAAATTAAAAAAAATCATAAAATGTTTTGGTGTAACAGTTTTGTTTCATAATAATAAGAAATTAAATTTCGCAGTTCTTCAAAAATGATTTCAGAAGTAAAAGTAACTCCTAACTACAAATTCGTTTTTTTCATATATAGGCAATTGAAATAAGAGAGTTGAAATATCTTCCACCATACTGCAATATCATATATGTTAGATGCTTTCAGTTTCCTTTTCGTACGATTTATAAATAATGTATTCATAATAATAATAATAATAACTATTTCATTATATCAGACACTTTTACATGATACAGAAATTTTGTTGAGCCTGTCTGGTGAAATATCAACAGTTTTCAGTTAATACAACCCTTAGGGCAAATATAACTGACGTAGATTTTAATTTTCCGCGATATGGCAATATGGCATATGACAACTTTCAGTTTCTGTTTCATATAATTTCATTACCATATCTTTATAACTTAATTATTCATAATGTGACACACGTTCATATGTTACACAGACTTTTGTTGAGAGTATGAAGTGAAATACCAAAACTTTTGTTAGGTAATTTTACCTTTCATTTCATTCACCTTTTGTGGTCAGTATAATTGACGGGGATTTCGAAATCTTTCATTTTATTCGACACTCGTGTACTTCGTTATCTTTTTTTTCCATTGAGTTAGTTAAAAATAAAAATCTTTCTCCCCATGTGGTAAGCATGTTATGTCAATCATAGAGTCTCTGAAACGGAAATTGTAATTCAATTGTAATTGGAAATTATACCTCACTTGATGAGTCTGTTACAGTCGGAAATGCAAGGTCGTATATTGCATCAAACAGATAACAAAGAGTATCCTCAAATGATGCAAGTAAAAGCCAATGTCCCCCAACTTATTAATTTTGTAATATTTCTATGGCTAGGAGTTTGAAACTGTAGGACACTACACCTAAGGTTATCAAATTGAAAAGCATTTCATCAAAGTGAAGACATGGATATGTTAAATAGTATTAACGACTTGATGGTGTAACTTTCATTTATATTATATTACACCATCTGAAGTAAATGAAAAATTATAGAAGTATTATGGAGAAGTACTTATATGAACAAGAATTGTAATAATGAAATTTTAATTTATAGATAAATGCCAATTATAGGACTACTTGGTAAAAATTTATAGGTCTATTTGCCAATGAATTTCAAAATAACTTTTTAATAAATAAAAGATCTTATACTTGTTGCCACATGTCCAACCCTCAGCTTTATTTTTAATTACGATTACTTGTGAAGAAAACAAAATGCCATTTTTACATCAAGTCTACACCTAAGGTAGATAGTTATCAAATTGAAAAGCGTTTCATCAAAGTGAAGGCAGGAACATGTTAAATAGTATTAACGACTTATATCATATAAATGAAAGTTACACCCTCTTAAGTAAATGAAAAATTAAAAAAACATTATGGAGCAATACTTATATAAGCAATTTTGATTATGAACTTTTAATTTATCTATGTTTCAAAAGTCTATTCGCCCATGAATTTCAAAATAACGTTTTAATAAATAAAAGAGCATGTACTTGTTGCCACATGTCCAACCCTCATCTAAATTTATAGAAAAAGAATGCCATTTTCACATCAAGTTTATGTCCGTGTTTTATCGCAGAACATTATTTCGAAACTACTTTGTGGATGTTTTAAATTCAGAACGAAATTCATTACGAAGAATAAAACAATTAAGATAACGATATGAAATTTAATGAAAAAGTTCAGAAAAACCTGTAATGCAAACGACAGATATGGAAACGATAAACCGAAAGTGGAAGAATTGAAGAGAATTTTAAAGAACCACATTTAACACCACCACACATATCTTGCGGAGTTATTTAAAACATTATGTATACGTAAAAAACTTCCCACAATATTGAGAAACATCTGATAGCATTCAGTTTGAAGTGAATATAATTCCTCAAGTAATATTGGCGAGTTTCTGCCTTTATGTAAATTTATGTAAACAGTATGGCTCTCACTTTTAGTATTTACTATGATTCTCTATAGTAAAAGAAGAATTGAACCATAATCATGTGCAATTGCAAATATTTGCTTTCATTTTAATGAAGTCACAAATATATCAAATTTTGGACCACACTGTTTTGTTAAATAATATTTATTTTAAACCAGTAATTATGATCTTTTCAACTATCAATAATTAACCATAATTTTAACTAGTAATTATGAACTTTTAAACTACTAATAGTTAATTATACATAATACTAATATGTACTTTCATTTTAATAAAGTCACAAGTATATCAACTTTTGGACCACACTGCTATGTAAACTAATATTTATTTTAAACTAGTAATTATGAAATTTTAAACTACTAATAATTAATTATACATAATAATAATATGTACTTTCATTTTAATAAAGTTACAAGTATATCAACTTTTGAACCACACTGTTATGCTAACTAATATTTGTTTTAAGCTAGTAATTATGACCTTTTCAATTATCAATAACTAACCATAATTTTGACTACTAATTATGAACTTTTAAACTACTTAATAATTAATTAATATACATTTTTAACAACGAATTCTTAAACTACTTATAATACTGATAGGTAAGAAATTTACGAATTTTTTAGCTAAAAATAATTGTAATTTTGATTCCTTTCAAAACAATGTATTTATTTGGCTCTGAATTTTTTTTTATTCTCGGCTTTTTAAAAATGGAGGTTTTGAACTCAAATATTTAGAAAATTTCATACATTTATAAAATCTACTTAGAACAGCTTCATATTTACATAAAATTTACTTAGAAAGCTTCATATTTGCATAAAATTTATTTAGAAATCTTCATACTTACATAAAACTTACTTAGAAAGCTTCATATTTACATAATAATTACTTAAGAAACTTCGTACTTACATATTCACTTAGAAAACTTCAGAAAACAATTTGGACAAACAATTCTTAAAAACAGGCTATCTATTTCATTGATAGACAATGACATTAAAATATTTAAATATATTTGAAAAAAGAAATTAAATATTTGTATTATTAACTGCAACTAATAATAATTGTATTCTTGGCACTTAAATAAATAATTCTTTTGCAGAAATTCTTTTTGAAGTTAAAAATTCTGCTATTCAAATAAAAACCAAACGTTATATTTCCTATATTTAATGTTAAAAATGTGAAAACAAAAAAAAATCACAAAAATCACAAAAATTTTCCTTTGCTGGGAATGAGGGGCAAAAGATAAAAGGTTTGTGTACCATTTAAAGTGGATGCAATATATGAAGGCAAAATTAATATATTTTGAATAACTGAAAAATTGACAAAAAATGGAATAAATCTTTTTTATAAATACAATTTTAGAAATCTTGAACATCAATATTATTAATAATTATTTTGCTTCAGATTAGTTAGATACCATCAAATTTCTTGATACTTTTTATCTACAATGGATTTAAACTAGCTCAGATAGGTGAAATTTATTTTCTGTTCGATTGCTAGGAAGATATAGATTAAAAATAAATATTTTTAAAGAACTTAAAAAAAAACAGTATGTCATGTTTAGAAATCGATATTTTAACATCTATTAAATTCATGATCAATTTAAATATTTTTTGTGGAGAGAAATTATATTACTTATTTAACTCCCATGTTGATAAATTTAAAATGATAAAACTATTTCTTTTGAAACCTGATATTCTGAAAAAACTTTAATTTCAAGTAAAGTAACTTATATTCGCATATTCTTAAGGAAAAATAATTGATAAAAAATAAATATGTAGCTATAATAATATTTAATTCAATAAATAAAAAAGTATTGAAAAAAGGAAGAAATAAATAATAAGAAATATAAAATTAAAAAGTTTCAATATAAAATATAAAAATAAATATAAAAAAAATAAAAAAGAATAATATAAAATATAAAAATAAAAGTAAAAAAGAATAATATAAAAAATAAAAGTAAAAAAGAATAATATAAAATATAAAATTAATACGTTTATAATATAAAAAATATAAAATTAAAAAGTTTGAAAAGGAGGGGGGTAGAAGTATAGTTTTTTATTAAAATAACATAAAATAAACTGAAATTAAATCAGAAAGATACTTTTTAGTGATAACTTTGGAATATTTTATTTACAGAATAGATTTCTTTTTTAATATTTATTTAATATTTTTTTTTTTTTTTTTTTTTTTTGCAGTTGTTTTCAAAATTTTCTTTTGCCGTTCCTGTAGCGTAAAAATTCCCTGTACCAAATAAAAGAATATCCATTAAAAATATAATACCTAAAAGTAATCACATGAAAGTTTCAATTATCATACTATTAAACTCATCGGACTTTCAAATTATGGAAAGATGTTAAAATATCTGTTTTAAAATCAATTTAAAAAAAGGGTAGACCTTCACTCTAGTCATTTTTAAACCTTAAACAAAGTCAAAATAATCTTTTATAAGAAGACAATTTTTAATCATCAGTCAATCATTAATCAATATCATCAGTTTTAAACTTAATACAAATTACTATCTTCTCAATTTTAAAAATTTTTATTGTAGAAACAACAACATTAAATAGCCGTTATAAACATGCTTTGGGTATAATTTTCTAATAAATAATAATAATTTGCTAATAATAATAAAAATTTTCTAACAAATAATAATAATTTTTAATATGCTTTTGTAAAATAATGCTTTAAAATTTTGCTTTTTATTCTATTGCTAATAACCAATACCAATAACAATCATATACCGAATCATAATTTATGGCAATAAATATATTGCTGCGAAAAGATCTTTAATGAGTTCTTTCACAACGATACATTTATTTGACAGTTGCCGAATACTATTATATTAAATTATACAAAGAAAACAAATGTTTTTAAGACTAAGTCGAATTCAACGAAATTTAATATTTAAACTATATAGGTTTTTTTGTGTTACATTTTTGCTTATTTTTGATGTGTTATTCTTCTTTAAATGTCAATCTACATATTGATAATATCGCAATAAAACTAATTTTTAGCTAATATACATGATAAATGGAAAATGGGCTCTTTTAGTAAAACAACTGCAAAACTAGTAAGAAAATAAAAAATCAAAAGTAAAATGACAAAGAGTAATGTTTTCAGTTTTAAAAAAGTAGGGGAAGGTGGGATTGGAGTTGATAGTATTTATTCAATTCCTTCTATTAGCTCACACTCTCCCTATATATATCTTGTTCAAATTTTCAATCGTTAATAAAATACTTTTAATTCATCCACTCAAGTTCAAATACATTTATTTTTGAACTTGTAGGGAATGACACTTGATGTTAATAGAGGTTTTTCAAATATTAATTCAGTAATTAAATTTAATTAATTAATTTTAGTTTTTTTTAGATTGAAGCTGCATATATCTACCAATAGATGGCGCCAGATAAACTTAAAAAAATGAATGAAAATTATTTATATAGGGCTTTCTGCAATACAGTGAAAAAAAAAATTGGAATTGACTTTAAAAATTTTTTTTTATATTACTTGTTTTTTTACTAAGGGTAAAAGTTCGTATTGAGGTTATGCGTTTGAATCGAGGCAATTTGAATCGAGGCAATTTTGATCGTTTATTTTGTATTAAGATAATAAGTTTAATAACATGTATTTTAATTTCTTATTGCTAAGTTTTAAAATATTATTCTTTTAAAAATTAATTTGTTTCCGGAATAAATATTATGCTTTCAAAATAATTTTTTTTCTCTCCAATATAGCATTAGAGAAAATCAATAATAATTTTAATTTAATAAAATAAATTAATCCAAAGAAAGCTTTCTTTTCTGAAAACGAACAAAATAAATTCTTTCATAGAATATGCACCATGAAAACTTTGTCAAGGTCAAAAGTACAGGAAATCTGAGAATCAAATAACAATGTGTTATTTAATTAACTAAAAATAAGAATAAAAATAAAATTGCCGGTAGATGTTTGGTAGGAATGAATAAAAATAAATAAGAAAGGATAATGAATATTAATGATTTTCTGAAATACAAGTTCATACCTCCTGCAATTGAAACCAGTGTTTATCATAATATCAACATTCTTTATGTATAAAAAAAAATCAAATACGCATACACTGATATTCTATTTAATATCATGATAATTATTCAGAAATCAGCTGATTGAGTTTTTCATAACAACTGATTACGTTTTTGGTTACATTGCAAGTCATTTTTTTTTTTAGAAACTGTTCAAGTCATCCCGTAATTCTTTTATTGATATCTAATTATCACAATTAAAATATTAATTTTATTTTAAAGAATGTTAATCAGCTATAGGAAGTGATAATTTATTAAATTAATATTGCAGAGTGTTATATAATTATAAAATTGTGGTTATTTTTATTTTTATTAATTTGAATTTAAATCTTTTCTAATTGGTTCTCTCTCTCAAACTACATATTCTGCATTTTCTTATACTTTTAATAATGACGAACTATTGATATTTTTATTTTAAAAATTTAGCTATTTTATTTCTATGTTTGATTTTTAATTTATCTAGTACGCAGAAAAACGGAGTAATTCCAGTTGTAAGCATTTTCCACCATGTAAGGATATCTATATTTCTACATGCTGACTCATGCACCAGCTAATCCTGTTGATCTCTTTCAAATGGAAGCCTCTTTGCTACTTTACTTCTACGTTTGATTTTTGATTTATCTAGAACAGGGGTCTCCAAACTTTCCAGCCTTAGGACCATACTGTTTACTCCAGTAAGTACCAAGGGTCAAAACCGTTTTAATTTTTCTGCCATTATCTATAATTTGTAGACTAGACGCAGAGTACGCGCTCTGAGCGAGCATGCGCTTGCTAAATTCGCTGGTTCAATTACTACAATTACTATTGTGTCTATCGATACGACCGTGACACTTGACGGCAAGTGGATACCCCGCGGTTTCATTGGCGTTAATTTAGCTTTTCCGTTCCTGAGGGATTTTCAGGATAAAAATCATATGTTTGATACAGGATATATACCTTCCGAACATCGATATACATACATAAGCGATACTCTTTACCCCAACATAACTACCGAGGGTAACCGCGGGATGTTCACTAGTTTATAATGTTCGTGGGATTCATTCATTTTTGTTAGTTGTTATGCTTAAGTTAAATTTTCTGTGTATTATGATTGTCATTAAGCTTTACCCAGCAAGTCAATAAAACCGAGTTATTATCATTCTGTAAGGTAAGTGGTGAGTAAATTTTGTGTTTCAAAATGTAAGTATTTTAGGACAATTATACATTGATTGTTCAAACTATATTGTTTAGAAATGAATATTTTATGGATGAATGTTGTTGAGTTTAGATATTCTTGAGTCATTCATACAGGAAAAGAAGAATTCTTTTACCTGAAATTTAAAAATATTTATAATTTTTGTGCTGTATTTGCAATGCAAAAAATCCTGAAGTACTTCATATTCAGATCCCTCAAGAAAGGAAGAAATTGTTCAAAATAAGAAGCTGCAGCAGCAAAATTGAAAATAATTTAACAAATACAAGAATCAAATTGCTGAACGACAAAAACTGCATTGAGAGATAAAAAAAAGAACAAAAAAAGTTAAATAAATATACGATGACAGGGTTTTAAAATATGTTGTCCAGCAAATTCATAAAACCAGAAAAAAATTAATATACTCAGAAGAAAGTATTTATAATATTCCGAGTACAGTTTTATGAAGGAACACGTCCATTATATTATGACTGCGTTATATTTGCACGCTAAATGATAGGAGAAAGTTAAATATAATAAAATAAATTTGAAATAAAATTTACTATATTGTGATACTTTATGCCTAAAACAGGTTTTTTTTTCAGAAATTTCCTCTTTTTTATGAACTTATCTATCTCTTGCCAATAAATATTTTCTGTTAGAGCTCATGTAACTTAAACACATAATGCTTCAACAGATATTTCCAGGACAATTATAATAAATGATAACCTTCAAATAACCTTCAGATAACATGTAATTTAAAAAACAATTATTCAGAAACATTTTACTCTGTTATTAATACAGTTTGCACTGTTTTTTCTAAGATATCGAAAATATATTTTTGTTCCTATTCTTATTTGTCGAAAAAATGTTTTTAACTCTTCCAAATTCTTCAACAACATTTGAAATTATTTTTGTTTGTCAGACAGATGGAGCAAGTTTTGAATACATTTTCATTTACATATTTCTTTTTATAATTTAATTATGTTGTTATCGTTAATTATGCCGATTAAAACATGTCAAAACTGATGGGAAATTATATCATGCCAACTTCCACTCTCAGAAAAACCCTATCTTTCTATCAAATTCATTTCTACAATCAGTAATTTATTGATTTTTTTCAAGTAGCTCTTACGAATCAATCTATATCATATATTAAAAAAATCTTTCAATATATTCTGGTGACATAAGATTGATATCTTATCTTAGCAAAAAAATCTTTTGTATTGACACTTTAATTTTAATTTGAAGCATTAGATATCATTGGAGGTGTTTTTTCGGGACGATTTGCTGACAGGAGGTCAAATATTGTTTTAGATTTCTTGGCAAATAAGTTTCACGGTATGTCTTTATTTTTATTCCGATATATAATTCATATAAATAATTCAATAAGTTTGGTTTGTCGCTCTACTGATTTTTTGCACACGTTAGGCTAATTAAATCGGCACCTACAGTTTAACGTGGATTCGGAACCACTAACAAACGTCCAAAAAAAGATTTTAATAACATAAAATCATTTCTTTCTTACGATTAGTATAATTTTCTTAAATATTCTGTGTATTCGTCATTTCAATTTTATTTACTCGAGAGGTATTTTCGGATGACAACATATCTAACTAGAATCGTTTATTTACGTTCTATACTACTTACCTTCAAAAAAGGGGAAAAAATGTTATCCCTATTTAAATATTTTAATTTATTTAACAACAGTAATTCAGTATATGTATTTTATTATAAAACAGTAATAAATGGGTCTTTTTGAGGCTTGCAATAATGGATAAATATTGCAATTATGCTTACGGTAATGAAATTTAAGAAGGGAAATGGTAAAAAGTGGACTGATATGAAACAAAGACATTCAAAATAATCAATACTTTGTTGATGTGTTGAACGAAAAGTAATGCAGGATTTAGATTGACAATTTTGAAAGGAAAAAAAAACGTTTATTATTGCATTCTATACTAGTATAACTAATTCCCCTTCATATTTTGGGTAACTTTTTGATTCCATCTTGGAAGAACCTTTTTGATATTGCAGCAAAATACAATCAATCAATCTATGAAATACAATCAATACAAGCAAAGCAACCAATACAATCAATCAGTACATCAATGCAAGCAAAGCAATCAGTACATCAATGCAAGCAAAGCAATCAGTACATCAATGCAAGCAAAGCAATCAATACAATCAATCAGTACATCAATAAAATCAATGCATCAATACAATCAATGCATCAATACAATCAATACCTCAATACAAGCAAACAATCAATACATCAATACAAGCAAAATACAATCACTCAATGAATTTAATTTCAATCTCCTGCTGTTTAGTGAAATTTTTCCCTGCAATAAAATGCTACTGAGACCTAAACTGACAATAATCTGATGGAGACATGTCTGGCCTGTAAGGTGGATGAGGTAGAAGTTCACATCAAAATTCATACAGTTTCTGGTGAGTCATTCGTGACTGCGGGCGTTATCTTGTCGAAGAATCACACCCCGTCTATTCAGTAATGCAGGCCGTTGAGTGTGTAAAGAGTCACTTGAAATTCTTTGACAGTAGATGTTTAAAGTAATAGTTTGGGTTGTTGTCGAAAAGTTCAAAATAAACTTCTCCTCCCATATTCCACCAAATTCAAAGCAAAATCGTCCTTGAATGCAATCCTGATTTGAGGCGGAGTCCTTTGAGCTTAACCAGTGTCTTTTTTTAATAATAGAGAGTTTTTGCATAACGTTTTTTTATCGTCCGATATTTTTTCTTCCTAGTGCTCATGCTCATAGGAATAGCTCAGTAGTGCAGTATTACAGATATGCATGCGCAATAGGTACAGTGTTTCCTATGAGCATGAGCGATAGGAAGAAAAATATCGGACGATAAAAAAACGCTATGTAAAAACTCTCTATTGTTTGCGTAAAGTATCCACTAATCCTGTCCAATCACTAGAGAGTTTTTGCATAACGTTTTTTTATCGTCCGATATTTTTCTTCCTAGTTCGCATGCTCATAGGAAACATTGTACTATTGCGCATGCATATATGCACTACTGAGCTACTCCTATGAGCATGGTCGCTAGGAAGAAAAAAATAACGGGCGATAAAAAAACGTTATGCAAAAATTCTCTGCTATATGCTTTATAAGAACGGAAACGCAAGAACCTATTTCGGAGTACCTAATAGGGTAAATATACCCCGAAAACCTCCACATAATCATTAATATAGTTAAATTTACATTATTGAAATTACATCGTGAATTTAGATAAAAAAAATTACGCTATTAAGTTAAATGATAAAAAAAAGAAGTAAGTTAAGATAAGTTACTCAGGTATAATTAGGAGTCCGTAACATATTTCCCCGCGGACGGTCAGTGTATTAATGAAAAATAAAAATAAATTAAATTTAGAATTTAAAATAAGTATATTAGAAATGAAAACATTAACTTCTTAAGAATTTTATATATTATTTGATAGATTTAATAAATTTAATCATTCGATAAATTTACGATAGCAGGAAAAGGATCGGTTGCATTTCTTGTGACTAGTGATATGCAAACATTTACTCGTTGCCGATTGTTTTGAATTGTTGTTTTTTTAGCTCATGCGAAACCTAAACACAAAACTCGAGAAAATTTTGCTATAATTTTTAAGAGTTCTACTATTGTTGCTTATTCACGATGGAATCTAAAAACCAGTCCATTTCATTGTTTTCCCATATCTTGATTTATTGCTTCCCAGCTGTTAACCCATCGTTACCCGGATATTTATTTATTTATTATTATTTTTTTTTTTTTTTACATTTTGTCAGGCAGGAGAACGAATAACAAAGAATGGATTTAGTGTAGATTTGAAATAACTTTGTTGACAGGCATTTAAAAATATATATGAACAGTATACAAATTAAACATTTTTCAACTTTATTTTATTGTTATTGTAACTCAAGACAGAGAATAAATAAATTCTTGGGTGAACCCACTCTTGCGCGAGCAATATAGAGCTGCCATGAGAGAAACATAGCGTTCTCAAATCCACTACACAGCACTTAATAGACTGTCCCTGAGACTTTTTGATGGTGATCTCAAATCTCATTAGAATCGTCAATTTCTTAAAGTTTCTTCATAATGAGTGATATCCGTGTGATAAAAATTGTTTCACAATTTCCTGTTAAAATAGTCTCTTCAATTATTAGGTTGGTACATAATTATCAGGCGTTTCTTTGATGTGCTATATTTTAATAAAAATTTACAATATTTCATAAATTTACGAATGAAAATATCCTTCTACTTTTAAGTTATAAATGCCGATAATCATACTCATATTCGTCGTATTATGCTATAAAACTTTGAGAAAGTATGGAAAGCAGCGCAGTTATTTCGCGATCTCAACGAACTTTTAGGTGAGGGCACAATCAGCGAATGGCTTGCCTGATTCAAATCTTGCGACATTAACTTGGAAGATAAGACAGGAAGAGGTCGACCATCGGATTTCAACGACCAAGGACTTTTAAGACCCGTGGAGGGGGAACGAAAGTTATACAACTCAAATGCTGCCCGAAAATGTGGATCATTCAACCATCGTTCGTCGTCTCGAAAAGCTTAGAAAGGTATGGAAATCAAGTCCAAAAAATTAAAGATTTGCTGTTTGTAAACCGTCGATTTACAATTACAGACATTTCTGATGGTGTCGGAATTTCAAAAGCATCGGTCAATTCCATTGTGGGCCTCAAACGCGTCAAATCTCGACTGGTACCGAAAACATTGAATGCGCTAGCTCACACTCCGTTGATTCTTTGTGACTTTTTCGCCAAAAATGAAACCCATATCGTTCCACAACCATCGTATTCACACCATGTGACTTCTGGCTATACCCTAAACTCAAAAGACCACTCCGGGGACACCGTTTTGAGTCGATTGAAGAGATTCAACGTGAATTGCCATGCGCTCTGAAGGCCACCTCTGCCGATGATATTTTAGCATGCATTGAGGATTGCAAAAAAAAGTTGGCATAACTGTATTGTGTCCGGAGGGGATTACTTTGAAGGCGACGAAATAAATTTGGAACAATAAATAAAGAGTTTTTGAAAAAAAAAAAATTGGTCTTACTTTTTGGGCACAGTATAATTTTTATCATTCTGGAATTTACAGGTTTTTTTTATTGCGAATGACAATTTAGAATCATATTACAAAAGTTATAATTTTATTTTAAGCCTGAACAAATTATTGAATTTTATATATAATAAAATAAAATAGATTTAAAGGAAAAAAATTATATAGTGTTTGTTTATTCAGCGCCTTTATTATTATATAAAAAAAATATATGCTTTTGAAATATTAACCAATGTCTAATTTCAAAATTCCTAGTTTTTATTGTATATTACATCATATTTCCTTTTCCTCTTATCATAATTTAGATATTTATCCAAATTACTTAACATTGTTATTGTTTTTCAGTAGTTTTTTCTTTCATTTTAATCATTCGAGGAACCTATGCTACCTCAATAAAAAAGTAACTCATGCAGATATATCAACGAGATCTATGGTTTACCTTGTCATTTTCAGAAATCAGTGCAATCAGAGTAAATCTTCTGTATCTTTTCTTATTTACTATGGTATTGAAACCCGTGACACTTGATTTTCAATATCATAGTAAATAATAGTAGATATAATTATAGATTACTCTGAATACGATGTTACCGAGATAATTTTTCGTAACGAAAAGTAAAAAATAGTAAAAAAATTGGGATTTTCCTATCACGTTGTGACAGAAAACTCTATGTACTTAATCATTGTCTTTAAGTAAAAACTGTTAGAATTAATGAAAATTGACTGCGACAGCAGAAAAATTGGGTTGCCTTTTTTTTTTTTAGCGACAACAAATATATTTTTTTCCCGATAGCGCAAACATTTTTTAAAAATATTTAATTTAAATAAACATTTTTTTAATATTCTTAAATTTGGATACATATATTTAATGTAATGTATTCATTTAATTGTTGCCTGAGGGCAGAGTGACTAGCGCGCTGATGCTAGGTGCCACAGGTTTCGGATTTGAGTCCTGGCGTTGCCATGAATGTTTGTAGTGGATCGGAATCCACTTTAAACCATATGTCTCTGTCTAATATGGCTGTAAAGCGTTGGGCGTAGGGCTGACAATTCTACCCCTGTAAAAAGAAAAAACATCTCCTGTCTCGAAATCTGCCCGAGGCAGACTGCTTAGGCCCACCATGGTGCTGTTTGCCAATGATGATTACGATTCATTTAATAACAATAAACAAGCAATAAACAAATTTCGCGAACATACTGGGAAAAACTCTCACTGATATTTTGTCAATATTAGGATTATTTACAATGGTAATATAATCCAATGTAGCAAATCCAGTTATTTTTTAAAGTACTTCCATTTATAGTACTCGATTCTCGATGTTGATGATCAAATTTGACTTCAATGCTGTAAAACTATAGCTGATGAAACAACACAGAGGAACTTCATGTTATAGATTATCAGAAACTTCCTGTTCCTATTCATTGGCGGAGAAATGGATGTTTGTTAGTGGATCGGAATCGACGTTAAACCGTAGGTCCAACCGATTAGCCCAAAGTGTGCACAAAATGACCGTAGAACGACAAACCTATTTTACTGTGTGTTATACTCGTAGAAACCCCAGAACCAGAACTCGTTGTACCAGACAGCCTGCGTAAACTTGCATACTCTGTCATAAACGCCATCGAGACATCACTTTCGCAAGCAGTTACTGCAATTCATAGTTCTAGTACATCAATCTGGGTCTTTCCTCTAACTTCTTGTATTACAACTAGATCAGGAGTCGGGTAATCTTGACATGTCTGTAGGAAAATGGATACTTTTTTAACACCGATGGGTTTCGTGTTTCGCTTATGTATTTCTTGAACAGCCACCAATTGGCTATGGTGGAAGGGCATTGCCTTGCTGGAGAATTTTAGGGAAATCTGTCCCACATTTACTTGTAAAAGCCGGATTCTACCACCATGCAGCTATCCTGACTATGTCTTTATACATATTGTCACAATCGCCATCGAGTCTTCTCGTTTTAGGGAATCTACCTCACATTTACTTGTAAGAGCCGGGCCGGATTCTCCCATCATGCAGTTACCCTGACTATATCTTTACACATATTGTCACAATCGGCATCGAGTCTTCTCGTTTGTAAAAGCGATGATTCTAACGGACACCGCCAGTGGATTCCAATTCTATCCATCTTGCACGCTTTCTGTTCACGTTACCAATGGGCATTCGAGCCTTTTACCTAGCAAGAGCCTGGCCGCATTCTCCCACAATGCAGCTACTCTGACTATCGCTTTACACATATTGTTACAATCGCCATCGAGTCTTCTTGTTTGTAAAAGCGATGATTCTAACTAACATCGCCAGTGGATTTCAATCTGAGCTCTCTTGCACCTTTTTCTACTCATGTTATCATTGGACATTCGAGCCTTTTACCTAGCAACATCTTAATATTTTATGATTAATGTTATAGCATTTAAAAGGAAACCAAAAAATAGATACTAAATGTATGTTAAATTGTTTGGTTGATAAAAACCAAGGGGATTAGCACCTCATTGAAATGAATATCCAGTTCTATAAGCACATAATTAATATGTTGTTTATTTTTATCATCTTGAAATAATCTAAAGTTCTCTTTAACTTGCTAAAGTAATAGTGAATAAATGAATATTTATGACTTCTTTTACTAAGCAAACTATTATTCTAGTTAATAGTAAGTCGGTCGAAATGGATTTTTCGGGAAATAGTGAAGGTTAAATCTGGAACTCAACAGTGATAATCTAAAGCCGCTTAAGCAGATGGTAAATTATTAGCTCTTTACTATTTATTTTACAATATTTTAGATTACTGTTTTTGTAGTTTGTAGATTTCTTCCTTTGACACAAGAATTCAGGTCATTTAAATTTTGCACGAAGCTTTTTCATTCTTATGTTACATAAAGGATTACAGTCATCGTTACACAAAAAAAGGACTAATGAAGTTAAATAAACAGGGACGATCTGATAAACTGTGACGACTATTTATAAAATAATGAGTTAATGAATGGTGTAAAACTATTTATAAATATTAATCTTCTAGCTTGTTGTTATTACGTCTAAAGAATAATTTGGTTTTGATTTTGTCTATTTTAAATTGTTAATATTTTTGTTTGTAAATTTATATTTCGATTTTGCCATCGAACCTAAATACGAATTTATTTGTTCTACAGCCCGCTTTGCAGGGAAAAAAATTGCACATCGCCCCTAGAAAATTTCCCTACCTTAAGCACACAAAAAGGGAAAATAAAAACATTTATATTCTTATATGTATCTATATATCATTTACGCCTTAAAGCATTATAAATAAAGATGCTGTAAATAAGACACCTTGAAACTTGAAGTTCTAAAACTTTTTGTTGCCATCAACCATAGCAACATGTGCAACACACACAGAAAATTAAAATATCAAAGGATAACATGGAAATAATAGAAGTGACTCTTATGAGAAAGATGAAACTGGTGCAATGCTGTAGATGAATTACACTTCGACTCTATTTTTCCAGCACTATTCTTAAATCACCTCGAATCTCTATTTGAAATTTGCTTCTTTCGTTTTTTTGTTTGCTAATACAGTAACAAACAAAACAGAAGGAAATGCAATCCTTATTACCTTCTCTTCTTTATGATTTTACCTCTCCCTTTTTATTTATTAAAAAAAGGGAGAGGTAAATCATAAAGAAGACTTCCAAATGCAAGATCGTTTAAACTGCCCTTTGAGGGGAGGAATCACCCTCTTTGAGAACGATTCTATACGAATCCGATTCACTATTGAAGTGCACTGTAATCGCTTTCCGAAAGGACTATTTTCGATGATGATGAAAATGTCACGTTCACTTGAATCAGATTCATATGAGTTCAACCGTGAATTGAGTCAGATTCAATAAGGGCTGATATTGTTTTAACTGAGTTTAGCTTTTTCACTAATACTCCAAGGTGATATTTGAAAGATACATATGCTATTCTAATGAAAGATATTTCTGAAATAAAGATTTATTGTGCACATAGCCAATATAGATATAGAAGTTCAGTAAGAGTAAGGAAACTCCAACATAAAAGTTAAAATTCAACAACACATTTATTGATACTAATTGCAACCATAACTAACCTAGCCAAATAGCAGAACTTCAGTCGAAACATCAAAATTCGACGACACACAGGTCGCTATAGATAGGACCATATCTAGGATAGTTTATAACTATCCTAGCTAAAATATAAACAGAAATATTCTCAATGACTTAAACCATTCTCAAACCATAACTGAAGCATCACCATGCCTTCACAATCACAACAGTTCGACCTCTCTTCTCAAAATCCGAGAGGAAGCTAAAGCTTCCTTATTGATTTTTGCTAGTCTCAACACTTCTTAAGTTGGCAACTCCTCTTCGCCAAAGTCCGAGAGAATCTTGCTCCTCCTTTCGCCTTCCCTTGATCAAGAATCAATCAAATCATGCCTAATAACAGAGATTCCATAAAATGTGTCCACAATACCTTGAATAACTCTACTCCGAATTTTAACTGATACTTTTTGTATGGGGATGATTTACATTACTTTCACTTCTGATATCCAAATCTTGCAATCAGTATTGATTCCTCAACTATCTGGATGTCGTTGGCATTCTTTTCTTGTTTTTTATCCGAAGGATTATCTCTCGTTAATACCTCCTCTTTCATTTAATTCACTCTTAATGTTGTTGTCCTTCCTGTCATCTGAAGGCAACGACAATGCACTTGTTGCGCTGATCCGCAGTCGTGACCTTTTAGCGATCTGGTCGTTGTTGATTTTGATACAAAAATTCTTGATCCCGACTTCCACTATGTGACTGAAGATCAGATTTGGCTGACAGCGATTTCTTTTTAAACTTCTGAAATCTACCATCGATATGTGGTGTGCATTTGATTTCCAGCTTCCCCGAACAATCGTCCAACAAGTCAGCCATTTTTGAAGATGAAATAATTTGTGTCTAGTTGTTCTTCCACTGCATTGCGCACCCTCTACTTAAGTTGGTCAGTTATCCTCAAGTCCTTTGATGAATCATCAAGTC
The DNA here is from genome assembly GCA_021605075.1 of Caerostris darwini. Lineage (NCBI taxonomy): Eukaryota > Metazoa > Arthropoda > Arachnida > Araneae > Araneidae > Caerostris > Caerostris darwini. The sequence goes on along the minus strand of BPLQ01015713.1, from coordinate 463,936 downwards.
CTCCTTTCTTGCATCCTTCTGCTTTTTTCAATTCCTTCTATTAGCTCACACTCTCCCTATATATATATCTCGTTCAAATTTTCAATCGTTCATAAAATACTTTTTATTCATCCACTCAAGTTCAAATACATTTTTTTTTTGAACTTGTAGTGGATGACACTGGATGTTAATACAGTTTTTCAAATATTAATGCAGTAATTAAATTTAATTAATTAAATTTAGTTCTTTTTAGATTTAAGTTGCATATATCTACCCATAGATGGCGCCAGATAAACTTAAAAAAATGAATGAAAATTATTTATAAAGGAATTTCTGCAATATAGTGAAAAAAAAGTAGGAATTGACTTAAATTTTTTTTTTTTATATTACTTGTTTTTATGTTGAATAGGAAGTTTGTAAAAGAAAGTCCACCCACTAGGGAACTCATGATGTCGAAAAGGATCTAAAGTAAATTAGAGTTAACCCATTGAAGGCTATTACGCTGGATAAGGTCAGATGAAGGAAACTGGGGAAGACAGCCTTGGCTTGTTACAGGCTAGAATAGAAGCCTGTAACAGAAGAAGAAGAGCCATAGTTTACAATTCGCGGCACTGAACCTAAACCGTTTCTGCAGTGACTCTTTCATGTAATTGTATTCGTCGGCTCTTTCTTTTGATTCTTTAACTACAAACTGAACTAAGTACAATTGGTGGTAACACTTGAATAACCCAGTCGGTTTTATTTAACTCCAACATCTTAGCTAGGCGTACTGAGGTCAGCAAAGAAAGACTGATATACTTTGGTCTTGGATAAAATCTTTGAAGCATCCAGTATACAATGAAGGAATTAGGCCTCGGAATTGTTTCTTCTTTGATCACATAATGGAACTGGATATCAAGGCCTATATTATCCTTTTCTCAAGTTCAAAGTCTCTTTATTTTTCGTTTTCTTCTCTTTCTTTTTTTCGCCTTTTGATGCATTTCACTTTCTTCTCTGTTAGTTACAATCATCTCCGTCAGTTCTTTCAGGGTCTTCATTTCGTGTATCTTCGGCTGTATTGTTCAATCAGTAAGTTCTATTATTTATAACCCTTCTACTGTCTCATTTCAGAACTCCTAAGCCAACTCTTCTAGGTCGCATTTCCTAAAATGTTTGGAATAAGAATGCCATACTTAAACCAATTTAACTCAAAACAAACCAATTAAACTGATTTAACGAGCCGTTTTTACACAAACTAGCCTTTTGACCTCTGAAACCTATTTTAACTTAGCCACCAAAAACCGTCGACCACATCAGCTATACAACAACTCGAAATACACTTTTAAAAAAATGAATTCCGACCTGAAATACCAATTGTGATCAATTGTGAATCCTTAACAATCCTGCTGACTACCACAATAAGCAATCTTAAACACACCGTTAAAATTAAACAGCGCATTTATTGATCCTAATTACAATCTCAAGCCATCTAACCAAAGACTAGAACTATGACACAAACTTCAAAGCTCGTTGACACACTTATTGATACTTGGTTACCATATCAACTAATCCTAATTATAACGTCAGCGATGAATATTCTCAATGACTTAAACCATTCTCAAACCAAAACTAATTCATTAACACGCCTTCACGATCACAGGACAGTTCGACCTCGAAATTCAATATCCTAAACTAAAACTTCCTTATTGGCATTTGCTGTTTTCAACAGTTCTTAAGTCTGTTCTCTTGTAGCAAAAGCTAGACTAATCGAATCATAATCTGAAGTTCATTTTGGTTTCGTGAGAGTAGTTTTGTATATTTTCTATTGCACATTACACAAATATAAGCCAGTCATTTCTTAAAACCATTATTTAATTTTTAATTTAACCTTAAAACCTTTATTTCTTTTTACACGTAATCATGTTGACCTACGATACTGAGAAATTAGTATATGTTGTTGTATGTATCAGCCAGATGTTAAATTATCTATGCATTGGGAACTTAATTCTGATACCTTCAATTTAAAAAAAAAATTAGACGTATTAGACTTTTTTACTTTTTTGTGTCGTATCTGTATTATGGTTTAAAATATTTATTTTAAATTGCTTGATTTAAAACAAAAACAAAAAAAATTCATCACAAAAACAAATTTAAAAAAAAATGGGAAAATTCTCATCTTATAAAAGGAATGCACCAATAATCTCTATTGAACAAGACAATTAACTTAAAAATATTTATTATAAATTGTTTGATTTAAAACAAAAAAAAAATTCATCACAAAAACGATTTTTAAAATGATGGAAAATTCTCAGCTGATAAAAGGAATATACCGATAATCTTTATTGAACAAGACAACTAACTTAAAAATATTTATTATAAATTGCTTGATTTAAAACAAAAAAAAATTATTAAAAAAAATGGGAAATTCTCAGCTAATAAAAGGAATGCCCCGATAATCATTATTGAAGAAGACAATTAACTAAAAAATATTTATCATAAATTGCTTGATTTAAAACAAAAAAAAAGCATCACAAAAACGTTTTTAAAATGAGGGAAAATTATCAGCTAATAAAAGGAATGCACCCATAATCTTTATTGATAAAGACAATTACCTTAAAAATATTTATTATAAATTGCTTGATTTAAAACAAAAAAAATTCATCACAAAAACAATTTTTTTAAAAAATGGAAAATTCTCGGCTAATGAAAGGAATGCACCTATAATCTTTATTGAACAAGGAGATTAACTTAAAAATATTTATTATAAATTGCTTGATTTAAAACAAAACAAAAGAAAATCATCAAAAAATGAATTTTAAAAAATGGAAAATTCTCAGCTAACAAAAGGAATGCACCTATAATCTTTACTGAACAAGACAACTAACTTAAAAACATCTATTATAAATTGCTTGATATAAAACAAAAAATAATCATTCACAAAAACGAATTTAAAAAAAAAAAAATGGAAAATTCTCAGCTAATAAAAGGAATGCACCTATAATCTTAACAAGACAATTAACTTAAAAATATTTATTATAAATTGCTTGATTTAAAAAAAAAAAAAAAAAAAAAAATTCATCACAAAAACGTTTTTTAAAATAATGGAAAATTCTCAGCTAATAAAAGGAATGCACCTATAATCTTTACTGAACAAGACAATTGACTTAAAAATATTTATTATAAATTGCTTGATTGAAAACAAAAAAATCATCACAAAAAAACGAATAATCTCAAAAGATGGAAAAAATGGAAAATTCTCAGCTAATAAAAGGAATGCACCGATAATCTTTATTGAACAAGACAATTAACTAAATTACTACCTTTCATGAAAAAATTGGTACGAACGTGAGTTCAATCCCCTTTAACTAAGGAGGAGAAACGGTCATAGTTACATTTCTACTTTAATGTTTAAAAGGATAAAAAAAATTTGCCCGGGGGGCTATTTTCCTCGATCGAGAGGGAACAATGTCTTAACTAGATTAACCAGTCAAACAATTTGCATACTCCCTTCAATATTCAGCAATTGTGTCAATTCTAATTATTGTGTGTTAAAAAGTTCTATTTCCGCCACTGCAAAGATTTATTGATTTGAGTCGAATTACTTTACATTGAGCAGAAGTGTGAACGGATTTTATTCAGGTCGAAAGATTAGATATGCTCGTCTGAATTTCAAAAGAGAAAAAAAATTGTTATAAAATACTGAGAACACTTATGCAAACATGATACGTCATTAATTTCGTAAACTCGGCCTAATGTACTATTTGCAAATAGACTCGACTAAATGGTTTTTATTCGCTTCAGTCATTGCCAGGTATTCGATCAGTTACATGGTTGCTTTTATGTACGACGGAGTCGATTCCGAGAAAAAATTTTTGAGATTTTCTTGAAATGGTGTTTTCATTTCTCACGTCGATTTGTTTTATTTCATGTCAGTTTATTGTCCTCAGGGGTATAGAATTTGTTTATGTTAGTCACTGTAACATGTTCAAAGGCTGTGAATTGGTGTTAAATATGCAAACAGTAAGGGTAAATAAAATGCATGACTAATTAAGTGTGCAGAGGAGTCCTCATAAAAAATGCCTTAAAACGAACTTATTCGCTAACTTGACTTTGAATAACTATTATGAGTAAATTAGTCCTTTCAAAGTCTTTTATTTACCAATAAATATTTTTATGAATTGTAATAAATTTTTATTTATCTCACTAAGTTTTTTATAAATAATTTTCTAGTAAGAACAGAGGGTATACACACATTTTTATTACGAGTATATATATATATATATTCAAACAGATTGTAACTGGGTGTGGTTGGTTGAGACGCTTGCGGCACAGGATTGAGAGCTCTTAAACTATTAGCTTAAGATAATAGTCATTCAACTTTATTTACACACGCACAAACACTACACGCATACAGTTAGGGACAAACAATATTTAACACATTTAAAGACATATAATTATGGATTCGTGGAAGGACTCCACTTTTAAGCCGAAATCCTGCAACTCTGCTACGCGCAGAACGTACGAAATATATTTCCTCTCCAGGTGAGAGTCCGTAGGCCAACTGACCATTTCTCCTGAAAGTCACAGGGAGACGCTCCTGCCTGTATATATATATATATATATATATATATAAAATAAAAAGGATGGAGAAAGGGTCAGTTGGCCTACGGACTCTCATCCGGAGAGGAAGTATATTTTGCACGTTCTGCGAGTAGCAGGATATATATAAATATATATACATATAAACGAAGATAGTGATTTTAGTTTATAATATGTTCAGTCTGTTGGCCGTTTTGTGGAACTACAATATTACATCTTGATTTTTAAGATAAAAAAGTTTTTCTTAAAATATCACGGCTGCTTTTGTTTCTATTCCTTCATCATTATCTTCAATAATCCGTAAAAAGTTTTAGGATGAACGAGCTCGTTTTAAAAGTTCAATTGCTCAAGGACAAACAATAAGAGACATGTCGGGGGTCTTGGTGGGGCTGTATTTAAATGGAATAAAATTCATGTTACAATTCTAATTTCGTTCTAAATATTGACATGGAGGCTAAGAGACATGACTTTAGACTTATCTTGATGGAACTTAACACAGTAAAGATTGTTTGGATAAATTCATTGAATATCTTCTTTGAAAATAGGTGTTAAAGCATATTTCTTGTAGTAACATAATCCGAGATATTTTGTATTTTCTTTATTTTAAATTTTATGTTATTAGAGAATACAGTATTAATTAGAAAACCTTCAGCCAAACTTTCCTTATTTTCTCTGAATGAATGTTTTAAGCCTTTTTCTCCGCTTCTTTTTGCTGTAAAGCGATATTCTTGTATTGCAATCATAATATAATTATACCCATGCCTCATCAATTGTAGATATATGCTTTCATTTTTCGAAGGAAATAGTAATTCCCATACCACAATGTGGACGTAGTCTTAAGCTGAGAAACATATTTTGGTGCTAGCCTGTGAACATGATATATTTTATGTGGGGTTTGGATTTTCTATGCCTGAACATCTTCTGTATAATAACTTTTAATTAAGTGAAATTTTTCATAAAATTTTGGATTTAAATATTTTGATTTAAATTACTGCTTAAAAGTAATTATATGAAATACATTTTTATTTATATAAAATAATTTTTAAAAACAAGAAATCGGTAGTACACTTTAAACTCATGTCTCTCATAAACACAAGAATAAATAAAATTATGATGCGTTTCATTGTATTTTTTTATCGTATTCTTTTCTGTAATATATGTCTTAAATATAATAAGATATATTTATCAGAAAATTGTATGTAGTACGCCAAAAATTATTTGTAGGATTTTAAACCTGCCCCGAATTCAAGACGTGTGAAAACCACTGTTTTGTGAAAAAAACTGTTGAACTAAATTCAGTCAAATCTATTTAAATCTTCAGCCAAAGTTTAAAAAAATGTTGTCTGTAGTAATGTTCTGTTGTAGCCAATGTTCAATAAGTGTAGTAAATATAGCAATAACATTTTCTACTGCCAAATAAATTAGATTTTAACTGATTTGTGTAACACGCTATCTTATCCCCTGCTTCTAACTACCAGTTGCTAAATTTTAGTGGCACTCCAATTATTTAAAATGAAACCGCAGCTTAAAATGATCCTGCTATTTGGTGGATGAAGATGAGATGTTTAGATTTTGTGTGATGTAACACAGGATGTTTGTATGACATATGTATGCAGTAGCTATTTTTATAACTTTTTCTTCAACAGATCAGCCAAATTTATGCTGTAGTGTATGATTGCTGAAATAATTGCAATAACGTGGAAATAAAATGTAAAATTATTGTACCTACGTAAAGAATGATTTCTTGCAAAACTGATATCTGTTTCAAATAAAATTTTCCCAACACCGTCTTGTTGTTAGTATCAAAAATACAACATGCGTTTTGGGTTTTTTTTTATAAAAATTATTTATAATATAATTATGGTCCTTATATATATATATATATGTGTGCGGGTTATAATATATGTATGTATGTATATGTATATGTATGTATGTATATGTATATGTATATGTATATGTATATGTATATGTATATGTATATGTATATGTATATGTATATGTATATGTATGTATGTATATGTATATGTATATGTATGTATGTATATGTATATGTTGTATTTATATGTATGTGCCTATGCATTTATATGTATGTATGAACGTATGCATGTATGTATGTATGTTTAGTAAAATAATTGTAATAATATGGAAATGAAATGTAAATTTATTATGCATCCGTAAAGATTGATTTTTTGCAAAGCTTGTATCTGTTTCCAAATAAAATTCCTCTAACATCACTTTGATGTAGGAGGATAGCATGGTAGCATGGTAGCAAGGATATATATGTATGTATACATATACATATGTGTGTATATACATATATAGATAGATAAATACGTCATTTGATTTTAAATGTCAAACTCCATTAAAAACAAAAACTTGCATGTATCAAATAAAAACAGCTCCCGACTTAACCCTGATTCGGGGATTATTTGTGTAGCAAATCTATAAATATCCTTAAATACACAGCATTTTGCGAGATGCTTAACAAGTGAGGAAAAGTGCTAAGGAGTGCTAAAACGATTTAGAGAAGATAGCGAATAAACAGGAAAAAAGATATTAAATGATAATCTACGAATCTCTAATTTTCGAAGAAGATTACATTTCTCAGGAAGTCGTATAAATCTATAATATTTGATGATATCTACATGCATTTTAAAATGGTTTATAGTTATTCAGGAAAATTGTGTAAATTTTTTAAGTTTAAAAATGAAGTTATCGAATTTAAAATCTACATTTTGCATTTATAAATCTTTGCTGCATTTTATAAATCTTTTATAAATCTTTAAATCTTAAAATTGGATTCAATCTCTTTTCTTTTCTATGATAGTTTCTTTATAATGTTTATGTTTAGTAAATACATCATTTAATTATATCGAATAAATTTTGATGTAGATATAGATATAGATATAATAATTTAAAAAAAAATTTTTGAGGAAATTTTAAAATGTTTGTATTCTTGAAATTTTAATTCAAAGTAAACTGTAGTGAAACATTTTTAAGGCATAATTTTAAATAATAATGCACGCTAACTATACATAATATTATAAATGTAAAAAACGATATTTAATAACAAATGTATTAATGGCAATAATTAAAATTAAATTGTTGGCCAATAATTATTAATTAATTAAAAAATCATTTATTTGAGCAATTATAAATAATAAAATATTAACAAATTATCCTGTGTGTTGTTGTGACTAATCCTCAGTGTCCTGCAGTGATTGGCAGGCATCCCATGAGTGATATACTCATGGATGGAGGGAAAAGGGGCAGCTTCTGTTTCGATGGAGCACTCGTAGGTAGAAGTCTGACTTGGCTCCATGACGCTCTTACAGTCATATGAGACCGGGACCTACGACTTAAAGTGGATTCCGAACCGCTATAAACATCCATGACACCGCTGGGACCTGTGGCAACTAGCTCCAGAGCGCTAGACACTCGAATATGCAAACTCTATGCCCCCTTTTCCTCCATCCATGAGTAGATTACTCATGGCATGTCCGTCCTGCACTGCAGGACGTTGAGGATTAGTCACAAATTATTCTACTCTTAATTATTGCTTTTAAGAAGAAAAATTTCCCCGGATACTATTTTAAACAGATATAATTCTTTCGAAGTTATTGTAGGAGAAATAGAACGACTTACTTAAAATATTATGAAAAGAATAATTTGTTTAACGCATTATGAAATGAATCATTTACTTAAAATATTATGAAAAGACTTAAAATGTTATGTACTTAAAATGTTGTGTATTCTATGTTAAAGAATATCTAAAAGTATAAAAAAAAAAAAAAAAAAAAAAAAAAAAAAAACAGAAAACTGAATAAAATTTACAAATTTTTAGAGAAAAAAAAATGTTTTTATTTCTAATAAATTTTTTAAAATATTCTCCTGCAAAATAAGATGATTTTAAACGAAGTTGGAAAATATTTTTTAATTCCTTCGATTAGCTCACACTCTCCCTATATATGTCTTGTTCAAATTTTCAATCGTTAATAAAATATTTTTATTCATCCATTCAAGTTCAAATACATTTTTTAGAACTTGTAGTGGATGACACTTGATGTTAATACAGCTTTTTCAAATATTAATTCATTAATTTAATTTAATTAATTAATTATAGTTTTTTTTAGATTTAAGTTGCATGTATCTACCAATAGATGGCGCCAGATAAACTTAAAAAAATGAATGAAAATTATTTATAAAAGACTTTCTGCAATAGAGTGAAAAAAAAGTAGGAATTGACTTTAAAATTTTTTTTTTAATATTACTTGTTTTATACTTAAACAATTTAAAATGTAACCTGAGATATACAAAACATAATTAATTACTAACACGCTTATGAAAAGCCAAATACATCTACTAGCAGCACGACTTCGTCCACAAACTATTTCAATTTTGGCAATGTCTGATAAGTGTTCTAAATCTTTAGATGCTTCTGTAAATGTAAAGAAAGAAAAAGAATTCCAATAACCATTAAAATAATAAATAATTTAAATTTCTTTAATAATTACAAAAACATTTATATCATTTGAAAAGTAATCATACTTTGGCATTTAACTTTTTAAACTAATTGCCTCCATGTAATAACCTATTAACATAGTTCCATCTAGTAAAACATATTTTTTTTTATAGGATTTAAAATGTAAAATAATATGTTAATTCCCAAAAAACGTTTCTATGCGCAGAATAACAATGCTCGCTAAATGATTTATTCATCTACATTCTTTTCTGTGGTACAAGCATGTTTCTGTCACTCAATTTTCCGAAGACAATTATTCTACATCCTCAAAATTGTTTTCCGGATTATTTTCCAACTCTATTCAGATACATGCAGTCGGAATAAGAAACAAGGTACGCAATTAATTGTTTTCTTTATTGAAAAACGTGGAAAAAAATGATGTATCGAATCTTTATATGTAATTGAAAACCTATCTTCTGATATCAAATATACTTTCCTATACGTACCAGCACGGCATTGATGACAAAAATGATACACTTCATCCATGTCAGGACTAAAAATGTGGAGCACTTGCAGATTATAGGAATTTAAACCGTCTTCAGACACAAATCAGGGACAAAATAAACAACTTGGACATCAAGGAAAAGTCTATTTTCGTGTGAATTCGAAAATGCGTCTAAGCTAAATCGTCTTTCTAAGGCAGAAAATAACAATAGAAGGTATAATAATGAATTTCATTTTTTTTATCAAACAATTTTTCTTCTCGTAATCTTCCATTTTGTAGTTTTAAAAGGTAAATGCTCAGATTTTCGATAAGATTTTATCTATTGTGATAAATTAACTGATTTTCCCAAATTTTGATATAAACCCTACGTTTTAAAATATTAACTCACAATTTTCGAAATAATATAAACTATTTATCTATTCACTTAATTTTAATAATTCTTTAACTTTTTAAGTTTTTATAACTTTTAATAGTAGGAGAACTTTAAAAGCATTTCAATTAATAATATACTTGTTTAAAACTAATTTTAATGTATAAAAATTAAAAAGGTTTTTCTTTGTCTTACATTTAAAGATAAATCATAATTCCTATTTTTATGTAACACTAAATGGAGAGATTAAAATATAGGAGATATAGGAGAGATTAAAACATTAAATTATTTTTTATTTATTTAATATTAATTTACTGATTAATTTATCTTGTATTTATTTATTTCATTAATGATACATATACACATACTATGTCATTCACTCCTTGTTAATTCACGTTTGGTTTTTGTATTCATATGTGTTCTTTATATACAGGGTGAATATAATTAAAGTCACACATTCAAAATGCTGTAAAAAAAAAACTACTTGTCACAATTAGTTCAAATTTAAACCGAAAATACTTGAAGAAGGAAGAAACGATACGTCATCAAAAAAAGTTCCAAAGTGTATTAATAGATGGCGCTGTAAAAAGCAAAATAAAGTGAATTCAGCTGCCAGTGATATTTTGAATCGAAATTACAACGTACTCGACATGAGTTGCACATTAAACCAACTGCAGTGTTCAATGTGCTTGATTGTTTCTGTTTTTTGACGAAAAAAATGACTTCCAAGTCATTCAACAGTTGTGACACTGTTACTGGGAAGCCGATCCACCACGGCAAGATCATATCAAATTGGATGGGAAAAAACTTTTTTTTGAACTTTTATTTAATGCCATACCGTTTCCTCCTTCTCCAAGTATCTTCAGTTCAAATTTGGACTCTTTGTGACGAGTGTTTTTTTTTTTTTTACAGCATTTTGAAAGTGGAACTTTAATTATAAACACCCTGTATATAAAGAACACAACACATATGAATACAAAAACCAAACGAGAACTAACAAGGAGTGAATGATATCTGCATGGGTATATGTATATATATATATATATATATATAACACAAATGAACACAAAAAGCAAAAGAGAACTAACAAGAATATTAATCGAATACACGAACATACACACACACACACACATATATATATCTATATATATATGTGTGTGTGTGTGTAGAGAGAGAGAAAGTAGTGTTTCAGTACAGTTGGAAGAATGTTTATCGTAATAAATTATAGGATCCATTTGAAGAAACTATTTTAAAAAAGCTATATTGCGTATTCTAAAGCACGTACATTAAACTATGTACGTACATACGTACTTACGTATATTAAAGTATTTAAAAGTTGACTATCTAGCCTTATTTGAATGACTAGGAGTCACATTAATAGGGAGTGGCAGTATGTCAAGTGCCCAGTGCTAAAACATTTTAATTGATATAGTATAATCATCTTGTAGAAAGGAAGCAGACATTGTAGACACTTCTTTTATAGAAAAGAAGGCACCTCTTCAGCTTTTCCTACTTTGATTCATTTTCAAGCAATTTGTTTTGGAGATGCCTTTTCACATTAGTTTTGCTCTACTGGAGCGAAATTTTTTTATCGGATAAAAAGGAATACAAACGTAATTTATGAGGTTTAGATTCCCGAAAGCTTTTATCATAATACTGTTAAAGATTACAATGTAATACATTGTAGGAAACACCATGATTCAAATTGTTTTTTAAAATTCTTTAATGACTAGTATTTAAAAAAAGCTGTAAATAATGGATTGTTATGCATTTCAAAGCCTTTTTTTTTTAAAGAGAAAGATTTTAGTAAAAATTAAATTATTCAAAAGGGATGATTAGTTATGATAGATACTCAGAAATGTATAATCGTAAAGAAAAATACTTTATTGTGAGATGTCTTGATAAACCTATAGTCTTACAGCCAATTTTTAGCATGAAGACTAAGTTATGCAATAGAAGACTTGGAAGTTGAAATCTCTCAGAAAATCAGAAACATCAATGCATTCTTCCTAAAACACATCTGAGCAATACATCTTCCTATCACACATTTAAAACACAGCTGAACAATGAGGGAAGATTTTACAAAAGCAGTAGAAAATATCAAGAAATTAAAATTTTAAAAAAGTGGAATATATAACGTGCGAGAATATATAAAAATATAAAACATGCATAAAGCAATTTATTGGAAATTTTTTTAAAAACTTTGATTGCAATACAAATAATAAAACATTTCCATTAAGTGAATCTCGATGGTGATACAGCGTTAACGATGTCAACTCTGTGACAAAAGTTCTGGATGGCTAATTGTTAAGAAGTTATTAGAAGAATAATCTGAAAACGTGTTAAATGTTAAAGAAATCGAGCAACTGCTTTTGCCTAAATATTGGTTGATCTTAATCCAACTTCTCGTGTTTTACCAGACAGGATATTTTTTCTAAAGATGGATTGGATTTTGGGGGGCTTTTCTTAATTAGACCTAGGAAAGGTCAAAATGTAAAATCAATAAAAAGCTATGTTTGTCTTTATAATATGTTTTATCACCAAATCCAATTATCTAGAAATCGCAAGTGACCTCACAACAGAAGCATTCATAGAATCTTTGAGAAGGCTCACTGCAAGAAGAAAAAAAATTTACATAAATCTTTATAGGCAGAGGTGCCAATTTACTGGACCTGAACAAAACATTTTGACATCACTTTCTTTTGAAGAAAAATATAAAATCATCTCAGCAGAGAAAATATTCAGTTGACTTTTAACCTTCCTTCAGCTTTTCAATTTGGCGGTCTCTGGGAATCTGGTGTGAAATAACGTTTAAAAAAAGAGCGGTTGAAGCATAAGTTCTAACACATGAATTCATCATCTTATTATCTCAAATTGAAGCGTGTTTGAATTTCAGGTGTCTATCTCTAGTGATCTTGAAGATTTAAAATCTTCATGCCGATGCATTCTGTTATTGGAACAGCTTTAAATTCTATTCCAAGACCTAATTTCACTTCTGATTTGAGTAGAGTGCAGAAAGATGGGAGCTGACTCAACAATTTTTCCAAAGCTTTTGTAAACATTGATAAATGGTCTATCTCTCACAAGTTATTGAGAGATAAAAAATTTGATTATTAATGATTTAGATAAAATAAAAATTTCTTTAAGTAAATTTCCTTCTTCTTTTTTTTTTTTTTTTTTTTGGTAAAAGAAAGGAAGAACTCTGAAATTCTCTATCCTTATACTTTCACTTTTGCCATTTTCTAACTATATGTTAAAGAAACCATTTTCCACTAGACTTTCGCCATTTTCTAACTATGTGTTCTTTTATTTCTTTAAAACTTTATGCAGTTCACTTTTATTAATGGGCCAAATATTGTGTTTTTTGAGATTTAAAATAAAATCTGAATATCATCTAATTTGTGAATTTTAAGTAGGCCCTTATAGAAATACTGCAGATTTGTAAATATGCTTTGTAGGTTATTTATTATGTTTAGAATGCATTTTTAAACTATTTAAATTACAATTTTATTTATTACAAGTTTTGTATATTTTATTTATATTATTTATAGTATTTCTTTTAGAATTTTGAAATGTAATACAGTTTTGAAATTATTTGTAAAATTTTAACTAGTAATTGAATTTGTAAAATTTGATGATTATTGCTTAACTATGGACCATTGTTCATCGTCGCGGCCATTGTTCAGACATTACGATGGTGGTGTCGCTCACGGAAATCAATTACATTCTTCAGTTGGTTAGGAATTGATGAAACCAACTTAGAAAATTGTAAAGCGGAAATAAGGAAGAGAACATTTCCTTATGCAATTTGCAATTGGCTGCTAAAAAAAATCGAAACAATATTTGATTAAATTATATAATGTAAATTGTCTTCAAACTGTTATTAAAATGATAAGAAAAGACAGTTTTGAATTGTTCTTCCTTCCTGAAACATCTTGAACAACTTGAACCGTCTGTATCTTCCAGCCAAGTACCATAGGATAAATATAACTGGGGATAAAACTATGGCAGAATCTACGCCTTCTATAGGAGAAAACTATAAGAAAAATTACTCTCACCAAACTGTCATTTCAAGATTGTTTCAAAGTTCACACACTGCCAGCGCAATCAAATGCTGATTGAAATCCGGCACTGCCCATCTATCACAAATCGTTTCAATGTTCACACACATTTCCAATGCAATCAAATGCTGATTGAAATCCCTCACTGCCCATATATCACAAATCGTTTCAAAGTTCACACACATTTCCAATTCGATCAAATGCTGATTGAAATCCCTCACTGCCCATATATCACAAATCGTTTCAATTTTCACACATTGCCAACGCAATCAAATGCTGATTGAAATCCGACACTGCCCATCTATCACAAATCGTTTCAAAGTTCACACACATTTCCAATACAATCAAATGCTGATTGAAATCCGACACTGCACATCTATCACAAATCGTTTCAAAGTTCACACACATTTCCAATGCAATCAAATGCTGATTGAAATCCCTCACTGCCCATCTATCACAAATCTTTTCAATGTTCACACACTGCCAAATGCAATTAAATGCTGATTGAAATCCCACACTGCGCAAACACCACAAATCAAATTAACAAAACTTTTATGAAATTGGATTTGAATTGATTCTTTTACAAGCTTGCATTTGGATCATTTTAAACCCTTTTTTTGCAATTTTAATCTCAAAGTATATAATTAACATTCTTTTCATAAATATAAGTGTACCATACGATACTTAGCAATATGTTTCATCGGTATCATTTATTTATTGCCACGATATTTCTTTTAAGAGTTTTTTTTAATCAATTTTCCACGTGCACATTTAGCATGTTGTTGAATACCATACTAGTATACTATAACATGCATGTTGCGAAAATGCTGATCTAGGTATATCACCATATTTGCTCTGATTTCATGTGAGTTTTCATTAAATAAAATGCAGACAAATAACAAAATAAATTTTCCAAGTGCATTTGCAATAAAATAAAATGCTTTTAATTTAAATACTTACCTTTTATTGTATGAATACCAAAATATTTTTTTAATAGATAATGATCAAATATCAAAGTATATTGCTAAAAGGTTTGCTGAATGAAAAAAAAACATTTTTCTATCAATTTAAATGGAAAGGACATTTACGGAAATAATAAAATGTACTAAAAGGGCTATCAAATAATGTTTAGTAACTGGATAAATGAACATAAACAGGAAAATAAATAAATATAAACAGGAAAATAAATGAACTTCTTGAATGCTACCCTATGAACTGAATATCAATTTACTTTAAAGCGTAGTAATTTAGTTCTGACAGTTTAACGCATTTATTTTTCTTAAATCTTCAACAACTGTCATGCAATGTTGACAAGGACTATTTAATACTTTCCGTAAATGACAGATTCTTATGCTTTCAAATCGATATTAACGAACCATAAAATTATTCCCCATTTTAAATATGAAAAACAGATAATTCCTGATTAACCAAGTAATTATTTTGAATAGTAATAAACTTAATTATAAATAGCCATTTATCATAAGGAAAACTTTTTAACAAAAATAAAAAGATTACATAATAATTAAAACTTTCACTTTGCACAGATAGTGTATATAAAAAGTTGCACATGATAAAATGATGTATCTGGTGTTTACAGTTTTTTTATATTTTAAAGGATTACATTTTTCGTCTTGTCTGAGTTTTTTTTTTATGAGTGTGTGTTTTTAAAGCAATATCAATCAGCTGTAAAATTAATTTTATTAAGTTAAAAAAATAGACGTTTTTAGATTAATTAGCTGTTAATAATGTTGTTGTACTTTAAATAGGAATCAATTTATCAAAATGAGACATTGCAGAAAAATTAGATGTATTGCATAAATATACAAACAAATAAGTGAAACATATTGTAAAAGTTAAAATGTATCACATAGTAAAGATTAATTGTGTTTCCTGGTGCAGAAATTTAATGTTAATGAACATTGCTATACCTTGATTGATCGAAATGACGCACAATATAGAAAATATCAACGATAATCAGAATAGCTTGAAATTGCAACTGTTTGAAAAAGCTGGACTAATGAATATTATTGTGTACAAAAAGTAAAACCAATTTTCAATTTAAAATTCCCGGGGCTTATGGAATTTCAATTTTTTTTTTTTTTTTTTTTTCTTTTTTAGGTTGCTGACACTGTCCTTGACATCTAGTGAAATTTGACGTCAAAATATTCATTAGTGTTTGAGTTACGCTTGGCTTTGAGAGACGCTAAAACTGATTCCGGTGATTTTTGAAATGTCTCAATTAATTGAGCAAAGAGCTTGCATTCAATTTTGTTTGCGGAAACGTATAGAATGTTTCGGAAGGCATTCGGTGAGTATTTCTAATTCGGAAAGAAATGTTAAGAAGTGGTATAAACAGTTGAAGACGAAGAGCCCTCTGGTCGACCATCAACCTCAACCGACGAAGCTCACGTCCAAAAATTTAAAGATTTGGTGCTTGCAAACCATCGATTTACAATTAAAAACTTTGTGATGATGTTGGAATTTTAAAATTATCGGTCAGTTCCATTTTGGTCCTCAAATGCGTCAAATCTCGATTGGTATCGAAAACACTGAATGCGGCAGCTCACACTGCATTGATTCTTCGTGACATTTTCGCCAAAAATGAAACCGATATCGTTCCACAACCACCGTATTCACACCATGCGACTTCTGGCTATTATCTAAACTCAAAAGATCACTCCGAAGAATCCGTTTTGAGTCAATTGAAGAAATTCAACTTGAATCACCGCGAGCTTTGAAGGCTATCCCTACCGATGACTTTTTACCATGCATTGAGGATTGAAAAAAAGTTGGCATAAGTGCATTGTGTGCGGAGGAAATTACTTTGAATGGGGTGAAATAAATTTGGAAGAATTTATAAAGAGTTTTTGAAAAAATAAGAATTTATATGTATATTAATAATAATTTAACAATTTAATAATTAAAATAATAATTTAATAATCTTACTTTTGGGGCACAGTAGTATTGCTATACCTTGATCGAAATGACGCACAATATAAAAAATATGAACAAACAATCAGAATATCTTGAAATTGCAACTGTTTGAAAAATCTGGTCTAAAGAATACATATGTAAATGCTTGAAAAACAAAATATTCCTGATACGAAAATATAAATGCTTATAAATGAATAAAAAAAGCATCTACAAGATCTAGAATGTTTACAGCTTTAAGAGCTATAAAAATGTTTTGTCGGAAGTCCGTATACTCATTTGTCTACAAAAACCTTTTTCCCAAAGGATGCACATGGTTGGATGGTAAATACGGTGGAAAGATTTCAAGGAATTATGTGTTGAGTAATCCGTTGCATTTAGATAATATTTCATCTGTTGTTGTTCCATTATGTCTTTTCATGCATTTGAAAAAATGAACTTGTTTGGAAAAAAGACCCACTTTCAATGACAGCACGAAAGATATGATGTGTTAAGAGCATTGAAGTGAAAGTAGATAAGTATTTCAAAAGCAACACCTTTTATCTGAAAGAATTTTAATAATGATATACGCATATTTGAGATCAGATTTTCGTTGGCAACTGTGGAGAGACCTGACTCGTAGTAACGCGAGCAGGAAGAGTATAGGAAAGCTTATGCTGGAATCTACAGACAGCGTACGTTATAGTTACAGCATTCACGGATGAGAAGGCAGGCAGTAGATGAGGAGGTATAGGGGGCCTGATGGCCAAGTGGTTAATGTCTGGCGCTCGGTACCACATTTTTCAGATTCGAATCCTGACACTGTCATGTATGTTTGTAGTAGTTCGGAATTCATTTAAACCTTAGGTACCGGTCTAATAGGATCGTAGAGCGTTGTTGGGGGTAGTGTTACTCGCATCCGTTGCATATCTTCAAGCTACACGTGCTCTCTGATAAATAAGTAACAGCAACGCAGCTTTTGCTTAAGGCTTAAAGATTAACTGTCTCTGTATTGCCAGCTGCATTAGAACAACAACAACAGATGAGGAGATTCAGTGGAGACTGTGATGTATAAAAATTATGCCTTATCTGTAGTCAGGTTACCCGGGGGAAATTTTCTAGTTATTATTTAATACGACAGTAAATACAATACTCTTTAAACCCCGTCCAGATGAGAACAACTCCCATTTACAAACCCATTAAAACCAGTTTGACAAGGTGATCTATCAGAATATTATGTTTCTCGACTTCGCTCCGGCAAGAGTCTGTTTTTTCTGTACAACAAAGGGACTCCATTTGCTATCATCTGTCACTCACAGCCGCATATAACGCTGGTTGTTTTTTCGCGGTCAAACTGAGACGTTCGAGACGAAAGCCGCTTGGTCCTTATTCGCACTCGTCTAGATGGGCCTTAAAAGTATCCGCAGGAAAGGACTATATTTTATTATCCCTCGTCGGTGGATTATTCACGGCATATTATAACTAGTTCCACTTTCATTTAGTTAACAAGTAATATGTATAAAAAAAAAATTGTAAAGTCAATTCCTACTTTTTTTTCACTCTATTGCAGAAAGTCCTTTATAAATCATTTTCAATCATTTTTTTAAAGTTAATCTGGCGAAATCTATTAGTAGATATATGCAACTTAAATCTAAAAAAAACTAAAATTAATTAATTAAATTTAATTATTGAATTAATATTTGAAAAAACTGCATCAACATCAAGTGTCATCCATTACAAGTTCAAAAAAATGTATTTGAACTTGAGTGGATGAATAAAAAGTATTTTATGAACGATTGAATATGTGAACAAGATATATATACAGGGAGAGTGTGAACTAATAGAAGGAATTGAAAAAAGGAGTAATTAAACACTGTGGCGTGACGTGTTTCCTATATATATATATATATATATATATAGTATTTATAAAATAAATTGCATCAATGAAAAAATAAAAATATCAATTTGAATGACTTCAAAATACGAAAAATCAATTAAATCATTAAAATATAAAAATTTGAAATTTTTTGAAGAATTTAAT
This sequence comes from Caerostris darwini, assembly GCA_021605075.1. NCBI lineage: Eukaryota > Metazoa > Arthropoda > Arachnida > Araneae > Araneidae > Caerostris > Caerostris darwini. Next base: position 445,030 of record BPLQ01015713.1, on the reverse strand, counting down.
TTAACACGTGTCAATAGCATTTATCGATTACTGCTTCAGTGAAAAAAATTGGGATGTACTATATCCTCAGGCGACAAGAAAACTTTCATAAACATCACTAGTACCATTTGTTGATCATATGTTTCCTACAAATGTAAAAATAATAACCTACATCGATTAAAAAATAAGAATATCAATTTGAATATTTTAAAAATATGAAACACTAAATAAATCATTAAAATATAAAAATATAATTTTTTTTTAGAATTTCAATTTATGTTTTAATAATATTTATCGATTATTTATTCATTGGAACTTGGATATATACATTCTCCTTTACTTCATACATACATCCAAAACCATCCATCTTTAACTATACACCCTTCATACGTAATACATCCAAAATTTTCATACTAACTATATGAAAGTTTTGTTGACACAAGTCAACAAAACTTTCACAATCACCATTAGTACCATTTATTGATCATATTTTAATGATTATTAATCATTAATGATATGATTACATTTATCAATCATGATATGTTAGTTAATAATCATTTATTAATGTTATTGACCAGTTCATTATTGACCAGTTATTGACCAAACGTGTTTCCTATATATATATATATACATATAGTATTGCCAACGGCCGTACCATGCTGAATATACCGGTTCTCGTTAGATCACCGAAGTCAAGCATCATTGGGCGCGGCCAGTACTTGGGTGGGTGACCACCTGCGAACACTGCGTGCCGTTGGCAAATTTGGGACCTGAATGGCCGAGTGTCTAGCGCTTTGGCGCTGGGTGCCACAGGTTTCGGGTTCGAATCCCGGCGGTGCCATGGATGCTTGTAGTGGTTCGGAATCCACTTTAAGCCGTAGGTCCCGGTCTCCTATGACTGTAAGAGCGTCACGGAGCCAAAGTCAGGCTTCTACCTATGGGTGCTCCATCACAACAGAAGCTGCTTCCTTCCCCTTCAATCATGAGTGTGTATGGGCTCGTGGGCTTGGCCAGCCAAGTGGGATAAGAAACAACAACAACAACAACATATAGTATTTATAAAATAAATTGCATCAATTAAAAAATAAAAATATCAATTTGAACTCAAAGTAATACGAATAACTCAAAAGTAATACGATAATTAAATTTAACTGGTCAATAACATTAATAAATGATTATTAACTATGTTATTGACCAGTTAAATTTAATTATCGTATTACTTTTGAATTCCCTTCACAAAGTTCAACTTCACAGTTCAAGCTCTCAAAACATCCTAGTATTTTTTTTTAGTTAACAACTTAATTACGTATTTATTATTTTTGATTCAAAACAATTTTCTGCCATTCCCTTGAGGTGTGTTATTCATTCATTCTTGTTGCAATCACTCATTCTTGTGGCAGTCACAGTATTAGCGTTTTCCGTCATACAATACACAAATAGTTGTTACTCTTAAAGATACTTCCAGCAAGCTGTTTCTATAGTACATGAGTGTACACAAGGTCTACTGATCTTCAAAAAAAAAGAAATTGCGAAAACATTATATTTTTAACTCATTTAGCTAATAATGTTACTCAATTGATCCTCTCCTCCATTGAAAAATGGTTAACAGTCGAAATTTTTCTTTCGTCTATGTGACCCTTAAAGTGTCAGAGCTGTTTTTAGTTTGTTTTTCCACTTAAATTCGAATGACTCATTTCTCCAACGATATTTAAGATTTGACAAACTCTAATTAATAAATAAACTCATGTTTGTGAAAATTGCAACACCATGAAGGAATAGTCATAATTGAATGAAATTTAATACACAGTTGAGTGGTAGTGGTACAAATAAATGATTAAATGTTCAAGGCAAACAAACAATAACAAGAGATCGGAATCAGTATTTTATGTAGCCACCACGCGCCGCAATAAGTGCTGCTACACGACGTGACATGGAGTCAAACAAATTTTGAATGTCTGCCTGAGGAAGAGCATTACATATTGTTTGTATGCGCACCCAAAGTTGGTCTGCAGAAGCAACATAACGAGGATCACGATGGAGACGCCGACCAACGAAATCCCCCACATGTTCAATCGGCGACATATCCGGGGAATAGGCAGGCCAAGGAAGAAGCTGTACCTGCCGCGTTGCAAAGAAGGATTGAACAGTCCTAGCGATATGAGGGCGGGCATTGTCCTGTTGAAATACAGCGCCTGGCAAGCTTTGAAGGAAGGGAACAGCTTGGGGTTGTAGAACTTCACTAATGTACCGGTGGCTGTTCAGATTGCCCACAATTCTTAGCAATTGAGATCGTCCATGATATGGTATGGCCCCGCAGACCATAACTCCGGGTGTTCGTCCATTGTGGCGTTCGATAATGCACTCCGGAAGGTAGCGTTCACCGGCATAGCGTCTGACACGAATGCGGCCATCATGGTTCCACAAATCAAAGCGGGATTCGTCAGAAAACACGACATGCTGCCAATCAGCACGCCAGTCTCTATTCTGAGCGGCCCATTGTAGCCACAGGCGGTGATGGTTTAGCGTGAGAGGGATCCTGTATAAAGGAGTCCTTGCGCGCAGTCCACGCTGCAGCAGACGTCTACGAATTGATGAAGCACACAATGAAACACCTGTAGCTATTGACTACTGTGCTGCCAATTGTCCAGAGGAAGCTGTACGGTCCGTCAGCGCCATGCGGACCAGGTGTCTATCATCGCGAGCTGACGTCACATTTCGGGGTCCACTCCCGGATTTCCGAGTTGTCCGACACTCATCCGCCCACTGCTTTCAAAGACGCATCACTGTGCTGCTGTTACGCTGCACATGAGCGGCTACTGCACGATAAGACAATCCAGCTTCACGAAGGCCGATGATTCTCCCCCGTTCAAACTCTGTAAGTTGTTCAAATCTCGCTCTCTTTCGTCGAAGAGGCATAAGTAACGATTGAGCTAACGTTTACGATTGAGTTAACGAGCTAATGTTACTTTTTCGGCAGACCACCCAGACTGCGTAAATGCTCGTCAAAATGCTCGTCACGTGACGGGTATATAGTTCAACAAACGGCTTGGTCATTCTCTTATTGAATGAATGTAACGAATAGCTTAATATGACTTTGTGCATGTTTTTCGAGACATTTTTGAAATGTTATTCGTTTCATAAATATGTACAAATTTATTTACCATTTATATTCAATGAATATAAAATTTTTTTAAAGCACTTTTATTGACTATGTATATGCAATTCATTTTATATTCATATCATAGCCTGTATCATAAAGTAGCATGTTAGACGCATTATTTTTATTTTGATTAATAGCTATGGTACCCTTCTATTGATTAGGAATCATTTTAGAATTAATTTTGTGCATGCATTTCAAAATTATCATATACAATACTCGTTTGGCGATTTTTTGGCGACTGTCTATTAGACAAGGTGGAAAAATGTCATGTCACTCAATGTCTTTCAAAACAAATCTTCATTTTTTTAAAACTACTAGTAATTGCAAATTTAATGTTTGTAAATATGTATCTTTTTATTCCTTCTATAAGTAAAAACATTTTTTATATTTTATGCTAACTATTATTATATTAGTATAGATAATTTACCAAGAGTACTTTACTGTTTCTTTATTTTTGTAAGGTAGCATTTATATGTGTGAAATCTAATATTTTTGATTAATATTATATGTATATTATGCATGTATATAATTATGTATAATTATGTCTTTCTGAAGAAATACGTCTGGAGAAGCCATGTGGAGATGCAGCGCCAACTCTAGAGAGATGTTGGCCTCAATATTCAGAATAGAGCCTTTATATCATTATTATTCCATGGATGCAATTGCCTTAGGCCTAGAACAGTGTCATTGTCGATGTCTCGTTCAGGCAGCTGAATGTGTTAAAGCAATTATTTCTTGTTTGAATTATCTTCAAATCTTCGTTTCCTGAATATTTTTGATTTGTCAAGTATTTGACTTAAATCATTTTGTAGCATGTTCAGAGTTAGTAAGGGTGCATCGCAAGGAGCTTGCTGCAATAAACCCCCCATTAGTATGTATGGCAGGAGGATAGTTGTTTACTCGACTATTTTCAAGGTAATTGCTTTTCATTTGTGTGTTGTGTTGAAAAAGGCCCGAACACCAAGGGACTCAGCTGTCGATGCGAGATGCTCTTTTATAATCTTCATCGAATCTACTCATGTCCAAAACATCATACTACCCATCGCTAGAAATCAAATACTGGATCTAAAATAGCGCGTTTGTATGCAATTAAGCTACTTTGGAAGCTAGTTCTTTAATATACTATAAATGAAAATTTTCTTACGTTGACTGAGAATTTTATGCTTTCAAAAGTTTGCTAATTTAGTTAATTCATTTTTAAATACATAATGCAAAGTAAGGATTTTTAAATGAAATAACAGATTCAATAATGTTTGGATAAGTGAAGAAATCTTGAAATTTAAATTTATTTATTGTTAAAAAGTTTCATGCCTTTTCATTTAGTAGTGAGAAAGATTTCTGTCCCAACTGTAAATCTTACTGAAAATGTTATTTTTCATATAAAGGGCCATTTAAAATTTAAAAAAATTCGCTTTTAGTATTACAATTAAAAATATTAATGTTTACTTTTTCAATAAGACATTTTGTTGCAGCTTTGATAGATTAATCTAAATCAAAAACATGCAAGTAAATTGCAATTGTTTGGTGTGGTGCTTTTTTAAACATTCCTCCATGAAACATTCAATCAATTGTGACACTATTTATACGTGTTGTAGTATTTTTTATTGTTATTATTGAGTGACTTTAAGGCTTATTTTCAAGGACTCTACATATTTTTATCTTCCTTTTTAATAAACAAAATTAACTGTTAACATATAATGCATATTATAACTGGATCAATTGATTCGAAACGTTACGCAAGAGCCAGTTCCCCAAAAAACGAAATGCAATTAATCCTGTTGTCAGAACAAAGCATTTGGAATGATAAAAAATAACTGAAATTCTGTAAGAAAGTATATATTTCGGTATTTATAATTTTTTTTTTTATGTGGCTTCTGACAAAAGATTACGGAAATATTCAAATTAGTTTTCTAATTTAAAATTATATTTTTTTAATTAAATAAAAAAATTTAAATTCTCATTGAAAAATTTCATCAGCAAAGTACAACTGTCTCCTTTTATTGATAAATTACTTTCTACTACTAATATTTACATAAAAAGTAATTGGAATGTTAAATACATTAGAATATCAATAATCATAATTTTAAAAGGATACTTATAAGGTGTATAATTTTTTTTCTTTCAATCTATTATATTTTAATTTGTATGTAATCGAAAGTCTTAATGAAATTTCAAATAATTCGTTTTCATTTAGATAAAAACTGTAAATTTTTATTGCAAATTAGTCATAAAATGAGATTAAAACTTTTAAAATTTCATTAATTACAAAATCCTCAGAGTTTTTTTATTATAATTTTTTAAATAATTTTTAAACAATTAAGTTAGCATAAATGTTAAATAGAAAATTAAATAATTAAATTTGTATTAAAATTTGTAAGTCTTTAAGTTATACATGGTTGTCAGGAATGTTCGCGAGTATTTTGAAGGAAATTGAAAAGCAGAACATTTAAATGTTGGTACAAATTACATAGGTGCCATTCTGTTCCTCAAGCTTCTCCATATTTCAGGCAACTTTAAAATTTTGTCCTTTCAGAACTTCTCAGTTATTCGGCGAAAACCTTTCCTGTGTGATTTTTTATTTCCACCAAAGAATCAAAGTTTTTCCGATAAAGTGAGTTTTGTAATGATCGAAATAGCTGGAAATCTGAGGTCTGGTGAATGTGGTGGAGGGGGCTGACCATCCTAGTCGAGCTACAGCAACTTTATCGAATTGCCAGAGACACATGAGATTGAACATTGACGTGGTGAAACACGGTTCCGATTCGCTATTTCTGGATATTCTTATTCAATTTCTGCCTTTAATACATTTAATTGATAATAATACTTTTTCTGAATTCATCGTCTTATCGTTTGGTAAAAGCTTATAATTCTGAATTCATTTTCAATCCCACCAGACACTGAACATGGCCTTCTTAGGATGAAGACTTGCTTCTGGGGTGACTAAAGGTGGTTCATTCCACTTTCCTCAAAACCATTTTCGCTTAACATTAGAAAGTTTTTCCATACCGTATTTTGGACGTCCGTTATTTTTTTGTCCCTAGCGCGCATGCTCATAAGAAACATTATGATACGCATGCGCAATTTCCTATGAGCATGTGCGCTAGGGAGAAAAAAATAACGGACGTCCAAAATACGGTATGCAAAAACTCTCTAATAACACGTCAAATTAAAAAAAAAAATGGTAACCCCTCGTTGTGTTGAGTCCAAATGAAAATGCTATTCATCAAATTTTTCTCCGTTAAATCGTGAGGAATCCTTACATCAAAAGGTTTGTGTAGTCAAGCTTCACAAAATACCCGTGGATGGTAGATTTTAATATTTTTAATATTTCTGCTAATTAACCTGTAATATAGAGTGGGTTATTCTCGATCAATGTGTTAATCTGATCTTTATCTCTGGAGGAGGGCTTACGAGAGCGTTCTTAATCAAGGTTGAAATCACCAGCTTTAAACCTAGCAAGCCACTTCCGTACAGTTCTTTCAGCTACATCACCTTAGACATAAACAAATCACTTGTTTGGTACTTGTGTGGTATTTTTACCTTTCCCGTAAAAGAAAAGCAGTAAATGTCTATAATGCACATTGTTTGCTTCCACATTCAAAAGCGTATACAATTGATAAACATTAACGTATAAAATTGTATAATAATGTAATAATTAATTTATTAATAGCGTAAAACACATTGATATAAATTAACGTAGGTAACGTTAATAATAATGTAGCGCAACCTATATCTTTTAGAATATATACGCATGTTATTGTTTTTTATCAGTCTTTATGCCACCTACAGAAAATCGGCATGAACTTTCCGAACGACCTAATATTTTATAAAAAATATTTTAGATATGTTCAAACTATTTAAAAATGACGCGTTTAAATGAATTAAATTCGTTCTAAACTCAGTGAAAACAAACATGTTGGCGACATGTAAAACAATACATTTAAGATTTATTATTATCATCATAGGATTTTCAGTTAAAAAGAACATATTTTATGTATGTTTTACAGTTTTTTTGTGCATTAAATTCCTAATTGCTTTTTTTTTGTAATTTTAGTACCTACTAAACTATTGGAGCATATTAAATATATATTAAAATGCTTCTCCATGCTATGAGTTTTGTTGAAATTCGAATTTGGTATGCAAAATTTATCGTTTTATAAATACAGTAAATACTGAAAGTTTAAAATAGTCTTTAATCGATATTTAATCATCAGATAATAGTTAGATAAACTAATTTAAATCCTTTTTTGGATTTATCAAATTAAAACTTTTATAGTACAATAAATCCATTCATAAAATGTTATCAAGAGAAAATATCAAGTGGATAAATTGTATCACGTGCGTTCTATTTTTCAAAGTGACTCAAATAAATACTTATAAGAACGGTGTGGTTATATAAGATTCGTATTTTCTTTGAATTTTGTGTAGATATGTAGATATTTCTGATCACAGATTTCAAAATAAGAGGAAATTCCAAGGATTTCAGAAGAACAGAAGGTATTTTCTAATTCTTCTCAAGGATTCAAATTTTAAAGCATTTCAGACAATTTTTTTTTCTCTGAAATGGATAATGCGGAGTGAAGATTTTATCGCAAGCCTTATTATCATTATGAATAGCAAAGATTATGGCTAATAACGCTGTCGAAAACGTTTGGTTAATAAAACCTTATGCACAAAATGGCGCATGTTTGGATTGCTTATAAGGCATTTCTTTATTGAATTTCTTTTATCTCACACTACGTGACAAGACAGCAATGCTGTCAAGTGTGATGTCCTTAGGCTAACTGGATTTATCCACCAAATCCCTCTAATTCTACCAAGAAAGCTGAAAATTATTGTTGCAAAAATATGCAAATTATTTTCTGCTGAATCATCACATAAAAAAAAATTTAACTATCCAAGTCTAGCAGATATCAGGTTGCCGAATAAGTTAGAGTATGTCGGTTTCAATAAGTTGATACCAAAAAGAAATAGTGTTGTTATTGTCCTTTATTTATTTATTTGTTTGTTTTTGGAAGTTAGTGTTGCTTGTTTATGTTTAGTGTTTGTTTTATAAAACTTAAAATAAAAACAGTCACATAAAGACATCAATGAAATGTTTCAGCTCATTAACTTTATATGACTTAAGTACTGCTTTTAAGATACTTTTCCTTCGAAGTTCGAAACTTCAGAAATGCAAATGACAGGACTTATTTCCGATTTGATGCTTAATACATCAAACTCGAAGGACACCATGTTGAACTGGTTTATGAATTCAGATTCTAAACACCACATTTCAGTTTAATGATAGACATTTTCAGTTTGAAGTAATTGCCTTACAAATGGGGTATATAATGATTATTTCCACAAAAAAAAAAATTATATCATGAATTAAATGTACGGTGAAACTTGGTATATTAATCTCGGTAATTGCTTTTTATTGATTGGGAAAACTACTTACATTATATAGATTTACATTGGCCTTCGTTGGTAATGTATGTTATTTTTTTTTATCTATTTAAAATGAAGCATATTTCTTAGAAATATTTAATATAAATAAAGAAAAAAATATCCTTTTAGATTACTATTTAATAAAAAGTTTAAATTAATTACCTTTAAAGTTGGTTTAATGATTTGCACGAAGTATAAGTATTGCTGGTGTGAAAACAATTTAAATTCTATCCATAAATGTAAAATTATATTATTGAGTAAATTACTTTCCAGCTAGAAAAAAAATTTACAGCTGTTGTATTTTTTATTCAAGATAGACCTTATGTTAACACATATATTCTGGATAGACTTTAAATGGAGTATAGAACCTATAAATTGTTAAATCATCTGTATTTAATGAATAATTCAGTAAAGAAACTTAGATGTTTAGGTATTAACCGCATACCACTGATTGATCACTGCCATTGCCTATGGCGAATATGAATCAATTTTTATTTCTGGAATAAAATGCTTAGCAGAAAATGCTCGCCGTGGAAAGAGTTCAAAATGTGAAAATGTTAATATGAATGATCAATCATTGATATTAATTGGTGCTCAAGTTATCAATGATTGATCATTCATATTGATTGGCGCTCAAGTTATTACGATCCATCAATCACTGGATGTTAATACATAAGAAAAATCATAAAATATGCTCAATAGTTACTAAAATGTGTTTTTAAAATCATATTTTATAAACGAACATTAAGAGAATATATCTTTATTCTTAAAAAAACATTTTATTTGTTCTAAAAATTAAAATCAACCCATTATATCTGTAATATAACTTTAGAAAAAATATTTCGTATTTTTATCAAAAAAAATCAAAACTATGAATTACAAGGAAATTTACGTTAAAGGAATTGAATACTTAAAAAAGTAGAAGAATTAATATACAGAACTATAAGGTATAAGACAGTCGAAAAGGTACAAAAAATTCATTTTTAATAAATATAACTGTTGTAAGTGATTCAGATTTTTAAAAACGTTACTTAATATCAATATAATAGACCTAACAGTGCGTAAATTTACATTGTCAATTAAATATTTTGTTTAACATAAATATATAGAAAATAAATCTGCATTTCGTGTAAATTTATTTCTTCATATGAAGTAGAAAAAATTATAATATATAACTGTTAGCCAGTTTACCATTTCTTTTGAAATTTTCCAGATATACCTCAAATTTTACAAAATAAAGTTAAATAATTAATATTAATATAAAATTCATGTGTGTCTGAAAAAAAAAATTCATTTATTTCGAATAATTTTATTTTGTATAAAATTTTTTTTATTTATAATTTTAAATATAGGAAAAAAGCAGAAAGAAATTAAATGGAAAATAATAGAGTAATAATAATATTCTTTTTATGTAAAAATCAGTAAACATATGCCATTTGTTCATGCCATAAAAAAATTCACCAATTGGTTTATATCCACATATTGGTATGCCACGCCATTTGTTTATGCAATTCCAAATCTATTTCAATCTTTACTGCATAATTCTATCAATAGACGATGTAATAGTAGAATTTGAATAAATTTGGGGTGTTTATTCATAAAATATTCGATTTAGAATATTTCTAAAGAGCAATAAATACAAGATACGTAATTTAGAGGCAATCTTTTCACAAATATTCCTAAAGAAAACAAGAAAATATTCCTTTTATTATTTTGGAAATAGTGAGCAAATGAAATTAGTTTTTAATTTAATATTATATAATTATTATAAACAACGTACTGCTTTTTTTCACTTCCTCCTATTAGCTCATACTCTCCCTATATATATCTTGTTCAAATTTTCAATCGTTCATAAAATACTTTTTATTTATCCACTCGAGTTCAAATACATTTTTTTTAACTTGTAGTGGATGACACTGGATGTTAATACAATTTTTTCAAATATTAATTCAGTAATTAAATTTAATTACTTAATTTTAGTTTCTTTTTAGATTTAAGTTGCATATATCTACCAATAGATGACGCCAGATAAACTTCAAAAAATGATTGAAAGTTATTTATAAAGGACTTTCTGCAATATATGGAAAAAAAGTAGGAATTGACTTTAAATTTTTTTTCTTATATAACTTGTTTTCTTTGTTTCTAAACAGTTTGACAGTTGAGTCCAAATTTATCCACGCGTGTTTTAACAATGAAACAAATTGCATTTATTCTTTAAATGTCAACTAGCATTTAGTTATGTAATTGCAACTTTGGCGTTAAACTATTTGTTTTATGTAACTGCTTTTATAGTCTATTTTTAAACTCTGCATTTTCTTGTCTTTCGGCTGAAAACCCCTGTACATTCTCGCTTGAAAGCTTGATTGTCCATGCAAAGCACTCACACAACGTGCCACATTCGCCATGGAATCCCATTGTTATTGAAACAGGCTTCAAGCTTAACTTCAGATAATGCCGCCAGTGTACTCCTGTATTCACATGAAATAATATTATTTTTCTAAAAAAGGAGGGAAATAATCATAGACGTAATTACCATTTACCATTATTCATAGATGAATTTTAAAGTTTGAACTTGCAATATATGAGCTTTGTCGAATTGATTACTATGAAATAAAAGCTATCTATACCAGAGACTTATTACATATTAGTTGAGAAAGTCATCGTTGGGTTTTAAGTCTTTAAGGGTTAAAAATTGGATTTTATTAAAATAATCATATTTTATATAGCCCGTGAATAAATGCAAGTTAAAATGCTTCAGTTTGTCATTTATTATAAGTATTCTTGTATTCATGTGAAATAATATGTGTTTTTAAAAAAAGGAAGGAAATGTTTCCATTATTAATAGATAAATTTTATGAATTGATACAAGTTAAAATGCTTCAACTTGTCATTTATTATAAGTATTCGTGTATTCATGTGAAATAATATGTGTTTTTAAAAAAAGGAAGGAAATGTTTCCATTATTAATAGATAAATTTTATGAATTGATACAAGTTAAAATGCTTCAACTTCTCATTTATTATAAGTATTCGTGTATTCATGTGAAAAAATATGTGTTTTTAAAAAAAGGAAGGAAATGTTTCCATTATTAATAGATAAATTTTATGAATTAATGCAAGTTAAAATGCTTCAGTTTGTCGTTTATTATAAGTATTCATGTATTCATATGAAATAATACTTTTTTAAAAAAGGATAAGAATATGTTTTCATTATTTACAGATAATTTTTATGAATTGATACAAGTTAAAATGCTTCAACTTGTCATTTATTATAAGTATTCATGTGAAATAATACTTTTTTAAAAAAGGAGAAGAAAATGTTTTCATTATTTACAGATAATTTTTATGAAATGATGCAAGTTGAAATGCTTCAACTTGTCATTTATTTTAAGTATTCATGCATTCATATGAAATAATACTTTTTTACAAAAAAGAGGAACATGTTTCCATTATTCATAGATAAGTTTGAAGCTGTAATATATGGGGTTTATTGAATTGGTTACTATGAAATAAAAACGGCCATAGAATGTAACAAGATCAATGCAATATTTTCATAGTTCAAACTTTGGTGGCTTTTGCTTAAAACAACAAAATTTAAAAAGTTTTTACGAAAAGAAAGAAACAGAGGTGAAGATGAATAAAATAATAAAAAAATTGCTATAAAAGAATTAGTTAAGATTTTCTTTTTAATAAATAATGTATTTTAATTATATGAAAATTAGATTAAGACATTAATTTATCTATAAAATCTGGAAAGTAAACTTAAGAAGTAATTAGATTGTATCGCGAAATATATAATGGAAAAAGAAAAAAGGTCAAACAAGGCCGTTAATCATGTTTTTCTGATAAACGAAATGATTCTTTATCGCAAGAATTAACCACATAATTTAAATAAATGTTAATTACAGAGATGTTAATTAAAGGAATTATTAATAAGTTTTTATTTTTGTTTAGCCTCATGTAAATACATATTTAAAGGAATTATAGTTTAATATAAAGTGGCGAAAGGGATTATTTTTTTTTTAATTTCGTATTTATATATTTCATAATATATATAATAATAAATTAATTTACAAATGTTTATGCAAATCAATATGTTTAATCTTTTCTAATTAAATCGGAATTGAATTTCTTAAAATAAATATTCATAAGTGCACACATATACATAATTTTGATTTTAAACTTCTTTTTTGTTTAAAATTAATGAAATTTCTCAAGTTAAGAATACTTTCTGTATATTTCTATCAATAGAGGAAGTAATAGTAGAATTTGATTAAAGAAAAAGTTGGGTTTTTTTCATGAAATATTGGATTTAGAATATTATTTAACATTTAAGAGCAGGAAATACAATATAGGTGTTTTAGTAGTAAGAAATATATCTTTTCATGAATAATTCCATAGATAACAAGGCAAGATTCCTTCGAAATTAATATTAGTTCGGAAATAGTGAGCAAATGAAATTAATTTAAAACATAATTATTATATGCAATGTACTGCTTCCTCCTTTTGCTATTCCATTGTTCAATTCCTTCTGTTAGCTCACACTCTCCCTATATATATCGTGTTCAAATTTTCAATCGTTCATAAAATACTTTTTATTCATCCACTCAAGTTCAAATACATTTTTTAAACTTGTAGTGGATGACACTTGATGTTAATACAGTTTTTTCAAATATTAATTCAGTAATTAAATTTAATTAATTAATTTTAGTTTTTTTTTAGATTTAAGTTGCATATATCTACCAATAGATGGCGCCAGATAAACTTTAAAAAATGAAGGAAAATTTTTATAAAAGATTTTCTGTAATATATTGAAAAAAAAGTAGGAATTGACTTAAATTTTTTTTTTTTTATATATATTACTTGTTTATGGATAGTTTGATAGTCCAAATGAATCCAAATTTGTCCACGCGTAACTTAACTATGCATTGCATTTATTTTATTAATTGCATTTAATCTATAAATCGCAACCGGCATTGAGTTGTAAAGCTGCAACTTAGGCTTAGCGGAAAACAATTTGCATTATTTCTTGCATTACTGAAATAATAATGAAATTATAAACCAATGAAATAATAATGTAATTATAAATCAATGAAATAATAATGAAATTATAAATCAATGAAATAATAATGAAATTATAAATCCATGAAATAATAATGAAATTATAAATCAATTAAATAACAATGAAATTATAAATCAATGAAATAATAATGAAATTATAAATCAATGAAATAATATTGTAAGATGTCAGTTCAATGATAGATTAGTTGCATTTTATACTAAGTTTTAGGATATAAGGTACTATGTATTTTAAGCTCACGTCTTAGTGAGGTGCAGTTCGTGGTTTTTCATCCTTTTTTTTCTGTGTTTTCATAATGATGAAAGCATTAAAAAGCACTGATAAAGCAAAAAAAAAAATCATTTCACTGTGCAAATGCAACGAACTTTTGCATAACCTAAATTGAAATTACATACCGGCACTGCATTTAGTTTTATTGACGTTAACATGCCCTCAAATACATGGCAAAAACTGAATTACCTATGCAGAGTAACGAAGGACAATTACAGCAAACATTTAAGTAAAAGATAAACTTTAATTGTTTTGTGTGCACGTTCATGTTTGGTTGTATAACTAAACATAATATACCATACCTTTTGGTCAACCAATTTATGTGCATTCTGTATATACACATGTTTTAATAAAATTTAATACTCGATATTCACTTAATAATTTACGAATATTGTAGATTGTGTGATTATTATAATATAAAACATCATCTTAAAGTAGATATGAAATATTGATAAAGTCACTTTTTAACATTATGTATCAAATAATAACTGCATCGTAAATGAGTGAAGGACAGGAAATATGATATTCATTAATGAACGTCATATATTATAATATAAAATCATCATCTTAAATTAGGTAAGAAAAGTTGATATAGTCGCAGTTTAACATTATGTACCAAATAATAACTGCATTATAAATGAGTGAAAAGATTCATGAAAGAACCTCGTGTATTATTATATAAAACCATCCTTTTAAAGTAGGTAACGAAAGGGGAGATAGTCGCCTTTTAACTTTATATACCAAAAAATAACTGCATCATAAATGAGTACTGGAAAAGAAGTATTGATATTCATGAATGAACCTCGTGCATTATAATATAAAACCATGTTTTTAAAATAGATATGAAATGTTGATATAGTCGCTTTTTAACATTATGTACCAAAAAATAACTGCATTGCAAATGAGAGCTAGAAAGGAAATAACATTCATGAATGAACCTTATGTAACATAAAACCATCATCTTAAAGTAGGTAAGAAAAGTTGATATAATCGTTGTTTAACATTATGTACCAAAAAATAACTACATCATAAATGAGTACCGGAAAGGAAGTATGATATTCTTGAATTAACCTTTTGTATTATAATATAAAAGCATCTTTTTAAAGTAGATATGAAATGTTTATATAGTCACTGTTTAACATTCTGTACCAAATAGTAACTGCATCGTAAATGAATGAAGGACAGGTAATATGATATTCATGAACAAACCTCATGTATTATAACATAAAATCACCATCTTAAATTAGGTAAGAAAAGTTGATATAGTCGCTGTTTAACATTATGTACCAAGAAATAACTGCATCGTAAATGAGTACGAGAAAGGAAGTATGATATTCATGAACGAACCTCATGTATTATAATATAAAATAATCATCTTAAATTAGATATGAAATGTTTATATAGTCACTTTTTAACATTGTGTGTCAAATAATAACTGCATCGTAAATGAGTGAAGGACAGGAAATATGATATTCATGAATGAACCTCATATATTATAATATAAAACTGTCATCTTAAAACAAGTATGAAAAGTTGATATAGTCGCTGTTTAACATTATGTACCAAATAATAACTGCATTGTAAATGAATGAAAAGATTCATGAAAGAATCTCGTGTATTATAATATAAAACCATCATCTTAAAGTATGAAAAAATTGACATAGTCATGTTTAATATTATGTAAAAAATAATAACTGCATCGTGAATGAGCGCTTAAAAGGAAATATGATATTTATGAATGAACCTCATGAAATGGTTTCCTTTATAGATAGTTAAATTAAAATTGACTTTTTCGTATGCTGGCAAATTTCTGTCATTTTATATCAAAAAAAATCTTGATTTATATATTGAACCTTTGAATACATGTCTTGTAGATTACCTATCTATGTAAATCAAATATTTACAAATATGACTGATGAAAGATATTTTTTTCCCTCTAAAATTCAGCTCAAAGTATGTAGGGCATATTACCGTATCTGTGTTAGAATGTCTAATGAGGAGATTATTTATTTCTGAATTATTGGGCTGTGATTATTTATTCTGAGCACAATTTCGCTTATTGATATTATATAAGCATTGAGCGCTTTTGATTCGTCCCACGCACGTTCGCAAACGGAGAGAGTGGGAATATGAAAGTAAGGCATAATTGATAAATGCTGTTGAAGTAATGTTAAAATATCCAAAATATTGAAAATGTCACTAAGGTTATTGATATGGTGGTGTAAATTTCATAATAGGAATTAGGTAACTGAACTGAAATTTAGTTGGGTTTTTTTCGCCCTTCATAATATCTACTATTTTAGTGACACATTTTTTGGAATGAAATATTGAAAATATGTTTGTTATCTGTGTTCATATATTCATGTGAAAAGTTTAATTAAGTGGCAGATTTTTGGTAATTAGAATTTGTCAGAAAAATTTATTACCTTAAAAAAATGATGTGAACTGATTATCATTCAAAAATTAATAATACAAAATTTCCATTTCTGTTATTAATAATTTCACAACATTCAAAGAAATTTCCTTTTTTTAAATTTAATTTTTCAATTCCTTCTATTAGCTCACACACTCCCTATATATATCATATTCAAATTTTCAATAGTTCATAAAATACTTTTTATTGATCCACTCAAGTTCAAATACTTTTTTTTTTGGACTTGTAGTGGATGACACTGGATATTAATACAGTTTTTTAAAATATTAATTAATTAATTAAATTAAATTAATTAATTTTAGGTTTTTTTTAGATTTAAGTTGCATATATTTACCAATAGATGGCGCCAAATAAACTTAAAAAAGTGAATGAAAATTATTTATAAGGACTTTTCTGGAATATAGTGAAAAAAAGTAGAAATTGACATAAATTTTTTTTATTTTTTATTTTTTTATTTTATTTTATTTTTATTACTTGTTTTTCGTAGATTTACTAAACAAATTTCATGTATTTCTTTATTTTGGATAAATTAAAATATTATTATGACTAAAGAATTAAAATTATTTTTAAAACAAAATTAGAAACTTTGAGCTTTTAAAACACAATGAATTTGTGCCAAGGCTTTTATAATGACTCTAAATTGGATTATTGTTATTAATGCAACTATTATTTTTGAGTAATGCTATATTTTAAATAATTTTTATTTATTATGTGATATATCTAATTCAAAGAAGTTATTCCAAATTTCAATTTATTAATATTTTATTATAGTACGTGTTTATTTTACTTATAGTATGTTTAATAGCTTTCAACATAATTTATTTTATTACCATAATTTATTAATTCGTCAAAATTCTTATTTGTCACATTTATTAAATGAATAAAAATTCTTGCACAAAAATATTCATTAAAAAGAAATAATAATTAACTCTAGAATATTATTAAATAGCAATTTAATTGAAAGTCACATTTAATTTGAATTAATTGCCATTAATTAAATTAACATTTGAATTCAATTAATTTAAATTAAAGTGCCATTTAATTACATAAATTGACTAGTTTTACTTGTTGGAATATCTGTACCCTTTCGAAACTTTTAATCCATATTAAAGTTGTTCAGATAAAAATAAAATGGAAAAAGATATAAGCTTATAATATTTTAATATTATTTTTTATCTAATTTGTTTGTGTAAATTATTTCAGTGTAAATGCAAAAGAATTTTTTGGTTTGTAAAAATAAAAAAATAAATAACTCTTTTTAAATAGTTATTTATTTTTTTAACGATTTTACAAAATAAAAACTTTTATACATGAGAAAAGATATGGATTTTAAATAATAAAAAAATTGACAGGTTTTATGCATGTGTGTATTAAAATCTAGATTAGACATCTAAATTCAAAACCAAATTTAAATTTATTGCATATCAGATAATTTCGTAATGATCAATATTACGAAACTCGACAATTATGTTTAGATAAGCATTTCCAAGCACTTATGCTTAATTTATCTCACTAACAACTTGAATAAATCATAAATACCTTCAAATAAAATTAATTATCTCAAATTAGTTGCCTTTTTTGAAATCGTAAATTTTTGTCAATAAAAGTAATTATAATACATTATTTCTTACTAAACTACAAATATTTAAAATGAAATGACTTAAACAAATGCACTCTAATTTTTTAAATGTAGTAAAAGAGTTTTTATGGGTTATTGAGGCAAAAGTTCAAAACATTTTGTCTTTGTAATTGTTTCCAGACTTCCATTTCTTACTTCGTTCTCAATTTCATTCCAGTAAGCTACACAGACAAACTTTCAATCTTTTGAAATAATGGCTTCATTTCTAGATATTTTCAACTAAAGTAATGACTTCCTAAGTAATGATTTTGATTCTAAATCATTATGGAAACATTTTGATAGTATTTTATCATTCTGTAAACTAACTGTTGATTTATTATGCACATTGTTGAAAAGTCATATTAACCTCATTTTTTTACATTACATTTCTTATCTGCAAAATGTTTTGTATATATCTTTTGACAATTATTTTAATTGTGTATTATTTCTAACGATCATTTTGCTAGAAGATTAGAATTATGCCTTATTTTTTTTACCTAGAAACTATTTTCTTATTTCTACGTCTTTATATAAATACAAAGACTTATTGGTACACGATGTAGTTATTAATAAAAATAAAATTACTTAAATATAATGGTGTAATGTCCTTTTTTTGCATTATTTTTTAAGGTGTGTATTACAGAAATCACTCTAATTTGTATTTTAATGAATGGCAATAGATATGCAAAAGAATAAATTGTTAATCGCTATAATATTTGTTATTTTGAATTCAGATATGTGTATTTCGAATTAAGGTATGCAACTTCAAAATTTAATGAGCATAAAAAAAAGGTCTTAAATTGAGGTATTTTGTCCTTTTTTGTGAAATTGATACTTCATTTCACTACAAATTTGATATTATGTAGTTTTCTTAATCCTAATAAAACTACATAAGATAGATTAGATAAGAAATAAACTAGATTTTGATCATTTTAGTGATCTTCAGTCAGTTTTATTTTATCAATTTCGTTTATAGTCAAATTTCCTTTATTTTATCGAATGTAAATTTGAATAGAAAATTTCTCTAATTTCATTATTGATTCTCATAAAACCTTGGGTGTTTTAGCAGTGGTGATTGACATCAAATGGGATTAATTTTCAGCAATTAAAATAAATAACATTAAATAATTGAAAATTTAACAAAAAATTTGTAATTTTAATAACACAAACAGTAATTAGTCTGAACTTGAAAATTAATTACAATTAGCCTCTTATAGGTGAGGAATATTATACAATAACATATTTATGGTGGCAATTCATTAAAAAAAACCCAGAAGTGAACTTTCTGATTACACATAAAAACGAATAAAATTTTTTTTTTCTAGTTAACCATTTCACTGAGGACCAATTGCATTAAAATAACTTATTATTTTTTACATTAAGAAATAAAATTATTTATCGTAACATCTCAGTAGAATTGACGGATAGCAGCTAATAACAATCATACAATGTATACTTTAACTTTCAATTAAATCATCTTCTATTCAAATATATATAACATAAATTGAACAAAATATTCAAGTTACTGTGATATTTAAGTGACAAGTATATATCTGGGCGGTAGAATTTACTCATGCGAAGGGCATGGATGAATAATTAGTGTAACTATTTTATCTTTTCTGTGTTAAGAATGCTTAGTACATCATCTTGTCCATTTCAGTTTACTATCAAAGATGCAACCAAAAGAAGTTGAGACATCATTATGTTGCAAAACATTACCCCCAGAGACAAGGTAAGAAATAACGGGTTGCTTATTTAAGATAAAGAATTGGCTAGTAGTCTTCTCTAGGTTTATAATTATATTATTTTCCACACACCAATTATCTAGTCTTTCAAAAATCAAATTTAGGATGATATTTATCCCTTATTTTGCCTTTTCAATGAACGGCACCAAATAACCAGATCATTAAAACTCAAAAAGATCTGTAAACTAAACCAAATAAAAAATGTGTTAATTTTGCTCTATTTTTATGTAAAAGTTTAAAAAGATAAAAACATTGAGTACGAAAAATCTCAGTGTGTTAAGGAAATTTGCAATTTTATATTTCGGCCTCATTGATAACAGTGCTGAACTGCCTCATGCTGCCCCCGAATCTGAGGTTTAGACAAACCTGTTTACTGTTATTAAGGCCTTTTTTGTCGTTATCTTTATTCCATTTATATTTCCTAGAAACCTTACAGAACAAGAACAACGATACATGGAAAAATCAAAATAATAGAGGGTTCATGTTATCTTTAATTTGTTTAACAATAAGAGTAATTGAAGTTTTCCAAAAATAAAGGAAGTAATCGAGTTAAAAGTAGTTTCAGAGTAACATGCAAAAAAAATAATAATAATAATAATAATGAGGATCTTAGAAAAAGGATTTTAAACAATTCCATTGATTATACTATCCATGCAGAAGGATTTAAAAAAAACACAATTGTAAATTTCATAAAGAAACGGATACCATTTAAGGATGTGTCATGATCGTAAGTGTAATTGACTACACCTTCGTTTCTCTGTGGACGAGTTTAAATTATTTACCCGGAGGTCTTTTTCAGGAATTTTTTTTTTTATAATTTCAGTAACAGCAGTAGTATTCGTTCTTTGAAGAGAAATAAAATGTTTCTCTTTATGGAATTCTGAGAAATTTCAGGGTGATCTATCTTCTCGCTGAAGTTCTGGTAATTTAAGTTTTAGAGTTCATTCAACCTTAGTCAAGTAAGTCACTTTTTGTCTTATTACTTAATATATTTTGATTATTTTTTTCAAGTCACCTTTCATCTCGTAGAAACGAGGTTTAATTGCTTTAAAAAGGGAAAATTTCATAAATTTAATAAAAACAATTGAATCTTCTGTAAAAGTGAGTTAGTTTTGATGGATAGTTTTATTAAAACATAATAAGATATCATTATCATGAGTTCAGAAATGATTATAAAGATTATTATTGCTACTGTTATTGAATAAAACTTAATATATTGACATCTGAGTTGATAATTCCTATTTTATAATTCTACGTCAATGTGGTTACTTATAAGCTCTTATTGTAAATGTAGTGTAAATTTTGCAATCATAGTTCACCATTAAAATCACTGACTTATAACATATAATAAT
This sequence comes from Caerostris darwini, assembly GCA_021605075.1. Taxonomy (NCBI): domain Eukaryota; kingdom Metazoa; phylum Arthropoda; class Arachnida; order Araneae; family Araneidae; genus Caerostris; species Caerostris darwini. Next base: position 423,963 of record BPLQ01015713.1, on the reverse strand, counting down.
AATAGGAAAGGATTTGTATCTAATAATATATATTTCTTCCATATTTTCTACGGTAAAAATACTTCCTGATCTTTATTCCAGTCAATATCTTTAGTCCATGACAGCTAATAATTAAATAAAATTATGGACAATGCTCAGGGTGATTGTAAAAAAAAAATGTCAGATATATGAGTCCGTAGCTGTCAATCGTTCACAGAAATTGAATTAAATTTTGGTTCAAGGTATTTTGAGGTATGCACTCAAGAATCATTAAAAAATAATAATAATCTAAGATACGGTTACAATGACGCGATTTCGAAAATTTCCAAATGGCCTCATTCTACTTTTTTTTTTTATTGGAATGTTATCTCCATAGTGAAATACTATAAACAACGTTGGAACAATACTTGTAACATAAAAATTTCCTGCGCGAGGCAGATTAAGATGATCGGACAGATTAAAATCGAAAATGATTAATAAAGGCAGAGAAGCAACTGAAAGCAAAACATTTTAATGTGTTCCACACATGTTCCGCGAGAGGTCCTTCACACACGATAACACTTTTCATGTAGCAGATGGTGGATTGGTGAATGGCACTGAAGCACGTATCATGACAAGAGTAATCTGTTGAACATGTCTGATGGCATCTTTCAAATCAGAGGTATTTCGTGGATTAAATGCGTCACTTCAGTTTCAGGTATCCCTACAGCCAGAAATCAGTTGGAATGAAATCGGGGGACCGTGGCGACAACGGAAACTTGAAATGCAGGGAGAAGCCTCTGTCAAGAAGCATTTGACAAAAGGTCTCACACATGATCACATCACATAGTCACATTTGTAGGATAACCTGAATACTAAAGTGTATGCATTTAATCCGCAAACTGCATCTGATGTGAAAATTATCATCAGACATCAGATTCAACAGATTCTTCTTGCCATGGTAAGTGCTTCAGGCTATCCACCATATACAGCATGCAAAGTGTCATCGTGTGGGAAGGAGATCAAGTGAAAAATTTGTAAAACACATTAAAATGTTTTACTTTCTGTTGCTTCTCTGTAATTAATGGCTGTTTTCACTTTCCTGCTTAGTCAGTCTAGCGCCGGCGATTTTAATATTACAGGTATTGTTCCAACTATATTTATAGTTTTTCATTGTGGATATCACATTCGAATAAAAAAAGTTGGTTTTGCTATTTGAAATTGTCGGAACTGTGTCGCTGTAACCGAAACTCTTAGAGTTTAACCTTTTTGTTTTTCGTATGATTCTTGAGCGCTTAACTCAAAATACTTTAAACCAAAACTTTTATTCAGTTCCTGAGAGTGGTATGATAGCTAGGGGCTCTTATACTAGGGATAGTTTTTTATAATCACTCTGTTTATTATGCGTTTTATACTTCAGATTCAAGAATAATTATTACCCAAAATTCAAATGCTTCATAGCCAAATTATTATACACACATTGAAAACTAATATTTTTTTTCATAAAAATTAAATTATTTTCTAAACATGATTGGTTTTACATAAAAGATTTGGTAGAACTATTTAGAACCAAATAATAAAATTTAGGGCAAGTTTACATGTAAAAATAAAATTTCATTTAATAATTTCCGCTCTGAAACCATCAACGTAAAAGATTTACTAAATGACTCAGCAGAAACCCACACGCACAAAAGAAATTACACAAAAAAATAAAAAATAAAATTTAAATCTGAACTTGAAACTATCAAGAGTAAGTGATTTGATGTTTTCTGCGGTTCACAACTTTCTAACTGCCTACCAAGTTTTCTTGTTAATAATTTTTATTCTTTATTTGCACTTCTTGCCCTACTTTAACGTATTGCTGAAACTTTTTGCTGCTATTCTGAGTTGATGTCATCGACTGATCTACCAAAAGAGAATTTCCGTATACTTACCTAGCGAATCATCTCCAAATTCAATGACTCTTTCTCTCTAAGCAAATTTGTTGTTTTTTCGCATCTATCAAGAAGGTTTTCGAGTTTTACAACTGTCTGAAATGCGAGGAAAAGTAGGTGAAATTTTAACAATCGATGAATCCTTGATAAGATAGGCATTTAAAAAACAAACAAATCTCATGTCTGAATGAACGTGTTTCTTGTAAGAAGATTTCAAAGGAAGATCAAAATCAATTCGAATCAATAAAGGTTATTGCAATTACTTATCAATCGGGAAAAAACGGACAGATATCATCTTGGATACTAGCTGGTAAAAGTTGATAGAAGCTGGGCTGGCAGGTAGAAGCTGACTGAGACTGCCTTGGCCGAGAACCGGATAGTACTATAGTGTAGGTTGCAGTCGGCTGCAGGGTTTGAGAAGAAGAATATAATGACTAATTATGAATGACAGAACATGATTCTTAATATAGTTATTCGTTATTCCGGGTGCCTATCTCGTGTCTGAGTGGTAACGTGCGCTGCTGGTGAGCAGTAGGGCGGAGATTCAATTCGTTGGCTGCATTATTGTAGACACTGTTGCTTCAAAAAGGAGTAGACTCCATGGCGCTTATGATGCTCATCATCTAACCTCGTTCGTCAGATTATCTGTGGGAATTTTCAGAGTTTTCTCCCTTGCGAATGCAGGACACTTCACCCTAAAAGTCCTTCCGAAAGGTACTGCCGTCCTTTTTCAGCGACACGGAGTCAAGTCAGACTTGTACTTACGGGTACTCCTTCACAACAGAAGCTGCCCGCCCACTGCCTCATTCCTTGAGAACACATGGATTCATGGATTTGATTTAGATGCTGCTATTGACCAAGGGGGATAAAAACAACATTATTTCGTATATTTGTCATTCTGTTTATAATTATCCAAGAAATATTTTCTGAATGGCAACGAATCCTAATTTTAAAAGCACAATCGTTTGCTTGCATTTTGTTCTCCCTTCTTCTATCAGTAACGATTAATTTTACCTACTTATTATTACTTACCTACATATTTTTAATACTACGATTAATTTTATTTTTACGATTTTACGATACGATTTTAATTTTACCTACATATTATTAATACTACGATTAATTTTACCTATATAATTAATTTATCCTACATATTATTCATTCCATTCTTAAATTCTAGTCGTTAATAGATAAAATTTTCCGTAAATCCGGTAGATAAAATTTTCTTTGGGTTTTAATTTTGCAATAATAATAAAAAAAATAATAATAAAACAGTATAGTTTATATATATTTTTTTTTTTTTAAAACAATCAATTTCAAATTCTATTTTTTTTTTCTTTGTCAAGCTTGACGAAGATCTATAACAGCTTAAGAATATAATATCTTACTGAAATATATACTCATTTCTGAGCAATCGTATATAAATTTTAATTCCATAATCTTGCCACGTTTTGTGTCTTTTAAAAAAATGTATTAAGAGAATAAATTATGAATTGTGTTAATTCAAATTTAATTTTCATGTCTCTAAATAATTTTTCTTTTACTAATTAAAACAAAAAATTCCTAAAATTCCTTTTTGCTAAGCAAAAGTGATTACTTGAGTACTTGATATTATAACTTTTCGTCAAGACAAGAAAAAAAATAAGAATTTTAAGTCGTTTTTTTTTTTAGATATTTACAATTTTATATTTTGTTTTTATTATTGTAAAATTAAAAATTAAAAATTAAAAATTTTACATTTTTTAGCTATGAGTTATAAATAAAGACCTTTCACTTCTTGATCTTTAATTATTAAGTGTATGTTTAGCGAAATTTTCGGAATATGTAGTTAATACAAATATTGTAAAATATTATATTAGCAAAAATATAAAAAAAATGTATTAAAAAAATTATTATATAATAAAAATAAAATGTGTTTTCCCGACTCGTGGCCCAGTGGCAACGTGAACCGCTGGTGATCTTTAGGGCTGAGGTTCAATCCACTGGCGGCTTTGTTGTAGACACTGCTTCGATGACGTATGTGATGTTCCGCATCTTGCCTCGTTGGTCAGACTACCTGGTGGGAGTTTTCTGGGTTTTCTCTCATACGATACGTAAAAGGTTAGGTAGTTCCCCATAAAATTTCTTCCAGAAGGCATTGCTCTCCTTTTTCATCCTCTCGGAGCTAAGTCTACCTACGGGTGTCCCCTCACAACAGAAGCTGTCCCTTTGCTTCCATCCATGAGTAGACTACTCATGGAATGTCAGTCTCGCGCTGCAGAACACTGAGGATGAGTCATGGCTCTCCTTCTTCAACGACACGAAGCCAAGTCAGATTTTCTACGTACGGGTTGTTGTAACTGGTAATTATCCTGTTGTGTGTGGGTAAGGGGTATTTCCTTTATTTTTTGTATGAATCCAGGAATGGTAAAAAAACCCCTCCCGGTCACACGGTCAGGTCCAAAAGAACCGGTCGGTTTGGTGGGACCCCTTTTTTGGAGTTTTTGCGGGCAGAAAGGAAGACCCTTTGAAAGCAGAGCGAACGATCTGCGACAGTGCGTGAGCCTGGTACACAATTTTTTGCTGCGAGAATGGCTACTTGGATAATTTATAATTTGTATCTATGTCCATCTTTGAATTCCCGGTGAGCATTCTTTTTGTTAAAAGGTTTTGAGGCTACTGGTAAATCACTGCCTACCCACTCATAGGAATATTTCATTTAAGGTATGCGTAATATTATGATTGCTTCTCTATAAACATTTTTTATTTATTCTGTTTTAAGTGCCAATGTAAAAATCCTAAATTTGATTGTAATTGTATATATTAGTATTCATTAAAAGTAAAGGTAAATTAGTTGTTTGTTTCAGTATTAATTTTCGTATTTATTTTAATTGTTTTTATATTAATGTTAATTTATTTGGCCGTCCTAATTGTTAATTTATTTCTATGTCGGTTTTAACACGGGTGTTCCATGACTACAGAAATTTCCCTTCTTCCATGAGTACACGGATTCATGGACTTGGTCTAGATATTGCTGTCTGCTTGCTGAATGGTATAAGAAAAACTTAAATAAGTAAATAAATACAATTTATTTTATGACAGTGTTGGAGATTGCATATCAGTCTTTAAAGCAGTTTTATAAAAGAAAAGAAATTAATGGCTTATTATATTTGCTGGGTAAGTCACAAAAACTTGTCTTTTATATGATTGATTTTCCTCCAAAATCCTTTTATGGGAATTATTCACTCAGTCATAATTTCTTTGCCATCCTTGTACTGTTACAGACGCGATTAATAACATTCTCCAATTTTCTTGGTGACTGATGGTATCACTCTCTTATAATTATAAACACCATTTTCCAATGGGTGAGTGGTAACATGCAATTTCTTTTAATGACACCAAATATGAAATTTCATAAAAAGCTAAATGACTTCAAAATGCAACTTAATTGACCAAAGAGAAAAGCCCATTGAAATTCACAATCATTATGCAAAAAAAAAACAAATTTTAAAAAAGTTGATTGGGGAAAAAAACAAAGAAACAAAACCACACCCGAATGCGGAATAGAATTGATAGCCAATCTAATCCGTAACATTGTTGCCTTCTTATTAATATTCTTAGTTAAGGTCATGTTGATATTGAACAAGGCCTTTTCTTTCCTTTTGTTTTTTGTTGATAGACAAGAAGTAAAATATTAGATTTAGAAGTTTAAGGAAGTGAAAAAGATATAAAATCAGTTTAAGCACATGCAAATTAAAACTGTGCGTGAACATGATGTACGTCTTTTCAGGTCTTGGGGATTCTGCAAATAAGAGGTGCTTGAACACATGAAACTTTACGCATCTCACCTCAATACGCTACTAGACGGTAAAAAAATAAAAATTTTAAGAAAACTCTCAATTACAGAATGCAATGAATCATAATACAGAAAAGAAAAATATGCTATGGTACCGTATAACTAACATAGGCATGAATAAAACTAAAAATAAACAATACAAAAGGAATAAACAATGCTTATAAAGATGATATGAGAAATACAGCATGGCATGGTATTCAAAATAATATGACAACTTTCCCCCTTTTTCTTCTTTATTGTGGCGGCCTAATGGCCAATTGCCTAGCGCTTATCATTGCTAGCACTAGCGCTTTTTGGTACCACAGGCATCATGTTCGAATTCTTGCGGCGCATGGATGTTTGTGAGTGGTTCGGAATCCATGTTAAACAGCAGGTCCCGGTCTAATTAGCTTAAAGTGTGCACAAAAAGGACCGTACTGCGACAAACCAAACCAAATCTTCCTGATGGCCAATTGGCTAGCGCTCTGGTCTTTGGTATCACAGGCAACAGGTTCGAATCCTGGCGCCGGCATGAATGTCTGTGAGTTGTTCGGACTTCACGATAAACAGTAAGTCCCGATACGATTAACCTAGAGTGTGCAAAAGAATGACAGTAGAGAGACAAGACTAATTTAATAATTATTTGTCTTTATGTATTCAAAATTCATATATATATATATGATAAAAAAAATCTCTATATAATCAATTGTTTTCCTATTTAATTGGTTTATTCTTTAAAAAAATTTTTTTAATTAAAGTCTGCAAATAATTTTTTGTATAAAAATAACTAACGTGAAATTGTATTAAAATTTATTACATATTTTTTTTTTTAATTTTTAAAAATATATTACATTAAAAAAATTAATTTAAATAATAATAATATTTTTTTTAATTTAAAAAAAAAAATTAACTCAACATTTTGTAAAGTGAAAAAAGCTTTACCGGATAATTATTTTTTGTAAACGCAAATTTCATAATTAAAAAAATAAGTAACTCTAATTCATAGCGTCCCCACGCAATTATGTTGACAGTATTTGATGACTTTTCACTTATTTAAGTCAATTGTATTTTCATTCAGTTCCGAAACGGTTCAGTTTTGAAACTTTTTCAAAATATTGACCTTGCTGGAAGTGACAAGGAATAAACATGACCTTGATAATTAAATTGGGAAATTTCACAATCGAAACAGTTGTAAAAACGGCAAGAAATAAAGAGGTGGGATGACAATGTTTATTATCAAATAGGTGCTGTTTCTTAAACGTATTTCCAGGTACTGTCAAAATGTCAAATCGGATTAAGATGACAAAAAAAAAAAATGGATGAAATAAAGTGACCTTAATTGAAATTAACCTTGACAATCTTGATGCTGTATATGAACAAACGAAAGACAGTTAAACGACTGAATATGTTTATGTGTTGTCAAATGCTGTAAGGTTGCTATCCTTGTTGGAAATGATAAGGTTTTAGATAAATTAAAAATTAATTTAATAATCTTTTATTACACTCAAAGATAGAATTTCAACATTTATAAATCCACTGTTTTTGTTTGCAAACTGCTTAGAACCATTAAAATCAAATGTGCGTGTTTATAAATTGTCAAATAACATTAAAAAACATGTTTTTACTATAGTTGTAAAGGTCATGCAGAAATTAAAGTGTCTTGATTCGCACAATTGATCTACTTTCAACATTATTTAATGAAATTGTACTGTTTATTTTTTTATTCATTTATTATTATTATTATTATTGCAATTTCTTACAGCTTGAAATCCTTACCTAAGAATTTCAATACTTTTCTCTTTATTAATATTATTTTTAATCTCAATATTAGATGATAACTTATCACTAATAATTTATTTGAACAGCAGCAATTATTTAGATGAATAAGTTTTACATTTTTTTCATGTAGGCGTATGTTATTCATATTAATAACATTATACCCCTCATTTATAATTGTTGAAAACAACAAATATTTTAAAAAAATCAGAGAATGAAGTTGTAATTCAGCTTATCCATCCTTTTATTTGAACTAGTACTTAAAATAGTAGTTGTTGTTGTGACCCATGGCTTTATTAGAACTCAATCTAAATACATACAAATTTGGCCACTTACCGTAGAAACAAAAAGAGCATATAAACAAATAGAAAAGACCAGATATTCTTAACAAAAAGGACCAAAAGGCCTAAAAACAGTTAAAAACAAATTAAATGTTCTAGGGATAAAAATTTAAAAAGCTAGAAGCACCATAATAAAACCCGTGTCATCAGGACATATTTTTTCTGACCCTCCAGTAAAGAGTTCACAAATCACCATTCTGTTGTAAGTTAGAGTCTAGTCCCCAGCAAACAAGTAGACGGGCTTTATTCATTTTCCCTGTCTTATATAAGACACTCATATTAGAATTCACAATCCCTATTTTGGCCAGATGTTTGGCCAGGCAGTCGTATCCAATTTTTAATCTAAAATCGGCAATGTCTTGGTTGGTTGTCAATCTCTATTTTTGGAATGTCTTTCTTTTAAATCTTCTGCTGTTAATAATTATTTTAAAAATATAACGGATAAATAAGGAAAAATATATAGAGCTCAAATGAGTTCCATAAAAATATCAATCTAGATCTTTAAATACGCAGATAATTATATCATAAGTACAAAGTGCTTACTGAAGATTGTTTTGATATTGTTTACAAGAAAAATAAACTCATAATTCCGTAAAAAATTGTTTACAACAGGAATATATAGACCCTATTGGCTTTGCCATACGCCAATTTTACTTTGAAAAGAAAAATAAGAGGTAAGTAACTTATTTCATTGATATTTTAATAACAATTATTCCCTGTGTGGTTCCAGGTTCCCCATTGTAGCCCATGCATGTCATAAAAGACGATTAAAATGGATACCCCAATGCCGGGGGAGGGGGGTATAACCTGGTTCGGTAAAGTCAGACACCTTTAGATCTCACGTCTTTGTGCTGCAAGGTCAAAAACAAAAAAGAAGTTACATTTTTTATCCTTTATAATGACTCGTCGGTGTTGTTTGAGAACCACGAATTCATGGACTTGGTCTATATGTTACTGTCAACCAAGTTATTAACCAAGGATTAAAGTTAGATTAATCTCAAAAATAAATTTCCATAAATATGTCAGTTCATTGATATAGTATGCATATCGTTTAAAAAGAAAAATACTTTGTCGTATAAAAAATCTATTTAACTATTATGTTGTTGTTTCTTATCCCACTTGGTTGACAGTAACATGTAGACCAAGTCAATGAATTCGTGGTTCTCAAACAACACCGACGAGTCATTATAAAGGGTAAAAAATGTAGCTTCTTTTTGTCTTTGACCTTGCAGCACTAAGACATGGGACCTTGCAGTATTAAGACTCCTAAAGGCAGAAGTCTGACTTTACATCATCCGGTTATACCCCCTGGAATTGGGTATCCATTTTAATCGTCTTTTATGATATACATGGGCTACAATGGGGCTATTCTAACCTGGAACCACACATGAAATAACTGTTATTAAAATATAAATGAAATAAGTTATAAATGTTCAATATTAATTTACTTAATCTGCGAGTTAATTTTCATCATTAAAAAAAAACTCACCCTTAATGTAGAAGGTAGGGAGACCTACTTTGGAACACAAAATTTTATCTTCTACTTGATTTGACAATTTTTTTTTTAATGAGAATCTCTAGAATTTTTGGAGATATCAACTTGGTGAGACAATTTCTGTCCCCATAATCGTTGGTTGCTCTTTGTACTATGTAGGTTCCATAGTAATAATAAATCTCAAATAAGTATTCGATACATAAAAAAATATATAATATATGTTGTATGATTTTGAGGTGATATACAATAATAATGACTTTATTTATAAGCTGGAAATTATACTCAATACTGGATTATATTAAATTAAATAGAATATTTTGACAGCACGACAAAGTGTTTAAGAAACACAACATCAGTGTCTTCTAATAGTAAGTAGAATGGAATTAGATTTAATATCTAGGTCAGACACCTCTTTCATAATTTATATAATAAATTCACAAAAAAAAAAAAAAAAAACTGTAAAAACTAGTCTACTGTGCCTGTCAGATCAATGGCGGGTTGACTAGCATGTTGTATAATGATTAGTCTGGGTCGGCGTACTATATATCGGCGTAGATGAAGATATAAAAAGGACATTCATGCTTCAAAATAGATATTTAAAATAAGCACCATTCGTTTAGAAGCATTCATTGAAAAGTAGTGAAATATTTCTTCTCATTTTCATATTACCAACCGTGATCTTAATATATCCAATGGAAAATATGAACCAGTTCCCTATTAAGGAACCTGATTTCATAACGTATTATGTCCGCATGCATAAATATAAATATTCTTCAGGCAATTAAAACTAAAGTTAAGTATTCATGAATAAAATAAGTGCAACAATTTATTCGTATTTAGATTCACACATATACAAGAAATATATTAAAAAAAAAAAAAAAAAATTTAAGTCAATTCATACTTTTTTTTTCACTTTATTGCAGACAAAGTCCTTTATAAATAATTTTCATTCATTTTTTAAGTTTATCTGGTGCCATCTATTGGTAGATATCTGCAACTTAAATCTAAAAAAAGACTAAAATTAATTAATTAAATTTAATGAATGAATTAACATTTGAAAAAATTGTATTAACCTCAAGTGTCATCCACTACAAGTTAAAAAAATGTATTTGAACTTGAGTGGGTGAATAAAAAGTATTTTATGAACGATTGAAAATTTGAACAAGATATTTATAGGGAGATTGTGAGCTAATAGAAGGAATTAAATAATTACACCACAAGTAAATATCAAAATATTAGGATACACAAGTAAACAAATTAAATCTATACTTCAAAATATGAATAAACAGAAAAAATATTAGCCAAATTGTACTTTTGGGCCGTTTTTATTTGGCGACTTTTTGGTAGCTCTAAATGTAAGAGAACTCCCAAAATCTGGCAACCACAGCTGCAGCTCGTTTTTAGCTTATCATGTCTCGATGAATCTTAATTATTTTTCAGAGCTATTAATAACTTTTGTTCATTTATCTATTAATTTTTAGTATAACTGAATTATTTTTATCCATATCAGTAACAAAACAATTTACTTTTTATAAAGCTTTAAAATTGCATGTTTGTTGTCATTCGTTCAAAATACAAATGGCAGCGAATTCTGTTTCGTGTACACTAATTAATTATATTATTCATCAACATGGAAAAATCTAATTTAAATAAATGTAGATAAAATAAATTCACATCATACAAGGACGAAGTAATTAATAAAATTTGCAGAAATAATTGATAAGAATCTTAATTTTTCAGTTTGTTTCCGTCATTGCTATTTTTTTGGATTTCGAATTCGTTACCATGATAAAACCGAAGTAATTATAAACAATATTAGTGAAAGCAAGCTCTCTAGATAAGCTCAAGCAATTTTGACATAACATTAAAAAAAAATAATATAAAAAAAAAAAAAAAAAAAAAAAAAAATTTAAGTCAATTCCTACTTTTTTTTCACTACATTGCAGGAAGTCTTTTATAAATAATTTTCATTCATTTTTTTAAGTTTATCTGGTGCCATCTATTGGTAGATATAAGCAACTTAAATCTAAAAAAAACTCAAATTAATTAATTCAATTTAATGAATGAATTAATATTTGAAAAAAACTGTATTAACATCCAGTGTCATCCACTACAAGTTCAAAGAAAATGTATTTGAACTTGAGTGGATGAATAAAGAGTATTTTATGAACGATTGAAAATTTGAACAAGATACATATAAGGAGAGTGTGGGCTAATAGAAGGAATTGAATAAGAACTTGAATAAAATGTGTTTTACTTTTGTGTGATACTTTCAGCCAATTGACATGGCAAAAACATGCTTTGAAATAATATTGGATTAAAAAGAAATATTAATCTTCAGGATACCCATCTTACTTTCTTTTGGATAGTTGATTTTTTACAAACATGTTTTTTATCTGTAGTAAATTGTAGTAATAAATTTTATGGTAAAATCGCAGAATAGGAGCTGTTGGGATTTGGCACAAAAAAATATTTTCGCTAAAGTGTGCCAAGTAAGGGTTTGCGATTGTAAGTGAAGTGAATTGCTAACAGTATAAAAAAAACTACATTTGGCGAGTTATCGCCCAGTTAAAGCCACAAAAAAAGTTGCCAAATCCCAACAGCCCCTATTTTACTATTTGGCCACTTTTATTTCATAAAAAACGAGATTAAAAAAAAAAACTGTAAATTACTACCGAGTAGAATTGGATACTCGAATATGCATTTGGGGATATACCCTAATTGTTTTCGAATTTTTTATAATCATAATAGTAATAATAAAAAAAATTAGCAACAGTTTCAAACTCTTTTAAGATTTGGAGAAATAGGATTTTATCACATAACAACGGAAATTTAGGAAAATATCATGTTACGATCGATTAAAACTAATCTCTATTATTCTTATATGAAATTGAGAAAGTATTGGAATTTTCTGTATATATATATATTTTTTAATTGTAAAAATTAATGAGGTGGTAATATATATATATATATATACTTTCCTTTCCAAATATGCTTTAGGAAAAGAAAACTGAAAAGTAACTTCCTTTTTTTCCTTCAAATGGATATATTAGAACAAAGGCAAATATAGAAAAAAATTATAAATTATTAACTCTAATAATATTAGAGAAATCCTATTACAAATTAATATCACAATATTTATCTTTTACAATTTTAAAGATGAGTATTAGTAAAAATACATTTGGCCACAAAATTCTACAAACTGTTTTTTTTTTTTTTTTTTTTTTTTTTAAATCTAGTCAAATTTTACATTACAATAATTCCCCCATTTAAGCGGATTCACTCAATGAGCCAGAGTTCAAAAGTCGTAATAATGTGTCGTGTGAAAACACATATTCAGGAGTTTCCCATTTTTTTTATTTCATGATTGCGTAAATTTGTTTACAAATCTGTTGTGAACATTCGTAGAGAGAGGTAAAAGATTTGTGATATCAATAAATAATTTATCAATTAGGGTAACGCATCAATAAATAATGAATCATATGGGTTAATAAAATGATTAATTTAATATGAGGAAAAAACAAATTTAAAATTTAGAAAGTGGAACAGAATGGTAAGAAACTGATATTGAATAGAACTTTTATGACATGAACATCAACTACCACAATAGCTTCTACCGTAACAAAAATAACCCCAACAGGTACTATCATAGCAATAACAGTCATAACAACTATTATTGCAGCAGCAACAATCACAACAGCTACTATTATAACAACAACAGCCACAACTGTTACTATCGTAACAATAACACTTACAACAACTATTATCGGAACAATAATAACCACAATAGCTACTATTGTAACAACTTCTATCATAACAACAATAACCCCAACTATGATTATTAACTTCTATATAGAGATTATGATTAATTATTACAAAGAGATAGTTAATTTGTGAGAATAACTACTTCGTTACGACAACCACAACAACTACAATCGTAACAACCATAGCTATTAACATAATAACCACAGCTGTTATCTTAACCACAATTACTATCGTAACAATAGCAGCTACTATCATAACAATAGCTTCTACAACCGTTATGATAACAACAACAGCCAAATAATTACTATCGTAACAACAACAGCCACTCAATTACTACCTTAACTTACTGTAGAAGTAGTAACAGTCACAACAGCTAGTCTCTTAACAAAATAGTAATAGCAGAAGATTAATTTGTGAGGGTAACTTCGAATATGTAATCAAGTACGGAAAAAAAGGAACATTAAAAAAAAAAGTCTCGAATTAAAACTCTTCTGGCCAAGTAAGAGCTAAACACATTAGTGGGAAGGGGAAATGGATTCTTATTTTAAAAGACTATTATTAAAGCATTTATTTTTGTGAAGCCAATTATTCGAGCAAGTGGTGTGATTACGTTATTTAAAATACAAATAAAATTTTAGATGCACGATAATTTTTCCTTTTGTATACGAAAAAAAAAAAAAAAAAAGTCAATGTTGACGAAACGAAAATGGCATCAGATCATGAGGTATGAGGTTTGATCATGACTGCCAGATTTCTATCACGCTCTGAATTGTGTAAATTTAGGATTGTCGTTTTGTACTATGTATTATTAAAAAGTAATTGCGGCAATTTATTGCACCAATTTCCAGACAAATGTTTTCTTTTAAGTCTGAAAAGTATTATTGAGCAATATATACTGATTCTTCAATTCAATTTTGTTTATAATATTTCATATCATCCAATGATAAATTAATTATTTTCTGTTACATTATGACAGATGGATTGAAATTCTAAAAGACTCTTCCGTTAAGTAGTATAAGATGAAATTGCTATAAAATAAAGTGATCCATTCCAAAACTGCAGTTATCTGGCTTGAAACTGTCACAAAACTGTGGCTTATAGAAAAACCACATATATTTACAAAAGCATATTTATGATTGTTGATGATATCAAAATTTACATTTTTTTAAATAAATAAACAATCATTAAAATGAGAGAAAGCCAACTACACAATAATGAACTCCAATAAAGGCAGTAAAAAATACGAAAAAACTAGATTGAAAAAAATTTTGAAATCTTTACTCATAAATTTTATGATTTCCTTGACTGTGATTTTAATTTTATTTTAAATTTGCTTCAATAAAATAGAAAACATAGTTTCTACTAAAAATCTTTCAGAATTTATAAAAAAACATGAATGTTTACTTATTTTTTATTGGGTTTATCTTGTATTCGATAACCCTTACCAGAAATAACCCTTAATAGACACAATATCGAATGGTAGTGGTTGCAGATAGTATGTATAAGGGCACATGTTTGAAACCGCTTGAAATGTCTATTGCAATAAAAGCTTTCAGAAACGAAGATGGCAGAAAGAATGTTTATTTGAAGAGTTTCAAAGAAATTATTTCTTTTACTACTTCTTCAAATGTTATTCAATATAAAGGTTCACTTTTAGAATTTTTATTCATCATAAAGCTTTTTTTTTTTTTTTTTTTTTTTTTTCAGCGTACAGTAAAATAACTTTGGAATGAATAGCATTGGGTCTGATAATTATTACTATAGTCCTGCACTGAATTTTGAAATAAAAATGAATTAAAAAATAATGTTGAATTAAAAAATAACAACACTGCCTTTTAATTATCGAAGTAAAAAAAATTTAAAAATTGAATTCATAGTCAGGATTTATTTTAATGCATTTTGAATGATACATTTCAATACATTTAAGCAAAAGAATTATGTTATTCTAGGCGTTATTAAATTTCAGTTAAAAAAATTAAATTATGAGTCATTATATATATTATTGAATATAAATAATAAAATGAGTATTCTGATCAAATTTTTCTGATTAACATTTTTAACTTTTTCTTTTTATTATTAACTTTTTTAAGAACTTTTAAAAGCAGTTAAACAAATTCTTGAATTCTAAATTATAAGAAGTGCTTTCTATTAAATTTCATAAAAAAATAATTGATAAATAAAATAAAATAAAAAATTTCAAAAAATATATAAACTAACCCCATTATAAGATTCGAAAATATCTGAAAATTGATTACCTGCTTTAATGAATTTTTATTTTAAACTTTATTTAATAAGTAAATTTTCAAACATAAGTTGTGGAATATTTTTGGAAATCAAAAAAGGCGAAATGTTTTATTATTCCTAAAATTCTGAAGTTTTTAAAATATAGAACATATGCCGCCATCTAACGTACAAAAAAAAACACTAAAATTATTTTATTTCTGTATTTTTTAAAACAGTTAAGAAGATTTACGAATTAATATTCTTTTTTGTATTTTTTTAAACAAAAAAATTGAATTATATGCTAATATTTTATTTTGTCATTTAAGTATTCCTAAGCTAATATAGGAAAAAAAAATTAAACTGCATCCGTTTTTAATTTTTTTTCCTATGATTGCAAAACAATTAAATCAAAATCCTTTTCTTCTATCTCTTTTTGATAACATTTAAAAATAAACATTCCAGATTATTAACTAATTAAAAAATAAATACAAATAATTAAGAAATCAATGAGGAAATGATGGCGAAGAATTTAATAGTATAAAAATGATGCTGAAAAAATTAATGGACAGTTATGACTAAGTAAAGTATTCTTTTTCAAAATATAATTTAACCAAAAGAAAACATTTTTTTTTCTTAATACTTTTTTAAATTTTTAAAAAAATTATGAAATAAATTTGAAAATTCTGGCAAATTCATTTATTACTTCGAGAATAAGGCGAAATAAATTATTTCACGTTTTTATTCTGAAAAAAATGCATTATAATATTCCTGTTACTTAAAGTTTCAAAAAATTAAATAAATGCCAAATGATTAAGTAAGTTTAACTCATGAACACTTAGAAAATATTTTGTACTATTAAAGTTTACTATGCATTCCTTGTCGTATAAATTGTAAAAAAATTTTATAATTGTCTGTAATTTATTTACATTTTGTTATTAAATCAAAATGGAAAGAACTATTTTCAATTGTTCAATAACACTGAGCTCATCTTTATTTTGTGAATAAAATATTACTTCATAATAATAAAAAAAAGGATTATAACAATTTTTTTATTATTCTATTATACATTTTATTTAATTTACTAAAGAAGGGGAAGGTTAATCTCAATATTTTGAAATGTATTGTACGAATTTTTTTTAAAAGTTAGTAAAAGCTTTATAAATATAAAAAGAAATATTAAATAATATCTTTTTAAATAATGTATATATATCAGTTTTACAAAAAATACACCAAAAATGAAATTCTGGTAAAATTTGGCTGAATAAATGAATTGCAAAGGAAATTTAATTTATCATTTTTTAATAATTTTTTATTGATTTTTAATTTTTCAATAAGATAATCAACAAAATTGAATATATTTATCATAAATAAAAATCTAAACAGTTTATTTAATACTTTAGATTTTAAAATTATAATTTTTGCTTAAAAATAAAAAATATTTATTTTTAAATTGGCATTTTAAGGAAAAAAATTGTAATTAAGTGTTAGTTGTCCAATAATATTCAATAAAATTAATTTAATGAGAGTGTAAATTATTTAATGCTGTTGACATTATATAAAATAATTTAGAATCTTATGACGCTTGCAATATGTTAACGTTACAATACAATACTTTTTATTTCAAATGAATACAAATAGATGGCGCTGTAACTGCAAAAATAAGAATGAACAAAAAGCGGAGAATCGCAAATTGGATTCTTGAATGATTCATTACAGGTAAAGAATTTTAATTCTTTCAAGTTACTAAATGAAGATTTCTTTAAAATTATTTATTAATTTAATTTATAAATGAAATATTAAAGACCAGTATTTCAAAAAATAACTTTGTGAAATACGTAGAAAAAAATTATTAGTTCATGATACAGTACCATACTTTTTATTTCAAATAAAAACAAATAGATGGCGCCATGAATGCACACATAAGAATAAGCAAATGGCGGGAAATAACTAATTGGATTCCAGACTTGATTACAAGTAAACAATTTACATATTTTGAAGTTTCTAAATGAAGATCGTTTTTTTAATTATCATTTTATCGAAGTTTATTGAAATTATGATTGAAATATTAAAGATCAGTATTTCAAACTGTATAAAATGGTTTAATAATGTGCAAAGTAACATATCAATTGTCTTCATCAAGGATGAATATTCAAATGAGAAAGAACAACAGGTGAGTAAGTTTTAATTTTTATATTATGAAATTAAAAATTTATATACATACAATTGATGATAATATACAACATATGATAAATGTTGGTATAAATACAATTGGAAATTTTATTTTCGAAATAATAAAAACTAATTTTTAAAATGTAAATATATGTAATTGAATAAAAATTATTATAATAAAATAAAAAATTTATAATTACGTTGACAGGTTGTATGATACTATACATTTTGCCGTGTCGACGTGTATTTGAAAATAGCTTAAATGTGTGGTGTAAAATTATCATTAACATTTTATATATGTCATGTACATAGTGATTTTGAATTTATATAGTATGTGTATAAAAGCTTATCGTGCACCTAGAATAATTGGTTCAACCCTCCTCAGAGTTTTCTGTTTCCTTTTAGGCCGAGTGACTAGCGCTCGGTGCCATAAGTTTCGAGTTCGAGTCCCGACAATGCCGTGGATGTTTGTAATGGTTCAGAATCCACTTTTAATCGATCATTGAAGTGCATGTGATGTCAGAGATTGCATTGCAGCTATTAGAGGTTATTTGTCGAAGAATTCCGGTGATCAAAATTGTTGGCCGCTAAAGTTGATGTTCATCGATATTCATTAATCGAAATAAATTGATGTAATTTATGAGTCGTAATTTGTATGGCGATGGAATGCTAATCCGTGTTTATCCAAGATGTTTTCTGATATACCTCTTGTGTGGGACAAATCGATGCCTCATCTCTAAAGAAACCAGTAGCGCTTGGTCTGATTAGGTGTCGATATCACTTCCCACCAGCGGAAAAAGTTATTAATTTTTAGATTAAATAAGTAACATAAAAAAAAAAAAAAAAAAAAAAAAAAATTAAAGTCAATTCCTACTTTTTTTTCACTCTATTTTGCAGAAAGTCCTTTATAAATACTTTTCATTCATTCATTCATTTTTTCATTCATTCATTTCATTTTCTGGCGCCATCTATTGGTAGATACATGCAACTTAAATCTAAAAAATACTGAAATTAATTAATTAAATTTAATTACTGAATTAATATTTGAAAAAATTGTTTTAACATCAGGTGTCATCCACTACAAGTTTCAAAAAATGTATTTGAACTTGAGTGAATGAATAAAAAGTATTTTATGAACGATTGAAAATTTGAACAAGATATATATAGGGAGAGTGTGTGCTAATAGAAGGAATTGAAAAAAGTTTTAACTTTTAGTTAAAAGTTTTCCCTAGGGAGATTTTTAGATTGAAATCCAACCAATAATCGAAAAAGGGAGGATTAAAAATGATATAAATGTGGCTATTGGTAGAAGGAATATACAGTGGGCCACAAAATTGAGTATACAGCTTAGAAACTTAGAGACTTTTTGCAATTACAAATTAAATATTTCTTTAAGATGATTGAATTTTTTACCTTATATACTTTAGTCTATGCTTTACCGTACTATTTTTATAAAATTGTTACGTTTATTTATTTTTTACGAAAAAAAATAAAAGATCTGAGACGAGAAGGAAACAACACCACAAAAATAATTATACACCTTTATTAATTTCCTTTTAATGTACAAATTAACATTTTGTTGCATAACCTTTTGCTTGAATTACAGCTTGTAATCTTCTGGACATAGATTCTACTAGTGTTTTAGTGGTTTCAACAGAAATTTTAGGTCATTCTTCTCTCAGAACCTTCTTGAGAACTTCCTTGCTTGTGATTTCGTGCTCATGTACAGCTTTCTCTAATTGCGACCACAAATTTTCGATGACGTTTAGGTCTGGAGACTGGGCTGGAGTGTGTAATTGCTTCTTGCAATGGTACAGCAAGTATAACTGCACAATCTTCCCTGTATGCTTGGGGGTCGTTGTCCTGCTGGAATATGAAGCTTGACCCAAGCCCCAACTTACTGGCACTTTTTTCAAGTTATCATTTAAAATCCCCAAATATACATGTTTGTCCATAATACCATCAATAAAACCATCAATACCATCAATAAAACCATCAATACCATCAATCTCCAACTCCTCCAGCCAACATACAACCCCAAACGAGGACAGATCCACCTCCGAACTTGACTGTCTTAATGGTGTTTTTAGGTGCCAGTGTTTTCCCAGCTTCTCTCCATATTTTAAATCGTCCATCGCTTCCGTAAAGATTAAACTCACTTTCATCAGAAAATATTACAGTGTTCCAGAAAGAAATAGGCTTTAAACGATGTTCTTTGGCGAAAATCACTCTCTTTTGTCTATTCACATACTTGATGGGTGGCTTTCGTATTGGTGTACGGCCATGAAACCCATATTGGTGAAGGGTACGTCGAATTGTTTCAACTGAGATCTTTTTCCCGATAGTAGAGGACATCGATAAAGCTAGTTTAGAGGCACTCACCCTCGGATCTTTCTTTACTGAGTGAATGATCTTCCTCTTCGCTGTAGTACGCAGTATTTCTTTACGTCCTCTTCCAGGAATATTGGCCACAGATCCAGTTTTTTTATACTTCTGTAGTATTTTTTGGACACAACCATGAGTTACACCAATCAACGAAGCGATTTCTCGAAGTGATTTGCCCTCTTTTGACCATTTTACAACCAATAAACGCTCAGATTCAGTAGTTTCTCTACGAGAGCTCATTTTACGATTTTTAATGAGAAAAAATACTATTTAAAAGCGTTGAAGTACAATAGCATGTGTTATAAGCAGCAGCTACTCCTGAAACTCTTTAAAGAAAATTTGAAACTAAAAAACTTTGGTGGCATAATTTACAAATATAAGAAGTGTATACTCAATTTTGTGGCATGGCTTTCTATCTTTTCTTCGAATCGCTTAACTTTTTTCGTAATAAATAAGTTAACTATAGAATTGTGTTATTATAGGATGGTAAAGCAGAGGTTAAAGTATCTAGGATAAAAAAAATTATCTATTTAAATCAATATTTAATTTGTAATTGGAAGAAGTCTAAAAGTTTTAGAGGTGTATACTCAATTTTGTGGCTCACTGTATATATATCATCACAACGAAACTCTACCTACTCTGTGTTAATTGAATACATCGCCAGATATGTATTTGACTTGGATCCTGCCATCTAGCGAACATAAATAATATGGTTTATATTATCTTGAGGGTACGTATTCCTTGATAAAACTTCCTCAGGTTGTTCTAATTTATTTACTTTTGATTTATTAATTTATATTGGGTTTTACAGATTTCCTGATCAACATCTTTTCACACACTGTCAATGCATATTTTATGCAGAATTGATTGTGCGTGTGTGTTTTATTGATCTATCATTGCAATTTTGGAGTTCAACCTTTTCATCTGTATGTTTATTAAATGATTTTGAATTTCGGTGTTGCATCATATAAGCATTTCGGATCTTGAGCAATTTCTTTCTCTCTCTCTCTCTCTCGTTTCTCTGAGAGGTTTGAATGTAGCGCATTTCAGAAGTTTTGTTTTGCTTATGCTTTGCAAATTGTTATACAATTTATGTGCAGCGAATGTCACTAGTAGCTTTTGGCATGCAAAATGGTTGCATTTCTAATTCACTCCTTGTTTATTTTTCTTTGGTTATTGTATTCATTATATTAAATAGAAATTTTCAAAATTTTTGACTGATTTGTCTGAAAGGTTTACTACTTTGTTAACATTTATCGCCAAGATAAGCAACATTGGCGATATTCTAGTCTGGAGAACATATTTTTAAAAAAGTTGAAAATGCTATTCAAAATAACTACCTGCAATGTAATCTGTTATCTGCAAATTTGATTATTTTGCATGATTTACTTACATTTTAAAATGTATAATGTAAGCAGAATAAACTGTGGCGGGCAGGACTGATGGTTCTCGCGGGCCGGTGTTGGCCCGAGGGCCGTAGTTTGGAGCCACTGGTATTCTGTAGTTGCCTTTTTCGCAGCTGTCTCATAGTGGGTCAATTTTACATTAAAAAGACGTATAATATGTAATTTTTTCAGATTTGCATAAAAAATAAATTATTAAACAATATCCTACTCTTATAAAGTACATACATTATTAAGATAATCGTTTTATTCTTTGTTTTAAATTTATTATAAACATGGAGAAAGTAAATTTTTCAGTAATGGATGCAAGAAAACAACAAGAACTTGTTTTAACTAAATAAACATTTATTTGTTAGAATATTTTATTCATTGTTTTCAGTTTATTTCAAACAAAGAGAAAATATTTTTTTTTTTTTTTTTTTTTTTTTTGTAATGCTCCAACCCGGAGGCATTTTTTTTTTAAATTATTTTTTTATTCTAACACTAACTTAAGAGTTTCAATTCTCTTAATTTTTTTAATTGAGGATTATTTATTTCTTAAATTAATTATAGATTTTATGAGATTGCCAAAAATTTGTTGTGACTGTTATTACTTGTGACTGTAGTACTTGTGACTGTTGCTAGATAATGCATTAAAATGAGGATAGCTCTTTGCATCAACATGTATTTGTGAACAAACATTTTTTTTTTAGCTTAAATAAAAATCGATCAATATAGATAATCACTTTTATTCTTGGTTACTATAAGAATCGAACAAAATTTTCAAACACTTTTTAAGTAAAAGTAATGTTATCGTCAAATTCTATATGTATTGAACAAAACACGATAGACAAGTTGTCAATGTTTGATACGGGTTACCATCATGTTGCAGTGTCATGTATTGCGACCATACGAATACTTTTGAATAGGATCGTTCATGTGCCATTGCCCGAAGCTTCGTGAACAGTAAGTTAATACCATTTTCTTTTTCTTTTTTTTTTTTTTTTTTTTTTTTTTTTTGAAAAAAAAAGTTTTAAAAATTTTAAAAAAGGTCCAACGACAGCGGTGATAACAGCCTGTGGGCAAACGCAATACATTTCATATATTTCCTAGTTAATTCTTGAGCAAACTTGCTCAAAATTTCAAGAAAATGGTTGCAGCAGTGTTTAAAAAGAATATATATGAAAATTGCTGGGGCTCAACTCTATAAAACAAGCATAAAATATTTGAAATTAATGAATAATGCAAGTTTTTACTATTTGCTAGTTTTCGTGTATTGTTTGATGTTTTTTTTTTATCGGTCAAAATATTGTAAAACACTTTATGTATTTTAAACAATTGTAATCAAATATATAGGTAAACAATATACAAATACTTAAAGTGAAGTCAAATTTAGATTAAAGCTTTTAATAAATTTTTCTTTTTTTTTTTTTTCATGAGATTATAGAAAAAAAGGAACTACTAATATGTTGAAATTTTTCATATAAAATAATCTATAAAATGCTATAAATATATTTTATTTTTGTTTGGAATAATAAGATTCCATAATAAAAGAATTGCTATTAAAGAAATTATTATATTCTTAATATCATTCTTACGAAAACGAGTATCTTATATCATAAATATGCCTTCATGTGAAATATTAATTCTAACCAAGATACAGAAGTATTTGAATTGTAGTGTGTACCACATTTCTAAAGGTCTCGATATAGCGAGGATTATAATTAATTTTAAATAATTTATTAAGAATTAAGGAAGAATAAAAATTAAGAGAGAATTTGAAGAAGAATTCGAAAAGAATTAAGAAAGAATTCTTATAGGAATTGGGCTGCTGTCACTTCGTCATAGAAAGAGGTACAGTTTTTGCTGAGAACGTTTCATTGGTCAACTGAGTTGAGTTGAAAAAAGCTTAAAAGAAGTGTCACTTTACGCGTAAGTCAGTTGTCATTATATGACCAAGGTGTAAGATGTGTGCTGAGATCTAACAAAAGATTATTATTTGACGCGTAGGTCTGTTGACATAATTAGCATCTAAATTGTGTCACTAATCAAATGAACTTTCGTATAATTTTTTTGAATATATATATATTATTTTCACTAATGTTCACGTAGAAAGGGTCTTTTATCATGAATAAGTTGTGGACGAGCAATATAATTACTTAGGTGTCACAATTCTTATAGCAATGTTAATTACCAAGCTAAATTTTAAGAAATTCCTCCAAAAATTTCATTTGTATTTGCATTTAACACACAAGAATAATTAAGGAAATTTGTTCTCCAGAAAAATATAACACCACATAAATTATTTATTTTCATGCTCTTCCCATTAATAAATGAAAACTTTGGTGAAATGTACGTTTTTGTATGCATTTAATGTTACCTAAAATTAGAAGTTCTCTCCTTTTGAAGGGAGAAATAAGGGGATATCTCTAATCTGTATCAAGACTGAATACTACTGTGTCCAAAACGTCAGACAATTTTCAATTTAAAATTCCCGGGGCTCATGGAATTTCAATTTTTTTTTTAGGTTGCTTTTGCTGTCCTTGACATCTGTGTGAAATTTCATGTCAAAATATTCATTAGTGTTTGAGTTACGCTTGGCTTTGTGAGACGCTAAAACTGATCCCGGCGATATTTGAAATGTCTGAATTAATTGAGCAAAGAACTTGCATTCAATTTTGTTTGCGGAAACGTATAGAATGTTGCAGAAAGCATTCGATAAGCATTCTATATCGGAAAAAATTGTTACGAAGTGGTATAAACAGTTCAAAAAAGACAGAGAACGCGTTGAAGACGAAAAGCCGTCTGGTCAACCATCCACCTCAACCGATGAAGCTCACGTCCAAAAATCTAAGATTTGGTGCTTGGAAACCGTCAATTTACAATTAGAGACCTTGCTGCTGATGTTGAAATTTCAAAAGGATTGGTGAATTTCATTTTGGGTCTCAAACGCGTCAAATCTCGATTGGTACCGAAAACACTGAATGCGCCAGCTCACACTTCATTGATTCTTCGTGACTTTTTCGCCAAAAATGAAACCCATATCATTCCACAACCACCGTATTCACACCGTGCGACTTCTGGCTATTCTCCAAACTCAAAAGACCACTCCGGGTACACCGTTTTGAGTCGATTGAATCGATTCAACATGAATCGGCGCGTGCTTTGTACGCCATCCCTGCCGATGGCTTTTTAGGATGCAATGAGGATTGGAAAAAAAGTTGGCATAAGTGCATTGTGTCCGAAGGAGATTACTTTGAAGGCGATGATATAAATTTGGAAGAATAAATAAAGAGTTAAAAAAAAAAAAAATTGGTCTTACTTTTTGGGCACAGTAGTATATTATTTATTTTCATGTTCTTTCCAATAATAAATGAAAACTTTATTGATATTTGTATACATTTATTGTTACCTAAAATTAGAAGTTATCTCCTTTTAACAGGAGAAATAAGGGGATATCTCTAATCTGTACCAAAAGAATATTGCATTTAATACACTTGTTGTCCATCTCACGCTAGCAAAAGGTAACTTTATTTTCTCTGTTTTTGAATTTTACATCCATATTTCTGTCACACAAACGCACCATTTTTTCTTCTTCCTGTTTTCATTCTGCAGTTGTGGGAAATTAGTTCCGTCTGATAG
Source organism: Caerostris darwini (assembly GCA_021605075.1). Taxonomy (NCBI): domain Eukaryota; kingdom Metazoa; phylum Arthropoda; class Arachnida; order Araneae; family Araneidae; genus Caerostris; species Caerostris darwini. The sequence goes on along the minus strand of BPLQ01015713.1, from coordinate 399,079 downwards.
TCTTATTTTGCAATAATTTTTTATGCTTCACTTATCGTGACTTGAAAAGGTTAGTTTTGTGTCGATTCACAAGTGTGTCCGTTCCCATAGTAACTGCCTTAATAATCGATGCATTTACTATTCTATTGGTATTTTTTTCCACTCTTTCTCATTTTCATCATTTGATAAAAGTAATTAACTCCTGAATCACTCACAATGTTTATTATTTATGTATGTTCGTAGTTAATTTGATGTTTGCCCTTGAACTTTGCAGCCATTTGCTGCACGAGAAATAATACATTAGTCGCCAAGTGTCAAATTGTCTGATCTTTTTAAATAAAACATTGGAATAATTTGATATATTTTCAACAACAATTAATCATTTGAAAGCCATTTATAAAAAATGTACATCATTTATTTACCATTTATTATCATGCAGTTAATGGGTATAAAATATATTTCACGATTTTTTTTTTTCTTTTAATCATAACAACGTAACTTATGTTAAATTTTTTTACTATTTAATGTATTTAATTTGAACCACAATGAATAATTTGAATTAAGTGAAAAATTAGTTAAATTTATTTTCTTAAATTGGAATTTAAAGTAAAAAAATTTACTATTTACTATTTACTACAGTTTTTGTGCATTTGTTGATGTTTTTTTTTATCTATCAAAATATTGTAAAACAAATTATGTATATTGATCAATAGTAATGAAATATACAATTACTTAAAGTAATAAGAAATTAAGATTAAAATTTTAGATTAATTTTTCATTTTTGTTCTGAAAAAGTAAACGACTAGTATATTGAAATTTTCATGTATCTTAAAAATGTTATAAATTTTAATATTTTATTTATTTATGTTAATTTTAATGTGTTAAATGTGTTTAATGTTATGTTAATTTTATTTATTTATCTTTTATTATTTTATGTTTCGAATTTTTTAAAAATAAGAATACTTAAGAAATCGTTATATTCTTAGCAATACAAGCATCTCATGTCATAAAAGTGCTTTCATTTAAAATATTAAATATCTAACTATGCATACTTATAAATAAAAGAAAAAAGATTTTGAATAATAATATAATATCAAATATTTTTATTATAATTCATAGTAATTTATATCTGAATGATAACAAATTTAAAATATTAATATCTTGAATATTTACTTTCAACGGAAAATTATATGTATTTGACTATTAACTTTTGAATATTTTATACAAACATTTATATTCCAAGAAATAAATTAAATTTAGAATTTATATATATTTATATTTATTAAAACTCTTGAAAAAAAAATCTATTATTCACTTTTGATTCAGTTTAAATTTTTTTACTCATATAAATAAAAATGTTACATATTTAAAAGAAATATAGCTTAAAGTATAATTTTAAAATGTGTTCATGTTATCTGCACAAATTCATGCTTTTTTAAAAAATTTTATAAATTATAACTTGCTAGTTAATCTATAAATCATGGAAAATACGTTATCTATCTATGGTAAATATCTTAATTACGCGTAAAATAAAAGATCTTATTTATAAGATATTATATTATCTTATTGGGCTGAAACATTTAGTATCAGCCCAATATTTAATTAAATTTCAATTAATTTTTATGCAAAATATTCGTGCATTTAAATTAAATTTTTTAATTAATTTTATATTCATATCACTTAAACAAACCAGAATCTTTGTTATAGTTATGAATTAATTACTTAATTAATATCTGATAATTCGTTTAAAAATGTTCAATTAACTTTCAATTAATTTTTCAATTAACTTTATATTTATATCGCTTAGACAAATCAGAATCTTTGTTACAGTTATGACTGAATTAGTTAATTAAAATCTCATAATTCCTTTAAAAATGTGCAATTATTTTTTTAATTAATTTTATATTTATATCACTTAGACAAATCAAAATCTTTGTTACAGTTTCGAATGAATTAAAATATGATAATTCGATTAAAAATATTCATTTTCGATGTAAATTTATCTGTAATTCTTGAGGGGGGAAAGGAAAAGAAGTTTAAAAATCGATTTTCAATTGTCTAATCCTAATAAAGTTTTCTACTGTCAAAGAATCGATAGAATTTTTTTTTTCAACAAAACAATTTAGTGTCTGAAATTTTTTTCAGCCTCGAATTTCATAAAAGTTCTATATTTATTATGCAGATTTTAATACCTATTTGGCTTCTTTAACTTTTAAGAAATTAATTATTGTTAAAAATTGTCTTTTATGGTAAATATATATATATTTCATATTTTAAATAATTGCATTAACACAAAATTGAACATTTCTAATCTTTTTTTAAAAATTTTCTTGCTTATAATCGATTTGTATGTGTCACTTACCCATAGAAAACTGCCATAAAAATGTAATTATATTTAAAAGTCGAATTAAAATTTTTATCTGAAATAAATTTATTTTATAGATTAAAATAGTAATAGTGCTTAATATATTCTATAAAATGTTTTAAAAAAATAAATATCTTCTGAAATTAATTGAAAATTTACAATGTAAAAAAAAATTTTTTTTTGATTTTTAATTAATTTAAATGATTATGAACTATTAATTAGAATTCAAATTTTTTTTTAACTGTTAGAAATAATTTTTTAAGTGACATCAACAATAAATATGTATTGAATGCTTATTTTTGACCTTTACATAAAACCAAAATCTTTGAATCTATAGAAAATATACTACAAATGTTGCAGTATAAAAAATATATGAACAATTATAAAGCATTTAAATTAATAATTTTGTATACATATTTAAAAATACATTAAAGCATATTATAAATATTTAAAGCATTTATGCATTAATCACTAATCATACATATATAATAAATAACTAATGATTTTAAATAGTTCTAAACATTATACACTGAATGTATTATAATTTTGTAGCATTTTGGTTAAATAATGATTTTAACCAGGCAAACAGATAATAATGTTATGTATATCAGATCATTTTTTCCTTTTTGAAACATTTGTGTAAGAAAGAATTAAGAATTTTTAGTTGTTTTTACTGAATACATATTGATATAATTTAATTGCTTATTTAAAATATCATTTTAACTATAAGAATAATATTAATAATAAAAAAGGCAAGATTACTCTATAAACTGACAATATGCTTGTTCTCAGTTGTGACGTCCATAAGCTCCGCCGTGCCACTCGGAAAAATATCACAAACAGTTAAATGCTTTCTAGATCTATATGCTTTAAGGGCTTTTAATAAATCAGAAGTGGTGTTTACTTGAAAATTGGACTGCAATCTGACATTTGATGGCACTTTTGGATAAGTCATGTAGATTCTATGATTTGATATTTCGTTGGTTGTTCTACTGGAAGTGGTAAATGATTTTGATAATCGTCGATGGCGATTCCTGTGCTTTCTTTTCTCAAGAGAATTTTGTTTTTCTAAGCAGCGATTTGGGTTATTTACTCTTTGAGAACTATTGCAAACTTTTTGGAAATATACCACCTCTTGAAAACATTTATCATTTGTTTGCACTGCTGCTTCCTTAACACTTGCAATTTCTTTTCCAAAGTTCTCTGAAGAGTTTATTTCATCTTCCGTACCATCTTCATATCGTTCGAATTCTGTCAACTCCTCCTCGTCTTCAAACGCGTTGTCGAAAAAGGTTTTGCCATGATTTGCCTGACTCTTTTCTTCTCTCTTCGACTCATTGTAACTGGCTTTCCATTTTGCCATTCCAGCTGACAGATCGAGGAGTTGAAATTGAGTGTTGGCAACTTTGCACTGTCCAAACACTAAAGGAGTTGTTAGACACGTAACAGAAGACAGTCTTCTTCTTCGTCTCCAGACTTGAGGAACTAGGAAGTCATCTGGACTTTCTTCGTGGACTATCGAGGTTCCATATTCGGTTTTGCTTGGTATGGAAGAACTAGGCCTGAAGAAGGATATTACAGAATTGAGCTTTCGCCGTATGTCTTTTCGTAGAACTAAAGTAGTGATCGGAAACAAAAGGCAGAATGTGAATTTTGTCCAAGAAAATGCCGTTTCTATTGGTGGTGTTATGTGAGTAAGTGGCAGGGAAGAATTCAGAGTTGAATTTTGTGGAGTTAATCCATTTGATATGGATAGCTTGTCTGAACCTACTAGGTAATCAGTTTGTTTGATGATGAAAGGAAGTTCCAAGACGAGAAACAACAAAGTTATGATGCTAACAAATTTGCTGCTTTGCCATTCGTTCCACAGATGAGATTCTTCAAAAAACAACTCCGCATATGACAATTCCCCGCGTTGTAAACTTATATTTCGTATTTTTACGAAATTCTTCGTTAAGGAACACAGCAATGTTAGTAATCCCACAGTGACAGGAAGTACAAAACACAATAGAATAACAGTCCTGTAACACTGTTCTTTTTTTATGGCTATGGAACACATGAAACGATTTGGAAAGAAATGCACGTCAATTAAACCCAGCATTACAGGAAATAAACTGACGATGCACATCATTATAGGGGTCACTATGACAACAACTTGTTTACAAACTTTGAAAAATCTATGCTTACTTCTATTGAAAATAGAATACCATCGTTCCATACACATGCCACAAACACTCCACGTTATCATAACGCTAATTAAAAGCACAGAAATAGCATTCAAAGTACATACCTTTACACCTAACAACCACTCGCTGTTTTTTATGCAGTACAAGGAAAACGGTACGTTAACAGAACAGTCTAAAACGCATGCCACTGAAACTACAGAAATTAGTTGGTTTAGGACAACTTTTTTCAAGCTGCTACTGCAAAATATAGGCACCAACAGACACACATTAGCAGCAACAGCTGTGATCGCCAAAGAAGAGAGAATGATGCATGCGACTAAATGATACGTTAAGACGTTTTTTGTTGGTCTCTCTAACCAACTGAAACTAGCATTCAAGACTAAAGTAACTGTAACTTTCACCTCGTTTGCTTCGTTCGGAATCTGTGCGACTTCCTTATCCATTTCTCTTTTAACTTGAAATCGCTAACTCAGCTATCCGTGAATGAATGAAAGCGCTGTTAGGAGTATTTACTAAGTTTTTCTCGCCAGTTGGAAGAATTATATTGATTTTTTTTCGGTAGCGCCCTCTCTGGATGAAAAAGATTTGGTTTTTTCCATGCCTCACTAATTAAGTTTGTCTACAAAAAAGTCACAAAGTTTCTCTTCTACATTCAAGCTTTATGCAAAATTCTATTTCTGAAATGGCAAAGACAATAGCGAAACAAAAAGAAACCATTTTAAAAACTAACTTGTGAAAAAGAAATATTTTTGTTAATAACTTTTAAAAATGTTTCTTTGGTTTTTATTTAATTATTTTATTTGTGTGTGTTATTTTTATAAATGTCTCACAGAAAACTAAGTTTCAAGAATTTGTTATAATTTTGTTTAATTATTGTTTGATGAATAGAATATACTGAATATAACCCGAATAAAATTATCAGTTGCAATAATCTAAAATTGTCTGCTAATTGTAGAATTGGTTATACTAGAAGCATAATTTCTGACTAAATGTCAGTTTCATAACATTGTCAGTACATCACCCTGATTTATCATGGAAGGTAATTTTAAAGAAATTTATCTGTGCAATTTAAAATAATAAGTTCACAATTTTTCAAATCAATCTACTAATAAATAAAAAATAACAAGAAATTAGCATATTGTAGCATTATAAAATTAAAATCACCCATAGAATACGCTGAATATCCCATGAACAAAATTATCAGTTGGAAAAATCTAAAATAGTCTGCTAATTGTAAAATTAGGGATACAAAATGCTTAATTTCTGAATAAATGTCAGTTCTATAACACTGTCAGTGCATCACCCTGATTTATCATGGAAGGCAATTTTAAAGAAATTTCTCTATGCAATTTAAAATAATAAATAGTATGAATATGACAATATGAATGACTTTAATGACAATACTGAATTTCCTCAATGTTTTTGCATCTATTATGAACTTGTGATCAACATTTTGTAATGACTGATTATCTTTTGTATTTTTTTTATTATTGGTTTTTTTGGTATATTGTTATAATTTATTAAATTCCTTTATTTGAAAATATGTAGCCATTAATAATTAAAATAATGTCTATCTTTAAACAATGAATAGTTATTATAAATAATCATTTTTTTTATATTGTTGTGTTATTATTGGTGATTTGTTGTTCATTATTGAATTGTTTTCAGTATCGATTTTTAGTATGAAAATTTTTCCCTATGATAAAACTATAGAACATTTAAAGAAAAATTTAAAACTTTGCTTTGGGTAAGTTCGTAAATCAATTCCCCTTATAAAAATAATTTTCCTTAAAATGTTTTAGATTGTGGTATATATTAAAGATCTATCATTGTTGTATAGATGGTATATGTTTTAGATTGATTGCGGGTGAAAATCATCGATAATTCTTGCCTGATGTTAAAACTGCTTTTTGATTTATTTTTATGTTTGATAAAGCATCTACATACGAAAAAGTTATTATAAATCGAAATGATAATTAAAAAGAAATGCATTTTCTTGCAGTGCTAAATCGCCCATGCTATCAGATTATGTGATATCTGCCAAATGATATAAAGTGTGTATTTTATATTTATATAAAAAATAAAAGAAATAGCTAAAATTCAAATCATTTTACGCCAAGTTGCAACTACACTGAGGGATCAAGATTCTATTTTTCACCAAGAGTTCATGCTGGATTTAAATATTGCTAAAACATCCTAATAAAAGGTAATTTGATTTGATTTTCAATTCTCATTTGAGAAATTAATTTTGCCATTTTATATCCCTAATAAAAATCTTGCAACGTCCAAACATTTGAATAACATATAATAAGGCAAATACGTTGCATTATTTCTGTTAGCCTGTGTATGTAACATAAACAAGTATTGCGTCACCACGATTTTACGGAAGTATAGTATAAGACAGACAAATACAATATTTAAAGCTCAAATAGTTTTGTATTATTTAAACAATTAACATATTTCATTTGAAAACTTCTATCTTATATAATATTTGCATTATATTATATTGACTAATATTTCAGTATTTTTTCCTTGTCTACTCAAAACTTAATATTTTAAATTTTATAATTTACAGATGGTGTCTAATGAAAAAATGGGACGATAACTCCGTCGGTCGGAAAGTTCTTCCGTTGACCAGGAGAGGAAGGAGGAAGTAAATCCCACAGATGCCATTTCTGTGAGTACCCCACAATTTTCTTACATAAACATGGTTGGGAAATTTAGGTGCAGTATAAAACACTTCCATTTGGGCTCCCTTGTTAGCTCGGTGGCTGATAGCCAATTGGCCAGATGTCTGGCCTTTGGTACCACAGGCTTCGGGTTCCAATCCCGGCGGTGGCATGGATGTTTGTTAATTGTTCGGAATCTATGGTTCCGGTCTAATTAGCCTAAAGTGTGCTCAAAATGACCATACAGCGAAAAACTAAACCCTTGTTAGCGCTTTATCTGCCATTTTTGTGACGATTGATTTAGCTGGACACTAAAAACAGCAGCATGAGGAAAACGTTTTTATAATAACTTTTAATAATCATTTATTAACATTTTTATAAACATTTAATAATAGCTTTATATTTATGATTTTTTTTTTTTTTTTTTTGCCAGTTTTATAATCAATTTTAAATTTTATTTGAAAAAAATTAAATAACTTTTGCGGAAATTTACGCATTATATTAAACATATAACATAAGAAGGGTATTATAAAATTTCGGATTTGTATTATTACTAATGATTAACGACATATTAGCATTGCATAACCGTTGAAATGTTGGGGTGAAAAAACATACATATGATTATACTTATTATTTTATCAGAATGATTGCGCATTAATTTCTATGTTTTAGTATTGTTTTAAACATAATTATCAAATTTTAGCAAAATTGGATCTTCGTTTAATCATTTTAGTATATATTTTTTAACATTTATGGTGTTTTTGCATTTTTTCTGTTAGGAAATATATTTATTATACCATATTTATTGCATTATATAATATAAAGTTTTTAATTAACAATTTCAAATGTAAAAGTACATTTTCCTTACCATTTCACATTTTTAAGGGGGGCCTGATGATGGCCGAATGGCTAGCGCTCTGGCGTTCGGTACCACAGGTATCGGGTTCAAATCCCGGCTTTGCCCATGGGTGTTGTAGTGGTTCGGAATCCACTTTAAGCTGTAGGTCCCGGTCCTAATAGGATCGTAGACCGCTGCGGGGGGTATTGTTACTCCGCGCCCGTGGTTTACCATCAAGTTACACGCGCCCCCTGGGTAATGCAAAGTGAGTAACATCAGTGCAGCCCTTATGGCGAAAGATCACGGTCTATTTTGCGAGCTGCATTAGAAGAAAAAAAAAAACATTTTTAAGGGACTATTTGCAATGTTTGGTTAATCCATGTGCGTCACTGTAAATGTAGTAAAACACTGTTATATTTTGCGATTTTTAAGAATCAGCAATTGTTAGGGAACTTCATTAAATATTTCTATAAACTAAACTTAAAAATTATTTTTTCTCCTTTTTTTTGTACGCTAATTTTAATGTCAGATATTAATGAATGGTGATAAGCATGTTTAAAATGGTGATAATTAAACAATCTCCTTTTATATCCAAATACTTAAGATATGTTTGGACAATACTATGAAAGAAATTTAAAGTTTTTTTTTTTTTTTTGTCGTAATGTATCATTGAAAAGTAAAACCTATTGAAAATTTGAATGCGCGTGGAATAGAAATATAAAAAAACTGAAACAAATTGCAATGTTGTTTTCCACAATTGCCGACTTTTAATTAATTATTTATTTATTTGTGTGTGTGTGTGTTAAGATGAGCATTCATGATTTTCTTTTATATTCAGTTAAGCTAAATACTAATAAGTTAGATCATGCGGTAACTGAATTAGTAAGTTCACCCCCATAGGGATCATGGAAGAATTCTATGGAATATTCAAAACCGAAAATAAATTATATGTATGTAAGTATTCTTCTTCTTCAATGGCGCGACAGCCCCATGATGGACCAAGACCTTCTGCCTACTGACAGATTACGAAACATGAACAATTTTTTTTTTCTTTTTGCGGCGTAGGTTTGTCAACCCTACAGTCATATTAGACTAGGACTTAGTTTATAATAAATTTTGAAACAATGCAAGTATCCACGGCGCAGCCGGGAGTCGATCCCGAAACCTGTGGTATCGAGCGCTAGTCAGGCATGTAATATTGCTTTCTGTTATAATGGATTTTTTTTTATTAACATTAGTATACATGATGTTGCTTTTTAGCATTCTATATAATGTTATTTTATGTATATTTTTGGGTATTTTTTTTTAATATTGTTGTTTTGTTAATTTAAGCTGAAGAAATGCTAATTAGTCACTTTTAAACAAAATAAAACTTTTCTTTCCATAGAAAAAAAATGTTTCTATAAAATTTTTTTCTATATATATCTTGTTGCAAATTTCAAAACTGTCAGCATTTATTTTAATTTTATTCTTTAAATTAACTTTTAAATAAAGACAGGTAATATAAACAAACAGAATATCCAAAAACTATTCCTCTGATCTCATTCATGGTTAAAGTTTTAAATATTATTATTTTTGTTGCATACATTGAAATTTGCATTTCTAAGTGGAGTTCGCAATTAAAAATCGCTAATTTTTTCTTAATTATCGATTTTAAGATGTTAGATTTTATAATTAAGAAATAACTACCTCTAATTTTGTATGTAAAAGTGATTAACTCAACACATTGTATTTACAACTCATATAGCCAAAAAAAAAAAAAAAAACCACATATATTTTTTATTTTTTGCTTTGTTGTTTAATGTGAAATTCCAAGAATAAAATCAATTACAATTACAAAAATCTAATACATTAATATTTATACAAATAATAGATTAAATATTTCTTTTATTATCAAACAAAAAAATTAATAAACTAAAAAAAAAAAAAAATAACAATGAATTAAAAATTTTCTTGAAAATATATCTTTAAGTACGATAAACAAAATTTAAAAAAAAAAAAGAAATATATTCTAAAATGTTGTATTACAAAAGTTTTTCCTTCTATCTAAAAAAGAAAACTTTTCGGAAGATTTCTATCTAATTTAAAATGTTTCCGATAGAATTAATAAATGTTCATAAAACAGTAAACCTATGCGTAAATGTTTTTTAATGTGCAAACCCCTCGTTATATCGCTCGTATTGCGAGACAAAGAACAAGTACAATGCTATTCTACATTGTTCAATAAAGATTTTTAACAGTGGTAATTCAAAATAATAAACTGGGTGTTTAAAATAAAATACAATTAACTAACTTAATTACAATTAATTTACTTTAATTAACTACCTTAAAAATAGAGAATTACAAAGAAATATACTCTAAAATGTTGTATTATGAGAGTTTTTTTGTCTATTTAAAAAAAATAATATTTTGAAAGACGTTTATTAAATTTAAAATGTTTCCGTTAGAATTAATAAATGTTCATAAAACCCTAAACTATGCGTAAATTTTTTTTAATGCGCAAACTCCTCGTTATATCTCTTTTATTGCGAGACAAAGAACAAGCACAATGCTATTTTACATTGTTCATTAAAGATTTTTAACTGTGGTAATTCAAAATAATACACTAGGTGTTTTAATTAGAACTACAGTTTTAATTAACAAACTTAAAAACAGAGAATTACTTAATTTCTATTTATATTAATATTAAAAAAAAATTAAAATTCTATCTATGCATTTACTTTTTTTTTGTTCTAAATGAAATATCCGAATGCATAATTTAATGAAGGACTACTGTATTCAAATAAAATGAATACTTTCAAAATTCATGCAAGTTTCCTTTGAACCAAACAAGTATTTCCTTTCCATAGAAAGAAAGTAGTCTTTTGAACTTATTTAAAATAATCTTTTGAACTAATTTAAAATTGCATTGTGATGTGTATTAAGAATAATTGTTTTTCGTGGAATTTTTTTTATAATTGTTTTCTAAGAAATTAATTCCTATTGACTTCTTGTTCTAAGATGCTCAAAGATTTGGTCGTGCCAAAACTGCAATAGAAACAAGCAATAAATCTTTCTACTTATAATGAATTAGTGCTTTCAATAGCTGCAATATTCCTTATTGTAGAAGGATATATTTTACAATTTTTAGCGTATATTCTATGCTTTTTAGAAGGATATGTTTTACAAATTTTCTTACTATATACAGCAGTTTCTTTATATTGCAACCTATGCAATTTTTTTATGTACCAGAAACAATTAAAAAGTAACTTATCTAGAATTTGTAAAATTTCAAATGTTTTTCACTTGCACAAAATATGCTAAGAACTGTATTCAAGTTATGTAATACTAACGTTTTAAGCATTACAGCTGTAAAATATTTATGAATTTATCTGTTTTATTTTATTTTTCTTTCTTTGGCAAGAAATATTTCTTCCACGAAATTTATCTTTAAACAGTATGAAAATTATATATCTTATATTAAAGTCATTATTTTTCTTTTTTTACTATTTTGTGCGTGAATTTGAAATTGGCATATATAGATGTTATTATTTAACTCCTTGACTACTACTTATTACATGAATTTTAAAATTATTATATATCCATGTCTTAAATTAATTATTCTGATATATAAATCTAGTCATATCGATTTTTTTTATCTTTTTATTGAAATAATTCATTCATATCTTAAAAAATGTTTTTATATAATTGTATTTTTATCCATTTCATTTAAACATACTATGTACATACAATCATCTTTTTATATTTTTTAACAAATGAGCTTCAAACATTCTATACACACAAGTTAAGGACTAAAACATGTAAAATATATAAAATAAAAATATATCAATAATTCTTTGAAAGATTTGCAAAATATTTTGGAATTAAAATGGATGATATAACTATTTATTGTTCCAGAATTTCACGGATTTAATGTTATAGAATAATGAAATTAATTATCAAAAATAAACGAGGAATAAACAATTAATCTGCTAAAAAAAAGAAAAAGAAAATAAATCAAATAGTTGCAAGCATTGATTATTTTGAAAATTAAATATTTTGGATGGGCGAAATAGTTTTATGATTATCTACGGAAATTTAAAACTGAAAAATTATTAATTATTAAAAATTAAATATTCATTGAATTCACATTTATAAAATTTTCTTATGCAATTTTTTTAAGAATAATCTAAGTAATTAAAAGTTGTAGTTGTTTTTCAAATATTTACTAGGAGTTGTAAAAGAAATAATTTAAAATTTTGAACATAAATATAGTGAATGCAATTTTTTAAAATTCTATGTTTGGGGCATGTATCTATACGCCACAAATTATATATTTAAATGAATTGATAAAGTTAATATTTTATCTTAGTCGAAATACCATTATTTTTATTAAGAGTTAGTAAAGTGCAATTAATTAATTTTAAATTTGGACAATAGCAATCCGTCTAAGAATTATCAAACGTTCTTATGTATTATACAAAAAAGAAATATTGAACGCAAAGCTAAAATTAAATATTTAACAAATTGGCAGAAGAGAAAGAAATGAAATGACTTTTAGATTTGCAATAATGGATACGCATCATTAACAATGAAAAGTTTTGCTACTTCAAAAATATTTAAATTAATTTATTGAAGTGGTTGTCACATCAAAAACTGTGATTCACTGTTTTTATAAAAATTCTATAAGTACATATAAATTTTATAGAAAATTACATTTACATTAAAAATATGTCTAGTCGTATGCCCCCCCTGGGGGACGGGTCGAGTCACTTCGCGCTTACATTAAAAATATGTTCAAAAATAATTTCAAAATGCAAATGAAGGAAAAGTGAAATTTTTATGACAAAGAATTTTGTTAAGCATCGAATAAAAAAAGAAATCAAATCTCTATAAATCGTATTTTATTACAGCAAACGATGAATTTTGGAAGTTTATAGAAATTTTACACCCGTAATATCTACGTTGGTAACTAGCAGAGAAATACTTCGCATTAACCTTCAAAACTTAACTTCAGATATCTAGTGTATTCAGTTTAAATAAGAATATCATAGAAAGCATTAATGTACTTTGGAATTCCACCAAGCGTGACTGGGTCAACTAAACAAGATGAATCAGAAGCTCTTATAATTTCTAATGCACCAATCAATGACTCCAATAAGAGTTGCACGTAGAGTTCTGAGTATTGTAAATTGGTATTGTCATATCGCATGGTACCAAAAATAGCAGAAAGCTCCCTGATGAATTCCCTCAAATTGAAAGTATCTGGAGACTGTCCTTTTGAGGTCAAGATGGCTTGAATCAAAGATGGTATTCTAGAATTTCCATTGCTGATCGTCTGTCTAAATATGTTTTCGAAGTTTGGAAGTGTAAGGAAGAGATTGTTTTGCGGACCAGAGAATCCTCCTAGTCCATAATTACCAGGTTGGTTTTGAGGAGGAGGAGTTGATAAGGGCGAACTTCCTGGACCACTACTTCCAGGCTGGTCTTGTGGTTCTACATTAGAAATAGGTGCAGGTTGTGCATTATAATCTTGAGGAGGTTGTGGTGACTGTCCCGGTGTTTGTCCCGGTTGCTGAGGTCCGTTTGAAGGACCAGATGGCCCATTTGGCAAAATAACTTTGTTAACCTGTTGATCCGGACCAGTTATTGCACCAGGTGTAGTTCCAGGTCTAGCTAGTTGAAGTATGATGGGTCTACCATTTGGTCCAGGAACATTTCCGGGTGTTGTACCATCACCTGGTGGAAGTATTATTTGAGATATTTTTTGATCAGGTCCAGTAACTGCACCTGGAGTGGTTCCCGGTCCAGCTTTAACAATACTTATCGGTTGGCCACCAGGTTGAGGAACATATTGGGGTGTTGCGCCTGGTGCTAATGGAACAGGTGTTTGTCCAGGTTGCTGAGGACCGTTTGAAGGACCAGATGGCCCATTTGGCAAAATAACTTTGTTAACTTGTTGATCCGGGCCAGTAATTGCACCAGGTGTAGTTCCAGGTCTAGCCGGTTGAAGTATGATGGGTCTACCATTTGGTCCAGGAACATTTCCGGGTGTTGTACCATCACCTGGTGGAAGTATTATTTGAGATATTTTTTGATCAGGTCCAGTAACTGCACCTGGAGTGGTTCCCGGTCCAGCTTTAACAATACTTATCGGTTGGCCACCAGGTTGAGGAACATATTGGGGTGTTGCGCCTGGTGCTAATGGAACAGGCGTTTGTCCAGGTTGCTGAGGACCGTTTGAAGGACCAGATGGCCCATTTGGCAAAATAACTTTGTTAACCTGTTGATCCGGGCCAGTTATTGCACCAGGTGTAGTTCCAGGTCTAGCCGGTTGAAGTATGATGGGTCTACCATTTGGTCCAGGAACATTTCCGGGTGTTGTACCATCACCTGGTGGAAGTATTATTTGAGATATTTTTTGATCAGGTCCAGTAACTGCACCTGGAGTGGTTCCCGGTCCAGCTTTAACAATACTTATCGGTTGGCCACCAGGTTGAGGAACATATTGGGGTGTTGCGCCTGGTGCTAATGGAACAGGTGTTTGTCCAGGTTGCTGAGGACCGTTTGAAGGACCAGATGGCCCATTTGGCAAAATAACTTTGTTAACTTGTTGATCCGGGCCAGTAATTGCACCAGGTGTAGTTCCAGGTCTAGCCGGTTGAAGTATGATGGGTCTACCATTTGGTCCAGGAACATTTCCGGGTGTTGTACCATCACCTGGTGGAAGTATTATTTGAGATATTTTTTGATCAGGTCCAGTAACTGCACCTGGAGTGGTTCCCGGTCCAGCTTTAACAATACTTATCGGTTGGCCACCAGGTTGAGGAACATATTGGGGTGTTGCGCCTGGTGCTAATGGAACAGGCGTTTGTCCAGGTTGCTGAGGACCGTTTGAAGGACCAGATGGCCCATTTGGCAAAATAACTTTGTTAACCTGTTGATCCGGGCCAGTTATTGCACCAGGTGTAGTTCCAGGTCTAGCTGGTTGAAGTATGATTGGTCTACCATTTGGTCCGGGAACATTTCCTGGAGTTGTACCTCCACCTGGTGGAAGTATTATTTGAGATATCTTCCTGTCAGGTCCGGTAATTGCACCTGGAGTGGTACCTGGTCCAGCTTTAACAATACTTATCGGCTGACCACCTGGTTGAGGAACATATTGTGGTGTTGCACCTGGTCCTAATGGAGCAGGTGTTTGTCCCGCTTGCTGAGGACCATTTGATGGAGCAGATGGCCCATTAGGCAAAATAATTTTCGTAACCTGTTGATCTGGGCCAGTTAATGCACCAGGTGTAGTTCCAGGTCTAGCCGGTTGAAGTATGATTGGTCTTCCATTTGGTCCGGGAACATTTCCTGGAGTTGTACCTCCACCTGGTGGAAGTATTATTTGAGATATTTTCCTGTCTGGCCCGGTAATTGCACCTGGAGTGGTTCCTGGTCCAGCTGTAACAATACTTATGGGTTGGCCACCAGGCTGAGGAACAAATTGTGGAGATTGCGAGCCTGGACCCATCGGTCGACCTGGTGTTTGAGATCCTGGTCCCATTGGTCCGGCTGGTGTCTGAGATCCTGGTCCCATCGGTCCAGCTGGTGTTTGAGCTCCTGGTCCCAATGGTCCAGCTGGTGTTTGAGCTCCTGGTCCCATCGGTCCGACTGGTGTCTGAGCTCCTGGTCCCATCGGTCCAAATGGTGTTTGAGCTCCTGGTCCCATTGGTCCAGCTGGTGTTCGAGCTCCTGGTCCCATCGGTCCGGCTGGCGTCTGAGCTCCTGGTCCTATCGGTCCGGCTGGTGTTTGAGATCCTGGTCCCATTGGTCCGGCAGGTGATTGCGATCCTGGTCCCATTGGCCCTGCTTGTGTTTGAGATCCTGGTCCCATTGGTCCGGCTGGTGTTTGAGATCCAGGTCCCATTGGTCCGGCTGGTGTTTGAGACCCTGGTCCCATTGGCCCTAATGGCGTTTGAGATCCTGGTCCCATTGGTCCGGCAGGTGTTTGAGATCCTGGTCCCATTGGTCCGGCAGGTGTTTGAGATCCTGGTCCCATTGGTCCTGCTGGTGTTTGAGCTCCTGGTCCCATTGGTCCAGCTGGTGTTTGAGCTCCTGGTCCCATTGGTCCAGCTGGCGTCTGAGCTCCTGGTCCCATCGGTCCGGCTGGCGTCTGAGCTCCTGGTCCAATCGGTCCAGCTGGTGTTTGAGACCCTGGTCCCATTGGCCCTAATGGCGTTTGAGATCCTGGTCCCATTGGTCCGGCTGGTGTCTGAGACCCTGGTCCCATTGGTCCGGTTGGTGTTTGAGCTCCTGGTCCCATTGGTCCCGTTGGTGTTTGAGATCCTGGTCCCATTGGTCCAGCTGGTGTTTGAGAACCTGGTCCCATTGGTCCAGCTGGGGTTTGTGATCCTGGTCCCATTGGTCCCGCTGGTGTTTGAGATCCTGGTCCCATTGGTCCGGCTGGTGTTTGAGAACCTGGTTCCATTGGTCCGGCTGGTGTTTGAGATCCTGGTCCCATCGGTCCGGCTGGCGTTTGAGATCCTGGTCCCATCGGTCCAGCTGGTGTTTGAGATCCTGGTCCCATTGGTCCAGCTGGTGTTTGAGCTCCTGGTCCCATCGGTCCAGCTGGTGTTTGAGATCCTGGTCCCATTGGTCCGGCATGTGTTTGAGATACTGGTCCCTTTGGCCCTGCTGGTGTTTGAGATCCTGGTCCCATTGGTCCAGCTGGTGTTTGAGATCCTGGTCCCATTGGTCCGGCTGGTGTTTGAGATCCAGGTCCCTTTGGTCCGGCTGGTGTTTGAGACCCTGGTCCCATTGGCCCTAATGGCGTTTGAGATCCTTGTCCCATTGGTCCGGCAGGTGTTTGAGATCCAGGTCCCATTGGTCCCGCTGGTGTTTGAGATCCTGGTCCCATTGGTCCAGCTGGTGTCTGAGATGCAGGTCCCATTGGTCCGGCTGGTGTCTGAGACCCTGGTCCCATTGGTCCCGCTGGTGTTTGTGATCCTGATCCCATTGGTCCAGCTGGTGTTTGAGAACCTGGTCCCATCGGTCCGACTGGTGTTTGAGATCCTGGTCCCATTGGTCCTGCTGGTGTTTGAGATCCAGGTCCCATTGGTCCGGCTGGTGTTTGAGATCCTGGTCCCATTGGTCCGATTGGTGTTTGAGATCCTGGTCCCATTGGTCCCGCTGGTGTTTGAGATCCTGGTCCCATTGGTCCGGCTGGTGTTTGTGATCCCGGTCCCATTGGTCCCGCTGGTGTTTGAGATCCTGGTCCCATTGGTCCGGCTGGTGTTTGAGATCCAGGTCCCATTGGTCCGGCTGGTGTCTGAGACCCTGGTCCCATTGGTCCCGCTGGTGTTTGAGATCCTGGTCCCATTGGTCCAGCTGGGGTTTGAGATCCTGGTCCCATTGGTCCCATTTCTCCTGGGTGAGTTGGAGGTTTCAATCTTGAAGCAGGTTCAGAGGGACTGCTTGGCAGTATTATCTTATCAACTTTTTGGTCAGGGCCAGTTATTGCACCTGGTGTAGTTCCTGGTTTAGCTTGTTCAATAGTTATTGGTCTTCTGTTTGGTCCAGGAATAGTACCAGGTGTGGAACCTGTTCCTGGTGGAAGATTAACTTGTGAAATTTTGTGATCAGGGCCTGTAACTATACTTGCAGTAGTTCCTGGTCCACTTGGAACTATAACTATGGGTTGTCCACCAGGCTGAGGTATTTCTGATGGTTTTGGACGCGGGGTTTGTCGATTAGGTGTTTGACTTGGTCTATGAGGAAACATGGGTGGGTGCATCAAGTGTGGGAGAATTAATCTATGTACTCTGTGGTCAGGACCTGTAATTGCACCAGGTGTTGTTCCTGGTCTAGATGGTATTAGGGGAATTGGTCTTCCACTTGGTCCTGGAAGACTTCCGGGAGTCGATCCTCCTCCTGGTGGAAGAACTACGTCAGATATTTTATGATCAGGTCCTGTTATTATACTTGGTGTAGTGCCCGGACGTGATGGAATAATATTTATTGGTGGGCCATTAGGTTGTGGTATAGATTGTGGCTTATATTCAGGACTTTGTTGGTTTTGTGGACCTTGACCTGAAGCTTTAGGAATTGGTGCTGGAGTTTCTAATCCTCCCGGCTGATTTTGTGGTGCGGAATCTTTAGGAGTCGTGAATGGACCTACATTTTGCGATGATGCAGCGGGATTTTGGCCAGTTCCTTTGCTGCCTGTTGATGGTTTCCCCATCGGGCTATTAATAGGAGATAGCATATCACTCGGGGTAGCCTTTTGTGCAGATGGTCCCATAGGTCCGGCTGGTGTTTGAGGTCCTGGCCCCATTGGTCCGGCTGGTGTTTGAGATTCAGGTCCCATTGGTCCAGCTGGTGTTTGAGATCCTGGTCCCAATGGTCCGGCTGGTGTTTGAGATCCTGGTCCCATTGGTCCGGCTGGTGTTTGAGATCCAGGTCCCATTGGTCCGGCTGGTGTTTGGGATCCTGGTCCCAATGGTCCGGCTGGTGTTTGAGATCCTGGACCCATTGGTCCGGCTGGTGTTTGAGATCCAGGTCCCATTGGTCCGGCTGGTGTTTGAGATCCTGGTCCCATTGGTCCGGCTGGTGTTTGAGATCCTGGTCCCATAGGTCCGGCTGGTGTTTGAGATCCTGGTCCCATTGGTCCGGCTGGTGTTTGAGATCCAGGTCCCATTGGTCCGGCTGGTGTTTGAGATCCTGGTCCCATTGGTCCGGCTGGTGTTTTAGATCCTGGTCCCATTGGTCCGGCTGGTGTTTGAGATCCTGGTCCCATTGGTCCAGCTGGTGTTTGCGATCCTGGTCCCATGGGACCACCTGGTATTTGAGAACCTGGACCCATTGGTCCTAATGGGGTTTGAGGTATTGGTCCCACCGGATCAGATGGTATTTGAGATCCTGGACCCATTGGTCCTGGGGTAGGTAAAATAATCTTAGTGACTTGTTGGTCAGGACCGGTTATAGCCCCCGGGGTCGTTCCTGGTCGAGCGGGTTCAACATCAAGTGGTTTTCCGTTTGGACCTTGTATGGTTCCTGGAGTTGAGCCTCCTCCTGGTGGAAGGATTATTTTAGATATTTTGTGGTCTGGTCCTGTCACAGCTCCTGGAGTAGTGCCAGGTTTTGCTTGATCTACTATAATAGGTTGACCTCCTTGTTGGGGAACGATCTTAGTGGTACCCATTGGATATAAAGGAGATGGTTGTCCTGGCATTCCATTTGGAGATAATGGAGATGGTTGACCTGGGAATTGTGGACCACTCATTGGTGTAGGTGGATTAGTTGGTAAAATTACCTTTGTCACTTGTTGGTCAGGACCTGTTATAGCTCCAGGTGTCGTTCCTGGTCGAGCGGGTTCAACATCAAGTGGCTTTCCGTTTGGACCTTGTATGGTTCCTGGCGTTGAGCCACCTCCTGGTGGAATTATTATTTTAGATATTTTGTATCCTGGTCCTGTCACAGCTCCAGGAGTAGTTCCGGGTTTTGCTTGATCAACAATTATAGGTTGACCACCTTGTTGTGGAACAGTACTAGTGGTACCCATTGGAGATAAAGGAGATGGTTGTCCTGGGAATTGTGGACCACTCATTGGTGTAGGAGGATTCGTTGGTAAAATTACCTTTGTCACTTGTTGGTCAGGTCCTGTTATAGCCCCAGGTGTCGTTCCTGGTCGAGCGGGTTCAACATCAAGTGGCTTTCCGTTTGGACCTTGTACGGTTCCTGGAGTTGAGCCTCCTCCTGGTGGAAGGATTATTTTAGATATTTTGTGGTCTGGTCCTGTCACAGCTCCTGGAGTAGTGCCAGGTTTTGCTTGATCTACTATAATAGGTTGACCTCCTTGTTGGGGAACGGTCTTAGTGGTACCTATTGGATATAAAGGAGATGGTTGTCCTGGCATTCCATTTGGAGATAATGGAGATGGTTGACCTGGGAATTGTGGACCACTCATTGGTGTAGGTGGATTAGTTGGTAAAATTACCTTTGTCACTTGTTGGTCAGGACCTGTTATAGCTCCAGGTGTCGTTCCTGGTCGAGCGGGTTCAACATCAAGTGGCTTTCCGTTTGGACCTTGTATGGTTCCTGGCGTTGAGCCACCTCCTGGTGGAATTATTATTTTAGATATTTTGTGGCCTGGTCCTGTCACAGCTCCAGGAGTAGTTCCGGGTTTTGCTTGATCAACAATTATAGGTTGACCACCTTGTTGTGGAACAGTACTAGTGGTACCCATTGGAGATAAAGGAGATGGTTGTCCTGGGAATTGTGGACCACTCATTGGTGTAGGAGGATTAGTTGGTAAAATTACCTTTGTCACTTGTTGGTCAGGTCCTGTTATAGCCCCAGGTGTCGTTCCTGGTCGAGCGGGTTCAACATCAAGTGGCTTTCCGTTTGGACCTTGTACGGTTCCTGGAGTTGAGCCTCCTCCTCCTTGTTGTGGAACGGTCTTAGTGGTACCCATTGGATATAAAGGAGATGGTTGACCTGGCACTCCATTTGGAGATAATGGAGATGGTTGACCTGGGAATTGTGGACCACTCATTGGTGTTGGAGGATTAGTTGGTAAAATTACCTTTGTCACTTGTCGGTCAGGACCTGTTATAGCCCCAGGTGTCGTTCCTGGTCGAGCGGGTTCAACATCAAGTGGCTTTCCGTTTGGACCTTGTATGGTTCCTGGAGTTGAGCCTCCTCCTGGTGGAAGGATTATTTTAGATATTTTGTGGTCTGGTCCTGTCACAGCTCCTGGAGTAGTGCCAGGTTTTGCTTGATCTACTATAATAGGTTGACCTCCTTGTTGGGGAACGGTCTTAGTGGTACCCATTGGATATAAAGGAGATGGTTGTCCTGGCATTCCATTTGGAGATAAAGGAGATGGTTGACCTGGGAATTGTGGACCACTCATTGGTGTAGGTGGATTATTTGGTAAAATTACCTTTGTCACTTGTTGGTCAGGACCTGTTATAGCTCCAGGTGTCGTTCCTGGTCGAGCGGGTTCAACATCAAGTGGCTTTCCGTTTGGACCTTGTATGGTTCCTGGAGTTGAGCCTCCTCCTGGTGGAAGAATTATTTTAGATATTTTATGGTCTGGTCCTGTCACAGCTCCAGGAGTAGTGCCAGGTTTTGCTTGATCTACAATTATAGGTTGACCTCCTTGTTGTGGAACGGTCTTAGTGGTACCCATTGGATATAAAGGAGATGGTTGACCTGGCATTCCATTTGGAGATAACGGAGATGGTTGACCTGGGAATTGTGGACCACTCATTGGTGTTGGAGGATTAGTTGGTAAAATTACCTTTGTCACTTGTTGGTCAGGACCTGTTATAGCCCCAGGTGTCGTTCCTGGTCGAGCGGGTTCTACGTCAAGTGGTTTTCCGTTTGGACCTTGTATGGTTCCTGGAGTTGATCCTCCTCCTGGTGGAAGGATTATTTTAGATATTTTGTGGTCTGGTCCTGTCACAGCTCCTGGAGTAGTGCCAGGTTTTGCTTGATCTACAGTTATAGGTTGACCTCCTTGTTGTGGAACGGTCTTAGTAGTACCCATTGGATATAAAGGAGATGGTTGACCTGGCATTCCATTTGGAGATAATGGAGATGGTTGACCTGGGAATTGTGGACCACTCATTGGTGTTGGAGGATTAGTTGGTAAAATTACCTTTGTCACTTGTTGGTCAGGGCCTGTTATAGCCCCAGGTGTCGTTCCTGGTCGAGCGGGTTCAACAGCAAGTGGCTTTCCGTTTGGACCTTGTATGGTTCCTGGAGTTGATCCTCCTCCTGGTGGAAGGATTATTTTAGATATTTTGTGGTCTGGTCCTGTCACAGCTCCTGGAGTAGTGCCAGGTTTTGCTTGATCTACAGTTATAGGTTGACCTCCTTGTTGTGGAACGGTCTTAGTGGTACCCATTGGATTTAAAGGAGATGGTTGACCTGGCATTCCATTTGGAGATAATGGAGATGGTTGACCTGGGAATTGTGTACCACTCATTGGTGTTGGTGGATTAGTTGGTAAAATTACCTTCGTCACTTGTTGGTCAGGACCTGTTATAGCTCCAGGTGTCGTTCCTGGTCGAGCGGGTTCAACATCAAGTGGCTTTCCGTTTGGACCTTGTAGGTTTCCTGGAGTTGAGCCTCCTCCTGGTGGAAGGATTATTTTAGATATTTTGTAGTCTGGTCCTGTCACAGCTCCAGGAGTAGTGCCAGGTTTTGCTTGATCTACAATTATAGGTTGACCTCCTGGTTGTGGAACGGTCTTAGTGGTACCCATTGGACTTAAAGGAGATGGTTGACCTGGCATTCCATTTGGAGATAATGGAGATGGTTGACCTGGGAATTGTGTACCACTCATTGGTGTTGGTGGATTAGTTGGTAAAATTACCTTCGTCACTTGTTGGTCAGGACCTGTTATAGCTCCAGGTGTCGTTCCTGGTCGAGCGGGTTCAACATTAAGTGGTTTTCCGTTTGGACCTTGTATGGTTCCTGGAGTTGAGCCTCCTCCTGGTGGAAGGATTATTTTAGATATTTTGTAGTCTGGTCCTGTCACAGCTCCAGGAGTAGTGCCAGGTTTTGCTTGATCAACAGTTATAGGTTGACCTCCTTGTTGTGGAACGGTCTTCGTGGTACCCATTGGAGATAAAGGAGATGGTTGTCCAGGCATTCCATTTGGAGATGGTTGACCTGGGAATTGTGGACCATTCATTGGTACAGGTGGATTACTTGGCAATATTACCGTTGTTGCTTGGTGACCTGGACCTGTTATGGATCCTGGCGTAGTGCCTGGTTTAGCTGGTTGAACGTCTATTTGCTTTCCATTTGGTTCATGCACAGTTCCTGGAGTTGAGCCTCCTCCTGGTGGTAGGATTATTTTCGATATTTTGTGATCTGGTCCTGTCACTGCTCCAGGAGTAGTTCCTGGTTTCGCTGTAACTACATTTATAGGTTGACCTCCTTGTTGTGGAACGGTCTTAGTGGTACCCATTGGAGATGGTTGTCCTGGCATTCCATTTGGAGATAATGGAGATGGTTGACCTGGGAATTGTGGACCACGCATTGGTGTAGGTGGATTAGTTGGCAAAATAATTTTTGTCACTTGTTGATCAGGTCCCGTTATTGCACCTGGTGTCGTTCCTGGCCGAGCGGGTTCAACATCAAGTGGCTTTCCATTTGGTCCTTGAATAGTACCAGGTGTTGATCCTGCTCGTGGAGGAAGGATAACTTTAACTATTTTGTCGCCCGGCCCTGTTACAACACTTGGAGTTGTTCCTGTTTTTGCCGGAACTATTGGTATAGGTTGTGCTCCAGGTTGTGGTACTTTTTGGGTAGTTGTTGGCATTTCACCATTTGGTCCTAATGGTTGAGTGCCTACTGGAGTTTGTGATCCAGGTCCAAAGGGTCGTGCTGGAGTTTGAGATCCTGGTCCCATTGGTCCCGCTGGTGTTTGAGGTCCTGGTCCCAATGGACCTACATTTTGCGATGTTCCAGAAGGATTTTGACCAGTTCCTTTTCTGCCTGTTGATGGTGTTCCCATCGGACTGTTAATAGGAGTTAGCATATCACTCGGGGTAGCCTTTTGTGCAGATGGTCCCATTGGTCCGGCTGGTGTTTGAGATCCTGGTCCCATTGGACCGGCAGGTGTTTGAGATCCTGGTCCCATTGGTCCTGCTGGCGTTTGAGATCCCGGTCCCATTGGTCCCGCTGGTGTTTGAGATCCTGGTCCCATTGTTCCCGCTGGTGTTTGAGATCCTGGTCCAATTGGTCCCGCTGGTGTTTGAGATCCTGGTCCCATTGGTCCTAGATCCTGGTGTTTGGTGTTTGAGATCCTGGTCCCATTGGTCCCGCTGGTGTTTGAGATCCAGGTCCCATTGGTCCGGCTGGTGTTTGAGATCCTGGTCCCATTGGTCCGGCTGGTGTTTGAGATCCTGGTCCCATTGGTCCGGTTGGTGTTTGTGGTCCGGGACCTAGAGGATAGCTTTGTCCTGGCCCTGATGGGGTTGTTTGTAATTGTGGTTGACTAAAAATAAAATTTTCATATTAAATTTTTCATGCAATAAATAATATTTAATATTTTTTATCATGTTATTTATATACCTTTTCATTCTACAAGTCATTAGTTATCTTTAACACTATGAGAGCCTATGATAAGTATTTTAATGCCTGCTGGAGTTTGGCATCGTGGTCCTTTAGCTTTTGGTCCAGAATTTTGAGATCCTGTTAGGCAGTTATAAATGTAACCAATGTCACATTTTTGTATTAGGGAAACCCAAAAATTTCGGTCCTGTTGATGCAATATTTGAAACGCATACTAATATTTTTAATCAATTTTTTATACACTTACTTGCTAGGTATATAAGCTGTTATTGGCCCTTAATTCAGGGGTTTGTGTTGTTTTCAGATTGTGTTTAGTTTCACAAGTTATTAAGATAACTATTTGATATATATTAAATATTTTTGTGTTATTATATAAATAACAAGTTTAATAATTTACAACTTTTTTTTAATTCAGTTGTAATCACTTCTCCATAAAGGAAGCAAAAGTTAAATTTAATTTTGTTTACTACATTTTATTGTTTTAAAATAAATTTTCATAGAAAATGTGTAATTCTTAAGTCACAAAACTTATTAATATTATCAAACATACATAGGCTTAAAAATATTGGCATCTACATTTTTTAATTTTTATCATCTGTTCCGTTCCGGGGCTATTATTAGTAAACTCTTAAAGTGGAAAAATTAATTAATTACTTATTTACTTGAAACTCTTGTTAAAAACATTGTTCTATTCAAAAATATTAACTTAGACAAACATGGAAACATCTGAAATTATTATCTAAATATATAGTGATAGGTAGATGTAAATAATCCGAAATAATGCTAATCTATTAGGCATTCAATTTTTTTTTCATTTAACTATTAAACATTTAAATGTTGGAAATTTTTGATTATGTTCTTTTTATGAAAATACGCTAATTAATATAATTATATAAATAATATGATTATCTGTAATGAATAAGAATATAATTATTTTCATGAAATAAATCTTTTCATATATTAATTGTATTATTAGTATTTAAGGGATAATTATGATAATTTTTTTCTTTGATTTCAGTATAAATTATTAATTTATTTTCAATAAAGATTTAAAGATATAATTTTTTATTTATTTTATTTTTTTTTTACTATTATTATAAATATTTCCTAATTTTTATTTAATCATTATCTTTCTTTTTATACGCTTTTATTAGCTTCACCTGTATGTTTGTTTGTAACTGACTCTTTGGGCTCGATTTTGCTCTACTTTAAGCGATCAGATTTAATTTAAACGTTGTAGACTTATCAAGGACCGACGACAATAAAATATTTTGATAAGTGTATTATCTCATCATGATTAGGATCGCCAGGATTAGTGATTTTATTTTAGCTTATGAAGAGCGAT
Source organism: Caerostris darwini (assembly GCA_021605075.1). Taxonomy (NCBI): domain Eukaryota; kingdom Metazoa; phylum Arthropoda; class Arachnida; order Araneae; family Araneidae; genus Caerostris; species Caerostris darwini. The sequence goes on along the minus strand of BPLQ01015713.1, from coordinate 373,641 downwards.
TTAACCCATGTAGAATGAAAGTACCTAAGACATTCGAACCTACGTGGGACAGTGGCACAACGAATAACGCGCCTGACTACAGATCAGGAGATTCCCTGTTCGAATCCTGGCTGCCTCAACATATTCGCATTTAGCCTTTGTTTTACTCATAATTAAATTATTGTAAGAACTATAGTTCCAGTCCTCCGTACCGGGACCTCATTTAAATATTATAGTTTAAAAACACTAAAAGACACGCTTTTAGAGTTAATCAAACTAAAAAGTAAATAAATTTTAGTTTAAAAAAACTAAAAAACTCACTTTTAGAGTTAAACAAACTAAGAAGTAAAAAATAAATTATAGTTTAAAAACAGTAAAAAACACGCTTTTAGAGTTAATCAAATTAAAAAGTAAAAAATAATTGTTAACATAAGAATAAAATGACTGACGAGAAAATGAATGTCACTGTTCTAAAAGCGTGGGGTGCTCGATATCAATCGTTATAATTTTTCACTAGTTTCATTCAGAAACGCAGAGTTAGTTTAAAAATGTCATACAAAGCACCCCGCGCTTTTAGAATAGTGACATTCATTTTCTCGTCAGTCATTTTATTCTTATGTTAACAATTATTTTTTACTTTTTAGTTTGATTAACTCTAAAAGCGTGTTTTTTAGTTTTTTTAAACTATAATTTATTTAAATTGTTTTTTTAACGAACTAAGATATCCAACTTTTCTACATATCTTTGGACCTATGACAAATGTCTCACTTATGTATACCATAATTTTCCACCTATACAGGCCGAGGACTGGAGAGTTTTCCAGGTGGGCTTTCAAATACAACTGTCCCTCGTTAGCGTGTCGCTTAGGAGAAAGCTCGGTGAATTTTTGCAAATAGTCCGACTATAAATGAAAGACGTTTTTACAATTCTTTTCGATTCTATTCGTTCCTGAAAGCAAGGATTGCAATGGTCGCCTTCAATAGATTCGAATATAAATTCTCTAGCACGCTAATTACGCTCGTCCTTTGGTCTTATTTATCCCACTCGGTAGATATCTAATCAAGACCAAGCCCACGAACCCATATGGACTCATGGTTGAAGGGGAAGGAAGCAGCTTCTGTTGTGATGGAGCACCCGTAGGTAGAAGTCTGACTTCTGCTAAGTGACGCTCTATAGCCATATGAGACCGGGACTTACGGCTTAAAGTGGATTCCGAACCACTAAAAACATCCATGGCATCCAAACTCGAACCCGAAACCTGTGGTACCGAGCGCCAGAGTGCTAGCCACTCGACCATTCAGGCCCACGCCTGTCCTCTTTGAACCATAAGTCGTATACTCTGTGAAGTTTAATTAAACTACACAGAATAAAAAATACTTAAAATATATTTTTCAAAGTTAACAATTGCATATATAACTCTAGAACGTAGCTTATATAACTATAAAACGAAAATAGACTACTTCATTTATCACTTCAGTTTTCTTTTCTACAAGAATAAACTGTTTAAATTTTGTTTGTGTCCAATTATGACGTGCTGGATTATCAGGTCTATGCCCGTAATCACTTAACTAAGACGAATTAAAATTACAGATTGATTGCCAGTAATTTTGTTACATGAAGATACATTTCGTTGTGTAAGATTTCTAATAATTTAACGAAAAAGTAATTGCTCAGAAATATTTTTTGTCTGTAAAAAGTGCTATTCAATACTTATTCTGTGGCATCTGTGGTCCTCTTGGTGTTGTCCCCTTTGGCGATTTAGGTCCTTTAGGTTCTTGTCTCTCTGGACCTGCAGGATTTCCTCCAAGTGGCATTTGTGGTCCTTTTGCCGTCGTTCCTGCAGGTGATTGTGGACTCTGCGGAGAATGTGGTTTTCCATTTTCGGGAAATTCAACATTTTGAGGATGTCCTCCATGTGGTGACCGGTGTCTTTCATGATATTTATGTGAGTAAGTGGGATCATTTCCTTGAGGAAATTGTGACATTTCAGGAAATCCTCCTTGAGGATATGATGGATCTTGAGGAAATCCTCCTTGAGGATATGATGGGTCTTGAGGAAATCCTCCTTGAGGGTCTTGAGGAAATCCTCCTTGAGGGTCTTGAGGAAATCCTCCTTGAGGATATGATGGGCCTTGAGGAAATCCTCCTTGAGGATATGATGGGCCTTGAGGAAATCCTTCTTGTGGATGTTGTTGGTAATGATGATATCCACCTTGAGGAAACCTTCTTCGAAGATATCTGCCATGATGAAATCTGCGTTGAGGAAATTCACCTTGAGGAAATTGGGGACCTTCAGGAAGTCCAACAACAGGAAGGACACCTGAACGTCGTGGCGAATAATATCTACTCTTTAACATTTCCACTCTATCTTGAGGAACCTGTGTACCATTCAAATAATAAAGTTTAAAATTTCCATTGGATATCTGTTGATATGGAGATCTTCCATACATTGAATATCTGGTTGGTCCACTTCTAAATCCCATATCTCCAGAAAACAGTTCGTCTTCCAATGTTGACATACTAAACGTATCGTTTTCAATGGTTAGAAAAACTGCAACTAAAATTTTCACCTCTCGTATGAGGCCTTCGTTTGGATTACCTGTTGTTTCCAGATAGGCATTTCTTAATGCATTAGTTATTATATTTGTTTTTTCAACAATAGATAGGGACTCATCACAGTTATCCACAATAAGCTCAGCAATGGCAGATGCAAAAGCAAACATAAGAGTTTGTTTCTCGACATCATCTACATACCGTCTGTGTTGAAGGAGTGAAATTGCTCTCAAGAGAGCTTCCGTCACTTCTGCAAAGTTCATGTCCGTAGGTTTTCCGAATTCATCGGAATTTATCACATTTTTGATGAAAGCTTTTGCAAATTTTTTCTCTGTTTCATTGAATTCAAAAGGATCGTGGTCCTTTTTCACATCTTGGCCACATGTTGCCCTTAAAGTGATTCCTATGAAGCAAGTTGCAATGAATACATGGGACACCCACCCCATGATAGCTTTCAAGACTATCCTAAATTCACTAATAATCCATTTCGAAAAGTCGCTTTTATATAACAGTATTTCTACATCGTTAAATTTAAATGTTTGCAATCAGGTTTTTTTTCCTACCATTTAGATGGTATATAATAATTTTTCGTTATAATGCATCATATCTATCAATGGATTGTGTTCCGTTATCTGTAAATCCTGATATAACAAATCTAGTTATTTGTTCAGGTGGAATTTATAGGATTTTATTTTTTATGTTAAAGAAAAAATAAAGGTGAAAAACATATTTTTCAAGTAGTTCGATAAATAGTATTCAATTAAAGTTTAGTGTTAGGCAAACATTAACTTTTGTTTTTTATAAAAGCATCGCGGCCAGCTAGAAATCAAAAAATATTATGCGATGTATACTACGTCGTGTTTCTAACCATCTCACACTGGTTTCTCCCATTTATTTCACGTCATGAATTTTGTATCTTTGAATAATTTATTGCTTTAATGACTTTTTTAAAACCGAAATTGTATTAAAAATTTAATAATTTTTTATACCATTTTAGTTTTTAAATAATTCATATATAAATAATAAATGTGTTATTACAAAATTTGAGTAATACGAAATAATCTATGACTCTTTAGAGATTTCGATTCAGCAATTATACTAAACATAATAACAAACATATTTATTTATTACATTTATTAACTATAATATCATATTAATAAATTCAAAATATAATAAACTACTTTTATATATTAATAAAATCAAAACTTTCAGGGGAACAAACATTAAATATATGAGTTAAGCGTGTAAGTGAAATTTCGGGTTTTTTAGAAAAATATACGTAATAATACTATTACTTTGGAAAGAATATAAATATATATATATATATTTATTAATATATTATGAAAATAAATAGGTTTGAAAAAAATAATGAGGTAATAAAAAAAATAAAACGATAAAATAATGAGGTTTTGTTGTCATGATAAAACTTTAAAATAAAATTTTAATATTATAAGTTTTAATATAATATATTTAGAAAAAGTTTCCGGGAAAATAAAAATATTAGCTTAGGAGATGATTTTATGTAGGAATAAAAGTTTTAAAATTTACTTACTTTAAAACTAAGTGTTGAAATAATTAATTAATATTTCTACAATCGTAACATATCTCTCGTGATTATTTGGTATTTAAATAGAAAAAAAAAATGACTTTATATATAAAAAATATAATTATTATATATGGATTATTTATATATAATCCGTTCCTATCAGAATAATGCTGATTACAGCTGAAAACACTTACAGATTTTGCAAGGAATTCGGTATTGAATATTAAATTAAAGTTCCTATCAGAATAATACGGATTATAGCTGAAAACAATTACAGATTTTGCAAGGAATTCGGGATTGAATATTAAATTACCTACTGATTGAATATTAAAATTAAAGTTCCAATCAGAATAATACGGATTACAATTGAAAATAATTACAGACTTTACAAGGAATTCGGGATTGAATATTAAATTACCTATTTATTAATGTAAAATTAAAGTTCCTATCAGAATAATACGGATTATAGCTGAAAACAATTACAGATTTTACAAAGAATTCGAGATTGAATATTAAATTACCGATTGATTACATATTATATTCAAGTTCTTACCAGAATAATACGGCTAAAAATAATTACAGATTTTGCAAGGAATTCGGGATTGAATATTAAATTAAAGTTCCTATCAGAATAATACGGATTATAGCTGAAAACAATTACAGATTTTGCAAGGAATTCGAGATTGAATATTAAATTACCTACTGATTGAGTATTAAAATTAAAGTTCCAATCAGAATAATACGGATTACAGTTGAAAATAATTACAGACTTTACAAGGAATTCGGGATTGAATATTAAATTACCTATTTATTAATGTAAAATTAAAGTTCCTATCAGAATAATACGGATTATAGCTGAAAACAATTACAGATTTTACAAAGAATTCGAGATTGAATATTAAATTACCGATTGATTACATATTATATTCAAGTTCTTATCAGAATAATACAGCTAAAAATAATTACAGATTTTGCAAGGAATTCGGGATTGAATATTTTTTATATATTTCCAATGGCAGATTATGAACAGTTACAGCAAAAAAAGAACAACGAAAAAAAAACATACAACAACAACAAAATAATACAACAAAACATACTGAAACAGAGTTCATTAATTTAACAATAATGCCAAGTTGCAGATCTTTTAGCCACTAAAGAGTGTTACCAGGTGCACCACGGGGAGGTAGATCTTCTGCGCACAAGGGATTGAATATTAAATTCAAGTTTCTCTCAGAATAATATGGATTACAGCTGAACAAAATTAGAAATTTTACAAGAAATTTGGGATTGAATATCAGCGTACTAAATATATTTTTAAATAGTTTTAATAATATAATTTAAATGCGCATTTTTAAAATTAATTAAAATAGCCATATTAATAAAAATTATTTCTTCAAACTGAAAGCTAATCATGCATTCATTTAAAATTTTATTCCAAACATAAAAACTTCTGTAACCGAAAACAACAATTTCTCCAAAAAAAATTGCAAGTAAGAAATGAAAAAAAATTTCAACATCATGATTAAGTATTTTATTATTATTGTAAAACCTTCGAATTTCAATTAAAGTAACAGCATGGAAAGTTATTTAAATTAACTGATCAAAATATAGTCGATATATTTTTGCTGTTCAATATTTCAATGACCAGAACGTGATAAAAAACAAGAAAGAAAAAAAACGTGAAAAAGACTGTTTCTTTTTTAGAAAGATATAATAGCAGGGTCATAGAAGACCACGAAATTAAAGTTATAAAGCCCATAAAATATTTATTATTTTAATTACACAGTTACAAAGTAGGAATTAAATTTCAGCATTTGAATAATTTTCTTCATTCTTTATAAGATATGTTATTTTTTTTAGAAACAATTGGTGCAAAAACTAATTTACAACGTTCAAATTTGTAAATAGTAAGCTTATGGTAATTTAATTTCTGGAAATATTTATGTGATAAATTTTACTTTCACAAAATATCACAGTTTATTAAAAATATGTTTAAAAGATATATACGAGTATGATACAATTAAATTAATAATTATACATCTGTCTGAATTGACCTGATGGATAATGTTTTGGTTTTACGGACTTGTATTTGTCACTTGCGTATTTCTAGTGTATGCATTTATAAGCTCAGTTCGATATCAATAAGAGTAGTCTAATTAGAAGTTCCGGTGTATTTCCAGGCAATGAACGCGATAAATCAATTGGCCAGAAAAATTTTCTACGTTAGAATCTAGAACAGCGGTTCTCAAATTTTTGTGAAGTCGATGCGCTTTTAAAAATCGTCAAATGATTAAAGATACTCTAAATACAAATTTTTCACAAATAAGCATCCACGTCTCACAGTTATATACCCAGATGGGTAACTTCTCAGACTGCTATTTACAAACTGCGGAATCTGCGAAATCTCTTTTTAACATTAATAATCACATAGACGATGGCGCTCCTAGTAGCCAATCATAATTGCATCAATAATCATCAGTAATTTGTCCTAATTTCTCTGGCGGCCTGGTGGCCAAATGGCTAGCGCTCTGGCCTTTGGTACCACAGGCTTCAGGTTCGAATCCTGGCATGGATGTTTGTGAGTGGTTCAAAATCCATTTTAAACTGTAGGTCACAGTCTAATTAGCCCAAAGTGTGCACAAAATAACCGTAGAGCGACAAACCAAACCTAGTTTCTCGGAAACATTCTTTGGCGACTTTTTATGTGAAGAAAGAAGAAAAAAAAATCACTCAGAAAGGTTAGTTGTTCATAATAAAAGCTGTATTTACATAGAAAAATTTACAAGAGAAAGAGTAACGATATTTATTTATATTTGGGAACATATTTCTCTGGAATGCCCCAGAACACATCCCTTGAGAACCACTGCTATGGGAAATGAGATAAGGGTGCGAACTCCACATATGGAGTGTTTTTTTTTTTTCAAATTTCCGATTTATACTTGTTTGGCGCATTCTTCCACGCTGAATCTTACCATGTGCCAGGTATTTAAAATAAGATAACTACACAGTCAGAAGTCATTATCCAAAATTAAGTGTGTTTCAGACATTAAAGTGTGTGAAAACATTAAAATTTAGCATCAGTTAATATTGGTTACAGAATTTGAAATTTTTTGTCTGTACTCTCAAATGATCTGCATGCTATATTTCTAAAATATATTACTCTAGATCTTTATTATTTTTTTCTCTTCTGTTGTGCACCATTTGGCCTAATATATGAATTTTCAATTGGTGATAAATTAGTACACAAATTAGCGATCTTACTTGTTAAATATGGTTAAAATTATGAGGTTGAAATGACTTATATAAAGATAATACAAGGAATTATCCAAACTAAAAAAAAATATAATTATTAAAAATATATCAATAATTTTTTTTTAATGCAAGGTCCAAAAATATCAAACTACCAAAAATATTTCTAGTAGTTTGATATTTTTCCATTCCATCTTTTCCAATTTGGTTACTACCAAAAATATTGTTTTTAAAATCTATCGATGAAAAGTTAATATTTAAGCTATTTCAAAGCTTAATCAAAAATTGCACGTCTTAAGCAACCTGACTATTTTATTAAATTAACATAATCTTTAAAATTAGGCCAAATTAAGTCTTAATTCACTGGTTCATGGGTGTAGATGTTGCTGTCGACCAAGTGGGATAAGAAAAACACGTTTTCAGCAGAGAAATACCTTTCAAATTAAAATTCAACTTTTAACTTAATCATTGCTTCATTTTTTTTTTATTATTTATAATAAATTTTTTTTCCAATTTTCTGTAGTCTTAATTTTCTACTTTCATTTAAATATTTTGTGTCTTTCTTTTAGCATGGGACCTGATGGCCGAGCGATTAGCTCTTAGTGCCACAGGTTTCAGGTTCGAGTCCCAGCGGTACCATGGATATTTTTAATGGTTTGGAATCCATTTTCAACCGTAGGACCCAGTCTAACATGACTGTTGGGCGTAGGACTGACAACATTACCCCGTAAAAAACATCTCCTGTCTCGAAACCTGCCAGTAAACGGATATCCTTGGCCCACCATGGGGCTGTTGCGCCAATGAAGAAGTATTTAGTATGGATGTAGAGAAAATCTCTCAACATTTTAATGAAAGGTATTATTCTAATTTACTAGTATTATTTATTGATCATACCCATTGAGTGCATATGCATTTAAAAGAAAATACGCGTTAATTGCTTAAAAATATTGTGTTGATTATTTAATTAAACATTGCTGAAAAAATTTTAATTTCACCATATATCAGTTCAGATAATGAAAAAAAATTGTAAATTATTTATTTGAACAACTAAAATTTATTAATTCACATAAAATGCGATTTGATAATAATTAAACATGAATTCGAGAATTTTTTTTTACATCTATCACGCAAATGAATTTTTAAAATGCAACTTTTTATTATGATAAGAATGTCATATATTAAATTTAAATGCATATTTATATTTTTCAGATGTGATCTTAAATATCATACAAAACCAAACTCGTATATTCATATTTATAAATATATTTGAATACTTTTTTTTTCAATTTAAAACTTTTGATATTTATTTTCATTTTTAAAAACTCGATACAAACCGACTTGAAGCAGAAAAAAACTATTCAAAGTTAAAATGATAAGTAATGAAACAATTTTAGATAGTGAAGATTTGTCATTGTTATATCACTTTCCTAAACTCTTGTAATTTATCTCTTTACTTGATGAAAAGTAAATACCAGAAACAGGATTCTTTGTTCCGTAAAGTTCCACCGTATTGTGCAAAGCACATGAAAACTATTTAAGAATAAAAAATGATTTTACTTATGGTATTCAATTTTATCATTACTTTGATGAAGTTTTTGATGTATATTAGTGACGACTTGATTTTACGCCAAAAAGCATTAAATATCCGGATCATTTGTCCAACTCTTGACTTATTGGCCACGATTCAAACAGTGGATAGGTGGTGTTATGCTGTGTGGCTAGCATGCAAGATGTGCTGGTGGCATGCTTTTCGGAAACGAAGAGATTCGTTAGCGATTGAGACAGCAGATATCTCATCTATAGTCAGGCACTCCTGGTAGGTGTTTTTAAAGTTTTCTCAAGTTCAACATTCAGATTTGGGGCAATTACCTCTGAAAGCCCTCCTAGCTCTCCTTCGTGTCATACAGTGGAAATACGAGAATCTTAATGTACGAAGGGGAAAAAAGTAGTGCACTCAGGTAGTATCCGAAATTAATTGAGTACAATTCCGTGCGCTGCTTTCACTATTAAAAAAGACGAGTAAACTCAATATAGTTGAGAAAGAATGTCTCGCATCAATTCGGATGGTCTGTAAAATATATTTATATGTTATCCCCCATAAAATACGCAATTATAGAGTTAATTAGATTAGAGTAGAGTAGATTAAGTAGAGTAGATTATAAAAATTCTGAATATTGATTTATTTATTTTTCATAAGTTATCTTTATAAATAAGATAATCATAGCTAAAAAAATACATTTGATTTTTTAATGTATTGAAACTATTGAAACAGTATTGAAATTTCATACATTTTTAACGTGATAATATTTGATTAAATCTTCAAGAAACTTGTTTTTTACTTATCTCATAACATAACTAATCTCATTTTTTACATAATTTTTAATGAGGAACCATCGCTTTTATATACTTATCCGATGTTCTTGTTGTATCTTCGAGCGATAAAGGTGATTTCTTATTAGTGTTTTTAAACTCATCGGTAATTTTAGCATAAATACATAAACGCGGCTTGATGGCCGAATGGCTAACGCTCTGACGCTAGGTACCACATTTTTTAGTACTAGCAAGTCCTGGCGGTGACAAGGATGTTTGTAGTGGTTCGGAATCCACTTTAAACCGTAGGTCCCGGTCTAATAGGATCGTAGAGCTTTGTGGCGGTTGTGTTACTCGCTTTCGTAGCATATTTTCAAGCTACGCGTGCCCCTTGGGTAATGCTAAATGAGTAACACTGGTTGCAGCCCTTGCTTATGGCCTAAAGATTAGCTGTCTTTGTATTGTCAGCTGCATTAGAACAACAACTCAAAACGTTTTTCCTTTTAAATATTAAGTACCAAAGATTATATATGTATTCCATCGTTTGCAGCTTTTTATTCAATGATTGGTTTATTTAAACTCATAGTTTTGGCCTTAAGTAATTTCAAAAAATTACCTAACGTATCGCTTTTAGAGGAAAAAAAAATTTTGCTGAAATTTCTTTGATAGAAACTTTTTTAACTATGATTGTGATTCTTAGTTGCAAACATTTCAGTGTAGAAATCATGACGAATTTTGGTATATGGTATGACGTGTTTGAGGGACATTCTATTTTCCTTTTTTTTTCTAATAAAGAAAAAAAAATAAAATAATTTAATTGAACTGATTAAAAAAATTTTTTTACTACTATTTCCTCTATTCTTTTTATATTTTTTAAATCTAAAATATTGTTTCATTTAAATAAATTGCTTTCATAAAGTTTTTTATGAAACTAAATTACGACAAAAATCATAGCAGTATTATTATCACAACCTGTCGCTTTCTATGAAATATATCTGTTGCATAGAAAGATTTTATTTTATTTACCAAAGATTAATTTATAATTCTAACTATCATTACAAAAATTATTTCATATATATAAATGTATTTACGTTAATTTTGAAAATATTTATAAGATTTGACTTTTTCAATTCATTTATTCTTTATATTTTACTATATCTCAGCACAATATTTATATGATTTTTATTTTTATTTAGCAATATTATAATTATTGTGCCTTTTCGATTTGTATATTTTCTAGCATATTAGTGAGGAAGTAAAAAATATTTCAATATTTGCGTGCAATTAAATAATCTTCAATCCATTCTTTAAAAAAAATTTTTTTTTGATTGATTCAAATAAAATTTACTGTTTATTTTCCCTACTACATGACATTACATTTTGTTCTGCTCGTACATTATTGCTCTTTATTTTATGAAAATTATTTAAAATATTTGTCTAGAAATTACAACACGTAGTTAATATGGAGATAAATAATATATTGTATTGTTAGAAATGAAATCTACTTAATTTTTTGAAGATATTAATTAATAGATTGAATACATATTGATATTTTTCTATATAAATTTAGATTAGAATTATTTTTATCATATACTTTTCCAAATTAATAATGTAATATATGTTTATTTATGAATAAATGCTTAAAAATTTTTAAATTTAAATACAGGATATGTTTTTTCTAAAAACATATTTACCCCAAAAAATGTTTTATTATATGTAAGTGATTCATATAATATTCTGATATAGATATTAAAATATAATATTATTCATAATCACTTACTCTGATGGTCCATTAGGACCTGATGGATCTTCTGGTCCACTTGGGCCTCCTGGATATTGTGGTCCTGGTCCTCCTGGATATTGTGGACCTGGCCCTCCTGGATATTGTGGCCCTGGCCCTCCTGGATATTGTGGACCTGGTCCTCCTGGATATTGTGGACCTGGTCCGGACGGGTATTGTGGATAGTCTTCGTCACCTGGATATTGTGGCCCTGGCCCTCCTGGATATTGTGGACCTGGTCCTCCTGGATATTGTGGACCTGGTCCTCCTGGATATTGTGGACCTGGTCCGGACGGGTATTGTGGATAGTCTTCGTCACCTGGATATTGAGGCATTTGTCCATACGGCTGATCTGGATTGCTTTGATCAGGATATTGAGGATTATCAGGACCATAAGGATACTGAGGGCCACCTTGTCCAGGATTTTGGGGATTGCCTTGGGGATCAGATGGATATTGAGGATTACCTTGATCTGGATATTGAGGATTACCTTGATCTGGATATTGGGGATTGCCTTGATCTGGATATTGGGGATTGCCTTGACCTGGATATTGGGGTCCTTGACCATATGGATATTGGGGACCTTGACCATATGGATATTGCGGACGACCTTGACCATACGGATATGGCTGACCATATGGATATTGTGGACGGCCTTGACCATACGGATATGGTTGACCATATGGATATTGTGGACGTCCTTGACCATATGGATAATCAGGAATATATCTCATACCATCTGGAAGTTTTGGTTGACCTTGACTAGGATTAAATCCGGGAGGTAATAAGTTTTTAACTTGTGATTGAGGTACTTCAGTTCCATTCATGAAGTACAATTTGAAATTTCCGTGTTGTATTTGATGGTAAGGATTGGGAACTCCTGCAGGCACTAAATATGGATTAAAGGGTAATCCGTATTGTGGAGGAGATCCATAACCTGGATGTGGAAGTAAAGGATTATAGCTCCACAAAGGATCCAAGAAACCAGGTCGCTCTATAGTTAAGAAGAGAGCTACCAACAATTTTATTTCTTTTATTAGAGGAAGATTTGGTTCTCCAGTGGTTTTCAAATAGGCTTGCTTCAATGCGTTAGTAACAAGGTTGGTTTTTGCTTCAAGGCTTGTTTCTTCATTGCACTTGTCCAAAATGAGCTCAGCCATTGAAGACGCAAAGGCAATCATCAATGTCTTTTTCTGACTTGCATCAGTTTGGGACCTTTTTAGGAGATTGATGGCTGTCATCAATATATTGGTGACTTTTTTTACTTCGTCGTCACCAAGTGTGTTGAAGACATCCGCATGTATAATATTATCGATAAAAGTGTCTGCAAATGTCTGCTCTGTTTCATCAAAGTCCATTGGATCTTGGTCGTTTACTGCAAGACCTTGACAACTAATGGTTTGGAAAGACAAAAATGCCAAGCATACTGCAACGAACACATGGGATAGGCACCCCATGTTTGACTTGGGTCGGGTATCCTAACGACTTTACTAGCAGCTTTCGAATTTTGCTCCTTATATATGTTACCGTTTGAAACTCATAAAATTTAACTGCATATTATCACAATTTCTCATTTTATCTTTTTGTTATAATATTTTGTTATAATGCACCATCTCCAGCACCTGGTTTGTATTCGATATGAGTAAAATTTAATGAAATCGACTTCTAGTGTTAGTTTAGCTGGGCATTATATGAATTATTTCCGTAGAAGATATGAAAATAAAAGAAAATATGATCATTTCATAGTAGGCGTGCTTCCAATTGATGTATATAACAGTTCTGTTAAAGTTTAGTGTACTGTAAATATGTTCAATTTGTTTTTGAACCATTTATTTTATTTTTTTAACCATTCCAACTTATAACGTCAGAAAAGTTCATCTTTTTTTTTTTTTTTTTTTTTCATTGTTTAGCAAAATAAGGATGCCATCACTTTCGAAATAAAAATTTATAAAATGTAAATATTGTGGTGTTTTTATGATATTAATTCTTTGCTCCCTTTGAAATAATATTTGATTTGGTTTAGCGCATGTATGTGTTTTTTTTGGAAGAGAAAGTTGTAAAATTAGAGGTTGATTTTATCTTGCCTGACTGAAAATTAACTGACTTAATTAAATTAAATTTTGAAAAAATAATTTTTTCGAAATGATTTACGCATTTCAATTAATTATATTTCATTTATTAACTGAATATAACAATGAAAATTTCAAAATGTATTTTTGGTAATTAAAATTTAATTTAATTTACAAAATCGGAAATTTTTTGCATCAGTATAATGCAAATTTAAAATTGTTTAAATTATGCTTTAGATTTAAAAAAAGCATATTTTGCAATAAAAATTATTAGAGACTTAAATTTGAAATTTAATATGAAAAAAATATTAAATATGAAATTTGAAACAAATATTTTATATGTTAATTAATATAATTGGAATCTACAGAGTTAATATTTTTCTGTTAAAATTTTTTAATCTTTTACAATATGGGATTGTTATTACCTTAAAATTAAAGTAACGCTAAATGTTTTTTTTTTCTTACAAAAATCCACGTTTTTTTTAAAAAATATTTCTAGTTTCTATGAGACTAGGACAAACTATGATCTGTTAAAAGATAAATAGAAGACTCCAAGATATATAAATCTCAAAATATAAATACAAATTTGATTTGATCGTCATTCCTGAAATATTATTATAATCTTTTTATTCTTTTCAGCTATTTTGTGATTTGAGTTTTATTGAATTATAGTTGTTTGACTGGTAAGAGGACCCCTAGGTCATTCCATGTCAGTTTTTTATGACTGTGTCGTCTACAATTTGCTTCACAAAGTTATATTTAAGCAAGTTATTATAATTTTTCATTTCAGCTATTATGAGCTGCGAGTTTTACTGAATTACAGTTATTCGGTCGGTGAGAGGAAGCCTGGGTCATTCCATGTCGATTTATCCTGGCTGTGCCATCTACAATCTTCTTCATTGGGCTAAAGTCGGGGGTTGTCTGCCTATAGACAGATTTGGAGATAGGAAATGTTTTCTTTTTACCGGGTAGGGTTGTCATACACATAAAACTCTACAGTCATTTTAGACTGTGACCTAAGGTTTAAAGTGGATTCCAATCCCCTACTGACATCCTTGACTCGAAACTTGTGGCACCAGAGCTCTAGTCACTCGGCCATCAGGCCTACCTGCAATCTACTTCATTAAATTATATTTAAGCAAGTTATTACAATACTTCATTTAAGCTATTTCGTGCAGCGAGTTTTACTGAATTGCAGTTGTTTGGCCGGTGAGATTTATGCGAGGTTTATCCTAGTTTGTCACCTACAATATATTTCACAAAATTATATTTAAGCAAGTTATTATAATTTTGGCTTTATTTATTTGTTGCATACATGAAAAATCATTTTATGGAATGTTTTTAATGGGTGCGCAGAAGATCTATCTTCCCGTGGTGCACCTGGTAACACTTTTTAGTGACTACTAGATCTGCAACCTGGCATTATTGTTAGATTCATGAACTTCAGCATGTTTTGTCGTATTATTTTGTTGTTTTTGTATATTTTTTTTTTCGTTGTTCTTTTTTTGCTGTAACTGTTCATCATCTGCCATTAGAATTAAAAAAAATGTTTTTAATAAAAAAATTTTAATTTCTATGAAGGACTTATTAAGATACACTTCGAACTACCTGTATGTGACATTTGAAGAAAATTTAAAAGAGGGAAATTATTAGAAATCCATTGTTGGAGTTACTCACTTTTTCAACCGTGAAATTAAAATTAGAGGACGTCAGAAAAAATTGTCATATAATTATATATTATAACCAATTTTGAGTGAAAGATTATTTTGTTCTGACAAACAATAATTTATATCTTCAAGAGTGTTGTTCAGTATGGAAATAGAAAAAATCACAGAAGAAAATTTCTAAACCCTCATAATTTTTGAGTCCTCTAACCATTCTAAAAAAATCATATATTTTAAATCAACATTAAAAGTAATTGATAATTGTTGTTCGTTATTAATAATATTATTGAAATCGGAGTTGGTGAGGGCCAGTATTGAAAGTTCTAATTTATATCGATTGACTCTCATTTTTGATCCATAATAATTTTTCAACTTAGAGACGATTAAATGTTACATAAATAACTTTAGAATTTAATAAAAAGAATTATTATTATTTTTTTCCCTATGATATCTCATTGAGTATCTCAACACAGAAATTAATTTTCAGTTGAAGTGATTTTTGAAAGACTTTTTTACTCAGATTCACCAATTTAAATAGTTCTAAACAAACAAAATAAATTAAATCTATAAATAAAATTTTTGTGAAAAATGTCTTTCCTAGTACAGTCAAATTTGGATCATCTTAAATAATAAGTTTGATGAATAATTTGTGTAACATTCATATCCAGCGGCCATTACAAAAAACCTATCATATTTTTTTCTAACTGAGATACAGATTTTTTTGTATTAAATAATTTTGTTTAATTTTTTTTTAAAATTCAATAAGACTGAATAACCTTTTTTCGTGACTGAAAAGTCTGATGATAAATGAATAGAAGAAAAAATTCATTCAGCCATTATCAATAAATATTATAAACTTTATTAATGTAACTATTTGTTAACAAAAATTAAATTAAAAATTATTTAATACAAAAGCATGCTATATATCAGAAAAAAATATGGTAGTTTTTTTTTAATAGTCGCTGGATATGAATGTTAGACAAATTATTCATCAAGTTTATTATTTAAGATGGTCCAAATTTGTAAAGGAAACTTTTTAATGATTGTGCATTGTTGGTTTATAATTTCTTTGATTCCTAACACTGTTATCTATTTATTTATTTAAAATGTTAATGTCTATAGGCTTCTTCTTAGTAAAGTAACTTAACTTGTAGAGCTTGTTTTATATCTCTGTTTTAGAAATAAATAAAAAACATGATTGCGATTCCAATACAATTACACTCTAAATTGTGCATTATGATGGTAAAAAACATAAAAAAAATATTTATTTTAAGTTTGAAAGTCTGTGGCAAATTTCTATCTGTGCATATGTCTTTGCACTATGTCATGAAAAACAATCGTATTAACTCTTTTTATTATCATTATTATTAAACTTTGTAAAACTTTGAATGTTTCTTAATCAAATTAATGTAATTTTTTGTCAGAGTTCGGATGTTCTCATCACTATTCAACTACACACACAAATATATATATATATATAAAATATATATATAATTAGCAAAAATTATTATATGGCAAAATAAAATAAAACTAATATAATTGTTTTAAATTTATAATAAAATAATATAACTATTTTAATTTATTATTTTAAATTTTAATTTATATTTTGAATTAAAATTACTTTTAAATGTTGTAATGGATATCAAAATTATAAATTTGTCATTTATACAAAAAATAATATTAAGAATAATGATAAAAAATAAGTAATGATGCATGATCATGAGATTCACTTAAGATTCTAAACTTTTCTGTTCTCATCTGAAAGTTATTACGTGGTATTTTATATTTGTGGAAAGACTGCTCGTCAATAACCATGGAAAAATTTTTCACCAATTTTCAGAAGATAATTTTCATCGATACCCAAAAATCAGTAGATTTCATAGAAAATTCCGAACATTTGAAGTTGCCCTGTTTGAAGATTTCATTTTATCTACACTCAAGAGCCAAAACATTATGACCACCCCTACATTTTGCAATGAACTCGCCTGGATGACGTGGAAGGCACGTGATCAGGTGGAAGTGGTATTTAACTGCTGCTGGAGATATGTATTATATATATATATAAGATAATTTTCATCGATACAAATATATATATATATATATATAGCAAATATATATATATATATATATATATAGCAAATATATATATATAAGAAATCCATTATTTTTATATGAACTTCAGGACTTTATTTAACATACTTCGGATTGTCCGATTTGGGTCAAATATGCACCGTTTTTGTTGTATGATTTGTTGCCATTTTAAAGGTAACTTCATAATGCCTCTCTCATAGAAGTCCTGGTTTCTATTTGCAAAAAAACTCTAGTAGTCGATTTTCACAATCCTCCCTAGATGCCAATTTTTTCATTAAAGAAATTTTGCAATGCAAGAAAAAAGATGATAATCGCTTGGTGCCAAGTCCGGACTGTATGGTGGATGCATTAAAACTTCCCAACCAAGCTTCCAAAGTTTCTGGCGAGTCACTGTAGATGTGTGTGGCCTAGCGTTGTCCTGGTGGAACACGACACCTCTCCTGTTGGCCAATTCTGGCCGTTTCTGGTCAATCGCTATCTTCAAACGGTCCAGTTGTTGACAGTAGAGATCAGAATTTAGCGTTTGGCCATATGGAAGCAACTCATAATAAATAATCCCCTTCCAGTCCCACCAAATGCATAACAGAACCTTCCTGGCCGTTAGTCCTGGTTTGGCCACCGTTTGAGGTGCTTCACCGCTCTTTGACCACGATCGTTTTCGCACAGGGTTATCGTATGTGATCCATTTCTCATCTCCAGTCACCATCCGTTTAAGAAATGGGTCTATCTCATTCCGTTTGGCCAAGGTTTCGCAGATGGAAATTCGTTCCATCATGTTTTTTTCTGTTAATTGGTGGGGCACCCAAACATCGAGCTTCTTTTTGAATCCAGCTTTGTGTAAATGGTTTAAAACTGTTTTATGGTCGATTTTTAGCTCCTGGGCGATGTTACGACTGCTAACATGCCGGTCAACTTCGATCATTTCTCCGATTTTATCGACATTTTCGACGACCGGCCTACTTGTGCGAGGTGCATCTTTAACATCAAAATTCCTGAACGGAATCTACGAAACCAAAATTGCACATAATTGGCTGTTACAGTATCGGAACCATAAGCACCATTCACAATTTTAGCCGCCTGGCTTGCATTTTCGCCTTTGTCAAAGAAAACTGTAAAATGTACCGAATTTTCTCTTTGTTCACTTCCATTTTTACACCCTGTAACTCCCAACTGAATGGACCAAACAAAAACAGAAAAAGAATTATTTTAGTACGAAGTGCCACCTTTCTAACGAGCATAAATCTGAAATTGTTTAATTGATACTTTACGTGATATCGATCACTACAGCCATCTATCGAAAAAATAATGGATTTCTTTTTCCCCAACCTAATATATATATAGCAAATATATATATATATATATATAGCAAATATATATATATATATATATGGTCAACTCGTTATTGACAGGTGATCATAATGTTTTGGCTCTTGAGTGTATTTATGCAATAACCATACAAAACTTTTGAATCAACTTTCACGCGATAATTTGCATAGAAATTGGAAAACCACAAATGATTGTGTTCAAAAAATTTTGAAAATTCCGAAGTTTTTATGTTGCCCAATTCGAAAATGTCATGCTATTTATTTCGGAAACTTTTCTACCTTTCCTGAAAATGCTTTCTTCTCTATCTCTTAAACAAATATGGTTTAAAAGTTCATAATAATACCTGTAAACAGTGGTAAAATAGAACACATAAAGTCTACCTTATGACTCTCTCTGGTGAACCATGATTATTTTGAAAAGCAATTTGAACCCGTCCACAATTTTTGCTAAGAAAGTTGGCAAGGAGAAACCTAATTAGTTTGCCATACTGTTTCCAAAAATTTGACTTTTAGTTCATAAAAATTCATTTGTACAATAATCATCCTTGCTAAAATGATTAAAAAACAATTTACGTAAATCTTGTCATTAATCTCCGATTCACTGTTTAATCCAGGGGTGGCCAGCCCAAATAATCTTGCGGGCCAATTTGGAAATGCATCATAACTCCGCGAGCTGCACATAAAATTATATATCCCCATATTAGATTTAGATCCACTATAGACATTTTTTGGAGTGAAAAATTGAAACATAATGAGTTATTATTTTTGTGTTTTTCTTACATGTAAAGGCGGTCTGATGGCCAATTGGCTAGCGCTGTGGCCTTTGTACCAGAGACTTCATGTTCGAATCCTGGCTAGGCATGGATGCTTATTAGTAGTTCGGAATCCACTTTAAACTGTAGGTCCCAGTCTGTTTAGCCCTCGTGTGCACAAGATGACCACAGAGCGACAAACCAAAACCAAATCTCACATGTAAACGTAGTTAATATAATAATAATGATACTAACCATACATTGTAAAGAAATATATAACACTAAAAATGAAATATAAGAAGTATATGAAACATAGAACCTGTTATATTAGATGTTCCAAGATGAACGTACCTCATGAGTTCGCAGAATATAATTTAAACATTCTGCGAACTCATAGCTGTAAACTCATAAATAAAACAGGCAATATCTGTCATATATTCGTAAGAATATAATTTTGAAATCCAAGTTACTTATAAGTTCCTCATGATTTTGGCAGTTAATTTTTGAATATATGGTTACATACATAATGTATTTTTTTTTAATACATTGGTTTTCACTACTTTGACCGTTATAAAATAAATATATTTTGTAAAAGTGTGATAAACCTCACGGGCAGAAAAAATATTCAAAAATATTCCTGCGAATTGGCCACACCTGGTGTAATCTATACATCCTCTAATATGTTATAAAAAAATTTATATAGGAATTCTAAAAGAATTTTTCATTGAGTAAGGTAAGCAGTAGTATTAAAACAAGTCGTTTCCACCAAAATTGCAGCTGTTTGGCGGGTTGCTGCTTAAAGAATAAACACAATTGTTTATTCACTTTTTATTTCAAGATAAAATTCAATTAAGTCATTCGCATTGAATTATTAAATTGCACGAATTATTTATAATACATAGTGAGAATTTGTCAATTCTTAAACAAATGTAAATGTACTTACAAAAGCCATTGATTAAACAAATATTATGATTCGATTCTGTTTCTGATTTTGTTTTTACACTATAGTAGATACGTTCTTGAAGAATATATGTAAAAAAAACATTGCATCTATGAGAAGAATAGAAGATTGGTTCCAGTTTTAAGAAATCAGCCAAATTAATAGAAAAAAAAACTTGAATATTCTTGTTAGGATCTTAAATATTTTATGTCTAAAGATTGCACATGAACGATACAAACTAAGTCATCCTTTGAAACGGAAAAAAAAAACATGTCACTAATTCATGAACACAAAATTCGGTCGTATTAGTAAGGACGGGACCTTTTGTTTTTAACACATTCTGGCCAATATGTATTCAAAGTTGATGGTCGTAATTCAGGTAGAGTTAATACAATTTATTTGATACAATTCATGATTGAAAATTCCTTCCCCACGTCAATGACTGTTAGTATTTCATCGTTGAGTTTGTCCAAAATTGATTGAAATGTTGGCTTTCCATGGTATGCTTTAAATGTTGCAAGTATACCTTGATCTATCTGTTATAACAGGGATGTAGTATTAGACGGCAGAAAACAAAATTACATATTTGGATGTTCTAAGACCGGATGGTCGGGTGCATTGTCTATAATTAAAAAAACTTTAAATTCGAGACCCTTGACCAAAATGATTTCCTACAATAGTCGCACTTTGTCCAGGTGCAAGGCGATCTAAAATATGACTTTTAGCATCCAAAGAGATCGCTTTTATAATAGGTGAATTATGTGACATCATGTAAGGGCCACCGATAAATATTTCAGTTATAATTAATAAAAGAAAGATTTATAAGCATCAAAAAAAGTACTTTTCACTTTGAATACCTAACTCAGAATGCAGAGAAAGCATACTGAGGTTATAATATTCAGGGAATTCCCACAAATGGAAATCGTATTGCATTCATTATCACCAACGTCACGATTATAAAAATAAAAGTAAAGCAAAATTCTTCTTAGAATTTAGGGCGATCGAGCTAAATCAAACTAAGTTGTATGAAAGGGATTACAATTTTTTTTTCTAATTAGTGTTAAATCAAAATCGTGTATATCTATATAAATATATATACATTCCATTTCATTCTATGACCTGAATAAAGAATTGTATAAGAGTTTCAAATATTAAAATTCAGTTTTAGGGGTTCCAACTAAGCTTTAAAGTTTTGAAAACTGGAAAATTTTCTAAAATTTTGATAACGTTACATAAAACTGTAAACCCATCAATAAATAAATGAAAAAAATACTGAATAGAGAATATATTTCCCTGCTTTATGCATTACAAGTACAACTCAGCCAGTTTTCATATTGAGACAGGGGTGTTTTATCTAGATGCTCATGTTACATTCCCAGTATGAGCCTGATTCAAGTTGTAGCTGGCTATAGAGCTAATTGTAGTACACTTGTCTAATTTTTTTGTATGGAGATCCTTGATCCTTGTCCTAGATCCAAAGTAATTTAAGTATTATATTAATGAAATAGTATTATAAAAGTGAGTAATATTTTAGTATAAAACACTTTTCACCCAGGCGTCAGGTAGTAAACGGTTCATTTTAACAAAAAAAAATTCATCAGATCATTTGACTTATTTGTCCAATGTCTCCATCATTGTGCCAAATTAAGTTACCATCTAAAAGAGAAGTGCTCGGCATTTTTGTTTATTACCGAAATGAAATATACCTAAAATATCGGGAATACGCTCCCTGAATGCTACTGATGTGATTCTTGTTCTTTATATTCTAAGATTCCCATTGTATTAAAAAAGTATATCGTATATAAAATTGAAAGACTTTTAAAAGAATGGCAAAAGGACAAAGAAACTTAAGATTAGAATTAGATTAAGATTAAGAAAATATGGCTCATTTTAATATTTTGTACATTATTACATTTACAAAAAAATTTTAGATTTGATTTAAAATTTTATTCTTAAATATAACGCTAAGAGTTATTAAATTCCTTCTATTAGCTCACACTCTCCCTATATATATATATCTTGTTCGAATTTTCAATCGTTACATTTTATTCATCCACTCAAGTTCAAATGCATTTTTTTTTTAACTTGCAGTGGACGACACTGGATGTTAGTACAGTTTTTTCGAATATTAATTCACTAATTAAATTTAATTAATTAATTTTAGTTTTATATGGGAGAAATATTCATATATTCACGCTGCTCTTTCTTCTCATTTACTCATCATTAAGTAATTAATAATTAATTAATAATCTCCTTTTTCTCATAACTAATTATTAATTAATTAATGATTATTAATTATTTTATTCATTCAATTATTAATTATTTTTATTCATTTAATATATATTATTCATTTTTTAAAATAATGTAACTACAAATTGGAAATGATATAAAAAATCGTCTGATTTTAATTTATTCATTTAATTACTAATTGTTTTTATTTTATTATCAAATATATTTATTATTCATTTAATATATATTGTTCAATTTTTATAATAATGTAACCACAAATTGGCAACAATATAAAAAATCGTCTGATTTTAATTTAGTTTATTTTTCTGGATATTATTATTCTTAATTTTTTACGTTTGAAATTTGAAACGATCGTGTTTGAGTATTCTTGTTAATATATTCTATATTTTTTATTTTTAAATGATCAAAAAGTTTTTAATTAAATTTGAAATATAGCCTAATATATTTGCTTTTATTATTTTTATCGTATGTATTTGCTTTTATTATTTTTATCGTATGTATTTGCTTTTATTATTTTTGCTTTTATTATTTTGCTGTAATTCGAGATTGGTGTTCTTTTTTCTTCAATTACTTCTATTAGCTCACACTCTCCCTATATAGATCTTGTTGAAATTTTAAATCGTTAATGAAATACTTCTTATTCATCCACTCAAGTTCAAATACATTTTTTTTTAACTTGCAGTGGAGGACACTTGATGTTAATACAGTTTTTTTCAAATATTAATTGAGTAATTAAATTTAATTCATTAATTCTGGTTTTTCAGATTTAAGTTGCATATATCTACCTCAAGATGGCGCCAGATAAATTAAAAAAAATGAATGAAAATTATTTATAAAGGACTTTCTGCAATAGAGTAAAAAAAAGAAGGAATTGACTTTAAAAAATATATTGTTTTTATATTACTTGTTTTTCATGGAAAAAAATATTTTTTCTCATAAAAGAAACTTTGAAAAAGATATGTGTATTTCAGTAAGAATGGAAGAGATTTTGAAAAATAAAGTTTTTACTTTTTATTCCGTATAAAACAAATCATGGATGGCAATGATTATTAAATTTCAATCGATGTATATTCATTTATTACATATTTTTTGACAATGGATTATTATCATTATTTTCATAACAAGTGAATGACATATGAGTAACATATGAATTTTTGCTTATTACCATGTGTGAATACATTGTCTTTGATATGAAACGAAAGATGATTATATTATTCTTCAAAAGATTATTATACTGCGTGAATACTTTGTCTTTGATATGGTATTCTTGGTTTCTCAAAATGATTACATTATTCTTCAAAGGATTATTATCCTGTGTGAATATGTTGTGTTTGATGTGGGACTCGTAGTTTCTCAAGATGATTACATTATTCTTCAAAAGATTATTATACTGCGTGAATACTTTGTCTTTGATATGGTATTCTTGGTTTCTCAAAATGATTACATTATTCTTCAAAGGATTATTATCCTGTGTGAATATGTTGTGTTTGATGTGGGACTCGTAGTTTCTCAAGATGATTACATTATTCTTCAAAAGATTATTATCATGCGTGAATATGTTGTGTTTGATATGGGATACTTGGTTTCTCAAGTTGGTTACATTTTTCTTCAAAATATTAACTTTGAAATTTTTATTATTAATTTAAACTATAATTCTAACATAAGACAATTATTAAAGATTGAATTGTTTTTGTTATTTAATGGACATTTTGGTTTGAAGTAATTTACTATCATAAGTTAATAAATGTAATAAATTCAGCGTTATTCAGAGTGCAAATCGGAGGGGGGAGAGCAAGGTTTTTGATTCAGCATTACTTGTCGGGTTTTGAACCCAGCTCCCTTAATCGTAAAGCCCCTCATGCCAAATTTCTGTTTATGCAAAACATCGTCGTACTTTGACAACAAGACAATCGATATAAAATTTTCATGGAAACTTGTAAAAGAATATTAATTTCTTTTTCTCTTTTGACGTAATTTTTATTCAGAATACCGTGCAAGAATTGCAGTTTTTTGTCTTTTATTTTGCTAATTCCAATAAAACATTGTAAAAGACACGTGAACTTCAATGTCTTTTAATGGCCTTAGCTTCATACTTTTCTTTGCTTTAGTAAAATCGATATGGATTTTCTTTTTTGTCATTTATATTGTAGTGCAAAACTCTATAAACTTTAATATTTTACTGTTATCTGCTTTTACTAAACCAAAGTGTTTTGTAAATTGGTATAGAAACTTCAATTATGCTATTCTCATCAAAATGACCGCCGGGACTCGAACCCGAAGCAACGTGTGCCAGAGCACTAGTCACTAGGGCATGATACCCTTTTTCAAAATTATCATCATCATGATTTTACAAAAAAATTTTAGATTTGAACTAAAATTCTATTTTTAAATATAACTCTAAGAGATGATGCTCATGATTCATAATGAAAAAAATTTATTTTTTCTCATAAAAGTAATTTTAGAAAAAAAAAAATATGTGTATTTCAGAATAAATAGAATTCAATATTTATAAATATATATATATATATATATATATTCTTTCTATTATTAAATTTAATGTTTTATTTGGAATATGCAGGTTTTTTTTTTTTTTTTTTAGAGAAAAGATTTCATATTTCTAAAACTTCTTTCTTATTTTTTGTGTTTTAAATAATAAGCATTATATTAATAGTAAATAAATGGTTCAGTAAATTTTAACAGATGACAATAAAAGCTATAATAAAGTCCATTTAAATAGTTTTTTCGGAAACCTTTATTTATTGTGGTTTTTGCGATGTAATTTATTTGCCAAATTTTTTCCGTGTGCACTTAGTAATAGCATTTCAAGAAAATAATAAGATTCAAAGCTGAAGCACATTAATAGAAATATTTCATAATAAAATGTAGTGCATTCTTATTCAATAAACGATGCTATAAATATGTTTCAGATTTGGAATATTTTTTTTTAATATAGTATCAAAGATATTTTACATGAGAAATATTTTTAAACTATATGTTGGAGCACCCGTAGGTAGAAGTCTGACTTCTGCTCCGTGTCGCGGAAAAGGGAGGCAAATGCTTTCCAGGAAGACTTGTAGGGGGAATTACCCCTCATTTGCGCATCGTATGGGAGAAAATCCGGAAAACTCCCACCAGGTAGTCCGACTAACGAAGCAAGTTGCTGAACATCACAAACGCCATCGAGTCTCCTTTGTTTTTGAAACAGTGTTCACAACAAAGCCACTAGTTCATTGAACCACCGCCCTAATGCTCTACAGCGGCGCACGTTGACACAGAGCCACGAAATATTATGATACATATGTATGAATAAAATAATTTTTTAAATGAAAAAGTTAGTCTTGATTAGTTTACGTTGTAGATATACTGTGATGTAAAAAAATGATTCTTTTTTATCTTCAAATTGTGGGTTTAGTGCTATTAAAAAATTAAAATTAAAAATGTTAAAATATCTTTCTTTGATTGCTGCTTCCCATATTGATGTTTAACTTAATAGTATTTCATTAGCATATATGTATATATATGCTAATAAAATACTGTATGTGTGTGTATGTGTATGTATTGTTTAAATTTAAAAAGACAGGATACTGCTCATTGTTCAAAAGACAATATACTGTTGTTTCTAATATTGAAAATTGACTCGGTTGATATTTATGTCAATGAGATAAAAATGTTTGAAATGTTGATTTTTGTTTTATATTTAATTAACACTTACACTATGGACTATTATTAAAATTTAAATTCATATGTATATTGAACTATGGTAAATTTATTATTTAATTAATATCTTTTTCAGTAATGTGATTTAACTTGATTCTGAAACACATTTACCAAAAATTTATTCAAATATTATCAAACGCATACTAATATTATACAACACATTTGTAACAAACATAAAAAAATAAATTATGAATAATAAGCATGTGCAATTTAAAATATGTTTGTACGTTGTAAATATTCTTAGTTCTATTTCATACAAACATCATCGTTGTATTAACTTTTTTATCTGTTTTTATTCTTTGATTAATTATTGATCAAAAGTTTTCGCTACTGGTGGTTATTACAAAAATGTCAAAAAACATTACAAATTTTGTCATTGTTGAAAAGTTTCATGTTGCATAAATAAAATTGCATATTTAAAAAAATACACTCAAGAGCCAAAATATTATGACCACCCCTACATTTTGCAATGAACTCGCCTGTATGACGGGGAAGGCACGTGATCAGGTGGAAGTGGTATTTAACTGGCATTAAGTGGTGGTATTAATCCATGCCAAGGCGTGTTGAAGCTGTGTTGCGCGCCAAAGGTGGGTGTTCGATAGCTCACACATAAAACAAACTCCAATAAATACTCGACACAGTGGACTGTATGTAAATAAAACTCCTTTATTTTGGCAGCCATCAAACTCGAAGATGAACTGACCACACAACCTCTCTCTGGGGGTTACACTTATTGAACTCATTTATTTATGCAGCCATCGCGCTCATGGATGGACTGCCACACGCAACCTTTCTCGTTGGTTACAGAAGTTCAACTCTTTTGTTTATGCAGCCATCGCGCTCGAGGATCGACTGCCACACAACCATTCTCTTTGGTCGCTGAGTTTCAACTCATTTTACTTACATTCCTTCTTTCTCTCCCTGGCCCTCCCCCAGACACCCCCACAGACAGTGTGTTTTTCTGGGCATAGGGCTTTGACCTCCCCTAAGCAGGGGAACCTGGGTTTCGACGTAACATACCGCCACCCATTGATATGTTTACTAAACATTCAATAATATACAATAAATCATTCTAACATACAAATTAACAATTCTAAACATATAATAAGTCATTGAAAAAATGAATATATGTATGCATACATTGTACTAAATTTAAACAAATTACAAACATAATACCATGAATATAAATAAAATACTCTAAAGGAAATTACTCTGGCATAGGCAAAACACACATTTTGATACTGGTCTCTTAAAAATTCCACTCTGGGTTTTTATTAAGTACTCTGATTTTATTATCAACACCATAATAAATATCAATTATTCTGCCTAGAGACCATTTGTAAGTAGGTAAATTATCATCAACCAATAGCACTAAATCACCAATGTTTACATTGTCTTTTTCAAAGACCCATTTATTTCTTTGTTGCAATTCACTTAAATAGCTACGGTGCCATTTTCTCCACACTAATTGAACTATTTTAGCCTTTGCCACTTATTAAGATTATTATCTTTTAAATCAATTAAATTAGGCTCTAAAATAGTGTTCATTGATCTATTAATCAAAAAATGGGCTGAAGTTAAACTTCGAAGGTATCACTATCAATAGAAATTGGACTCAATGGTCTAGAATTCAAAATTGCTTCAGTTTGTATGCATACAGTTAAAAACTCTTCATAATTTAAACTAGCACCTTTAACTACTCTTCTAAAATGAAACTTAAATGATTTAATGGCCGCTTCCCAAAGACCACCAAAATTTGGGGCTCGAGGGGGAATAAATTTCCATTGAAACCTTCTTCACACAAATATGAAGATAACTTAAACTCAGAATTAATAACTAACTCATGAAACTTTTGAATTTCTCTGTTCGCACCTACAAAATTCTTTGCATTATCAGAGTATAATTTAGCACATTTACCTCTACGTGCAATAAATCTTTTTAAAGCAGCTATAAGGTTTCGGATGATAAATCAGACACAATCTCAATATGCCCTGCCTTAAATACAAAACACACAAATAAAGATACGTACATTTTAGAAACAATACTCTTTCTGTGTTTACCAATTTTAACCAAAAATGGTCCACAGACATCTACTCCTGAAACACTAAATGGATAATTCCAGGTAACTCTATCTTTTGGTAAACTACCCATTAATTATGTTGACACTATAGGTTTTACTTTAAACAAATAACACATTTATGCACTATTTTTCT
The DNA here is from genome assembly GCA_021605075.1 of Caerostris darwini. Taxonomy (NCBI): domain Eukaryota; kingdom Metazoa; phylum Arthropoda; class Arachnida; order Araneae; family Araneidae; genus Caerostris; species Caerostris darwini. Next base: position 345,203 of record BPLQ01015713.1, on the reverse strand, counting down.
ACAAATAGATTTTTTAACCTATAGGCCAGAATTTCTCACGTACATGACACAAAAGAGCAGATAATCCTACATGAAAATATTTTATATGGTAATAAGAAATTAACATCTCAGTAAATGCATGATTTTTTAGGCAAAATTATACGGTGTATATTATTACAACTACACTCCGCATTACTCAAACGTCCACCTACTCTTAAGATTCCATCTAAATCTAAAAAGGGATTTAAAGATTTTAATTTACTCTTCGACATAAGTTTCTTATCTTTCAATAGACTTTTGAAAACTTTTCTTGTTGAATAGGTTTTACCAGAAATATCTCAGCAATATTAATTTCTATCATGCATGAATAACTAAACAATAACAATATATATAAATTATCAATATAAATAAATTATCAATTGAATAATTTAATTTAAATGACAAACACCCGGTATTTTTAATAAATCTAAATATGTAACTTAAATACTTAAACTTATATATAATTATTACTTAAACTCAATAAATAGTTCATGAAATTTCAGTCACTTGTTTCATAAACAGTTTGTTCTCACCAACACTGGATCACTCAGTTCAGAAAAGTTCTCGTCCTGTATTTCAAGGATCTGGATCGGTCGATTAGGATACTTTTCTCCAGCTAGGAACTCTGATCTCACCTAATGTGGTATCACTGGAAATCAGATGACAATCGATGAATTGTAGCAACTCTGATGAGCACGAAAGTCTTTTAATCACTTGATTTCGAATCACTCCAATAAACTACTTAGATGTCTTAAGCTTCAAGGCACACTCACAAAGGTAGTTGATGAATTCTCAAAATTAAACGTTGAAGACCATTGAAGCATATTAAACACCAACTGTAACAGATGTTATACTCTCACACGAACAGTTGAGGTTCGGCAATGGCACTTGCCGTTCAGGGCATATTCCCTTACCAGCCACCTCTGTTTCTTCGACGGTCCCATAGTTAAACGGCTCCTGTAGCTTGAACTCCTATAGACTCCGCCACATCCATATGATGGTTTACCATATCTGCTTCCTCTATTTCCTCCATAACGGAAAGCATCTCCTCTGACTCCACGGTATTCTCCTCCTCCCCAGTCTCCTCGTTTATCTCCACTGGAATAGCCACCATCTTTACTGCCACGGACTTCTCCATCACCACGGTCTCCTCGTTTAACTCCACCAGCTCGGGATGGGTCCACTCTTATCTCTGATCCGTTGATAGTAACTCCATTCAAGGTCTTTGAGGAACAATTAAATACTCGTAATTTCTCAGGCCGGTAAACGCCATGATGAGTTGAATAAGTAGCATCTGGTACTTTTTCCTCAATTATTTTCTCGCATATAGAATTTTCACTATCACTTGTTAATTCCAATTTCTCAAACCGTGCTACAGGCCCAATTTTTCTCAATGGAAAATCAACTATATCTGTGGATAGTTCACAATGCTCTCTATTTACATTTCCTGTGGTGCTGCACCCAGACACCACAAAGCCAAACACAGTATTCTGAAGAATAAGATTTGAATTTTCTATTTCTCTCTCCTCAATATCATTTTCTTTCACAGAAGTACGTGGTCGATTAGAAATCATAGGCTTTACAGGTAATGCAGGCTTAGAAGAAACTACAGGTTTTACACTGCGAGACTCAATAGATTTAGGTTTCTCTTTACTTGCTTCTGGCGCAGATGATGTTGTTGAGGGAATATGAGTTTGGTGGAGAGAAGTGTTGCTGTTTGAATCACTTGATTTCTTAGATTCGTTCAAATTCTCTTTTGTACTGACTTTGTTAGAAACACCTTTTTCTGGAACATTGTCAGTTTTTGCACTGTTTTGCTGTGCAGAAGTCTTTGACGCAAAACAACTTGAATTATAAACATTGGAAAATGATCGGGGAGTAAGATTACACACGTTTGATGTTGGCTTCACAACTGATAATGGTGTAATATTTTCCTTATTAGAAGTTGAAGAATCTAAACTATTGGGCCATGACTCATCTTCAGTTGTGGAAGACAAACAGTCATGCCTCACTCCTTTATTATAGCTAATTTGGGAAGTTTTAGCTGAATCCCTTTTCCATTTTGCAAGTTCCAACTCTTTTTCAAGTTTGGCCAACTGAATTTTCTCTATCTCTAATTTTATTTCTTTCTCGTTTCTTTTCCCTCCTTTCTTCCAAAACATCATCCACAAAATTGCGCCCTATTTCAATCCTGCTTCTATAGACATGACTGGATTTGATCAAGTCAATCAAGTCTACTTTTCTAGCATTGACTGGAATGGTTAAGCCCATCTCTTCCGCTACCTCTTTTAGCTCATCCTTCTTTAGATTTAAAGTAACAGACATTGTTTATTCACTTAAATTCCACTAAACAATGCACACCAAAGCTTAACCAACCCTATTAAACTAAACACTTTAATTTGACATTATATACTAAATCAAGCTAAATGTCCAACACATTAGAATTATTAAACTTCACCTACCGAACTCATGGTAGAATACAGCCAACGATTCGTGGAAATCCAATGGATCACTCTATCTCAATGCTAATCCGTCTCCGCGAGACTGGACCAAAATGTTCGATAGCTCACACAAGAAACAAACTCCAATAAATACTCGACACAGTGGACTGTATGTAAATAAAACTCCTTTATTTTGGCAGCCATCAAACTCGAAGATGAACTGACCACACAACCTCTCTCTGGGGGTTACACTTATTGAACTCATTTATTTATGCAGCCATCGCACTCATGGATGGACTGCCACACGCAACCTTTCTCGTTGGTTACAGAAGTTCAACTCTTTTGTTTATGCAGCCATCGCGCTGGAGGATCGACTGCCACACAACCATTCTCTTTGGTCGCTGAGTTTCAACTCATTTTACTTACATTCCTTCTTTCTCTCCCTGGCCCTCACCCTGGCCACCTGGCCAGACACCCCCACAGACAGGGTGTTTTTCTGGGCATAGGGCGTTGACCTCCCCTAAGCAGGAGAACCTGGGTTTCGACGTAACAGTGGGCCAACTCGTTATTGATAGGTGGCTCTTGTTTTGGCTCTTGAGTGTATATGTTACTGTAATTAATCTTATGGTAAGTTTTCTTTTTATATAAATAAACAGAAATCCTGTAACATGTTTATAAGTAAACAATTAATTAACTAATTTTCCTGTGTATTGAAATTAAGTTTTCTTCATTATATTTTTATGGAAGAATTTGAATTAGTTAAATTATTGTCGTGCTTTTTTTTTCTCTAGGAAAAAAAAGGATTATATAAGGGCTGTGCAAAATTATGTAATTTTAAGCCAAAACAAATTGTGTTTTAAAAAAAATTTAATAAAACAGACATGAAAAATTAAATGAATACTAAATTGCATTTTAAATAATTTGTTTATTATTTCCAAGTCACAAAGAATAGTATTTTACAGATACTTAATTTTACATGACATGGTAAAACAGTTTTCAAAAGGAACTTTTTTCTGTTTTGTCAAAATATGTCATAAAAAAAATCTTGCCGTGTGGGTTAAACTACATTATTTGCTTCAGTGCCATTTGTTCCTGTAATTCCATTCTATTTTCCATTCTTGATTTCCGTTTTATCGTGTCCATTGTAATTAGGAAACTGTCCTGTTCTGTTCGACATTCTGTTGTGTTTATTGTAATTAGGAAACTGGTTTGTTCTGTTCGACATTCTGTTGTTTCCATTGTAATTAGAGTGCTGGTCTGTTCTGTTCGACATTCTGTTGTTTTCATTGTAATTAGGAAAATGTTCTCCTCTGTTCAACATTCTGTTGTTTCCATTGTAATTTGAGTGCTGGTCTGTTCTGTTTGACATTCTGTTGTTTTCATTGTAATTAGGAAAATGTTCTCCTCTGTTCAACATTCTGTTGTTTCCATTGTAATTAGAGAAACGATTTGTCCTATTCAACATGTTGTTGCTTCCATTGTTATTGAACTGGTCCGTTCTGGTCAGGTTTCTGTTGCGTCTATTGTAATTAGGAAAGGGATCTGTTCTGTTCAACATTCTGTTATTTCCATTGTAATTAGAGAACTGGTCTGTTCTGTTCGACATTCTGTTGTTTTCATTGTAATTAGGAAAATGTTCTCCTCTGTTCATCATTCTGGTGTTTCTATTGTAATTAGGGAACTGTCCCGTTCTGTTCAACATTCTGTTGTTTCTATTATGATTAGGATAACCAAAGTCGGAAGGGTTTCCGTTTTGTGCTGAATATCCAGTTTGTGAGCTTGGGGGGAAATTATTAGTACCAGGAATGTTTAAACCTGGATATCTACCAGGTTTCTGGTATCCTTCTGGGTTTATCCCTCCCAGAAGAATATCAAAAAAGGAATTTATATAATTGGAAACATAAACCTGCGGAGGGGAATATATTGTAACCTCTTGGATGCAGAAAGAAGCAACATTTCTTATTATCTCCAATGCAGCCATTATGAGCTCGAACATAAGTTCAATGAATAATTCTGAATAGTTAAAATAGTTGTTTCCATTTCTCATTTCAGTGAAAATGTATGACATTTCTGTGACAAATACACGTAAATCAAATGATGCTGGCTGATGGCCTCTGGCTTTCAATATCGCTAATGCTATTTGCCTAATTCTTGGACTACCATTCTTTAATATAATAGAAAATATGTTATCGAATTGCCTTAAAGTCAATAAAGGATTTGTGTTATTGTATTCCGGATTACCAAACAATTCAAATTCGATTTGTGGAGATAAAGAATAGTTTCTTGGTATACGAATTTCAGGCTGGAAATCTGGGCCAAATACGAATTGTTCTTGAGGTGTGTAGTTTAAGGGAATTGGTCCAAATTGATCATATCCTCCAGTAACTCCTACACCGGTTCCTTTAGTACCATTTGTTTCTTTACCATCGTAATCGGGAAAACCAAAATCTAAACTGAAAGGAGTTCCGGTTTGAGCTGAAGGTCCGGTTTGTGAACTTGGAGTACTATTATATCCAGGATTGATTAAACCAATATCTGGTCCTATTAAGCCTGGAGTAGAAGTTATGTGAGAAAATTCTTCTGGTAAAATAATGTATAAAATTTCACCCTCCCTATTTGTAACTGCTCCAGGAGTTGTATCGTGCTCGCCTGGTATAAGATATATTAATTGCCCATTTGGACCAGTTATTGTAGTTGGTATCGTTCCTGAATAGTAAGGTACAATGATGCGTATTATATGGCCATCATTTCCGGTTATAATACCTGGAGTGACACCTGGATATTCTCGAATTATAAGAATTGGGTAACCACGTGGTCCTGGAACAGAAACGGGAGAAATACCTTGAGTCATATTTCCTTGTAGATATGGAAGATAAACGCGTATAATATGTCCATTATGTCCAGTAACGACTCCTGGTGTTCTTCCCTTAATTCCAGGTATCAATTCTATGGATTGATTTGCTGGACCCTTAATTATGTTTGTATTATTCCCAAAAGGTACAAGGAATTGAATAATCTCTCCACCAGGACCAGTAACTATGCCAGGCGTATATCCCGGAAGTTCTTCTACAATTCTTATTATTTGACCAGACGGACCTCTTATAAAGAGAGGTACACGACGTCGAATAATAATAATTCTTAATTCGCCATTCGGGCCAGTTATAATTTGTGGCTTAAAACCGGTAAATTCTATAATGAAATCAATAAGTTGTTGCAAAGAAATATCGAACTCTCTACTGACATTTGAACCTGGAATATAAATCAGCAAATACTCCTCTCCATTAGGTCTGTCTTCACGTTTTACCCGAATTTCGAAACGATCTGATGGAGTACTTCCCGTTCCAAAACTAAAGGATGGTGTACTTTCTGTACTACTTGTTGCACCTGTTCCAGGTGTCAGAGTATACGAAGTTCCTCCTCTTGGTGTAGATCCCCCTTGTGGTGTTCCTACGCTGAAAGCTGGTGTAGTACCATCGGTTCCACCCGTTTTACCTGTTCCAGGCGTCAGAGTATACGAAGTTCCTCCTCTTGGTGTAGATCCGCCTTGTGGTGTTCCTACGCTGAAAGCCGGTGTAGTACCGCCGGTCCCACCCGTTTCACCTGTTCCAGGCGTCAGAGTATACGAGGTTCCTCCTCTTGGTGTAGATCCGCCTTGTGGTGTTCCTACGCTGACAGCTGGTGTAGTACCACCGGTTCCACCCGTTTCACCTGTTCCAGGCGTGAGACTATACGAAGTTCCTCCTCTTGGTGTAGATCCCCCTTGTGGTGTTCCTACGCTGAAAGCTGGTGTACTACCACCGGTTCCACCAGTTTCACCTGTTGCGGGCGTCAGAGTATACGAAGTTCCTCCTCTTGGTGTAGATCCGCCTTGTGGTGTTCCTACGCTGAAAGCTCGTGTAGTACCGCCGGTTCCACCCGTTTCACCTGTTCCAGGCGTCAGAGTATACGAGGTTCCTCCTCTTGGTGTAGATCCGCCTTGTGGTGTTCCTACGCTGAAAGCCGGTGTAGTACCGCCGGTTCCACCAGTTTCACCTGTTCCAGGCGTCAGAGTATACGAAGTTCCTCCTCTTGCTGTAGATCCGCCTTGTGGTGTTCCTACGCTGAAAGCTGGTGTAGTACCACCGGTTCCACCAGTTTCACCTGTTCCAGGCGTCAGAGTATACGAAGTTCCTCCTCTTGGTGTAGATCTGCCTTGTGGTGTTCCTACGCTGAATGCCGGTGTAGTACCGCCGGTTCTACCCGTTTCACCTGTTCCAGGCGTCAGAGTATACGAAGTTCCTCCTCTTGGTGTAGATCCGCCTTGTGGTGTTCCTACGCTGAAAGCCGGTGTAGTACCGCCGGTTCCACCAGTTTCACCTGTTCCAGGCGTCAGAGTATACGAAGATTCCTCCTCTTGGTGTAGATCCACCTTGTGGTGTTCCTACGCTGAAAGCCGGTGCAGTACCGCCGGTTTCACCTGTTCTAGGCGTCAGAGTATACGAAGTTCCTCCTCTTGGTGTAGATCCCCTTGTGGTGTTCCCACGCTGAAAGCTGGTGTTGTACCACCGGTTCCGCCCGTTTCACCTGTTCCAGGCGTCAGAGTATACGAAGTTCCTCCTCTTGGTGTAGATCCGCCTTGTGGTGTTCCTACGCTGAAAGCTGGTGTAGTACCACCGGTTCCACCAGTTTCACCTGTTCCAGGTGTCAGAGTATACGAAGTTCCTCCTCTTGGTGTAGATCCGCCTGGTGGTGTTCCTACGCTGAAAGCCGGTGTAGTGCCGCCGGTTCCACCCGTTTCACCTGTTCCAGGCGTCAGAGTATACGAAGTTCCTCCTCTTGGTGTAGATCCGCCTTGTGGTGTTCCTACGCTGAAAGCTGGTGTAGTACCACCGGTTGCTCCAGTTTCACCTGTTCCAGGCGTCAGAGTATACGAAGTTCCTCCTCTTGGTGTAGATCCGCCTTGTGGTGTTCCTACGCTGAAAGCCGGTGTAGTACCGCCGGTTCCACCCGTTTCACCTGTTCCAGGCGTCAGAGTATACGAAGTTCCTCCTCTTGGTGTAGATCCGCCTTGTGGTGTTCCTACGCTGAAAGCCGGTGTAGTACCGCCGGTTTCACCTGTTCTAGGCGTCAGAGTATACGAAGTTCCTCCTCTTGGTGTAGATCCGCCTGGTGGTGTTCCTACGCTGAAAGCCGGTGTTTGTACCGCCGGTTCCACCCGTTTCACCTGTTCCAGACGTCAGAGTATACGAAGTTCCTCCTCTTGGTGTGGATCCCCCTGGTGGTGTTCCTACGCTGAATGCTGGTGTAATACCGCCGGTTCCACCGTTTCACCTGTTCCAGGCGTCAGAGTATACGAAGTTCCTCCTCTTGGTGTAGATCCCCCTTGTGGTGTTCCTACGCTGAAAGCTGGTGTTGTGCCACCGGTTCCACCCGTTTCACCTGTTCCAGGCGTCAGAGTATACGAAGTTCCTCCTCTTGGTGTAGATCCGCCTTGTGGTGTTCCTACGCTGAAAGCTGGTGTAGTACCACCGGTTCCACCAGTTTCACCTGTTCCAGGCGTCAGAGTATACGAAGTTCCTCCTCTTGGTGTAGATCCGCCTTGTGGTGTTCCTACGCTGAAAGCCGGTGTAGTACCGCCGGTTTCACCTGTTCTAGGTGTCAGAGTATACGAAGTTCCTCCTCTTGGTGTAGATCCCCCTTGTGGTGTTCCCACGCTGAAAGCTGGTGTTGTACCACCGGTTCCACCCGTTTCACCTGTTCCAGGCGTCAGAGTATACGAAGTTCCTCCTCTTGGTGTAGATCCGCCTTGTGGTGTTCCTACGCTGAAAGCTGGTGTAGTACCACCGGTTCCACCAGTTTCACCTGTTCCAGGTGTCAGAGTATACGAAGTTCCTCCTCTTGGTGTAGATCCGCCTGCTGGTGTTCCTACGCTGAAAGCCGGTGTAGTACCGCCGGTTCCACCAGTTTCACCTGTTCCAGGCGTCAGAGTATACGAAGTTCCTCCTCTTGGTGTAGATCCGCCTTGTGGTGTTCCTACGCTGAAAGCCGGTGTCGTACCGCCGGTTCCACCCGTTTTACCTGTTCCAGGCGTCAGATTATACGAAGTTCCTCCTCTTGGTGTAGATACCCCTTGTGGTGTTCCTACGCTGAATGCTGGTGTAGTACCGCCGGTTCCACCCGTTTCACCTGTTCCAGGCGTCAGAGTATACGAAGTTCCTCCTCTTGGTGTAGATCCCCCTTGTGGTGTTCCTACGCTGAAAGCTGGTGTTGTGCCACCGTTTCCACCCGTTTCACCTGTTCCAGGCGTCAGAGTATACGAAGTTCCTCCTCTTGGTGTAGATCCGCCTTGTGGTGTTCCTACGCTGAAAGCTGGCGTAGTACCACCGGTTCCACCAGTTTCACCTGTTCCAGGCGTCAGAGTATACGAAGTTCCTCCTCTTGGTGTAGATCCGCCTTGTGGAGTTCCTACGCTGAAAGCCGGTGTGGTACCGCCGGTTCCACCCGTTTCACCTGTTCCAGGCGTCAGAGTATACGAAGTTCCTCCTCTTGGTGTAGATCCGCCTTGTGGTGTTCCTACGCTGAAAGATGGTGTAGTACCGCCGGTTCCACCCGTTTCACCTGTTCCAGGCGTCAGAGTATACAAAGTTCCTCCTCTTGGTGTAGATCCGCCTTGTGGTGTTCCTACGCTGAAAGCTGGTGTAGTACCACCGGTTCCACCAGTTTCACCTGTTCCAGGCGTCAGAGTATACGAAGTTCCTCCTCTTGGTGTAGAGCCGCCTTGTGGTGTTCCTACGCTGAAAGCCGGTGTAGTACCGCCGGTTTCACCTGTTCTAGGCGTCAGAGTATACGAAGTTCCTCCTCTTGGTGTAGATCCCCCTTGTGGTGTTCCTACGCTGAAAGCTGGTGTTGTACCACCGGTTCCAGCCGTTTCACCTGTTCCAGGCGTCAGAGTATACGAAGTTCCTCCTCTTGGTGTAGATCCGCCTTGTGGTGTTCCTACGCTGAAAGCTGGTGTAGTACCACCGGTTGCACCAGTTTCACCTGTTCCAGGCGTCAGAGTATACGAAGTTCCTCCTCTTGGTGTAGATCCGCCTTGTGGTGTTCCTACGCTGAAAGCTGGTGTAGTACCACCGGTTCTACCAGTTTCACCTGTTCCAGGCGTCAGAGTATACGAAGTTCCTCCTCTTGGTGTAGATCCGCCTTGTGGTGTTCCTACGCTGAAAGCCGGTGTAGTACCACCGGTTCCACCAGTTTCACCTGTTCCAGGCGTCAGAGTATACGAAGTTCCTCCTCTTGGTGTAGATCCGCCTTGTGGTGTTCCTAAGCTGAAAGCTGGTGTAGTACCACCGGTTCCACTAGTTTCACCTGTTCCAGGCGTCAGAGTGTACGAAGTTCCTCCTCTTGGTGTAGATCCGCCTTGTGGTGTTCCTACGCTGAAAGCTGGTGTAGTACCACCAGTTTCACCTGTTCCAGGCGTCATAGTATACGAAGTTCCTCCTCTTGGTGTAGATCCGCCTTGTGGTGTTCCTACGCTGAAAGCCGGTGTGGTACCGCCGGTTCCACCCGTTTCACCTGTTCCAGGCGTCAGAGTATACGAAGTTCCTCCTCTTGGTGTAGATCCGCCTTGTGGTGTTCCTACGCTAAAAGATGGTGTAGTACCGCCGGTTCCACCCGTTTCACCTGTTCCAGGCGTCAGAGTATACAAAGTTCCTCCTCTTGGTGTAGATCCGCCTTGTGGTGTTCCTACGCTGAAAGCTGGTGTAGTACCACCGCTTCCACCAGTTTCACCTGTTCCAGGCGTCAGAGTATACGAAGTTCCTCCTCTTGGTGTAGATCCGCCTTGTGGTGTTCCTACGCTGAAAGCCTGTGTAGTACCACCGGTTCCACCAGTTTCACCTGTTCCAGGCGTCAGAGTATACGAAGTTCCTCCTCTTGGTGTAGATCCGCCTTGTGGTGTTCCTACGCTGAAAGCTGGTGTAGTACCACCGGTTCCACCAGTTTCACCTGTTCCAGGCGTCAGAGTATACGAAGTTCCTCCTCTTGGTGTAGATCCGCCTTGTGGTGTTCCTACGCTGAAAGCTGGTGTAGTACCACCGGTTCCACCAGTTTCACCTGTTCCAGGCGTCATAGTATACGAAGTTCCTCCTCTTGGTGTAGATCCGCCTTGTGGTGTTCCTACGCTGAAAGCTGGTGTAGTACCACCGGTTCCACCAGTTTCACCTGTTCCAGGCGTCAGAGTATACGAAGTTCCTCCTCTTGGTGTAGATCCGCCTTGTGGTGTTCCTACGCTGAAAGCCTGTGTAGTACCGCCGGTTCCACCCGTTTCACCTGTTCCAGGCGTCAGAGTATACAAAGTTCCTCCTCTTGGTGTAGATCCGCCTTGTGGTGTTCCTACGCTGAAAGCTGGTGTAGTACCACCGGTTCCACCAGTTTCACCTGTTCCAGGCGTCAGAGTATACGAAGTTCCTCCTCTTGGTGTAGATCCGCCTTGTGGTGTTCCTACGCTGAAAGCCTGTGTAGTACCACCGGTTCCACCAGTTTCACCTGTTCCAGGCGTCAGAGTATACGAAGTTCCTCCTCTTGGTGTAGATCCGCCTTGTGGTGTTCCTACGCTGAAAGCTGGTGTAGTACCACCGGTTCCACCAGTTTCACCTGTTCCAGGCGTCAGAGTATACGAAGTTCCTCCTCTTGGTGTAGATCCGCCTTGTGGTGTTCCTACGCTGAAAGCTGGTGTAGTACCACCGGTTCCACCAGTTTCACCTGTTCCAGGCGTCAGAGTATACGAAGTTCCTCCTCTTGGTGTAGATCCGCCTTGTGGTGTTCCTACGCTGAAAGCCGGTGTAGTACCACCGGTTCCACCCGTTTCACCTGTTCCAGGCGTCAGAGTATACGAAGTTCCTCCTCTTGGTGTAGATCCGCTTTGTGGTGTTCCTACGCTGAAATCTGGTGTAGTACCACCGGTTCCACCTTTCACCTGTTCCAGGCGTCAGAGTATACGAAGTTCCTCCTCTTGGTGTAGATCCGCCTTGTGGTGTTCCTACGCTGAATGCCGGTGTAGTACCGCCGGTTCCACCCGTTTCACCTGTTCCAGGCGTCAGAGTATACGAAGTTCCTCCTCTTGGTGTAGATCCGCCTTGTGGTGTTCCTACGCTGAAAGGCGGTGTAGTACCACCGGTTCCACCAGTTTCACCTGTTCCAGGCGTCAGAGTATACGAATTCCTCCTCCTTGGTGTAGATCCGTCTTGTGGTGTTCCTACGCTGAAAGGCGGTGTAGTACCGCCGGTTCCACCCGTTTCACCTGTTCCAGGCGTCAGAGTATACGAAGTTCCTCCTCTTGGTGTAGATCCGCCTTGTGGTGTTCCTACGCTGAAAGCTGGTGTAGTACCACCGGTTCCACCAGTTTCACCTGTTCCAGGCGTCAGAGTATACGAAGTTCCTCCTCTTGGTGTAGATCCGCCTTGTGGTGTTCCTACGCTGAAAGCTGGTGTAGTACCACCGGTTCCACCAGTTTCACCTGTTCCAGGCGTCAGAGTATACGAAGTTCCTCCTCTTGGTGTAGATCCGCCTTGTGGTGTTCCTACGCTGAAAGCTGGTGTAGTACCACCGGTTCCACCAGTTTCACCTGTTCCAGGCGTCAGAGTATGAAGTTCCTCGTCTTGGTGTAGATCCGCCTTGTGGTGTTCCTACGCTGAAAGCCGGTGTGTACCGCCGGTTCCACCCGTTTCACCTGTTCCAGGCGTCAGAGTATACGAAGTTCCTCCTCTTGGTGTAGATCCGCCTTGTGGTGTTCCTACGCTGAATGCCGGTGTAGTACCGCCGGTTCCACCCGTTTCACCTGTTCCAGGCGTCAGAGTATACAAAGTTCCTCCTCTTGGTGTAGATCCGCCTTGTGGTGTTCCTAAAGCTGGTGTAGTACCACCGGTTCCACCAGTTTCACCTGTTCCAGGCGTCAGAGTATACCCTCCTCTTGGTGTAGATCCGGTTGTTCCTACGCTGAAAGCCTTTCACCTTCCACCAGTTTCACCTGTTCCAGGCGTCAGAGTATACGAAGTTCCTCCTCTTGGTGTAGATCCGCCTTGTGGTGTTCCTACGCTGAAAGCTGGTGTAGTACCACCGGTTCCACCAGTTTCACCTGTTCCAGGCGTCAGAGTATACGAAGTTCCTCCTCTTGGTGTAGATCCGCCTTGTGGTGTTCCTACGCTGAAAGCTGGTGTAGTACCACCGGTTCCACCAGTTTCACCTGTTCCAGGCGTCAGAGTATACGAAGTTCCTCCTCTTGGTGTAGATCCGCCTTGTGGTGTTCCTACGCTGAAAGCTGGTGTAGTACCACCGGTTCCACCAGTTTCACCTGTTCCAGGCGTCAGAGTATACGAAGTTCCTCCTCTTGGTGTAGATCCCCTTGTGGTGTTCCTACGCTGAAAGCTGGTGTAGTACCACCGGTTCCACCAGTTTCACCTGTTCCAGGCGTCAGAGTATACGAAGTTCCTCCTCTTGGTGTAGATCCGCCTTGTGGTGTTCCTACGCTGAATGCCGGTGTAGTACCGCCGGTTCCACCCGTTTCACCTGTTCCAGGCGTCAGAGTATACGAAGTTCCTCCTCTTGGTGTAGATCCGCCTTGTGGTGTTCCTACGCTGAAAGCTGGTGTAGTACCACCGGTTCCACCAGTTTCACCTGTTCCAGGCGTCAGAGTATACGAAGTTCCTCCTCTTGGTGTAGATCCGCCTTGTGGTGTTCCTACGCTGAAAGCTGGTGTAGTACCGCCGGTTCCACCCCGTTTCACCTGTTCCAGGCGTCAGAGTATACGAAGTTCCTCCTCTTGGTGTAGATCCCCTTGTGGTGTTCCTACGCTGAAAGCTGGTGTAGTACCACCGGTTCCACCAGTTTCACCTGTTCCAGGCGTCAGAGTATACGAAGTTCCTCTTGGTGTAGATCCGCCTTGTTACGCTGAAAGCCGGTGTAGTACCGCCGGTTCCACCCGTTTCACCTGTTCCAGGCGTCAGAGTATACGAAGTTCCTCCTCTTGGTGTAGATCCGCCCTTGTGGTGTTCCTACGCTGAAAGCTGGTGTAGTACCGCCGGTTCCACCCGTTTCACCTGTTCCAGGCGTCAGAGTATACGAAGTTCCTCCTCTTGGTGTAGATCCGCCTTGTGGTGTTCCTACGCTGAAAGCTGGTGTAGTACCACCGGTTCCACCAGTTTCACCTGTTCCAGGCGTCAGAGTATACGAAGTTCCTCCTCTTGGTGTAGATCCGCCTTGTGGTGTTCTACGCTGAAAGCTGGTGTAGTACCACCGGTTCCACCAGTTTCACCTGTTCCAGGCGTCAGAGTATACGAAGTTCCTCCTCTTGGTGTAGATCCGCCTTGTGGTGTTCCTACGCTGAAAGCTGGTGTAGTACCACCGGTTCCACCAGTTTCACCTGTTCCAGGCGTCAGAGTATACGAAGTTCCTCCTCTTGGTGTAGATCCGCCTTGTGGTGTTCCTACGCTGAAAGCTGGTGTAGTACCACCGGTTCCACCCGTTTCACCTGTTCCAGGCGTCAGAGTATACGAAGTTCCTCCTCTTGGTGTAGATCCGCCTTGTGGTGTTCCTACGCTGAAAGCTGGTGTAGTACCACCGGTTCCACCAGTTTCACCTGTTCCAGGCGTTAGAGTATACGAAGTTCCTCCTCTTGGTGTAGATCCGCCTTGTGGTGTTCCTACGCTGAAAGCCGGTGTAGTACCGCCGGTTCCACCCGTTTCACCTGTTCCAGGCGTCAGAGTATACGAAGTTCCTCCTCTTGGTGTAGATCCGCCTTGTGGTGTTCCTACGCTGAAAGCTGGTGTAGTACCACCGGTTCCACCAGTTTCACCTGTTCCAGGCGTCAGAGTATACGAAGTTCCTCCTCTTGGTGTAGATCCCCCTTGTGGTGTTCCTACGCTGAAAGCTGGTGTAGTACCACCGGTTCCACCAGTTTCACCTGTTCCAGGCGTCAGAGTATACGAAGTTCCTCCTCTTGGTGTAGATCCGCCTTGTGGTGTTCCTACGCTGAATGCCGGTGTAGTACCGCCGGTTCCACCCGTTTCACCTGTTCCAGGCGTCAGAGTATACGAAGTTCCTCCTCTTGGTGTAGATCCCCCTTGTGGTGTTCCTACGCTGAAAGCTGGTGTAGTACCACCGGTTCCACCAGTTTCACCTGTTCCAGGCTGAAAGTTCCCTCTTGGTGTAGATCCCCCTTGTGGTGTTCCTACGCTGAATGCCGGTGTTACCACCGGTTCCACCAGTTTCACCTGTTCCAGGCGTCAGAGTATACGAAGTTCCTCCTCTTGGTGTAGATCCGCCTTGTGGTGTTCCTACGCTGAAAGCTGGTGTAGTACCACCGGTTCCACCCGTTTCACCTGTTCCAGGCGTCAGAGTATACGAAGTTCCTCCTCTTGGTGTAGATCCGCCTTGTGGTGTTCCTACGCTGAAAGCCGGTGTAGTACCACCGGTTCCACCAGTTTCACCTGTTCCAGGCGTCAGAGTATACGAAGTTCCTCCTCTTGGTGTAGATCCCCTTGTGGTGTTCCTACGCTGAAAGCCGGTGTAGTACCGCCGGTTCCACCAGTTTCACCTGTTCCAGGCGTCAGAGTATACGAAGTTCCTCCTCTTTCCAGGTGTCAGAGTCCGCCTTGTGGTGTTCCTACGCTGAAAGCCGGTGTAGTACCACCGGTTCCACCAGTTTCACCTGTTCCAGGCGTCAGAGTATACGAAGTTCCTCCTCTTGGTGTAGATCCGCCTTGTGGTGTTCCTACGCTGAAAGCTGGTGTAGTACCACCGGTTCCACCAGTTTCACCTGTTCCAGGCGTCAGAGTATACGAAGTTCCTCCTCTTGGTGTAGATCCCCCTTGTGGTGTTCCTACGCTGAAAGCCGGTGTAGTACCACCGGTTCCACCAGTTTCACCTGTTCCAGGCGTCAGAGTATACGAAGTTCCTCCTCTTGGTGTAGATCCGCCTTGTGGTGTTCCTACGCTGAATGCCGGTGTAGTACCGCCGGTTCCACCCGTTTCACCTGTTCCAGGCGTCAGAGTATACGAAGTTCCTCCTCTTGGTGTAGATCCGCCTTGTGGTGTTCCTACGCTGAATGCCGGTGTAGTACCACCGGTTCCACCCGTTTCACCTGTTCCAGGCGTCAGAGTATACGAAGTTCCTCCTCTTGGTGTAGATCCGCCTTGTGGTGTTCCTACGCTGAAAGCCGGTGTAGTACCACCGGTTCCACCAGTTTCACCTGTTCCAGGCGTCAGAGTATACGAAGTTCCTCCTCTTGGTGTAGATCCGCCTTGTGGTGTTCCTACGCTGAAAGCCGGTGTAGTACCGCCGGTTCCACCCGTTTCACCTGTTCCAGGCGTCAGAGTATACGAAGTTCCTCCTCTTGGTGTAGATCCGCCTTGTGGTGTTCCTACGCTGAAAGCTGGTGTAGTACCACCGGTTCCACCAGTTTCACCTGTTCCAGGCGTCAGAGTATACGAAGTTCCTCCTCTTGGTGTAGATCCGCCTTGTTGTTCCTACGCTGAAAGCGGTCACCGGTTCCACCAGTTTCACCTGTTCCAGGCGTCAGAGTATACGAAGTTCCTCCTCTTGGTGTAGATCCCCCTTGTGGTGTTCCTACGCTGAAAGCTGGTGTAGTACCACCGGTTCCACCAGTTTCACCTGTTCCAGGCGTCAGAGTATACGAAGTTCCTCCTCTTGGTGTAGATCCGCCTTGTGGTGTTCCTACGCTGAATGCCGGTGTAGTACCGCCGGTTCCACCCGTTTCACCTGTTCCAGGCGTCAGAGTATACGAAGTTCCTCCTCTTGGTGTAGATCCGCCTTGTGGTGTTCCTACGCTGAAAGCGGTGTAGTACCACCGGTTCCACCCGTTTCACCTGTTCCAGGCGTCAGAGTATACGAAGTTCCTCCTCTTGGTGTAGATCCCCTTGTGGTGTTCCTACGCTGAAAGCTGGTGTAGTACCACCGGTTCCACCAGTTTCACCTGTTCCAGGCGTCAGAGTATACGAAGTTCCTCCTCTTGGTGTAGATCCGCCTTGTGGTGTTCCTACGCTGAAAGCTGGTGTAGTACCACCGGTTCCACCAGTTTCACCTGTTCCAGGCGTCAGAGTATACGAAGTTCCTCCTCTTGGTGTAGATCCGCCTTGTGGTGTTCCTACGCTGAAAGCCGGTGTAGTACCGCCGGTTCCACCCGTTTCACCTGTTCCAGGCGTCAGAGTATACGAAAAGTTCCTTCCTCACCTTTCCAGGTGTATACGAATCCTCCTCTTGGTGTAGATCCCCTGTGGTGTTCCTACGCTGAAAGCTGGTGTAGTACCACCGGTTCCACCAGTTTCACCTGTTCCAGGCGTCAGAGTATACGAAGTTCCTCTTGGTGTAGAGCCGCCTTGTGGTGTTCCTTGAAAGCCTCTTGGTGTAGATCCGCCTTGTGGTGTTCCTACGCTGAAAGCTGGTGTAGTACCACCGGTTCCACCAGTTTCACCTGTTCCAGGCGTCAGAGTATACGAAGTTCCTCCTCTTGGTGTAGATCCGCCTTGTGGTGTTCCTACGCTGAAAGCCGGTGTAGTACCGCCGGTTCCACCAGTTTCACCTGTTCCAGGCGTCAGAGTATACGAAGTTCCTCCTCTTGGTGTAGATCCCCCTTGTGGTGTTCCTACGCTGAAAGCCGGTGTAGTACCGCCGGTTCCACCCGTTTCACCTGTTCCAGGCGTCAGAGTATACGAAGTTCCTCCTCTTGGTGTAGATCCGCCTTGTGGTGTTCCTACGCTGAAAGCTGGTGTAGTACCACCGGTTCCACCAGTTTCACCTGTTCCAGGCGTCAGAGTATACGAAGTTCCTCCTCTTGGTGTAGATCCGCCTTGTGGTGTTCCTACGCTGAAAGCTGGTGTAGTACCACCGGTTCCACCAGTTTCACCTGTTCCAGGCGTCAGAGTATACGAAGTTCCTCCTCTTGGTGTAGATCCCAATTGTGGTGTTCCTACGCTGAAAGCTGGTGTAGTACCACCGGTTCCACCAGTTTCACCTGTTCCAGGCGTCAGAGTGAAGTTCCTCCTGTTGGTGTAGATCCGCCTTGTGGTGTTCCTACGCTGAATGCCGGTGTAGTACCGCCGGTTCCACCCGTTTCACTTGTTCCAGGCGTCAGAGTATACGAAGTTCCTCCTCTTGGTGTAGATCCGCCTTGTGGTGTTCCTACGCTGAAAGCCGGTGTAGTACCGCCGGTTCCACCCGTTTCACCTGTTCCAGGCGTCAGAGTATACGAAGTTCCTCCTCTTGGTGTAGATCCGCCTTGTGGTGTTCCTACGCTGAAAGCTGGTGTAGTACCTCCGGTTCCACCAGTTTCACCTGTTCCAGGCGTCAGAGTATACGAAGTTCCTCCTCTTGGTGTAGATCCCCTTGTGGTGTTCCTACGCTGAAAGCTGGTGTAGTACCACCGGTTCCACCAGTTTCACCTGTTCCAGGCGTCAGAGTATACGAAGTTCCTCCTCTTGGTGTAGATCCCCTTGTGGTGTTCCTACGCTGAATACGCCGGTGTAGTACCGAAAGGCCGGTTCCACCCGTTTCACCTGTTCCAGGCGTCAGAGTATACGAAGTTCCTCCTCTTGGTGTAGATCCGCCTTGTGGTGTTCCTACGCTGAAAGCCGGTGTAGTACCGCCGGTTCCACCAGTTTCACCTGTTCCAGGCGTCAGAGTATACGAAGTTCCTCCTCTTGGTGTAGATCCGCCTTGTGGTGTTCCTACGCTGAAAGCTGGTGTAGTACCACCGGTTCCACCAGTTTCACCTGTTCCAGGCGTCAGAGTATACGAAGTTCCTCCTCTTGGTGTAGATCCGCCTTGTGGTGTTCCTACGCTGAAAGCTGGTGTAGTACCACCGGTTCCACCAGTTTCACCTGTTCCAGGCGTCAGAGTATACGAAGTTCCTCCTCTTGGTGTAGATCCGCCTTGTGGTGTTCCTACGCTGAAAGCCGGTGTAGTACCGCCGGTTCCACCAGTTTCACCTGTTCCAGGCGTCAGAGTATACGAAGTTCCTCCTCTTGGTGTAGATCCGCCTTGTGGGTGTTCCTACGCTGAAAGCTGGTGTAGTACCACCGGTTCCACCAGTTTCACCTGTTCCAGGCGTCAGAGTATACGAAGATCCTCCTCTTGGTGTAGATCCGCCTTGTGGTGTTCCTACGCTGAATGCCGGTGTAGAAAGCTGGTGTAGTACCACCGGTTCCACCAGTTTCACCTGTTCCAGGCGTCAGAGTATACGAAGTTCCTCCTCTTGGTGTAGATCCCCTTGTGGTGTTCCTACGCCAGGCGTGAAAGCCTCCTCTTGGTGTAGTACCTGAAAGCCGGTGTAGTACCACCAGTTTCACCTGTTCCAGGCGTCAGAGTATACGAAGTTCCTCCTCTTGGTGTAGATCCGCCTTGTGGTGTTCCTACGCTGAAAGCCGGTGTAGTACCGCCGGTTCCACCCGTTTCACCTGTTCCAGGCGTCAGAGTATACGAAGTTCCTCCTCTTGGTGTAGATCCGCCTTGTGGTGTTCCTACGCTGAAAGCCGGTGTAGTACCGCCGGTTCCACCCGTTTCACCTGTTCCAGGCGTCAGAGTATACGAAGTTCCTCCTCTTGGTGTAGATCCCCCTTGTGGTGTTCCTACGCTGAATTCCGGTGTAGTACCGCCGGTTCCACCCGTTTCACCTGTTCCAGGCGTCAGAGTATACGAAGTTCCTCCTCTTGGTGTAGATCCGCCTTGTGGTGTTCCTACGCTGAAAGCTGGTGTAGTACCACCGGTTCCACCAGTTTCACCTGTTCCAGGCGTCAGAGTATACGAAGTTCCTCCTCTTGGTGTAGATCCGCCTTGTGGTGTTCCTACGCTGAAAGCTGGTGTAGTACCACCGGTTCCACCAGTTTCACCTGTTCCAGGCGTCAGAGTATACGAAGTTCCTCCTCTTGGTGTAGATCCCCTTGTGGTGTTCCTACGCTGAAAGCTGGTGTAGTACCACCGGTTCCACCAGTTTCACCTGTTCCAGGCGTTAGAGTATACGAAGTTCCTCCTCTTGGTGTAGATCCGCCTTGTGGTGTTCCTACGCTGAATGCCGGTGTAGTACCGCCGGTTCCACCCGTTTCACTTGTTCCAGGTGTCAGAGTATACGAAGTTCCTCCTCTTGGTGTAGATCCGCCTTGTGGTGTTCCTACGCTGAAAGCCGGTGTAGTACCACCGGTTCCACCAGTTTCACCTGTTCCAGGCGTCAGAGTATACGAAGTTCCTCCTCTTGGTGTAGATCCGCCTTGTGGTGTTCCTACGCTGAAAGCCGGTGTAGTACCGCCGGTTCCACCCGTTTCACCTGTTCCAGGCGTCAGAGTATACGAAGTTCCTCCTCTTGGTGTAGATCCGCCTTGTGGTGTTCCTACGCTGAAAGCGGTGTAAGTTCCACTTTCACTCTTCCAGGCGTAGATACGAAGTCCTCCTCTTGGTGTAGATCCTTGTGGTGTTCCTACGCTGAATGCTGGTGTAGTACCACCGGTTCCACCAGTTTCACCTGTTCCAGGCGTCAGAGTATACGAAGTTCCTCCTCTTGGTGTAGATCCCCCTTGTGGTGTTCCTACGCTGAAAGCTGGTGTAGTACCGCCGGTTCCACCTGTTCCAGGCCAGTTACGAAGTTCCTCCTTGGTGTCACCCGTTTCACCTGTTCCAGGCGTCAGAGTATACGAAGTTCCTCCTCTTGGTGTAGATCCCCCTTGTGGTGTTCCTACGCTGAAAGCTGGTGTAGTACCACCGGTTCCACCCGTTTCACCTGTTCCAGGCGTCAGAGTATACGAAGTTCCTCCTCTGGTGTAGATCCGCCTTGTGGTGTTCCTACGCTGAAAGCTGGTGTAGTACCACCGGTTCCACCAGTTTCACCTGTTCCAGGCGTCAGAGTATACGAAGTTCCTCCTCTTGGTGTAGATCCGCCTTGTGGTGTTCCTACGCTGAAAGCTGGTGTAGTACCACCGGTTCCACCAGTTTCACCTGTTCCAGGCGTCAGAGTATACGAAGTTCCTCCTCTTGGTGTAGATCCCCCTTGTGGTGTTCCTACGCTGAAAGCTGGTGTAGTACCACCGGTTCCACCAGTTTCACCTGTTCCAGGCCACCTTGTGGTGTTCAGAATGTATACGACCCGTTTCACTTGTTCCAGGTGTCAGAGTATACTTCCTCTCTTGGTGTAGATCCGCCTTGTGGTGTTCCTACGCTGAAAGCCGGTGTAGTACCGCCGGTTCCACCCGTTTCACCTGTTCCAGGCGTCAGAGTATACGAAGTTCCTCCTCTTGGTGTAGATCCGCCTTGTGGTGTTCCTACGCTGAAAGCTGGTGTAGTACCACCGGTGTTCCTACGCTGAAAGCTGGTGTAGTACCACCGGTTCCACCCGTTTCACCTGTTCCAGGCGTCAGAGTATACGAAGTTCCTCCTCTTGGTGTAGATCCCCCTTGTGGTGTTCCTACGCTGAAAGCCGGTGTAGTACCACCGGTTCCACCAGTTTCACCTGTTCCAGGCGTCAGAGTATACGAAGTTCCTCCTCTTGGTGTAGATCCGCCTTGTGGTGTTCCTACGCTGAAAGCCGGTGTAGTACCGCCGGTTCCACCAGTTTCACCTGTTCCAGGCGTCAGAGTATACGAAGTTCCTCCTCTTGGTGTAGATCGCCCTTGTGGTGTTCCTACGCTGAAAGCTGGTGTAGTACCACCGGTTCCACCAGTTTCACCTGTTCCAGGCGTCAGAGTATACGAAGTTCCTCCTCTTGGTGTAGATCCGCCTTGTGGCGTTCCTACGCTGAAAGCCGGTGTAGTACCGCCGGTTCCACCAGTTTCACCTGTTCCAGGCGTCAGAGTATACGAAGTTCCTCCTCTTGGTGTAGATCCGCCTTGTGGTGTTCCTACGCTGAATGCCGGTGTAGTACCGCCGGTTCCACCCGTTTCACCTGTTCCAGGCGTCAGAGTATACGAAGTTCCTCCTCTTGGTGTAGATCCCCCTTGTGGTGTTCCTACGCTGAAAGCTGGTGTTGTACCACCGGTTCCACCCGTTTCACCTGTTCCTGGCGTCAGAGTATACGAAGTTCCTCCTCTTGGTGTAGATCCGCCTTGCTGTGTTCCTACGCTGAAAGCTGGTGTAGTACCACCGGTTCCACTAGTTTCACCTTTTCCAGGCGTCAGAGTATACGAAGATCCTCCTCTTGGTGTAGATCCCCCTTGTGGTGTTCCTACGCTGAAAGCTGGTGTTGTACCACCGGTTCCACCCGTTTCACCTGTTCCAGGCGTCAGAGTATACGAAGTTCCTCCTCTTGGTGTGGATCCACCTTGTGGTGTTCCAACACTGAAGGCGGGTGTTGTACCTCCAGTTCCACCTGTTTCACCTGTTCCTGGTGTCAAAGTATAATCTGTTCCTCCTCTTGGTGTAGATGCACCTTGTGGGGTTCCTACGCTGAAGGCTGGTTTTGTTCCTCCGGTTCCACCTGTTTCACCGGTTCCTGGTGTCAAAGTATAGCTTGTTCCTCCTCTTGGTGTAGATCCACCTTGTGGAGTTCCTACGCTGAAGGCTTTCGTTGTACCTCCGGTTTCACCCGTTTTGCCTGTTCCTTGTGTCAAAGTATAACTTGTTCCTCCTCTTGGTGTAGAACCACCTTGTGGTGTTCCTACGCTGAAGGCAGGTTTACTACCTCCAGTTCCACCTGTTCCTGGTGTCAAAGTATAACTTGTTCCTCCTCTTGGTGTAGATCCCCCTTGTGGTGTTCCTACGCTGAAGGCGGGTGTTGTACCTCCAGTTCCACCTGTTTCATGGGTTCCTGGTGTCAAAGTATAACTTGTTCCTCCTCTTGGTGTAGATACACCTTGTGGTGTTCCTACGCTGAAGGCTGGCGTTGTACCTCCGGTTCCACCCGTTTTATCTGTTTCTGGTGTCAAAGTATAACTTGTTCCTCCTCTTGGTGTAGAACCACCTTGAGGTGTTCCTAGGCTGAAGGCAGGGGTTGTACCTCCAGTTCCACCTATTTCACCTGTTCCTGGTGTCAAAGTATAACTTGTGCCTCCTCTTGGTGTAGATCCACCTTGTGGTGTTCCTACGCTGAAGGCGGATGTTGTACCTCCAGTTCCACCTGTTCCTGGTGTCAAAGTATAGGCAGTTCCTCCGCTTGGTGTAGATCCACCTTGTGGTGTTCCTGCGCTGAAGGCGTTTGTTGTACCTCCAGTTCTACCTGTTTCACCTGTTCCTGGTGTCAAAGTATACGCAGTTCCTCCTCTTGGTGTAGATCCACCTTGTGGTGTTCCTGCACTGAAAGCCGGTGTTGTCATTTCATCTGAAGTTGTATATATGTAATAATACCTAAAAAAATATCACAATTTATTTATTTCTGTTATTTATTTAATAGTGAAATTATGACTATGTATGTGTTTTTATTATTTTATATAGAACTTTTTTTTATTTCGATTTTTTTAATTTAAAATTGAAGTTGTGGCAATTTTTAGGGAATTAATCTTTCAATATTGAATACTTGTTATAAAAATTCATATATTTACAAAGAACCACACATACTCACTCACTGAGTTGAAAAATACACAGATTTCACTTAATTCGTGTTTATAATGAATTGTATATTATTTTACTTTCATTTGTTCTTAAATCAAACGCTTTTTCTGTCGCCCAATTATTTTGTTTATCGAAATTACAAATTCTAGCAATATGTTTAAGCTTGTCTGAAATATATATAGCCCTAGTTATTATTAATCTACTACAATAAATAATTTTGAAATTGAAATCTACGAATGACGAATTTTAATTAATCATGATCTTCTTTTGTGTAATTTAAACTTTACTTTTGTAAAAATAACTGTCATTACTAACGTTACTAGTTTCTAACTTTCTTATTTATAAACGATATCTATATTATAACGGTATCTATCTTTCTGATTTATAAACGATTTCATGGGCGTAAAACATATTATGCATTATTGTGATTGTGAGAATTATTTATTACAATACGACAGATGTGCCAGGAAAGATGCTTTTTCATAAAAGTTTCTTAGAACTCAATATTATAAGATGTTGTTGTTGTAGTGCAACTGGCTATACAGAGACAGTTAATCTTCATGCCATTATAAAAGGCACCGCTGTTACTCAATTAGCATTATCCAAGGAGCACGTGCAGTATGAAGATATGCTACGGATGCGAGTAACACTACGTGCGTGTTTTTTTTTTTTTAGTTTAACTTTTTTTGTTTTGTTACATTTTCAATTTGAAGAAGAGTATATACTTATCTTTCGAATATTGTACTTTTCAATGAAAATAGAATATTAGATTGTATTGTTATTTTTTTATTCTTTGAAATTTGCGCAAGAGATCTAATTTGTTAATAAGAAAAGTCTGCCTTTTTTAAATATCTGGGTAGCACTAAAATTAAGCAAATCACTAAGCAAAGGAACTAAAGCAAATTTCATGTCAATGACATTAACAGTGTAACAGAACGATTTTGAGCCATCAATTTAAAAAACTTTTTTATGGGCTTGATAAAAGTTTTGTATTAAAAAATCTTTTTTGTGTGTGTTTATCTAAAAGGCGACAAATTGGACAAATATCGATTGCTAGGTACATTTATTCAAAAAAATTTCTAGTAGTCATTTAGAAATCTTAATTATTTATAACGTTTTAAAAACTCTCTAAATGTCTAAATCATCGAAGATTTCAAAGATCTATAAAATAATTAGTGAATTTTTATCAAATGAATTGAATACGACGCCAAAATGTTATTCTTTTAGACAATGCAATTTGTCAATAAATGCATATTTTAAAACTGGAATCAAATATATTTACCGAAGTTTTTTTTTTACTGAATAAGGAAGCTAATACTTTTTTCAAATGAAACCGCTGAAATTTGTAAATAAAATGAACACCGATTCTATACATTATATTACGCTTCAAATTTGCAAAACAAAAAATAAAATATTTGCCCACCATTGCGCGGGTAAAATCTTATTGGCCAAGTGTTAATTGACCCTGATTAAATCTTTTTAAACAAAGAATTTTTAAAACTTAATAACCGTTTTAAGTAAATATTTCAAAATAGATTAAAACATAAGAAATTAAAAACCACAATTTACAAACATTTAAATATAAGAAATGGTTCCATAAAATATGATTAGAATTTTGGGAATTCTTAAGAGAGCATTTTATAATCTTAAATAAACGGAAACTGGATACTCCATTGTTCTATAAACAAGTAATTGGAGCCAACGGCCATACCATGCTGAATATACCGGTTCTCGTTAGAACACCGAAGCCAAGCATCATTGGGCGCAGTCAGTACTTGGGTGGGTGACCACCTGGGAACACCGCGTGCCGTTGGCATTCACAAATTGGGGACCTGAAGGGCCGAGTGTCTAGCGCTCTGGCGCTCGGTGCCTCAGGTTTCGGGTTCGAATCCCGGCGGTGCCATGGATGTTTGTAGTGGTTCGGAATCCACTTTAAGCCGTAGGTCCCGGCCTCCTATGACTGTAAGAGCGTCACGGAGCTAAAGCCAGACTTCTACCTATGGGTGCTCCATCACAACAGAAGCTGCTTCTTTCCCCTTCAATCATGAGTACGTATGGGCTCGTGGGCTTGGCCAGCCAAGTGGGATAAGAAACAACAAGTAATTGGAATGAGAAACAAAATAGTACATTTTACTACTTTCCAGTAATTATGATTCTGCTTTAAAAAAATTCCTACATATAGAAGGTTTTATAATTATTCATTATTATTTACTGTTATTCTACTTTTACTTTAAATCAACGCTATCATATCAAAAATAATAAAAACATTTTATCCTAACAATAGTATTCTAAATATTTTGTCAAAAAATTTTTTTAAAAATACATACTCAGGTTCACCTGGTCTACGATGTTTTCGTCTAATTTTTCTACGATATCTATGTATGTCCAAGCCTCCTGTTGGAGTGCCTGTATCAAAGATTGATGATGGGGTAGTTCCTTCTTCTCCTGTTACGCCAGTTTCACCAGTACCTGGTGTCAAAGTATAACCTGTTCCTCCTCTAGGTGTAGATCCACCTTGTGGTGTTCCAAAGCTAAATGCAGGTGTGCTTTCTGTTCCACCAGTACCTGATGTCAAAGTATAACCTGTTCCACCTCTAGGTGTAGATCCACCTTGTGGTGTTCCAAAGCTAAAGGCAGGTGTGCTTCCTGTTCCACCAGTACCTGGTGTCAAAGTATAACCTGCTCCTCCTCTAGGTGTAGATCCAGCTTGTGGTGTTCCAAAACTAAAGGCAGGTGTGCTTCCTGTTCCACCAGTACCTGGTGTCAAAGTATAACCTGTTCCTCCTCTAGGTGTAGATCCACCTTGCGGTGTTCCAAAGCTAAAGGCAGGTGTGCTTCCTGTTCCAGGCGTCAAAGTATAACCTGGTTCTACTCTAGGTGTAGATCCACCTTGTGGTGTTCCAAAGCTAAAGGCAGGCGTGCTTCCTGTTCCAAGAGTACCTGATGTCAAAGTATAACCTGTTCCTCCTCTAGGTGTAGATCCACCTTGTTGTGTTCCAAAGCTAAAGGCAGGTGTGCTTCCTGTTCCACCAGTACCTGGTGTCAAAGTATAACCTGTTCCTCCTCTAGGTGTAGATCCACCTTGCGGTGTTCCAAAGCTAAAGGCAGGTGTGCTTCCTGTTCCAGGCTTCAAAGTATAACCTGTTCCTCCACTAGGTGTAGATCCACCTTGTGGTGTTCCAAAGCTAAAGGCAGGTGTGCTTCCTGTTCCACCAGTACCTGGTGTCAAAGTATAACCTGTTCCTCCTCTAGGTGTAGATCCACCTTGTGGTGTTCCAAAGCTAAATGCAGGTGTGCTTCCTGTTCCACCAGTACCTGGTGTCAAAGTATATTGAGTTCCTCCTCTAGGTGTAGATCCACCTTGTGGTGTTCCGAAGCTAAAGGCAGGTGTACTACCTGTTCCACCAGTTACACCTGTTCCTCCTCTAGGTGTAGATCCACCTTCTGGTGTTCCGAAGCTAAAGGCAGGTGTGCTTCCTGTTCCACCAGTACCTGGTGTCAATGTATAACCTGTTCCTCCTGTAGGTGTTGATCCACCTTGTGGTGTTCCAACGTTAAACGCAGGTGTGCTTCCTGTTCCACCAGTACCTGGTGTCAAAGTATAACCTGTTCCTCCTTTAGGTGTAGGTCCACTTTGTGGTGTTCCAAAACTAAAGGCAGGTGTGCTTCCTGTTCCACCAGTTGTTAGAGTATATTGAGTGTGATCGTGTGGTGTATGTATGCCTTGTCCTCGTTGTGTTGTACTTCCTTCAGGTGTTCCAAAACTGTAGGCTGGTGTTGTTCCAGCTGTTCCTTCTGTTACTCCAGTTGAAGTTGTGCCTCCTACGCGTGTAGTACCAGAGCTTACTCCAGTTCCAGGTGTTCCACCTCTAGGTGTAGTACCAGAGCTTACTCCAGTTCCAGGCGTTTCTCCAGATACAGGTGTTGTTCCTCCTATAGGTGTAGTACCAGAGCTTACTCCAGTTCCAGGTGTTCCTCCTCTAGGTGTAGTACCAGAGCTTACTCCAGTTCCAGGTGTTCCTCCTCTAGGTGTAGTACCAGAGCTTACTCCAGTTCCAGGTGTTCCTCCTCTAGGTGTAGTACCAGAGCTTACTCCAGTTCCAGGTGTTCCTCCTGTAGGTGTAGTACCGGAGCTTATTCCAGTTCTAGGCGTTTCTCCAGATACAGGTGTTGTTCCTCCTATAGGTGTTGTACCAGAGCTTACTCCAGTTCCAGGTGTTCCACCTCTAGGTGTAGTACCGGAGCTTACTCCAGTTGCAGGTGTGCCTCCTACTAGGTGTAGTACCAGAGCTTACTCCAGTTCCAGGCAGGGTGTGCCTCCTATAGGTGTTGTACCAGAGTTTACTCCAGGTGTTCCTCCTCTAGGTGTAGTACCAGAGCTTACTCCAGTTCCAGGTGTTTCCTCCTCTAGGTGTAGTACCAGAGCTTACTCCAGTTCCTGGTGTTCCTCCACTAGGTGTAGTACCGGAGCTTATTCCAGTTCTAGGCGTTTGTCCAGATACAGGTGTTGTTCCTCCTATAGGTGTTGTACCAGAGCTTACTCCAGTTCCAGGTGTTCCTCCTCTAGGTGTAGTACCAGAGCTTACTCCAGTTCCAGGTGTGCCTCCTCAGGTGTAGTACCAGAGCTTACTCCAGTTCCAGGTGTTTCACCTCAGATACAGGTGTTCCAGGTGTTCCTCCTCTAGGTGTAGTACCAGAGCTTACTCCAGTTCCAGGAGTTCCCTCCTCTAGGTGTAGTAGTACCAGAGCTTACTCCAGTTCCAGGTGTTCCTCCTCTAGGTGTAGTACCAGAACTTACTCCAGTTCCAGGTGTGCCTCCTACAGGTGTAGTACCAGAGCTTACTCCAGTTCCAGGTGTTCCTCCTCTAGGTGTAGTACCAGGGCTTACTCCAGTTCCAGGAGTTCCTCCAGATACAGGGGTGTTCCAGGAGTTCCTCCAGATACAGGGGTGGTTCCCCGTGATGTTTCTGGT
Organism: Caerostris darwini; assembly: GCA_021605075.1. Classification (NCBI taxonomy): domain Eukaryota; kingdom Metazoa; phylum Arthropoda; class Arachnida; order Araneae; family Araneidae; genus Caerostris; species Caerostris darwini. Next base: position 317,255 of record BPLQ01015713.1, on the reverse strand, counting down.
GCTGTGGGTAATGTTCCAGGCGTTAGGGTACTTGGAAGTGGTGTAGGGGAACTTAGTCTACTCGGTAATGTCGTTCCTCCTTCTGGTGTGGTCACACTAAATGCTGGAAGAGTTCCAGGCGTTTGAGTACTTGGAAGCGGTGTAGCCGTTTGTAATCTACTTGGAGTAGTTGTTCCTCCTTCTGAAGTTTCTGGTGCTGTCGGCAATGTTCCAGGCGTTAGGGTACTTGGAAGTTGTGTGGGTGAACTTAGTCTACTGGACGGCGTTGTTCCCCCTTGTGGTGTGGTCGTACTAAATGCGGGAAGAGTTCCAGGCGTTAGAGTACTTGGAAGTGGTGTAGCTGTTTGTAATCTACTTGGGGTACTTGTTATTCCAGTTCCAGGAGTTAATGTGTACTGTGTTTCTTTAGTTGGGGTAGTTCCTCCTTGTGGTGTTCCTGTACTAAATACTGGTGTTGTAGTTTCTTCAATTGAAGTTGTGTAATAATAGTAATATCTAGAAGATAAAAGGAAACAGTGAATGAGCATCTAGTTTAGTTTTTGCAGCAATTTAATGTTTTTAAAAGTATATACTTTTCTCTTAATTAATGTATTTAATTTACCGTATGTGAGACTATTTTAATGCCACCTGTCCGAGTTCCAGCAGATTTTTTTTATTTTTTGTAAATATATTTTTTTTCCGTTCTAATGCAGCTGGCAAACACTTTTACAGCTTTAGACAGACGTTCCTATTAGGACCGGAACCTATGAGTTTAAAGTGGATTCCGAACCACTACAAACATCCATTTCACCGCCCAGACTCGAACCCAAAGCCTGTGGTACCGAGTGCCAGAGCGCTAGCCACTCGGCGATTTTTTTTGTAAATATATTGTGTATCATACTGTAATTTGAGCAAATGAAATACTTATGATGCAGTTATCGAAAGAACGATCTTGAACAAACATTATCAGAAGACCATCTCAAAAAGAGAATATTTATATCAAATCCGTAGTTTAACAAGCAGTAGCATGAGGCGGTGAGCTAAGGGTAACCGTGTAAACGAATTCCCAAAGATTTGGTTAAGAGTTCCTCTATCGCCAGGCTCATGCCACTCAATTTGTATCGCTGGTTGTTGAAATTTTTGAGTGGAGTGTACATGAACCTTCATCATGGTGTCCAAGAACGTCTCCATTGTTGCTGAATGTATTGGCCATGACTAGAAATGTTTATAAAGATTGAACAAATATTACTAAAACAAAAAAGAGCCTAAGAGACTAATTTAGTTTTCGATATTGATAGTTATGTCAAACGAGAGGTAAACAAGGATGAAAACTGATTACCCCTTAATCTATGGATGTTTTTCCCGTACAATCAAAGTCTTGCAAGACTTTAAAACTTTGATTTCTTTCTTTCTCTTTTTATTTTTTTCTTATCTTTACCCAAAGGAATTGAACTTGTAACTGGATGAAAAGCGACTTTTTTTATTGCTAGATTTTAAGAGTTGAGTCTTGTTTTATTTTCGGTGAGCTTTTTAAGATATTCCTGAAAACTAGAAACCTGTGCCTGGCATGTTTCTTTAACAAATTTTTTGTTTTTCCATGGCTTGCTGCTGAAATAATTTTGAAATTTCCTCCTTTGTAATATAATTAGAAGTAGAGGCAGCTTTTACTTTAGAAGAATGGGAATTCTCTTGCGGTAACTTAGTGAAAAGTATAAAAGATTAATTTGTCTTGACGGGTGATACGCATATTATTAATATATTACAAGGTAGTTAATTTAGTCCAGGGGTGGCCAGCGCAAATGATCTTGCGGGCCACTTTGGAAATGCATCATAACACCCCGGGCCGCATATAAAATTATATGACCTCATGTTAGATTTAGACCCACTATAGATATTTTAATATTCATATTAAAACCTGTTATATTAGACGTTCCTACATGCGCGCGCATGATGAGTTCGCAGAATATAATTTAATTATTCTGTGTACTCATAAATAAAAGAGACAATATCTGTCCCATATTCGCATATCTGTCACATATTTTTTCTCATAATTTTGGAAATAATGTATCAAAAATAATGTATTTTTTAATACGTTGTTTTTCACTCCTTCGGCCATTATAAAATAATTTTATTTTGTAAAAGTGTGATAAATCTCACGGGCCAGAAAAATGTTCAAGGATGGCCGCGGGTTGGCCACCCCTGCTTTAGAAGATGTGTTTTCTTTCTGAAGCGCGCCTTAAATGTATCGCGTATTTTCGTTTATAATTCGTGGTTTTGAAATCATGTCCCGGTGATAAATAAAAGTAAGATCAACTTCGGAGGTTTTTTTTTCCCCCAATGCAGCTGGCAAACAGACATGGAAGTCTTGGATGCTTTAAGGCAAGCGCTGCACAGACGTTACTCACTTTGCATTACCCAGGGGGCGCGTGTAACTTAAAGATAAGACACGGTGTAACAATGCCCCCGCAACGCTCTAAGATCTTGTTAGACCAGCGCATACAGTTTAAAGTGGATTCCGAACCACTACAAACATTCATGGCACCGCCGGGACTCGAACCCGAAACTTGTGGTACCGAGCGCCAGCCACTCGGCCATTCAAGCCCTTCTTTGGAGGTATATTTCATGATATTAGGACTTAAATTATTGTTTGCCATGCCGAAAATTTAAGCACGTGTACTTAAAGTATTGGGCCTTCTTAGCTCACCTTAATCCATTAACAAAAACTCAGAACAAAAATGTGAAAATAAAAGCAAATAAACGCAGGTCGCTTTACTGAAAGGGAAATCAAAAGAAGAAGAAAATAAAAGTTAGATTACCAGACGAACCCACCAAAAAACTAGAAGATGAATTGAGGTAAACGTCGCAAAAGCTGCCCAAGTCTAACAAGACAGAAGCAGAGCACACCTCGAATCTATGTCCCTGCTAAGCACATGTAAACTGTTTTGAAATTCTCCACCTAGCAAAGGGTGTTGCTTTTGCTATGATTCATATATAATCAATTTTTAATTTGCAATTTGTTATTTTCCGTTCGTAATGTGAATAAAAATTTCTTTTCATTTGTTTTACTTTCCATAAAAAATTTATTATAAAGGTTTCTGGTTATATTTGACTATAGAAATTTTATATTGTTTATAGAAATTGTTAAAAATTAGGATCGATGTGTAATTTATTTTCGCATACAATTTTATTCAAATGATCAATTGTTTTCCCACTAAAATATTCGTCTAATCACCTTTTTCTTCATACCAAGTTTTAGTTAAAATAAATCAATGGTAAAATTCAAATAGTACTGCCGCAGAATTTTTGAGATTAAATTAGAAAAATTGAACTTACTCTGGTTCACCTGGTCTATGATGCTTTCGTTTTTTCTTCTTGTAATATTTATGTATATTTATTCCGGGTGTCCCTGTATGGAATCCTCGTCCTGTACCTGTTGTTCCTTCCGTTATTCCAGTTCCAGGAGTTTCTCCAGATACAGGTGTGGTTCCTCCTACAGGTGTAGTACCAGAGCTTACTCCAGTTCCCGGTGTTCCTCCTCTAGGTGTAGTACCAGAGCTTACTCCAGTACCAGGTGTTCCTCCTCTAGGTGTAGTACCAGAGCTTACTCCAGTTCCAGGCGTTCCTCCTCTAGGTGTAGTACCAGAGCTTACTCCAGTTCCAGGTGTGCCTCCTACAGGTGTAGTACCAGAGCTTACTCCAGTTCCAGGCGTTTCTCCAGATACAGGTGTTGTTCCTCCTATAGGTGTAGTACCAGAGCTTACTCCAGTTCCAGGTGTTTCTCCCTAGGTGTAGTACCAGAGCTTACTCCAGTTCCAGGTGTTCCTCCTCGAGGTGTAGTACCAGAGCTTACTCCACTTCCAGGCGTTCCTCCTCTAGGTGTAGTACCAGAGCTTACTCCAGTTCCAGGTGTGCCTCCTACAGGTGTAGTACCAGAGCTTACTCCAGTTCCAGGCGTTTCTCCAGATACAGGTGTTGTTCCTCCTATAGGTGTAGTACCAGAGCTTACTCCAGTTCCAGGTGTGCCTCCTACAGGTGTAGTACCAGAGCTTACTCCAGTTCCAGGCGTTTCTCCAGATACAGGTGTTGTTCCTCCTATAGGTGTAGTACCAGAGCTTACTCCAGTTCCAGGTGTTCCTCCTACAGGTGTAGTACCAGAGCTTACTCCAGTACCAGGCGTTTCTCCAGATACAGGTGTTGTTCCTCCTATAGGTGTAGTACCAGAGCTTACTCCAGTTCCAGGCGTTTCTCCAGATACAGGTGTTGTTCCTCCTATAGGTGTAGTACCAGAGCTTACTCCAGTTCCAGGTGTTCCTCCTACAGGTGTAGTACCAGAGCTTACTCCAGTTCCAGGTGTTCCTCCTCTAGGTGTAGTACCAGAGCTTACTCCAGTTCCAGGTGTTCCTCCTCTAGGTGTAGTACCAGAGCTTACTCCAGTTCCAGGTGTGCCTCCTACAGGTGTAGTACCAGAGCTTATTCCAGTTCCAGGCGTTTCTCGAGATACAGGTGTTGTTCCTCCTATAGGTGTACTACCAGAGCTTACTCCAGTTCCAGGCGTTTCTCCAGATGCAGGTGTTGTGCCTCCTATAGGTGTAGTACCAGAGCTTACTCCTGTTCCAGGTGTTCCTCCACTAGGTGTAGTACCAGAGCTTACTCCAGTTCCAGGTGTTCCTCCTCTAGGTGTAGTACCAGAGCTTACTCCAGTTCCAGGTGTTCCTCCTCTAGGTGTAGTACCAGAGCTTACTCCAGTTCCAGGTGTTCGTCCTCTAGGTGTAGTACCGGAGCTTACTCCAGTTCCAGATGTTCCTCCTCTAGGTGTAGATCCACCTTGTGGTGTTCCGAAGCTAAAGGCATTTGTACTACCTGTTCCACCAGTTGCACCTGTTCCTCCTCTAGGTGTAGATCCACCTTCTGGTGTTCCGAAGCTAAAGGCAGGTGTGCTTCCTGTTCCACCATTACCTGGTGTCAATGTATAACCTGTTCCTCCTGTAGGTGTTGATCCACCTTGTGGTGTTCCAACGCTAAACGCAGGTGTGCTTCCTGTTCCACCAGTACCTGGTGTCAAAGTATAACCTGTTCCTCCTTTAGGTGTAGGTCCACTTTGTGGTGTTCCAAAACTAAAGGCAGGTGTGCTTCCTGTTCCACCAGTTGTTAGAGTATATTGAGTGTGATCGTGTGGTGTATGTATGCCTTGTCCTCGTTGTGTTGTACTTCCTTCAGGTGTTCCAAAACTGTAGGCTGGTGTTGTTCCAGCTGTTCCTTCTGTTACTCCAGTTCCAGGAGTTCCTCCTACAGGTGTAGTACCAGAGCTTACTCCAGTTCCAGGTGTGCCTCCTACAGGTGTAGTACCAGAGCTTACTCCAATTCCAGGAGTTTCTCCAGATATAGGTGTTGTTCCTCCTATTGGTGTAGTACCAGAGTTTACTCCAGTTCCAGGTGTTCCTTCTCTAGGTGTAGTTCCAGAGCTTACTCCAGTTCCCGGTGTTCCTCCTCTAGGTGTAGTACCAGAGCTTACTCCAGTTCCAGGTGTTCCTTCTCTAGGTGTAGTTCCAGAGCTTACTCCAGTTCCCGGTGTTCCTCCTCTAGGTGTAGTACCAGAGCTTACTCCAGTTACAGGGGTGCCTCCTACAGGTGTAGTACCAGAGCTTACTCCAGTTCCTGGTGTTCCTCCTCTAGGTGTAGTACCAGAGCTTACTCCAGTTCGAGGTGTTCCTCCTCTAGGTGTAGTACCAGAGCTTACTCCAGTTCCAGGTGTTCCTCCTCTAGGTGTAGTACCAGAGCTTACTTCAGTTCCAGGTGTTCCTCCTATAGGTGTAGTTCCAGAGCTTACTTCATTTCCAGGTGTGCCTCCTATAGGTGTAGTACCAGAGCTTACTCCAGTTCCAGGCGTTTCTCCAGATACAGGTGTTGTTCCTCCTGTAGGTGTAGTACCAGAGCTTACTCCAGTTCCTGGCGTTCCTCCTATAGGTGTAGTACCAGTGGTTCCACCCGTGATTCCTGTTCCAGGCGTTAATGTGAATCTAGTACCTCCAACTGGTGTTGTAGTTGTATCACTTATATCAAAATAGTAATATCTATAAAGAAAGAATTGTATCTATTGTATGAAATTCTTGTATTTTATTTGTGATGCTATCTTTATCTAATATTTGTTAAAAAATATTTATTGTAGATATTCATCAGTGCTAAAATTATTACTTTTAATTCAAACAAATAATTCCTAGTCGGCCTGACGTTGAATTCCGACATGCAAAATCTAACAGAACGTTCGTGTGTTTTTGCCGAAATGGTATTAATAAATACGAAAAACGTCATGTTTCCATTCGAGGAGAAAGGTGCAAACTGAAGCAGTGGATGTCCGGAGTGATGTACCCTACGTATAATTAAATTTGCTACGTCTACCATACTAGCGGCTGCTGAACTCATGCGAAAGGGCCGAACATTTTAACACAACAATCTATCTATTAGTTCATATCATTGTTTGGTTAATAAGAATAATTATAATAGTAATATAGGAATTATTTGTTTGTTTGTTTCGCCGATATATGAAATGGACGGTTTTCTTGGAAGAATTTGTTTTTGTGTTAAGTTGCCAAGCGTATTGTGAGATTCAGATTTTTAGATGGTTTGTAAACAAATCTAATTGTAAATTTTGTGTAACGCAATAAAACTGATCTATTAATAGAAATTCTTGAAAAGAATGGAATTTCTTCATTTTTCTTAGAACAATATACTTATACTTTCGTATACCGTATTATTCGGGGAAAAAAAATTCTTGTAAATAGTATAATTATCTTTCAAAAATAAATTAATATAACTTTTAAGAAAAGGCATAAATTGAATATTCACCGAAAATATGAGAATGTATGTCTTGTACTATACATTAAATTTATTAATTTCTTTATGTACATTTTCTATATATCTAATTAAATTAGTCCTAGTACGCCTTGCTTATAAAAATACTTAATGGTTGCTTAATAATAATACTTAATATTTAATGGTTACTTAATAATAATACTTAATATTAAATGGTTAAACAAATACTTACTCTGGTTCTCCTGGCCTGTGGTGCTTCCTTTTAACCTTTCTGTAGTATTCATGTACATTTATATTTTTTCCTGGTGTTCCCGTACGGAACTCTGGCGAAGTACCACCCGTTTCTCCAGTTCCAGGTGTCACACTGGAGGCAGTAAAGGATGGTAATGTTCCAGGCGTTAAGGTACTTGGAAGTGGTGTAGGGGAACTTAGTCTACTTGACGGCGTTGTTCCCCCTTGTGGTGTGGTCGTACTGAATGCTGGAAGAGTTCCAGGCGTTTGAGTACTTGGAAGTGGTGTAGCTGTTTGTAATCTACTTGGAGTAGTTGTTCCTCCTTCTGAGGTTTCTGGTGCTGTCGGTAATGTTCCAGGCGTTCGAGTACTTGGAAGTGGCGTGGGTGAACTTATTCTACTCGGTAATGTTGTTCCCCCTTGTGGTGTGGTCGTACTAAATGCCGGAAGAGTTCCAGGCGTTAAAGTACTTGGAAGTGGTGTAGCAGTTTGTAATCTACTTGGAGTAGTTGTTATACCAGTTCCAGGCGTTTCTCCAGATACAGGTGTTGTTCCTCCCACAGGTGTACTGCCTATTGGTGTAGTTGTTGTTTCTTCACTAGAAGTTGTGTAGATATAGTAATATCTGTAAAAAAAATTTATTTGAAACTTTTTGTTTATATATAAAATATATAAATTAATATTTTGTGCAATTAAATGTTATGTACCTTCCTTAATAATATAAGTATTTAAATGTTTTATGATTTCGGAAAGATGTTCATTGCAAGAAACCAATACCTCTTATTTTAAAATGTCTTAAAATAATACTTACTCTGGTTCACCTGGTCTGCGATGCTTTCGTCTTATCTTCTTGTAATGTTTGCGTATATTTAAGCCGGGTGTTCCTGTACGGAATCCTGGACCTGTACCTGTTGTTCCTTCCGGTATTTCAGTTCCTGGAGTTTCTCCAGATGTAGGTGTCGTTCCTCCTACAGGTGTAGTACCAGTGGTTACTCCAGTTCCAGGAGTTTCGCCAGATACTGGAGTGGTACCTCCTACAGGTGTGGTACCAGTCGTTATTCCTGTTCCTGGAGTTTCTCCAGATACAGGTGTTGTTCCTCCTACAGGTGTAGTACCAGTGCTTACTCCAGTTCCAGGCGTTTCTCCAGATACAGGTGTTGTTCCTCCTACGGGCGTAGTACCAGAACTTACTCCAGTTCCAGGTGTTCCTCCTACAGGTGTAGTACCAGAGCTTACTCCAGTTCCAGGTGTTCCTCCAATGGGTGTTGTTCCTCCTACGGGTGTAGTACCAGTGCTTACTCCAGTTCCAGGCGTTTCTCCAGATACAGGTGTTGTCCCTCCCACAGGTGTACTGCCAATTGGTGTAGTTGTTGTTTCTTCACTAGAAGTTGTGTAGATATAGTAATATCTGTAAAAAAAAATTTATTTGAAACTTTTTGTTTATATATAAAATATATAAATTAATATTTTGTGCAATTAAATGTTATGTACCTTCCTTAATAATATAAGTATTTAAATGTTTTATGATTTCGGAAAGATGTTCATTGCAAGAAACCAATACCTCTTATTTTAAAATGTCTTAAAATAATACTTACTCTGGTTCACCTGGTCTGCGATGCTTTCGTCTTATCTTCTTGTAATGTTTGCGTATATTTAAGCCGGGTGTTCCTGTATAGAATCCTGGACCTGTACCTGTTGTTCCTTCCGGTATTCCAGTTCCTGGAGTTTCTCCAGATGTAGGAGTCGTTCCTCCTACAGGTGTAGTACCAGTGGTTACTCCAGTTCCAGGAGTTTCGCCAGATACTGGAGTGGTACCTCCTACAGGTGTGGTACCAGTCATTATTCCTGTTCCTGGAGTTTCTCCAGATACAGGTGTTGTTCCTCCTACAGGTGTAGTACCAGTGCTTACTCCAGTTCCAGGCGTTTCTCTAGATACAGGTGTTATTCCTCCTACGGGTGTACTGCCAATTGGTGTAGTTGTTGTTTCTTCACTAGAAGTTGTGTAGATATAGTAATATCTGTAAAAAAAATTTATTTGAAACTTTTTGTTTATATATAAAATATATAAATTATTATTTTGTGCAATTAAATGTTATGTACCTTCCTTAATAATATAAGTATTTAAATGTTTTATGATTTCGGAAAGATGTTCATTGCAAGAAACCAATACCTCTTATTTTAAAATGTCTTAAAATAATACTTACTCTGGTTCACCTGGTCTGCGATGCTTTCGTCTTATCTTCTTGTAATGTTTGCGTATATTTAAGCCGGGTGTTCCTGTATAGAATCCTGGACCTGTACCTGTTGTTCCTTCCGGTATTCCAGTTCCTGGAGTTTCTCCAGATGTAGGAGTCGTTCCTCCTACAGGTGTAGTACCAGTGGTTACTCCAGTTCCAGGAGTTTCGCCAGATACTGGAGTGGTACCTCCTACAGGTGTGGTACCAGTCGTTATTCCTGTTCCTGGAGCTTCTCCAGATACAGGTGTTGTTCCTCCTACAGGTGTAGTACCAGTGCTTACTCCAGTTCCAGGCGTTTCTCCAGATACAGGTGTTGTTCCTGCTACGGGCGTAGTACCAGAACTTACTCCAGTTCCAGGTGTTCCTCCTACAGGTGTAGTACGAGCTTACTCCAGTTCCAGGTGTTCCTCCAATAGGTGTTGTTCCTCCTACGGGTGTAGTACCAGTGCTTACTCCAGTTCCAGGCGTTTCTCCAGATACAGGTGTTGTTCCTCCTACGGGTGTAGTACCAGAACTTACTCCAGTTTCAGATGTTCCTCCTACAGGTGTAGTACGAGAGCTTACTCCAGTTCCAGGTGTTCCTCCAATAGGTGTTGTTCCTCCTACGGGTGTAGTATCAGTGCTTACTCCAGTTCCAGGCGTTTCTCCAGATACAGGTGTTGTTCCTCCCACAGGTGTACTACCAATTGGTGTAGTTGTTGTTTCTTCACTAGAAGTTGTGTAGATATAGTAATATCTGTAAAAAACATTTATTTGAAACTTTTTGTTTATATATAAAATATAGAAATTGATAATTTGTGCAATTAAATGTTATGTACCTTACTTAATAATAAAAGTATTTAAATGTTTTATGATTTCGGAAAGATGTTCATTGCAAGAAACCAATACCTCTTATTTTAAAATGTCTTAAAATAATACTTACTCTGGTTCACCTGGTCTGCGATGCTTTCGTCTTATCTTCTTGTAATGTTTGCGTATATTTAAGCCGGGTGTTCCTGTATAGAATCCTGGACCTGTACCTGTTGTTCCTTCCGTTATTCCAGTTGCAGGAGTTTCTCCAGATACAGGGGTGGTTCCTCCTATAGGTGTAGTACCAGGGCTTTCTCCAGTTCCAGGTGTGCCTCTCACAGGTGTAGTACCAGAACTTACTCCAGTTCCAGGAGTTTCTCCAGATACAGGGGTGGTTCCTCCTGATGATTCTGGTGCCGTGGGTAATGTTCCAGGCGTTAGGGTACTTGGAAGTGGTGTAGGGGAACTTAGTCTACTCGGTAATGTAGTTCCCCCATCTGGTGTGGTCACACTGAATGCTGGAAGAGTTTCAGGCGTTTGAGTACTTTGAAGTGGTGTAGCTGTTTGTAATCTACTTGGAGTAGTTGTTCCTCCTTCTGAAGTTTCTGGTGCTGTAGGTAATGTTCCAGGTGTTAGGGTACTTGGAAGTGGTGTGGGTGAATTTAGTCTACTCGGTAATGTTGTTCCCCCTTGTGGTGTGGTTGTACTAAATGCCGGAAGAGTTCCAGGCGTTAGAGTACTTGGAAGTGGTGTAGCAGTTTGTAATCTACTTGGAGTAGTTGTTATTCCAGTTCCAGGAGTTTCTTCAGATACAGGGGTGGTTCCCCCTACAGGTGTAGTACCAGTGCTTACACCAGTTCCAGGCGTTTCTCCAGATACAGGTGTTGTTCCTCCCACAGGTGTACTGCCAATTGGTGTAGTTGTTGTTTCTTCACTAGAAGTTGTGTAGATATAGTAATATCTGTAAAAAAAATTTATTTGAAACTTTTTGTTTATATATAAATTAATATTTTGTGCAATTAAATGTTATGTACCTTCTTTAATAATATAAGTATTTAAATGTTTTATGATTTCGGAAAGATGCTTATTGCAAGAAACCAATACCTCTTATTTTAAAATGTCTTAAAATAATACTTACTCTGGTTCACCTGGTCTGCGATGCTTTCGTCTTATCTTCTTGTAATGTTTGCGTATATTTAAGCCGGGTGTTCCTGTACGGAATCCTGGACCTGTACCTGTTGTTCCTTCCGGTATTTCAGTTCCTGGAGTTTCTCCAGATGTAGGTGTCGTTCCCCCTACAGGTGTAGTACCAGTGGTTACTCCAGTTCCAGGAGTTTCGCCAGATACTGGAGTGGTACCTCCTACAGGTGTGGTACCAGTCGTTATTCCTGTTCCTGGAGTTTCTCCAGATACAGGTGCTGTTCCTCCTACAGGTGTAGTACCAGTGCTTACTCCAGTTCCAGGCGTTTCTCCAGATACAGGTGTTGTTCCTCCTACGGGCGTAGTACCAGAACTTACTCCAGTTCCAGGTGTTCCTCCTACAGGTGTAGTACCAGAACTTACTCCAGTTCCAGGTGTTGCTCCAATAGGTGTTGTTCCTCCTACGGGTGTAGTACCTGTGCTTACCCCAGTTCCAGGCGTTTCTCCAGATACAGGTGTTGTTCCTCCCACAGGTGTACTGCCAATTGGTGTAGTTGTTGTTTCTTCACTAGAAGTTGTGTAGATATAGTAATATCTGTAAAAAAAATTTATTTGAAACTTTTTGTTTATATATAAATTAATATTTTGTGCAATTAAATGTTATGTACCTTCTTTAATAATATAAGTATTTAAATGTTTTATGATTTCGGAAAGATGCTTATTGCAAGAAACCAATACCTCTTATTTTAAAATGTCTTAAAATAATACTTACTCTGGTTCACCTGGTCTGCGATGCTTTCGTCTTATCTTCTTGTAATGTTTGCGTATATTTAAGCCGGGTGTTCCTGTACGGAATCCTGGACCTGTACCTGTTGTTCCTTCCGGTATTTCAGTTCCTGGAGTTTCTCCAGATGTAGGTGTCGTTCCTCCTACAGGTGTAGTACCAGTGGTTACTCCAGTTCCAGGTGTGCCTCTCACAGGTGTAGTACCAGAGCTTACTCCAGTTCCAGGAGTTTCTCCAGATACAGGGGTGGTTCCTCCTGATGATTCTGGTGCCGTGGGTAATGTTCCAGGCGTTAGGGTACTTGGAAGTGGTGTAGGGGAACTTAGTCTACTCGGTAATGTAGTTCCCCCATCTGGTGTGGTCACACTGAATGCTGGAAGAGTTCCAGGCGTTTGAGTACTTGGAAGTGGTGTAGCTGTTTGTAATCTACTTGGAGTAGTTGTTTCTCCTTCGGAAGTTTCTGGTGCTGTAGGTAATGTTCCAGGCGTTAGGGTACTTGGAAGTTGTGTGGGTGAACTTAGTCTACTTGACGGCGTTGTTCCTCCTCGTGGTGTGGTCGTACTAAATGCGGGAAGAGTTCCAGGCGTTAGAGTACTTGGAAGTGGCGTTGCTGTCTGTAATCTACCTGGCGTTCCCTTACTGAATTCAGGCAATGTAGGGCGAGTGTTTCCATCTCTAGGCGTAGTTTTGCCTTGTAGACTAGGTGTGGTTGTTGTTTCCTCACTTGATGTAGTGTAAATGTAGTAGAACCTTGAAAACGAATGTTGCGTTATTCAAACAGAACTTCTTCATATTGTATATTCAAATTTGAATTAAAATTATTAATTTTTAAATCGGCTAATTTTTGTAATGTGTTGAAAATAAATATTGCATTGTTTACGTTTATTACTGTTGGTTTACTAATATATAATATTGCGTATTCAAATTGAATGTTCAAATAGGAATTAAGTATAAGAAGGACAATTTATTCAAGACAAAACAGGCATGAGTTAAAAGAACTTTACTCACTCTGGTTCACCAGGTCTGTAATGTTTGTTTTTAACACGTCTAACACGCCTGTGTCCAGTTCCTGGTGTTGTACTTTCTGTTTCACCAGATCTTTGTGTTGTTGTTGTCTCTTCACTTGATGTAGTTAAAATATAATAATACCTGAAAATTTAAATAATTATTTTTATTTTTAATTTCGATATAGTCTTCGTATTTTGTGTGTATTTGTGTGTGTGTAAATTGTGTAACATTTCTTAAAACAAACATGATATTCGATTTTAAATTTTAAATTCTCTGAATTTAATTTAAAGAACTAAGAAAATAAATATTTGTGAAAATACAAAATGTTCTGCTGTAGGGAGAAAAAAATTTTGTGTTAGAAATTGTTGTAAGTTAACTTAAACGCAGCGATTCTTAAAATAAATTTTAATATTCCATTTTTGAACTCATTTGAAACTTTTTTGGAACTTATTATTATGATTTATTTTAATACTATTTTAATTTATTTTTCAATTCCTTCTATTAGCTCACACTCTCCCTATATATATCTTGTTCAAATTTTCAATCGTTCATAAAATATTTTTTATTCATCCACTCATGTTCAAATACATTTTTTTGAACTTGTAATGGATGACACTTGATGTTAATACAGTTTTTTCAAATATTAATTCAGTAATTAAATTTAATTAATTAATTTCAGTTTCTTTTTTTTTAATTTAAGTTGCATATATCTACCAATAGATTGCCCCAGATAAACTTAAAAAAATGAATGAAAATTATATTTAAAGGACTTTCTGCAAGACAGTGAAAAAAAAGTAAGAATTGACTATAAAAAAAAAAATTATATTACTTGTTATAAATTATTTCAAAATTATTAATTTTTAAATTTATAAATTATCGTTACGTGAGCAAAATAAATTTTGTAATATTCACATTTGTTTCTTTTGATTTACTTATAATTATTAGGTATTCAAATTGAGTGTTGAAATGTGGAATTAATTATAAGAAGTGCAATCTATTCAAGACAAAAACATGCATGAGTTAAAAGAACTTTACTCACTCCGGTTCACCTGGTCTGTAGTGTTTGTTTTTAACACGCCTAACATGCCTGTGTCCCGTTCCTGGTGTTGTGTTTTCTGGTTCGCCAGATCCTGGTGTCGTACCTTCTGGTTCACCAGATCCTGGTGTTGTTGTTGTCTCTTCACTTGATGTAGTTAAAATATAATAATACCTGAAAATTTAAATAATTATTTTTATTTTTAATTTCGATATAGTCTTCGTATTTTTTTCGTGTAAATTGTATAAGATTTCTTAAAACAAACACGCTATTCGATTTTAAATTTTAAATTATTTTAATTAAATTTAAAGAACTAAGAAAGTAAGTATTTTTGAAAATACAAAATGTTTTGCTGTAGTGAGAAAAAAATTTTGTGTTAGAAATTGTTTTAAGTTAACTTGAACACAACGATTCTTAAAATAAATTTTAATATTTCATTTATTGAACTCATTTGAAACATTTTTTTAACTTATTATTATGGTTTATTTAAGTACCATTTTAATTTATTTCTCAATTCCTTCTATTAGCTCACACTCTCCCTATATATATCTTGATCAAATTTTCAGTCGTTAATAAAATATTTTTTATTCATCCACTCAAGTTCAAAGATATTTTTTTGAACTTGTAGTGGATGATACTTGATGTTAATACAGTTTTTTTTTTCCGATATTAATTCAGTAATTAAATTTAATTAATTAATTTTATTTTTTTTTAGAATTAAGTTGCATATATCTACGAACAGATTGCGCAAGATAAACTTTAAAAAAATGAATGAAATTTATTTTTAAAGGACTTTCTGTAATAGAGTGAAAAAAAAAGTAAGAATTGACTTTAAAAAATTTTTTTTTATTACATGTTATAACTTATTTCAAAATTATTAATTTTTAAATTTATAAATTAACGTTATGTGAGCAAAATAAATTTTGTAATATCACATTTGTTTCTTTTGATTTACTTATAATTATTGGGTATTCAAATTGAGTGTTCAAGTGTGGAATTAATTATAAGAAGTGCAATCTATTCAAGACAAAAGCATGCATGAGTTGAAAAACTTTACTCACTCCGGTTCACCAGGCCTGTAGTGTTTGTTTTTAACACGTCTAACATGCCTGTGTCCAGTTCCTGGTGTTGTACTTTCTGGTTCACCAGATCCTGGTGTCGTACTTTCTGGTTCACCCGATCCTGGTGTTGTTGTTGTCTCTTCACTTGATGTTGTTAAAATATAATAATACCTGAAAATTTAAAATAATTATTTTTATTTTGAATATCGATATAGTCTTCGTATTTTTTTCGTGTAAATTGTATAACATTTCTTAAAACAAACATGCTATTCGATTTTAAATTTTTAATTCTTTGAATTTAATTTAAAGAACTAAGAAAATAAGTATTTGTGAAAATACAAAATGTTTTGCTGTAGTGAGAAGAAAATTTTGTGTTAGAAATTGTTGTAAGTTAACTTAAACGCAGCGATTCTTAAAATAAATTTTAATATTCCATTTTTTGAACTCATTTGAAACTTTTTTTTAACTTATTATTATGATTTATTTAAATACTATTTTAATTTATTTTTCAATTCCTTGTATTAGCTCACACTCTCCCTATATATATCTTGTTCAAATTTTCAATCGTTAATAAACTATTTTTTATTCATCCACTCAATTTATGATTTATTTAAACATTATTTTAATTCATTCTTATAACTTATTTCAAAATTATTAATTTTTAAATTTATAAATTATCGTTATGTGAGCAAAATAAATGTTGTAATGTTCACATTTGTTTTTGTTGCTTTATTTATAATTATTGGGTATTCAAATTGAGTGTTCAATTGTGGAATTAATTATAAAAAGTGCAATCTATTCAAGACAAAAACATCCATGAGTTGGAAAAACATTACTTACTCAGGTTCACCAGGTCTGTAATGTTTATTTTTAACACGTCTAACATGTCTGTGTCCAGTTCCTGGTGTCGTACTGTCTGGTTCACCAGATCCTGGTGTTGTTGTTGTCTCTTCACTTGATGTAGTTAAAATATAATAATACCTGAAAATTTAAATAATTATTTTTATTTTTAATTTCGATAAAGTCTTCGTATTTTTTTCGTGTAAATTGTATAACATTTCTTAAAATTCTTAAAACAAACATGCTATTCGTTTTTAAATTCTTTGAATTTAATTTAAGGAACTAAGAAAATAAGTATTTGTGATAACACAAAATGTTTTGCTGTAGTGAGAAAAAAATTTTGTGTTAGAAATTGTTGTAAATTAACTTGAACGCAAAGATTCTTAAAATGAATGTTAATATTTAATTTATTGAACTCATTTGAAAAAAATTTTTAACTTATTATTATGATTTATTTAAACATTATTTTAATTTATTCTTATAACTTATTTCAAAATTATTAATTTTTAAATTTATAAATTATCGTTATGTGAGCAAAATACATTTTATAACGTTCACATTTGTTTTTGTTGCTTTACTTATAATTATTGATTATTCAAATTGAGTGTTCAATTGTGGAATTAATTATAAGAAGTGCAATCTATTCAAGACAAAAACATCCATGAGTTGGAAAAACATTACTTACTCAGGTTCACCAGGTCTGTAGTGTTTGTTTTTAATACGTCTAACATGCCTGTGTCCAGTTCCTGGTGTTGTTGTACTTTCTGGTTCACCAGATCCTGGTGTTGTTCTTGTGGGTCCATATATATAATATGGATTTTCGTATTCTGTTGTCGTTGTACTTTCTGGTTCACCAGATTCTGGTGTTGTTCTTGTGGGTCCATATATATAAAATGGATTTTGGTATTCTGGTGGTGTTGTACTTTCTGGTTCACCAGATTCTGGTGTTGTTCTTGTGGGTCCATATATATAAAATGGATTTTGGTATTCTGGTGTTGTTGTTTCTTCACTTAAAATATAATAATACCTGAAAATTTAAACATTTTTATTTTTAATTTCTATAAAGTCTATGTAATTCTTTAAATATTTTTTTCAATTCCTACTATTAGTTCACACTCTGCCTATATATATATATATATATATATATCTTGTTCAAATTTTCAATCATTAATAAAATATTTTTTATTAATTCACTTATGTTCAAATACATTTTTTGAAACTTGTAGTGGATGACACTTGATATTAATACAGTTTTTTCAAATATTAATTCATTCATTAAATTTAATTAATTAATTTTAGTTTCTTTTAGATTTAAGTTTCATCTGTCTACCATTAGATGGCGCCAGAAGCAAGAGGAAAATTTCAACTTGAAATGAAAACCTTTCTTTTTTTTCAATTCCTAATATTAGTTCACACTCTCCCTATATACATATATCTTGTTCAAATATTAATTCCTTGACTAAATTTAATTAATCAAAAAGTAGGAATTGACTTAACTTTCTTTTTTTATATTACTTTTTAATATTACTAATTACTTTTTTAATATTACTTTTTTATATTACTTTTTACTATTTTAATTTAATCTAAGAAAATATGTAAGGTATTTGTAAAAAGATAAAATATTTCGCTGCAGTGAAAAAAAAAATTATTTTTGCATTAACAATAATTGTTGTAAGTTAAGTTGATTTCAATGATTCTTAAAATTAATTTTAATGTTTCATTTATTGAACACATTTGAAAACTGTATAAAATAATTATTAAGATTTATTTAAATATTATTTTAATTTATTTCTTTAACTTATTTCAAATTTATGCTTATATTAAAAATCTACAATTTGCATCAAAATTATTAATTTTTGAATTTATAAATTTCCGTTGCGTATTAAAAACAAGTAATGTAAAAAAAAAATTTTTTAAGTCAATTCCTCCTTTTTTTTTCACTATATTGCAGAAAGTCCTTTATAAATAATTTTCATTCATTTTTCAAGTTAGAAAAAATTTTCTCTCTCACATACACACTTTTCATCTCTCTCACTCATTTATTCACATGTTTAATTTTCCATTTTGTTCCCTCCTTGACTCAGATTAGAACAACCCAGACTGAAAAAAGAATCTGAAAAAGAAACTTTTTTTTTTCCAGCGATCTACACGCTTCGCCACTGACGGTATTTATTCCTAAATTTATATGCTGCTAAATATCTTATATAAGAGACATTTTTTTCTCCCATATAAAACTAAAATTAATTAATTTAATTTAATGATTGAATTAATATTTGAAAAAAACTTTATTAACATCAAGTGTCATCCACTACAAGTTTAAAAAAATGTATTTGAACTTGAGTGGATGAAAAAAAAGCATTTTAGTAACGATTGAAAATTTCAACAAGATACATATAGGGAGAGTGGGAATCAATAGTAGGAATTAAATAAATTTTACAATGTTGCTTACATTTATTTTTGTTGCTTTATATATTATAGTTATTTATTCGTAAATAATATTTCGTTAACTAATTCGTAATAACGTCTCGTAAATTATAGTATTTTTTTTAATGTAGGAATTTACTGGTGACATTACGCTCTCCAAATATAAAACACTGCAATTTTTTTTTTAATATTTAAATTTATTTTAAGTGAGCATACTTTGCTTTGTGTATGTAATTTTTTTGTTCATTTGATATCGTTTACTGTTTTATTTTACGAACAAATTATGAAGTATAACAAGTTTTTAATATTTAAAATATCTACTGGTCGGTTTGATCAACACAACGTTTCACTTTCAATCTTTATTAAATGGTTACTTCATTTAGACTTGATTATGCAAATAATTATTTTCTAAAATCTTCTAGTTCTGAAATTATATATAAATACTTTTTATATTTTTTCTGCTAACATGCAATGAATATAATAACTCAGTAAAATAATATGTAACGCTCATATTAAAAAATTGGTTTACGTTACAAATCTACAATATACATCAAAATTATTAATTTTTGGAATTTATAAATTTCCATTAAAAGATAAATTTTATAGGGTTTACATTTATTATTGCCGCTTTACTTATAATTATCTAGTCATAAATAAAATTTTGACATTATTGTAATACCTCTAGACCAGGGGTGGCAAACCCAGTTATGGAGTTATGATGCACTTTGAAAATGCATCATAACTCCGCGGACCGCATATAAAATTATATATCCTCATATTAGATTTGGACCCACTATAGACATTTTTTTTGATGTGAAAAATTGAAACATAATGAATTATTATTATTGCGTTTACTATTATTCTTACATGTAAACATAGATAATATGATAATAAGGATACTAAACGCACATTGTAAAGAAATATATAATAATAAAAATGAAATATAAAAAATATATAAATATAAATGAAGTAAAAAAATGAAATCATTCAAAAATATTTATTTTACTAGTGCGATATTTGTTTCTCCACTCTTCCATTTAGCTTTTGCAAATCGATGCGCGCGCATCGTGATTTCGCAGAATATAATGTAATTATTCTTCGAACTCGTGAATAAAACAGGCAACATCTGCCATATATTCGCAAGAATATTATTTTGAAATCAAAGTTAATTTTTTCTCACAATTTCAACAGTTAATTTTTAAATGTATGGATGCACACATAATGCATTTATTAATACATTGGTTTTTACTACTTTGGACGTTATAAAATATCTTTTGTAAAAGTGTGATAAATCTCAAGGGCTGGAAAAATGTTCAAGACATCCCGCGGCAGGTGTTCAAGACATCCTGCCCTAGACACTTAAATACCCAGCCCCATCTCCTAAATACCCCTAGACACCTCACACCCTAGATATCGCAAATGCACTGCATATATACTGTTACGAGTTTAATGACTTAGCGACTACTAAATTATTGGAATTTGGGTACAACATATTTTTCAGAATTAATCCGTAATTAATATCTCTCTACATTTTTAGCTAATAGCTTTAGAGATAGGGAATGTTGTAGCACTAATTACAAAAACCATATACGAATATTCATGTAAAACTATTTGCTACTTTAAGAACAATTTAATACTTACTCAGGTTCCCCAGGTCTGTGATGTTTCCTTTTTACCCTCTTGTAATGTTTATTTTGAACTTGCTTTTGGTGATGATGTACAATCTGGTATGGGTTAGTTCCGGGGTAAAAATGTTTATGCGGCTTATTCAGTAATGGATACAGTAATAGATAATCCACCGGCGGTATATTTTGGTAAGGATATAATGGATATATGTTTTCAACTTCATCGATGAACCTTCGTAGGAAAGGGAAATATATCGTGTAATTCTGTCCAGGAATGTCTTCTTGAGGAATGCCATGTTTATGAGGAATATTATAATCAAAACTTTCAGGATGTCCAAATATGTATCGTATTAGTCTCGGGTCGTATGTAAATTGGGGTTGGAAACGTTTTGGTAAGAACAGAAGTCCGGGAAATCCTGGATAGTAATTTGAGATATTTATTTGTTGATGATGCGTTGTTGACTCTTCCAAAAATATTATGACCAGGAATGTCACTTCATTTATAAGTGAATAATCAATATGTCCAGTTGTTTTTATAAATGCTTTCTTAAGGGCATCTGTGATTATTTCCACTTTTTCTATTACTGGAAGTCCATCTCTGCATTCTATGACTATCAATTCAGCGATTGTTGCAGCAAATGCAACCATAATAGTTCGCTTCTGGCTTGGTGGTGAATTATGAGCTGTTCTTAGTAAATTAATTGCATCTGTCAAAGCTGTTATACTTTCTTCAAAGTCTGTATGAGCTCCTTTTCCAAATTTCGGATTTTGAACTACATTCTTAATAAATTCTTGGGCAAATTTGTCTCCTACTTCATTAAATCCGAGAGGATTCTGATCTGGATTTTGCCCATCAGGCTGTTGGTATGGAGAGTTTTGTCCGCCAGGTTGTTGCTGTGGAAAACTTTGTCCGCCAGGTTGTTGCTGTGGAGATTTATGTCCTCCAGGTTGTTGCTGTGGAGAACTTTGTCCGCCAGGTTGTTGCTGTGGAGAACTTTGTCCGCCAGGTTGTTGCTGTGGAGAGCTTTGTCCACCAGGTTGTTGCTGTGGAGAACTTTGTCCTCCAGGTTGTTGCTGTGGAGAATTTTGTTCATTATTATTATTTGGAGAATTAGGGCTCGAACCCTGTTGTGGATAGTTTGGATGATTATTGTTATTCTTTGAATCCGGATTGTTTCCCGGATAATTTTGGCCATGGCCATTATGCGGCGAATGATTTTGTTGCGGATAGTTTTGGCCAGTGTTACCGTTTTGTGAATTAGGGTTATTCCCCGAAGTTTGTCCATTGGGTTGATGCGGATAATTATGGCCATAGTTGTTATGCGGCGAATGTTGTGGATTACTTTGCCCATTACCATTATTCGGAGAAAAATTTTGGCCACTTGACTGCTGTGGATAATTTTGGCCATTGCCATTATTCGGCGAATGATTTCGTCCACTAGGTTGTTGTGGATAACTTTGGTGATTACCATTATTCGACGAACTTGGATTGTTCCCAGAAGATTGTCCACCGTGCTGTTGTGGATAACTTTGATGATTACCATTATTCGACGAACTTGGATTGTTCCCAGAAGATTGTCCACCGTGCTGTTGTGGATGACTTTGGTGATTACCATTATTCGACGAACTTGGATTGTTCCCAGAAGATTGTCCACCGTGCTGTTGTGGATAACTTTGGTCATTGCCATTATTCGACGAACTTGGATTGGTTCCAGAACTTTGCCTGTTAGGTGGCAGCTGTGGATTCTTTTGACCATTATCTTCATTCGGCGAATAAGGGTTGTTCATCGAGTTTTGTCCATCAGGTTCCTGTTCTTGTGAATAGCTTTGACTGCTATCATCAAAGAAGTCATAGTATGAATAGTAAGAATCAGAGCTTCCAGTAAGTACAGTGCATATCCCACCGAGATATATTAGTAAAAATACATGGGATAGCCACCCCATGTTAACTTTGCAAAAAAATCCCTTTTGAGTTCTGTCTCTACGTTTTTAGGTGACTTGCTTTTATACTGTGCCAAATCTTCTATTTTATTGCTCGCAAAGAGTTCGCTTGATCTATTATCGATACCGTTTTATATTCTTTAATATAATTCCTTATCTATCCTATTAATCTGCATCGCTTGGACGCCAAAATGAATAAAATTTGATGAATTTGCTCCTAGTGGTTGTTTAGCTGCTAAAATACATATTACATTTTCGATGCTGTTGTTTTAAGAAACAACAATATTCTTTAATACAATTTTGTGTAAATCTCTGAATAAAATTGCTTTTCAGTTTCTAAATTTTATGGTGCTATTTCTAAGTAATTATTTGAATTTCATGTCACTTTTATGGCTTCTTAAAATTTGCAAAATTAAATAAGTGTGCGATAGCATGCAGTCACAGTTTCTTTTTGAATTTCTATTTTAAAAACGTAAGCTCATTTTGATTTTTTTAAATGAATGGTATAAATTTAATGTATTTCTACTTTTTATATATTTACACATTACTAAAAACTTTGTGTTTTGAAACGTAGACAAAATTATTAGGATCAATTTTAATTACATTTTTTTTAAATTTTTGTTTACGAAGATTTATTTTGATTTCTTTAATACATGTTTGTTAGGATTTGTTCTTGATGTTATAATTTTTAACCTGGAACCCGTTTCAACATAACATAACATAGCAACTAGTTAAACATAATTTATGTTAAATAGTTGCTAATTTATGATGTGAGTTTTAAATCTTTTACAATGCTAAAAATTTAAATAATTAAATGAAGAAAATGCAATAAACTTTTATAATAATGAATATACTTGTTCTACTACCACAAATAGAGATTGTAATATATAAATCAATGGAAACAGTTATTGAAATTGTAGAAAAAATTTTAAAACTGTTTGAAATCAATGAACCAAATCATTGGTTTTAAATAAATCTTTAGAACTCACTGGCACTGGTTTTATCAACTCATTCACAATTTGGATAGAAGTAATTTATTGTGTTCTACTCCACATATAGTTGAGGTAACAATTTATACTTAACTCCACTGTTCAAAAATTGTTTTCTAAAGATAATGAACATTTATTTCTTAATCAGACTAATCAAAGACTAGCTGTAATAAATTTATCATTTAATTTTATTAACGAAAGTTAATTCTTCTAAATGATGAACCTTGTGATAATGACCATTTAAATTAATTTATTTTAAAACAAATAATTCAAGTAGCTACTAGTATATTGTTAAATAATTACTATAAGTTCCAAAATGGCCAAAAATCTGATTAAAAAAAAAGGAAATCTTAGAACTTTTAACTGGTTGATAAGAAAAATCTGTGTTTATAAAAACTTTAATATGATCTTGAATCGCTTTATTTATAATTTTTTTTTCTATTTTTAGAATTTTTTACATAACTTGAGTTATATCATTTCTGTAGTTTTTATCTCTCTCTCTATATATATATATATTATGTATATAACCTTCATCTTAAGAAAGTATTTATTTCAATAAAAGATTTTTTACTTACTTTTTGTGTGTTTATTCATCAATTTCTGAGTTTGTACTACAAATTTAAAAATTACTATACTTTTGATCAACATCAAAAATGTGTGCTATACTTAACATATATATATATTAAAATAATAAAGAGAATATATATTTAAATGAAGTTTACATCAACTTTCTCCAATTAATTATTTTATAGAGATGATACATCTATACTTAGTTACGTATGTTAAGGAAGTTTCAATAACAGTTTTGTGTGTTTATTATTTTCTGAGTGTGTATTGCAAACTTAAAGATTAATATACTTTTCATTAAGATTAAAATGGTATACTATATTTATAAAAACATATGTTAACAAACTTGAAAAGAAATAATGCTACAAATTTATACCAATTTTTTCGAAGTAATGATTTTATAAAGATGATATATCTAAAACTAAAAAAATATTTCTGTGTTTTAATAAAGAAAGGGAATATATTTGTATCCCAAAAGATTTAGAAGTTAATATCTTTGTAAAGTTTTTAAATGATTGCATTTAAGTGATAAATTAGATTAACTTTATCATAAAAGAAACTTTAAATTGTAAATAAAATAGTATTAAATTATAAAGAGAAAAAAGGATATTTTTCGCAAGAAATGATTTTACATTTAATTTAAACTTATCTTACATTTTTGTGTGTGTACATGATTAATGTTTAATAAAAACGATATAATTTCTTGTGGTTAGACATCGCTTATTGAAATGCAATTGTTTTTAATAGTAATAGAATGGAATTTTTACAAAACGCTTCAAAAAGATTTTTTTTTTTATTGTTATATAACAGTTTCTCATCGAAAAGAATGAATTAAATTATTTTAAGTATAGTAAATTATCTTCTTAGGATCAATAAATTTAACTTCAAAATATAATTTTTAGTGTCAGATCATTTTAATGAATCTATAAAAGTTGAAAAAATTAAAAGATCTGTTTTTTTTTTTTTTTTTTTTTCCCCGTCTACTTTGTCCATTTTTTTGTATAATGTGAATTGTTTTCTTTTTTTATTCGACGTTAATTAGAAATGATGAGTTTTAAAACAAAAGTTGTGCTAATAATAATAATAATAATTTATTTTTTACTCTTTAAAATGAACTTTAATTGCATTGGTCTAAAAACTTTATTTTTCATATGAACTTTGAACCTTTATCCTGATATCTCTTAATACATTTATGAATTTTTCCATAAAACTAACGGCATTTTTGTTAAATTTCTATGGAAATTAAATAACTTAAAACGTTTGACAGAGACGAATAAGTTTTTTATTCGCAGTTATTTTCATTAGTGAATGATATCAAATTTTGGGAAATATCCATATTAGTGCATACTTTTATTAGTATTTTTTTCTTAAAGGTTAATATCTATCTTACTGTCTTGGTCATTCCATAAGATCATTGTCATGTTAAAGAAAAATCAAAATTGCTGCATTATAACTTTCTGTAGAGTTTAATCATTTTGGAATCTAGGAAGTAGGAATCTTTTTTTTTTTTTTTTTTTAATAGCAGGTGGAACATGGCGTATACTTTAAACCATTGATTCCCAAAATGGGACGATACCGGGCCCTAATAATCAGTGGGAAAGTCGGGATAGTAGCTTAAGAGTTATCAAGACTGTTATCTGCGTTTTAAAGAGGATTTCTTACCACTACAAACATCCATGCCACCTCCGGGGCTCGAACCCGAAACCTGTAGCTAATCACTCGGCCATCAGGCCTGAAGTTTTTTTACTGTATGGATGGGAGCTCAGAGAAGAAGTAATTGTCTTTCTGAAAAGAAATAGTAAGCAAGTAAATTTGGGAACCACTGAATTAAGATTATACATTTTACTTTTTCTTACATTTTGTCTAAAATTATTTTCCTATTTATTTTAGTTATCCTAATCTTTTAATTTATTTTAAATCAAGATTAAATGACAGAAAAACAAGGAATATAAAAAAAAAATTTTAAAGTCAATTGCTACTTTTTTCAATTCCTACTATTAGTTCACACTCTCCCTATATATATCCTGTTCAAATTTTCAATCGTTTATTAAATACTTTTTATTCATCCACTCAAGTTCAAATACATTTTTTTTGAAGTTGTAGTGGATGACACTGGATGTTAATATAGTGTTTTTCAAATATTAATTCATTCATTAAATTTAAGTAATTAATTTTTTTTTTTTGAGATTTAAGTTGCATATATCTGCCAATAGATGGCGTCACGTGTAAGAGGAAAATGTCATTTTTATAGTGAAACGACTGTAGGAATTGACTTTAAAAAAAAAATTTTATATTACTTGTTTTCACTATACTGCAGAAAAGTCCTTTACAAATAAAGTTGAAATTTTCCTCTTATATCGGGCGCCATCTATTGGTAGATACATGCAGCTTAAATCTAAAAAAACTAGAATTAATTAATTAAATTTAATGAATGAATTAATACTTGAAAAAACTGTATTAACATCCTGTGTCATCCACTACCAGTTTTAAAAAATGTATTTGAACTTGAGTGGATGAATACAAAGTATTTTATGAACGATTGAAAATTTGAACAAGATATATATAGGGTGAGTGTGAACTAATAGTAGGAATTGAAAAAAAAAAGGATATTAAGTTCATTAACTACGGATTTAGTTCGTAAATATTAATATGCGAACTAAATCCGTAGTTGATGCACATTCACAAAACTGCTCTTATCTGTCATTATCCTAAAACAAAATAGGAAACATTGTAGGGGCCTGATAGCCTGAATTATAAAAATGCGAGCATTATTCTAATTGATTTTAATAAATATTTTTATAATTTCAAAGTGCTTTAAGCTTGAAAGTGTCTTATTTACATCATCTTTATTTATTGTGTTTTAAGGCGTAAGTGCACGAAGTTTTTTCTTTACTTCTTTGTTGGTGCGACAGCTCCCTAGTGGGCCAAGGCCGTCTGCCTACTGGTAGATTTCGAGACAGGAGATGTTTTCTTTTAACAGGGTAGGGTTGGTAGGGGACTATATTAGACTGGGATCTACGGTTTAAAGAGGATTCCGTACCACTACAAACGTCCATGCCAGCTCCGAGACTCAAATCCGAAACCTGCGACATCGAGCACCCGTCACCTGTGGCTAGTCACTCGGCCATCAGACCTGAAGATTTTTTTACTATATGGATGGGCTCTGATTGGTTTGGTTTGTCGCTCTACGGTTAACTTATGCACACAGTAGGCTAAACATACCGGGACCTACAGTTTAAAGTGGATTCCGAACCACTCACAAACTTCCAGGATTCGAAACCGAAACTTGTGGTGGATGGGTTCTGGAAAAAAATAATTGTTTTTTTTGAAAAAAATAGTAAGCAAGTAAATTTGGGAATCACTGAATTAACATTATACACACTTTTTCTTACATTTTGTCTAAATTCCTTTTCCTAATTGTTTTATTTACCGTAATCTCTCAATTTATTTTAAATCAAGATTAAATGACAAAAAAATGGATATTAAGTCCATTAACTACGGATTAAATTCGTAAATATTAATTTAGGAACTAAATCCGTAGTCGATGAACATTCACAAAACTCTGCTCTTATCTGTCATCATCAAAAGTCTATGGATTTTTTTTCCACTTGACTTGTTTCAAGTAATTCCATTCGCAATCCATGCACATGCCAGGAACTGATGTAAACCAATCTGCCACTTTTCATAAAGATGAAACTCTTCAATCGCCCAGTTTCCTTCCAAGGTTGTTGAGTTTCTTGAGTATCTCTAGCTGAGGAATTTGGCACGAGTACGTGCATATAACAATCACAAGAAAGAAATGAAGCGAAACGCAGTGGATTGTATTTCATGGAACAAAAACAATAAATAGAGGATCTTGCAGTGTTCTCAGAAATGATGGCTTTTGTTTTTTTAATCTTTCAATTATGGCTTGGAATCATCGCTAATAGAATCAATTTGGTTTTGTAGGAAGGGAAAATACCACAATTTGGTTTTGTAGGAACTTTTTTGGAATTATTTGCATGTTAAATTGTGTGAGATGGGATACTAATTTAAATTCGAAAGATAGTAATTATTTCTGATTAAAGTTTTATCATAATAAATAATTATTTCTTATTATAGTAAAGATAATAGTTATTCCTGATTACGCTTTAATAAAACAAATTAGGAAACATTGTAGAGGCCTGATACTGGAGCCGTTAGTAAGAATAATTCATTTTCGTTTTTTATGAATTTTAAATTTCTTCAAAATATATTAATGGTGCATACAAATGTTTTAATTAAATTAAAAATGGGCGCTCGGTACCACAGGTTTCGGGTTCCAGTACCCCCGGTGCCATGGATATTTGTAGTGATCATGCATTCCTTTAAAGTAGTATTACAAAGACTACTACTACTGTTACACAACACCACATCACTGTGCCTAGAAGCTGAGTTGTCCCTTTACAGTTTAGGAATAATGTGGATGAGAAGAAGTCTGATTGGGCTCTGTGACAGTCTACGGTCATAGGAGACCGGGACCTAAGACTTAAAGTGGATTCCGAACCACTATAAACATCCAATGCACCGCCGGGTTTCGAACCCGATACCTGTGGTACAGAGTGCCAGAGAGCTGGCCACTCGGCCATCAGTCCCCTTATTACAAAGACTAACAAATTCAATATGAAATGTTACAATTGAGATCACCATTAATTGTATTTGAACCTCTAAGAGATATTCCTGATGGCCAAGTGTCTAGCGTCTGTACCAGATTACAGGTTTCGGATCCGAGTCCAGGCGGTGCCATGGATCTCTGTATTGTTTCGAAATCCACTTTAAACTATAACTTCCGGTCTATATGACTGTAGACCGTTGAACATAGAACTGACAACCTTACACCGTGAAAAAAAATGACATCTCCTGTCTCGAAATCTGCCAGTGGGTAGACGGCCTTGGCCCACCATGGAGCTATTACGCCAATGAAGAAGAGCGATATTATTTTTGGCACATAATAGAGTATATCCAATATTATTTCAATATCGTACGCTATATTATTTTTTTCCATGCTAATGGAGTTAATTAATTAATTCATCAATTGCATTTCCTGATTTTAGATTCTTTTTTACGTCGTTTTCTATTTCACTCCGCTTTCCTTCCATTTCACGGAATTTCGTTTTTCCGGACAATTTTCCTTTTGGGAATAACCGGATGAAGATGCCTCCAATTACGAAATCCTTTATGTGGGTCTGAAAAATTTTGTGATTTGTGTCCAAAAAGTGTGCATGGAAAGCAAAATACTGCATTTTGATTAATAAAATATAAAATCCATTTTTTAAAAACAGGTTTTTGTTTAATTTGTTAAACATAAAACCATTTCGTTCTGAATCGTATGCTTTCAATGTACTAAAGTTAATGTTGCAAAAACAACTATTGCAGTTTTTTACAGTATAAACAAATACTGTTTGTTAGTTCGAATTACTTTCAATACGCAAATTTATTAACTGAAAATAATAAAGCTGATTTTTTTGGAACCTATTATTCTGATTTGCATTATATAAAAAACTGGTATTCTTAAATTATTTTGATCATGAAAATGGGATAGGGACAAAAGCATTTTTTCTATCAAGGAAGAGGGGTATTTTTTTTTTCTTCTTTTTTTTTAATAATGCATGACATCTCTAAACACAGGCATACATATACATTTATAATAACTTCCATGACAAACAAGTATTCCACATTATGCAAATGCCAGAAAAATTAATTATCCATTCTTCGTGGACCACTTGAAGACGTCTGAAGGGGAAGTGAAAAACTCGGCCGGCGGTCTTTCTGCCGCGACCTGAAGATCATCTTACCACTCTTCTTCAACAAAAGGCAAATGCCTCCTGACAAAGTGCACTTCCTTCCATTTCATACTCCGTCGATCGCAAAACGTATTTCTTTTAATTGACCTTGTCATTAAGAGTTGTAATAATTGTGGGCGGATTGAAGTGTCCACAAATGTGTCATGTGACAGAAATGAAATTTGTTCATTTTTTTTTTTCTTTAAATGTGAATTTGTCTTTCTCAAGGCTTTCTATTTAAATGAATTGTGAAAAAGGTAACACAAAATTCTGATAGTCAAATAGTATCATTTACTTTTATTTGGTAAACAGATCTTCGGCTGTTTTCTAAATCAGGGGTGGCCAACTCAAATGATCTTGTGGACCACTTTGGAAATGCATAACTCCACGGGCCGAATATAAAATTATATATCACTATATCAGATTTTGACCCACTGTAAACATATTTTTGGAGTGAAAAATTGAAGCATAATGAGTTATTAATGTGTTTACTATTATTCTTACATGTAAACATAGATAATATAATAATAGTGATACTAAACACACATTGTAAAGAAATATATAACACTAAAAATGAAATATAAAAAATATATAAATATAAATGAAATAAAAAAAGGAAATCATTCAAAAATATTTATTTTGCTAGTGTGATATTTGTTTGCTCAAGAATATCGTTTTAAAATTAAAGTTGATTTTTTCTCATAATTTCGACAGTTAATTTTTGAATATATGGATGCACAACTAATGTATTTTTTAATACATTAGTTTTCACTACTTCGGCCATGTTAAAGTAAATATATTTCGTAAACGTCTGATAAATCTTAGGGGCCGGAAAAATGTTGAAGGCGGGCCGCGGGTCGGCCACCCCTGTTCTAACTTCTTACAGTTTATTCAATATCGAACACACAATATCGAACATATTATTTTTTTTAAACTTTTTTTTATTTTCTGAGATGGAGTGTGTAGAATTACAGAAATAACTCTTTAATTAAAATGCATTATAACTAGAAATTTAAAATATTAAAATAATAATAATAATAATGAGTTGCGTAGATATGCAGGCTACCTATAAAATTTTGAATTTAATGTAAGAACAAAACGCATAACAGCAATCTTAAAAATAATGTATATATAAAAAAATCCTATAGAATTCCAAACAATTTTATTTTCTCTGACAAACTTCATTTTCATTTTGAAATAGAATTGTCTTTACTTTTATCAGACAACCTTTTAGAATCATTCTATATTATTTAACTGTATAATTATTAGCCCGTGAAAAAAATTTTAATAATTATCATGCATAAAAAAGCTTATGAAAAAGTTTAAAGTATTATGTGTAAAGCAGCTCGTGGAAGAAATTTAAGTAAACCAATAAAAAAAGCTCATGAAAGAAATTAAAAAAAATAATAATAATTAACTAATTAGAAATGTTGAAAGTGGCCAAGGAAACGTGATACTCCGTTACCCAAAACAATGCCCATAATTTTATGGGTAAAAAAACTACTTAACATTAATAATAACAGAACTTTGATATAATTGATCTTATGACATCAAACTAATAAACATGATTTTAATTAGAGTAAATTCGGCAGTTTATAAATAATTGATGAATCAGTTGATGGTGTTACGGATTAGAGATTATTATGCTTACAATTTAATTCTCTCTATATAAAAAAATGTAGCACAATTAAAAAATTTTATCATTTTAAAATCAACAGATTTGTGTTTGGGGACATCATTTTTCAAATTCACACCATATTAATATAATTATTTTAAATTATTTCTGCATTTTAAAACTGTTTATTAATAATTTGTCCTTGTTACTTGCAATGCACCGATGGAGATGTATTGAATAAGCCAACTGTTCCAGATTTGCTATGTTGAATCGATCAAGGCTTTTACCTTTAGTTTTCAATTGAAGTGAAAATAGACACGTTCTTCAAGGTTTGCAAAAATACCAACAAAGACCAAGAAAAGTTAAGTTATTGCCTTCCTTGCCTGTATGCTGTATAAGGAAAGGCTGGTACCAGGCCATCTAAATGTCATTGAATGATATTTCTGAACTTCTTTGTTTGTAAAAGCAGTTGTTATAAAGCACATTGTTAGATATTTCAAATCTTTACCCTCTTGTACTCTATCCTGAGTGATTCTTAAAAGTTTAACCTATAAAATTTAAGTGTAGTTTTTTTTATATATTTTTATGTGCAAAAATAAATAATATTTTTTATTACAATAATTGGCATTTTATACCATCCATTTTATTTTCTCCAGAAAAATACGACTACCATAATTTCAGTTGGAATGTTACAATAAATGTTAAATGTGACGTCTTTCCCATTCGCATTGACCATTTTTTTTTTCTTAAATTTCCGTTTCGACTATTCTTATAGACGAGGCCAAAGAAATGTGTCTTGTTACTATATACAGTGGCTATTTATAGACCGTATTTCCTGAATTTTCTACTGCAAATATTTTTGATTTCAGGTAATAAAATTTGATACTGGTTGATTTCTGTTTTTCTCAATTTTTTTATGGGAATTTTTACCTTAAATATTGACTAGTATAAGGGCAAATTTTTTATTAAAAACAATTATTTTTGTCATTTTTTTATCTTATTATTTTTTTTAAGATCATGGCGAAATAAATATAAATTTATACAAAGACCTCCAAAAATTAATAGTCAAAAACCTTAACTACACTTCTTCACGTGCCATATGGTTAAATCGTTTTTTACGGCATTAAACTATGAGAGCAGTAAACTTTAATAATGAGTTATACAATTCAATATGAAATACAAAATAAAATAGAAATATAAAAAAATAATAGTATACAAAAAAGCTGAACAGTCTCATCTATGTTTATGCTTGTTAGTTTAAGCTATCTTTATGCTTGTTATACAAAAGAAATCATGAGAATAGCCTTTATGAGAAAGGTTTAACTATTAAGATTAAAGAATCTCTTAACAATGATGTGTATACGGTGCTTTTTTTAATATTTAAAATATCATGAAAATATAAAGGATTTGTGTTAATAAATTATGTTGTTGTCATAAATTTTTTATCAGTTCAGAATTCTTCTTTTGTTTGTTGCATAAACATGCTAAATGTAGATGTTAAATTTGTGCCATTAAGAGTTGTCTTGGATTTTTTTTAAAAATGTTATTGATTTGATTTATAGCTTAAATAAGAAGAAAGTCTTAGTTCTCTGTCTTGGAAAATCATCAAAAAAAATTGTCATTGAAATACAGCTTGGATATGCAATAACGGGTAAGTAAAATTTTACATTATATTTAAACATCATAGTAATGTAATATTTCAGTTAAATTTTTAATTGAAAATAATTTTTTTTTCAGTGTTGATATTATCAAGGATATTTACTCAGATATGAAAACAGATTATAAAGAAAATACATTCTTATTTATTAATATAAATATTCATCAAATACATAAAAATGCTTACAAGTTTCTTTTATACAAATAATTTTTCTAAGAAATTGACGTGTTTTATTAGACAGGATTAATATTTTGTGTCCATTTGTCAAAACTTGTATATACAACGATCCTTTTTTCAATGTTCTGTACTAATTTCATCGAAATGTTTTAAGACTGCATTGTAAATTACATCAGGTTTGAACTATGCATTTTATAATCACATTGTTTTGTATTTATTTTGCATTAAAGCCTCACTTATATTCACAATTCATGTACATGTCTGTCTCAGTTATATGTCGATTTTCGAAACATTAGGCCAGAAATATAGGGAAAGTATTAATTCCATATTTTTATTTCATACATCTCTACCTCAAAATTGCCCTAGTTTTTTCTAGAATTCGGGCCTAATGAAATCATCTTCAGTAACTTCCAATCTTCTAATTTTTGAGGTAACAGTAAAAGCTTTGCAAATTCACCACAACGAAAAACAATATTTACATAAAAGGCACATTAATATTTTTCTTTATTTATCTATTTTTTCATTTTCTCTTCTATGAAACAAACTAATTTAGTAAATTGAATTAGAAAGTTTTTTTATTTTGGATGATAAATTAATGACTTTTAAATTTGAGTTGACCTAAAAAGAACGTGGCGTGTCTGTTATGTGTTTTCCTTATTTCTGCTTTATTTTGCCATCTTGAAAATGAAAATTTTTTACTTTAATTGAATTTATATTTTAGAGATAATTTAGATTGATCAGGTTCCCTATTTAGCACCATTATATATTATCTTCAATATAAAGTTAAATTAGTTTATTTTGATTCGAAAAAATTAGAGAAGAGCAGAAATAGTAATAACATAACATAACATAATAATATGCATGTTTTTGCATGCATTAATTCATGTTTCATCGATGACCAAATTCATTAAATTCTTAATTTGACGCAATTTGAACAGAACAGAATTCCCTGAACTCCCATCTGTTCAATTCGATAGTTATAATTTAAGTAGATCAGGTGCCCTATTTAAAGCCATTATATATTTTCTTCATTATAAAGTTAAAGAAATTAGCTTATTTTGATTAGTGAAAATTAGAGAAGAGCAGAAATAATAGTACTGTACAAGTCTTAGTATGTATTAATTCACGTTTCATCGATGGCCAAATTCATTAAATTCTTTAATTAGGCACAATTCGAATAGAACAGAATTCTCTGAACTCACATCTGGCCAATTCGATAGCTACAATTTACGTGGATCACGTGTCCTATTTGAGCCACATTTCTGTGTCACCGCATCTCTCCGGTGTAATAATTAGAATTAAAATAATTTCCCATAACGCCGTTTGCCGCCAATGCGATACAGGACTGTGACTAATACCTTATATAATCGCGCTATCTTTCCCTCTCATTTCCAGCGCGCCTGAGAAGCAGGAAGACGGAAGGGGGCTGCTTCTGATGACGCATGACGGGGGATGCCCCCTTGCGGCCTTAATAACTCCCGAAAACAGCTTTCGCTGAAATCACCACGCCAGCCTAACCAAAAACACGTGTCGGAAATGCAACATTGAGATGATGGAGAAGATGGTAGCCGCTGATGGGCATGGACTATATTGCGTTTTGAACCAGAGGTGCCCGATCTTGGCAACTTCTTCGGGCTTCATATGAAGAAAAAAATTCCTCAGGCCATGTTGTTGAACGAAAAAGTTAGTACAATTATAACCAGGAGTGAATCTTGTCTTGGGGGAAGGGAGAGATGGGCTTAACAAAATAAAACATAATATTATGAAAGCTCTCTGGATCGTACTAGATAATAAGTAATATATCTGATCTATCTTCTAAGTCGAAATTCCATATAATAATTATTTCATTAATAATTTTACATTGCAGTCATTTGGTTCAAAAAGCAGTTTTTCGAAAGTTTTCATTTGCATAAAAAGAGAGAAAGTTAAAACTAATAAGTATTTAATTTCTATAATAAAAGTACATAAACAAATTTTAATTTAAAAATACAATCTTCTTTTCTCTTTTACCAGCTCACCGATTACGTACATTCTATGTCAACTTTCGATGTCTATGTCCATCTATGTCTATATGTTCAACCGTCTATGTCAATATTCCAAGAAAATTAAATAAAAATAAATCAGGAAAAATGGCTGCTCAATTAAGAAATTCAGTTGGGAGAGTCCATTGATAAGAAAAACACTATTTTATTGAAATACTAAATATTTAATAGAAAACAATTTGGTCTAAATGGGCATAAGTTTGTATCCTTGCACACATTACACTTACGGACTTGGGGGGAGGGGGCTCAAGCCCGCCAGCCAACCTCCTGGATGAGCCCCTGATTACAACTATACCTCACACAAATAAGCAAAAATGTCTTAATTTTTTATCACAATATACACTTATATTTTTTTCAACTCCTGAGCTATGGCTCATCCTAATTTTAGACTATTTACACTCATTTCTTACATACTTTAAATTTTTCTCTTATGTTTTCTTTCTTAAAGTTAAATATTTTGTTTTTACTAATTATGCAAAAGGAGATGGGGGGATCCTGTCCCCAGGTATTCCAAAAATACACAACCTTTGCCTTTGTCATCATTAAACAAATTCAATTTTTTTCAAATCTTTCAACAGATCAAGGAATTTTTATCACTGTGATTAGTAATATAAATTAAGTTTATATTGGTGTTTAAATAATATAAAAAATTTATTAACTTGATTTTTTTGTCTAATTAGAATTTTAAAAAAAAAAATAAGAAAGAAAATGTAATGTTTCAGTGAGGTTTGCCAATTTATGTTAAACAGTATTCATTACCGTTTTGGATTTCGCGCAGGTCAATGATTGGGTGATCCTTAGCAATATTATGTTTCAATTTATTCCTGTTATTTTCGAGGGGAAAAAACAGCTTTGGAACTGTAGCTCTTATTTTGACCCTTAACCCACTTTTTTTTCCTACTAACTTCTTTTGGCAGTAAAATGAACACCACAAACACCTTAGTGGTTAAAATAAAATCAAAGTGGTTCAATTATATTAAAAATAATTAATAAAAATAAGGATACAACAACAATAATACGTGTGCTCTATCCTATACACCTTAAATAATAATAAAATACATTTTGTACGGGCTTAAATTTTTATATTAAAAAATTACTGTTTGGAACTCTGATGTTATTTATAATGCGTGCAACAATTACGTGATATAAAATAATCTATTACTTCTATTGTTAATCGCAAATACGATTAATATTACTATAATTTATTACAAATATTCTTGATAGGTTTATTTAGAGTTCAACGGAAATAAAATGAATAAGCTTTTCTATCGAAATTCAGATCCCTTGAGGCAAGTTAATGAATCCGTTCTTTCCGAATTGAGTATCTATGTATTGGATTGTCCGATGTTAAAAATGGAATTTCTAAGAAGAATATTAAAATGAAAAGATTCATTATTAAAATTTGTCAAATTATTCTGCTAGTCATTTATAAAAATTACTGTTTACCCGAACGCTTTTCTTATAATATAAAATAAAATACTAATTTATCATTATTAATTAAGACTAGTACAGGCTCCATGAAGCTTGGCAAGAAAATTGCTAAAACTTTTCAATTAATTTAATTACATTATTCCTCCGTTCTTACTGTGAACATCATAAAAATAGAAAATCTAGGGCAAAGAAATATACTGCAATGGTTTTCGAATGCTGGGCACTTTAACCTGAGGTTATTCGCTAGTAGAACAGCTAAGATGTATCAGATTCAGCATTATCCATTGTGGAATCGGTGCATTGCTATGCTAACATACGTATGCATAACATTTTGGTATAATTTTGAATGAAATTTTAAGGATGGTGTATAACAGGTTCGTTAATTTCTCATCGAGTTTAATGGATTTATCGTGCTCATCTGTGGCATTAAGCAGGGAAGGTTTTGGTTCGGTTTTGATGCCCAGTTTCCTTGATTCGAAAATCCATCACATTCATTCAACAGATCATACTGATCCTGGCCTGTGAGACACTGATAAAATCAATCTATGCCACTATCAAATATAGTCTATATAAAAATCTAGTATATCAAATCATTTTTTTCTCATTCTGTGTATATAATACACATATATATGCATACATTATTTTTATTAAAAAAATGCCACACCATTGACCATTTGATCACTAGGCAAAGAGCTATCTAATACTTCCTGACAAAGCGGTCCAAATCATTTAGTGCAGAACACTCATCCATGTGGGCAGCAAATCATGGCCAGTCCAAAATCACGCAAAGTATAGCTAGGTGAAGTAGTCAAATGAAAAAGAAACAAATAGGCTCTAAGACAATCCTCTCCAGTTAACAGTCTAAACACGATCACAGAAGCAGCACATCTGGGATCTGAGCAGCAGCTGAATCTGGAACACAGTGAGGTCCACAAAGCACACTCCAGGACTTATCTCAGACAGACAGAACTTATAACAGAATGCAGGAGCAACTTTCTGTAAGACTTTTGAATCTTCTACCTTTCAATCTATCTTGCAATCATCTATCCAGAATACCAGTTCCTAATTTTGCCAAAAAGTGCGCCATCTCTTTAACCCGAATACCACAATGGGAAGGTACCCACTGGAAAATAACTCTTCCTATAATCCTCTACGTGGGCCTGAATGGCTAGCACTCTGGCGCTCGGTACCACAGGTTTCGGGTTCGAGTCCCGGCGGTGCCATGGATGTGTGTAGTGGTTCGGAATCCACTTTAAGCCGTAGGTCCCGCTCCTAATAGGATCGTAGAGCGTTGCGGGGGCATTGTTACTCCGCGTCCGTATCTTCAAGTGACACGCGCCCCCTGGGTAATGCAAAGTGAGTAACGTCTGTGCAGCGCTTGCCTTAAGGCATCCAAGACGTCCATGTCTGTTTGCCAGCTGCATTGGAAAAAAAATCCTCTACGTGTTGGCGTATATCTATATAATACCAACGTTGGTAATGATGCTGCGAATGTATACTTGTAACCAATCAGAATAATGAAAAATTGTTTGAATGAATGTTAAATTATGATAGATACTAAGATTAAATAAACAAATTATATTAAGAGGTAAATATTTAACTAGCTCTTATTTTACAAAAGAAAAATGTTTAAAAAAATAAAATAAGCAATTCTGCTTACATATTTTAGAGAAATGTTTCTTGAATATCTATCAAAAAAAAATTAGGTAATAGAATTATGAAGCAAGTTGTGTTATGAAACAATGAACGGAAATTTTGATTAAGCTGTTTACATTTCAGCCGTTAAGAATCTCAAATAACTATGAAGTTGTACCTTATTCTCTTGAAAATAAATCATTTCTCCTACAGCCTATTTTCAATGTAACTTTATATGGAAAACAAAATTATTCAAACATGTATATCTAAAATATTTTTTACAAACAAAAGTTAAAAACTGAAAAGCATTACTTATTTAAATTATACATTTCACAATCCTAGAATAGGTTGTTTTAAATTGCATTTTAATGAAAGTCTGTTAAATATAAACAATAACAAATCGTGGTGATTAAATGATTAAAATAAAAATAAAATACCTAAATATTTTATGTTATTTTATTATCTGTTGTTTTTATACAATCTGGTTTATGTTTCCTTTTACATTCGTGAAACAAGTATCTTAACACTTAACATCAACACTATATTTACAATAAAGTTACAGAAACGCGAGTTCCAATATTTCGAAATAAGATGGATAATAAATTTTATTATAAAAATTATTTGTCAAATTTTGTTTAGTTAATTTGTTATTTAATGAGCAAATAATATTTGACACAAGTTTTTAATTGTATTTTCTGCTATAATTAATAATTTAGATTATTAGCAAAAATATTAATTAAAAAAATGAGTACACTTAAGATTAAAATTTTTTTTAAATATGACTGCTTAAAAATTATTATGAAATATATTCTTGGTTCTTAAATTTATCTATTATATATAATTCCCGTGTCACGATGTTTGTTCGGGATGAACTCCGAAACTAACAATCCGATTTTAACCTTTTTTTTTTTTTTAATGTGTGTTTTGTTCCAACTTGAGAGATAGGATAGTTTTTATTCAGATTTTATTTTATTTAAATGCAAAATCGACGATTTTCATATTTTCTCATTTGGCGCCAAATGACGAATTTTAATGGCGCCAAATGAGAAAATATGAAAATCGTCGATTTTCAGTATTTCGTCATCTATTATATATAATTCCCGTGTCACGATGTTTGTCCGGGATTAACTCCGAAACTAATAATTCGATTTTAACTTTTTCTTTAAATGTGTGTGTTGTTCCAACTTGAGAGTTAGGATAGTTTTTATTCAAATTTTTTTTTTATTTATTTAAATGCAAAATCGACGATTTTCATATTTCGTCATTTGGCGCAACTAAAATTTGCGATTTCTCATCCAATGGACGTAATTTTGAAAGTACATTCAAAATACAAGGTCAGGTGTACCATTAGATCGGGTCGTTGATGCCAATACCTAACGAAGAGCCAAAATTTCTTCAAATTAATTTTAAGGGCAGTTCTGAAGAACGTGTGACAACTCGATGTCAGTATAATTTTATCGAACAAGCAGTACAAAGAGCTATTGTAGAATCGTTGGAAAACCTTTTAGAAAATCATAACCAACTTATTAAATTATTTAACGAATTTATTTATTTTGAAGGAAACAAGAAATAGTGTTCATCG
Source organism: Caerostris darwini (assembly GCA_021605075.1). Classification (NCBI taxonomy): domain Eukaryota; kingdom Metazoa; phylum Arthropoda; class Arachnida; order Araneae; family Araneidae; genus Caerostris; species Caerostris darwini. The sequence goes on along the minus strand of BPLQ01015713.1, from coordinate 277,854 downwards.
CTTAGTTCTTAGATAAATGAAAGTAATGATTATTAAAAATTAAATTTGGTAAAAAAATTATAAAACAGTGTTAAAATCAACATTATCTATCTCATTAATTAAATTAATAAAAGATTAAACATTTCCTATTCGTTGAAGCTTTATTTGATCTTTTCATCATTCTTTACCAATCACTTCCTTAACAATACCAATTATAGTATCTAATAATTGAACGAAATAAAAGAAAGCCACAGCAAAGCGTGGCCGGGTCCGCTAGTATATATATATATATATAAAAAAAACAGCAACGAAAATAATAGTTTTGGAATATCAATATAGTCTAAACCCAACATAAAAATTATTTAAAATATGGCTTTATAATTACATAATGTATTACTATAGTGAAAAAAAAGTAACTAATTTATTATTAACTAATTAGAAAGATAATCTTTATGTTGTTGTAATAAATTAGTATCGGTCTATAAAATACATGATGAATTGTTCATTTCCTTCGATTTCGGTAGCAAATTTTTGATTACTATTGAATTCATTAGAATTATAAATATATAGAGGATTTTTTATTTATAACATGAGTCTTGAAACAATACTTATATTTGAGTAGTTATGTATTGGATTGGAGATGTTTGTATTTATACAATCTTTCTACTGCGTTAATGGTTTGTAATACGCATTTATTATTATTAAAAAGTTAAATACTCAGTTATTTATTATTCATAACAGGAATCTTGAAACAGAACTTGCATTCAAAAAAATATGTATTGGAATAGAAATGTTTGTATTTATACAATCTTTCTATTGCGTTAATGCTTTGTACTACACATTTATTATTATTAAAAAATCAAATACTTAATTATAACTTAAATACTCAGTTATTTACTATCCATAACAAGAGTCTTGAAACAAAACTTATATTCGAAAAAATATGTATTGGAATAGAAATGTTTGTATTTATGCAACCTTTCTATTGCGTTAACTGTTTGTAATAAACTTTTATTATTATTAAAAAATCAAATACTTAGTTATAACTTAAATATTCAGTTATTTATTATTCATAACGTGAGTGTTGAAATAAAACTTATATTCGAATAATTACGTATTGGAATGGAGATGTCTACATTTATACAAACTTTCTACTGCTTTAACGGTTTGTGATATTCATTTAACGTTATTAAAAAATCTGCTCCAAAAATGTTCAATCTTCATAACACATTACAGTAACACAATTTTAACCCATGATTTCTTACATCTCCCAGTTATCACTTAACTGCAAAACACCCTTTATTTAGTGTCTACAAGGAGGGATTTGTTAGTTCCACGTGTCTTTTAATCTCCTACCCCATAAATCACCCTTGTTTATCGACACTTTTTTTTTTTCTTTCCAAAGATGCGCTATTTGTTCTGCCACACAAAGCAACAAATTCGACCCACCGCAAGTCGATGGGGTCCAAAACTGATAGTGCAAATGTTTTGCAGATCTTTTCGGGTAGTATTTTATTTGAACTGTCTGCTCTAATGTAGAGTGAGGGGAGTTGATCTGTTTTTTAGGGTAGGGTAACACCCCTCCCTTCCTCTTTCGCTATCTCTGCCTGCGAGTAAGATAAGAAACAGGACGGACGATCAAATGAAGGGTGAAGAGAAAATGTTTGGAAGGGGGGTTTTTTTGGGTTCGTCTACAAATAGCACGTAATTGATTCCTGGTTCTTGCAGTCAGTGTATAGTGTGTGAGGGAATATGGTATCGGTTTGGTTTGAAAAAAAAATTCATTTGATCCATTCACATTTTTACCATTTCCCTCCTCCCTAGAATTATAATTATTTATAAATCACATTCTTTTCTAAATTAATATCAAAAATTGAACTGTAATGAATTTTGTAAAGGTAAATTAAAGTTTTTTTTCTTCTTCTGTACGTACATGTAATCTATATATATTTCTTAAGTTTGTGTGTATGTGTGTGTGTGCGCACTGTGTGTTGTGTGAGTGTGAATATGTGTGTGCTGTGAATATGTGTGTGCTGTGTATTGTGTGGTTTATATATGTGTTTGCTGTGTGTTGTGTGGTTTATATATGTGTTTGCTGTGTGTTGTGTGTGGTGTATATATTTGTTTGCTGTGTGTTGTGTGTGATGTATATATGCGTGTGTTGTGTGTTGTGAGGGTACGTGTATGTCCACCTGTGCACTGTCACAATTTACATCCAAATTTCAACTAATTGGAAGGGTTATTTCTAATACAAATCCTAGTTCAACTGAAAGAAAAAAATTGAAATTGGATCAAAATTCGTTGAGAAATTATCCAATTAGATTTTACGCCAATTTGGCGACTTTTTCTGGTTGAAGAATTTTTCATAAGAAGTTTCATTTTTTTTTTTTTTTTTTTTAAGTTGTTTTTTAAGCTGTTGCATTGTTCTTAGACAGGCTGACGCAAAAAGAAAAATAAATAAAGCATACTAACTGCTGAATTTTAATCATCCAAAATTTTGTTTAATAAATAAAAAAAATTTGCATTGTTATTTTACCAATAAAAAGTCTCTGTTTAATTCTCGACTCCTGTATCTCCTCAAAAGTTGTCAATATTGCAACCCGAAGTATGTTGTCAATTCCCTTAGGTTATTACGGCCGTTGTTGCAGTTACCACAGACTTCAGGTTCATATACTGGCTGGGGCATGGATGTTTGTTAGTGGTTCGTAATCCACGCTAAATTGTATTTCCCGGTCTAATTAACCAAACGTGTGCAGGAAATAACCGTAGAGTGACAAAGAAACAAACCTTAGGTTATTGTAGTCAGTTGGTTTGTTGTTATATAGTAGAGATGAAACAAATGACCAAAAATTATTGGATACATTACACAATGATGTTAAATAAATAAATAGAAGATACTTAAATAAATATAATTACTAATTTACAAATGTAACTAAAAAAGTTTATAAATTTCATGAAATGTGAATTAAAATTATAAATTTAGTAAAATGTCCAAACAATATTCGGTTTCATGCCATTTATTGACAAGCACCTGAAGGCTTATGGAATATATATACTCTCCAGATTTTACCTTAATGCATTTTTTTCAAGTACCTTATATTAATTTGAAAGTATTAAATCCGCATGTCACAGCTGCTATTAATTTATAAATTTCAAATACTTGCAAAATAAGTGACATGAAATCGAGCTTGGTCGTACAACCGAACAACCGAGAGATCTCACATCAAAATTTATAAACTTTTGTAGTGAAATTGTAAAGAAAATTTGTTTTTTGAAGTATGTCCAGTAATTATTTTGCAGCCTAGACCATAAATCATTCTCATGAAATTGATTAGGATAAAAATTCACATTTATGGTATTTCAAATCTCAATAATTTTTCCACTCCTTCAGATTTTACTACTGTAGTTACTCATAGTTTGGTTAATCTTTAATATTTTTATTAGCAATATTACATCTTTAATATTGCTGTTATTTTATTCATAATGACTGCTATTAATTTATTTAATAATAAAATCTCTTGAATGATTTATTTTATTATTAAAGTTTCGTTTCAAATGAAAAGCTTTTTAAAGTTTCCTAGAACTTAGAAATTGAGGTTCTTACGTCTGTTTCAATTATTTATATTTCATTATCTTCAATATAATTTGTGTTGTTTTAATTATTTGAGTCTCTTTTCTATTTTATTAGTTTATTTTTTTTTTAATTAAGATTAATAAAAATAATCTTAATATATCTTTTATAAATAAATCATCGTACTATTCATTCGTTGTTTGTAAAATTTATATAATGGGTTTATATAGTAATGGGACTGATAAAAAGAGAGATTGATCTAAAATTAATAAGAAATTAATAAATATAGAAAGAACCTTATTTATTTCTATTATTTTTTTAGTTATTTTTAATTTTCTTATTATTTGAATTAGCAAGGAATTGCAACAGGAGCAGGAAAATATAATAATAATATTTCACATTTTCTAACTGTAATACATTATTAATTGTTGCAGTGCCTTCAGTTTAAATATAAATTTTGTTTGATTACATTTTATACGGTGAAATTTATTGTAAGAAAAACAACAGTCATTTATTTACTGCGGTGTGTCATTTATTTACTGCTCTATTATTTATATGATGTTCAAGCTAATGACTGAAAAAAGGTATAGCTTTTTTCTAAATGTTTTACAGTCGTGTTTCATTGTAGCTACAACTTTTTTAACAAACTTTTTCGGAAAGTTGCCAATTTGTGGCCAACATAACAGTTTGGAACTATTCCTAAAGATAAATTTTGAAAAACTTTCCCATTTAGTACTCCCTAGCTGAAGTCAGTTTCACTTCCACCAAGGAACATAATTACAAAACATACTCTAACTCGAACTTGTCTCAGTTATACTCGAGAAAAAACTACTGTTTTTATCGTTTTATTAACCATCTGTCTCAATTGCTTATAACAGAATAAATTTTTCTGCATTCGAACAAGCTTGTCTTTTTTTAAATTGACTGTGACAGAGACTTACAGAGTAAAATAAACGATGCCTGGCAACTGGCAACTGGCGTACCGATTACGGAGTACCAACAGGGGGAAATACCCCTTAAACCTCCTCATCTTAATTCATAGATATGCTTGGAATTTTAAATGGCTGCTTAATTATTGTTAGTAAAATTAAAGATAAATGTTTCTAAAAATTCAAATTAAGTAGGTACTCAGAAAAAAGAAAAAATACTATTTATAAAAAAGTAAGATAAAAATAAAAGAATTTAAAAGTTAAGTTTTAAATTCGGTACAATTAGGGACCAGTTGTCGATGCCGTAAACATATACAAAAAACGTAAACACACAGTACAATCCTTTGCCTACGAGATCGCTGATTGGAAATTATGCATGAACGGTGAGAGCCAATAGGAGCATCTGAAAGGTAAATGATTAGAAAAAACGTCCACAAAAAAAAAGAATAAACGATGCCATGTTATGAATCTAAAATTAATGTTCCATCTAAGCTTCTATATGGATTTGAGTAGTTATAAAAAATATAAATTTTGATTTAAAAGGGGTTTCATAATATTTTATTGATTTTCTCAATTAAAATTTTAAAAACCAAGAAGAAATGTCAAATAATTTACATTTAATATAATATATACGGGCTTTCAGTTTAAAATATATATTCGTATTTATTGAAATTATAAAATGGTACGTTTTTAAATCAATTTACGAAGAAAAGTAAAAATGAACAAACACACATAATATTCAACGTAATTACTAATGTTCTATATTGCAGAGCTAGCTAGTATGAATTTTTTTTTTTTAATGTGATTTTCATTTGTTAGATAATACTCATTTTGAATGCATGTTTTTCTAAAGTAAATTGCCAAGATGTGAAATTTCTATTTTTTTAAAGGTCTAGTTAAATGTAAAGTACATAGATTTCTTTTTTATTACATAATATTTTATTGATAACTAGGTATTTATTTTACATATTTTCTACACTTACTTATTTATATTTTACATTAAATTCATTTAAACTAGGAAAGTAAATTATTTTACATTTAATGCTGTAAAATTATGATATAAAACCGCTTTTCTTCAAGCAAGTTGATTATTATGATATATCTTTTTTATTTTTTAAAAAAAAGAAGTAATTTTTTTTCACTCTTCTTTTCCTACCCTCTCACCAAAAAAACCCATATCCTCTCACCAAAAAAAAAAAAAAAAAAAAAAAAAAAAAATTTAAACGCCCTTTGTAAACAACCAGTTTTTTTGGGAAGTAAAAACAAAAAAGTTAAAAATTGTGCTTTCTGTTTTGGCTACATTCGACGGCTATATAAAAGGGAATAAAAAAAAGTTTAGTGATATTTTGGACTTAACAACGAGCTATTTTAATCAGTGAATATGCATACCACTCTTTTCAGAAGATGTACTTATCTTCAATCATAGATGATAAATGTGTAATATACATCTCCCTGCATACTATCGTGAAAAGTATTCATGTTTTTCACAGCGGTCATTTGCAATTTTTTTTCCAAGAATCTTCCTTGTTTTTTTTATATGCCGATTACATACATTATTGTATGAAGTATTTGCATTCTTATTATCTGTTATTTTTGTTAATTACAGATGAATAAATATAAATATTTGTATTGAAACCTAACATTGAACTTTTATTTTTCTAATTCGAACGTTTTGAGGTTGGAAGTTTAAAGGCTGCTAGGCGTATCTAAATGGCATACTACTTCCTTTATTTTAAATGATTGCTTCCTGGATCCTTGTTAAAAGATTCTTAAAAAATGATCAGATTGCATGTTATAACTAAATCTTTTTGCAGTTATTTTAAAGATAATATCAGAAGTTATTAGATATATAATTAGATGTAAGAAAATTAGATTTTAAAAACGTTTAATTACTGGTAGGGTAGAATATTTTGGAATGTAATGGCTTGAGACAATTAATCGCATATTTGTTTTTTTTTAATTTAAAAATAAACACGGTTATTTTTCAGGATTCTTCATCAAAAATAACAAATCATTTCTTTACATGTCAGTAATATATATATTAAAGAAATCAGTAATGTTAGAATCTTTTCATGTCAGCAATAAAGAAATAAGCAATATTCGAATCTTTCCATGTCAGTAGTATATTAAAGAAATTAGCGACAGTAGAATCTTTTCATCGTAATATATAAAGAAATCAGTAATATTGGAATATTTGCATTTCAGTAGTATTTTAAAGAAATTAGCAGTATTCGAATCTTTTAATATCAGCAATATATTAAAGAAATTAGCAGTATTCGAATCATTTCATATCAGTAATATATTAAAGAAATCCTTAATATTTCAATCTTTTCATGTCAATAATATATTAAAAGAACAGAAGTGTCTACTTTTTCCCTTTTCATCTATTAAAAATTAATTAATTATTTAAGTTTTTAAATTAATTACTTAAATTAATTATTTAAGTTATTTTAATAAAATTAAATTTTTAATACAATATTCCAATCCTTAATTTATAAGCAGGTACAGATAATACAATAGGCAAGCATCAATAACTAGCAATATAATAACATTCCCATGCTGAATTCCATAATTTATTAAGTGCTATTTTCTGCATTGTATATCTTCCCCAGGTAAAGATATCATGAGAATTTTTGATTTATAAATCCATCTCTGCTTACAATAGATAAAGGTATTAATTAATCACGCTAAAGTTAACGCGAGTTAATCGGGCGAAAACGTTCAGGTTTTGAATCATTTGTTCCAGCTTCCACAGAAAGCTGGATAGAACCCTTAATAATATAATACATTTACTCATTCGAATAATAACTTGAATCTTTCCACCTGCTTTTAGGGTAATATGGGAATAGAATCAAAAGAATCGGTGCTCTCTATTATTATATTATCAGATTAAAATGGGATGAAAGAGGAATTTTTTTAATTTTTAAAATAAACCCCAATATTTAGATTGACTCTTGAATCGGGATTATTCGCCCGTTCAGATCAATGATACGAATCAGTAAATCATATTCGTTGATGTCACGGCTTTCAGAAAAGAAATTGTGACAATTTGTATAAATTTCTGTCATCAACATTCAAACTGTTTGGTTAGATTTTTTCTTAGGTTTTCTGAAATAAAACGCGCAAATCACTTATTATATTTTATATTTCCATTACATTTTATATTTCCATTACATTTTATATTTCCATTACATTTTATATTTCCATACACATATATCCATATTCAACTGAAAAATGGCCCCTACCACTAAAACATCATAGTAACCTATCCGTCTATTTTACACAATAATTATTTTGGGGCATGTATAGGTTGTTGTTGCTTCTGACTCAATTCGTTACAATATTGTCTTTTAATGCATCGTTCTTTGTTCATTAATCAATATTTTCTTTAAGATTTTTTTAAATAAAATCATTGTAACTCCTGCTTTTAAATCATATAGTTTATGCTTTAAGTACTGGCACTCAGACCTCAGCATTCAATTTCAATGATGATATGCAAATGTGTGATTGTTCTCCTTAAAGTTCTGCCAGAAAACAATGTCCGTGGTATATATGAATGGAATACAAGACCAAGTAATGCACAAAAAAGTAAAACTTTAACTTATTTACTTGTAAAATTATTAATATACTAAAAATGATAAAGAATTTAACTGATAAGAATTTTTGTTGTAAGTTTTTAATAAAAAAATTGTGCAAACTTTTTTACAATTTGCATTGATGAGTATATCGTTCTTAATAATGTAACTCATATGATAACTGCCCATACTTTCATCATTTATACCATCTAGTCCTCAATAAACATGTGTCTGGAAAATAGAGTAAAAATAATTTGATGCACGTCTTGCACACGAAAGAACTGTTTTGGAAATTATTGCAGCTTTCATTCTGCCCTCCCTGTATTATTTTCGTATATTTTAATGTATATACATAAAATTAAAAAATTATATATATAAAATTTAGAAAACCTCAATCTCCTGTATATGTACTGTCATGGAAATTTGCATACAGATAAAATTTTCCCACTATTCTGCTCTGTAAATCAACTCTACGCTATGCAATACCATTAATACCAACTAATGTACTAATGCACTTCTGTACCAATGTAATTAATGTACTTTTGTACTAATTTAATTAATGTACTTCTGTAAATGTGCTTTCATGGCAACTTGCATACGATTCGCATTTTCCCAATATCCTGCACTAAATCAACTCCTTGCTATACAATAGCCATGAATACCAACTAATGTACTTCTGTATATGTACTTTCATGGCAACTTGCATACAGATAGAATTTTCCCAGTATTCTGCACAGTAAATCATCTCCATCCTACACAATACCATTAATACCAACTATTGTACTAATGTATTTCTATACATAATGTACTTCTGTGTTAATGTAATTAATATACTTCTGTAGCATTGCACTAATGTATTTCTGTATACGTACTTTCATACGTACTTCTTTTTATAATATACTCATGTACTTCTGTATAGAATATAATGTATTTCTGTATATAATATAATGTACTTCTGTATATAATATACTCATGCACTTCTGTACTAATGTAATTAATGTACTTCTGTAGTATTGTACTAATGTATTTCTGTATACGTACTTTCATGTACTTCTGTTTATAATATAATGTACTTCTGTACTAATGTATTTCTGTATACGTACTTCCATGGCAACTCGCATACGGATCGAGTTTTCTCACTATCCTGCACAGTAAATCGTCTCCATCCTGTACAATACCATTAATACCAACTGATGTACTAGATTTCCCTGGGAACAGAAAAATATTCTTAAATGAGTCGCCCACCCTCCCTCGTAATTCTGTCATCTATTGTAACTCTCCTCCCACTTCCCATTCAGAGACAGATACCCAGCCAAAACGTGTTGACAACTGCAGTCGGAACTGTGAGTGACTATGTCATTCTTCCTATATCTGTTCCACTCCGCCCTCGATTCCAACCTTCCCTTCCCCTGCTAATGTCCACACGTATTATCTTTCCTTTTCGCTTTTATCACAGTTGCCAGTCATTCATTTCGTTTTCGGAAAAGTCGATTGAACAACATCATGTGTCATGGATCCGTTGTTGTCTAGTTGCTGGATACAATGGCCAGACGGTTGGTTTCAGTGCAAGGGTTGCTGCTGCATGCCGAATGAGCAGAGGGTTATGAGACGAGGGTGGATCGAAATTGTAAATTATGGATTTGTTTACGTCGTTGCGGATTGTGAAGTGTCAAGATTAAGCCTGCGGAATGGTAAGTTATTGCAGAATGATTCATTCATATTAGGGATGCTGCTATTGTACCAGCGTGTTATGTCTGTAATAGGGTGACAGATTTCTGGGTAGCACATTTTTGAATGAATATTTTCTCTTTCTGAAGAAATTTATTGAAATCAATACAATTTAAATTTGTTCTAAGTGTAATATATTAGATACAGACTATATCGGCCATGTGAAAATTATCAAATAAAATAAATATTTTTCCGATTATCGTTAATTGTTAGTATTTTTTCTTGAGCTGTCTTTCAATTACACCACAGAATTATAAGATTTATAAGCTTAAAAAGTGGTGCAAATATAGGAAAAGAACAGATGAAACAGGTAAGGTAAAGAACAGGTTATGAACAGAGGATACACCGAGAATGTAAATTTACGTATCAAACATTATTGAGAAGTATCTTTTAAGTTTTTACAAATAATTCATTAGTATTAAGGATATTTTGATTGTATTAAGAATTATTATTATATTTGCAATTCATATTAGGAATGCTGCTATTGTAGCAACGTATTACAGAGATTACGTCTGTAATAGAGTGACGGATTTCTGAATGAATACTTTCTCTTTCTGAAGAAATTTATTATTATTATTATAATTGATTGAAATAAATTTAATTTAAATTTGTACTAATAGTAATATATTAGGTATTGACTAAACAGGGTATATGGGAATTATCAAATAAATTAAATATTTTTTCCGATTATTGTTAGTTGTTAGTACTTCTTCTTGGTCCAGCTTTCAATTGCACCACTGAATTATAAGATTTCTAAGCTTAAAAAGTAGCCCAAATACAGAAAAATATAGGTTGACTTTATCATTAAGAATGAACATTTTATCACATTAAGCAAAGGGTTATGAAGAGAGGATACACCGAAATTGTAAATTTACGTATCAAACCATGTGAAAAACCATGGTCTGGTGAACCATGTCTGGTGAAACCATGTCTGGTTGAGGATATTGAGATTGTGCAGATATGTTATAGAAATAATATGGTGAGATATTTTACTGTTTAATCCAAAAAAAAATTTCTGGTAAATCCTAAAGATCTTTTTATTCTTAATTAATATATATTTGTATGTGTAATATTACATGTTATGTATTGAAGAGAAATGCCACGCATGCTTGATATAGTCAATCACATATTTAATGACTATGACAAGTTGATCATATTTAATGCTTGTTGTTGTTAATCGTTGATGCCATTTGTTTTAGCTTCCAATTAGACTATATCTAGACTAATCGTGGACTAATCAAGACTGTTATTTTTTTTCAAAAATTCTTTCATTTTTTCAAAAGTACAAAAAAAAAAAAAATTTTTACTGCTATATTTATAAATGAGTACATAGTTTCTAACAAATTAATTATAATGATCATGAAAAAAATTTATAAGACTCTAATAATTATCTTATTTACAGTAATAATATCTTTCACATTTTTTTAATTTTTTTAATTTTAATGTATATGTAAATAATTCATTAGTTTTATGCATGAAAATTATGAATTTTTATAATAAAATAAGTTTTAAATCTATATTTTTAGGCTGCAATTTGTCATTTTAGTTACTGCAAATTATCAAGTTTATAATCAGGACTAGATATTAACTCGCTATCTAACATAATGATTGAAAGATTATAATTGAATGAATTAACATATTTAATTATTTTTATTATGCAACACTTTATCAAGAAAGAACTAAAACAATTTTCAAGAAATTAATTCTTCATAAGCAATTTAATGCGAAAAGAAAAAAAATTGATGTTTTGATGCTATTTATAAAATATTTCTAATGCTTTCATACAAAGAACTATTTTTAAATTCTAAATACACATTATATTTTTTTAAAAATGAAATGAAATATGCAAGTTACCTTAAACTACTACTTCTTATATTTATTGCACAATATGAATTGTTTTGTGTACATGCGTAAATGCTTTTTTTTTATCCCAACCTGCAGCAAGTTTATAGCATAAATCAAATTCACCTGCTGCAATTTGTAATTCATCCCTTTCTTTGATTTTTTTTAAATGTAAAAATATTTTTATAACGCCATTTTTACATCTGTGTATGTCCATGTAAACGAAACGCATATACGTTTACACTTTTATAAAAATAGGTACACATATGCATATACTATGTATGTAATTGTATATTATACCTTTAAATACAATTTCTGGTTTCAAAACTTGAAACGGTTTCAGTCACCCCTTTCTATTCCTTCATACGTGTACACACATTTGTATAAATTGGTATGCATATGCATATACGAGTATGTATGTAATTGTGTATTAAACCTTTAAATACAATTTCTGGTTTCAAAACTTGAAACGGTTTCAGTCCCCCTTTCTATTCCTTCATACGTGTACACACATTTGTATAAATTGGTATGCATATGCATATACGAGTATGTATGTAATTGTGTATTATACCTTTAAATACAATTTCTGGTTTCAAAACTTGAAACGGTTTCAGTCACCCCTTTCTATTCCTTCATACGTGTACACACATTTGTATAAATTGGTATGCATATGCACATACGAGTATGTATAAAATTGTGTATTATACCTTTAAATTCACTTTCTGGTTTCAAAACTTGAAACGGTTTCAGTCACCCCTTTCTATTCCTTCATACGTGTACACACATTTGTATAAATTGGTATGCATATGCATATACGAGTATGTATGTAATTGTGTATTATACCTTTAAATACAATTTCTGGTTTCAAAACTTGAAACGGTTTCAGTCAACCCTTTCTATTCCTTCATACGTGTACACACATTTGTAGAAATTGGTATGCATATGCATATACGAGTATGTATGTAATTGTGTATTATACCTTTAAATACAATTTCTGGTTTCAAAACTTGAAACGGTTTCAGTCAACCCTTTCTATTCCTTCATACGTGTACACACATTTGTATAAATTGGTATGCATATGCATATACGAGAATGTATGTAATTGTGTATTATACCTCTAAATACAATTTCTGGTTTCAAAACTTGAAACGGTTTCAGTCACCCCTTTCTATTCCTTCATACGTGTCCACACATTTGTATAAATTGGTATGCATATGCATATACGAGTATGTATGTAATTGTGTATTATACCTTTAAATACAATTTCTGGTTTCAAAACTTGAAACGGTTTCAGTCACCCCTTTCTATTCCTTCATACGTGTACACACATTTGTATAAATTGGTATGCATATGCATATACGAGTATGTATGTAATTGGGTATTATACCTTTAAATACAATTTCTGGTTTCAAAACTTGAAACGGTTTCAGTCACCCCTTTCTATTCCTTCATACGTGTACACACATTTGTATAAATTGGTATGCATATGCATATACGAGTATGTATGTAATTGTGTATTATACCTTTAAATACAATTTCTGGTTTCAAAACTTGAAACGGTTTCAATCACCCCTTTCTATTCCTTCATACGTGTACACACATTTGTATAAATTGGTATGCATATGCATATACGAGTATGTATGGTATTGTGTATTATACCTTTAAATACAATTTCTGGTTTCAAAACTTGAAACGGTTTCAGTCACCCCTTTCTATTCCTTCATACGTGTACACACATTTGTATAAATTGGTATGCATATGCATATACGAGTATGTATGTAATTGTGTATTATACCTTTAAATACAATTTCTGGTTTCAAAACTTGAAACGGTTTCAGTCACCCCTTTCTATTCCTTCATACGTGTACACACATTTGTATAAATTGGTATGCATATGCATATACGAGTATGTATGTAATTGTGTATTATACCTTTAAATACAATTTCTGGTTTCAAAACTTGAAACGGTTTCAGTCACCCCTTTCTATTCCTTCATACGTGTACACACATTTGTATAAATTGGTATGCATATGCATATACGAGTATGTATGTAATTGTGTATTATACCTTTAAATACAATTTCTGGTTTCAAAACTTGAAACGGTTTCAGTCACCCCTTTCTATTCCTTCATACGTGTACACACATTTGTATAAATTGGTATGCATATGCATATACGAGTATGTATGGAATTGTTATTATACCTTTAAATACAATTTCTGGTTTCAAAACTTGAAACGGTTTCAGTCACCCCTTTCTATTCCTTCATACGTGTACACACATTTGTATAAATTGGTATGCATATGCATATACGAGTATGTATGTAATTGTGTATTATACCTTTAAATACAATTTCTGGTTTCAAAACTTGAAACGGTTTCAGTCACCCCTTTCTATTCCTTCATACGTGTACACACATTTGTATAAATTGGTATGCATATGCATATACGAGTATGTATGTAATTGTGTATTATACCTTTAAATACAATTTCTGGTTTCAAAACTTGAAACGGTTTCAGTCACCCCTTTCTATTCCTTCATACGTGTACACACATTTGTATAAATTGGTATGCATATGCATATACGAGTATGTATGTAATTGTGTATTATACCTTTAAATACAATTTCTGGTTTCAAAACTTGAAACGGTTTCAGTCACCCTTTCTATTCCTTCATACGTGTACACACATTTGTATAAATTGGTATGCATATGCATATACGAGTATGTATGTAATTGTGTATTATACCTTTAAATACAATTTCTGGTTTCAAAACTTGAAACGGTTTCAGTCACCCCTTTCTATTCCTTCATACGTGTACACACATTTGTATAAATTGGTATGCATATGCATATACGAGTATGTATGTAATTGTGTATTATACCTTTAAATACAATTTCTGGTTTCAAAACTTGAAACGGTTTCAGTCACCCCTTTCTATTCCTTCATACGTGTACACACATTTGTATAAATTGGTATGCATATGCATATACGAGTATGTATGTAATTGTGTATTATACCTTTAAATACAATTTCTGGTTTCAAAACTTGAAACGGTTTCAGTCACCCCTTTCTATTCCTTCATACGTGTACACACATTTGTATAAATTGGTATGCATATGCATATACGAGTATGTATGGAATTGTGTATTATACCTTTAAATACAATTTCTGGTTTCAAAACTTGAAACGGTTTCAGTCACCCCTTTCTATTCCTTCATACGTGTACACACATTTGTATAAATTGGTATGCATATGCATATACGAGTATGTATGTAATTGTGTATTATACCTTTAAATACAATTTCTGGTTTCAAAACTTGAAACGGTTTCAGTCACCCCTTTCTATTCCTTCATACGTGTACACACATTTGTATAAATTGGTATGCATATGCATATACGAGTATGTATGTAATTGTGTATTATACCTTTAAATACAATTTCTGGTTTCAAAACTTGAAACGGTTTCAGTCACCCTTTCTATTCCTTCATACGTGTACACACATTTGTATAAATTGGTATGCATATGCATATACGAGTATGTATGTAATTGTGTATTATACCTTTAAATACAATTTCTGGTTTCAAAACTTGAAACGGTTTCAGTCACCCTTTCTATTCCTTCATACGTGTACACACATTTGTATAAATTGGTATGCATATGCATATACGAGTATGTATGGAATTGTGTATTATACCTTTAAATACAATTTCTGGTTTCAAAACTTGAAACGGTTTCAGTCACCCCTTTCTATTCCTTCATACGTGTACACACATTTGTATAAATTGGTATGCATATGCATATACGAGTATGTATGTAATTGTGTATTATACCTTTAAATACAATTTCTGGTTTCAAAACTTGAAACGGTTTCAGTCACCCCTTTCTATTCCTTCATACGTGTACACACATTTGTATAAATTGGTATGCATATGCATATACGAGTATGTATGGAATTGTGTATTATACCTTTAAATACAATTTCTGGTTTCAAAACTTGAAACGGTTTCAGTCACCCCTTTCTATTCCTTCATACGTGTACACACATTTGTATAAATTGGTATGCATATGCATATACGAGTATGTATGTAATTGTGTATTATACCTTTAAATACAATTTCTGGTTTCAAAACTTGAAACGGTTTCAGTCACCCCTTTCTATTCCTTCATACGTGTACACACATTTGTATAAATTGGTATGCATATGCATATACGAGTATGTATGTAATTGTGTATTATACCTTTAAATACAATTTCTGGTTTCAAAACTTGAAACGGTTTCAGTCACCCCTTTCTATTCCTTCATACGTGTACACACATTTGTATAAATTGGTATGCATATGCATATACGAGTATGTATGGAATTGTGTATTATACCTTTAAATACAATTTCTGGTTTCAAAACTTGAAACGGTTTCAGTCACCCCTTTCTATTCCTTCATACGTGTACACACATTTGTATAAATTGGTATGCATATGCATATACGAGTATGTATGTAATTGTGTATTATACCTTTAAATACAATTTCTGGTTTCAAAACTTGAAACGGTTTCAGTCACCCCTTTCTATTCCTTCATACGTGTACACACATTTGTATAAATTGGTATGCATATGCATATACGAGTATGTATGTAATTGTGTATTATACCTTTAAATACAATTTCTGGTTTCAAAACTTGAAACGGTTTCAGTCACCCCTTTCTATTCCTTCATACGTGTACACACATTTGTATAAATTGGTATGCATATGCATATACGAGTATGTATGTAATTGTGTATTATACCTTTAAATACAATTTCTGGTTTCAAAACTTGAAACGGTTTCAGTCACCCCTTTCTATTCCTTCATACGTGTACACACATTTGTATAAATTGGTATGCATATGCATATACAGTATGTATGTAATTGTGTATTATACCTTTAAATACAATTTCTGGTTTCAAAACTTGAAACGGTTTCAGTCACCCCTTTCTATTCCTTCATACGTGTACACACATTTGTATAAATTGGTATGCATATGCATATACAGTATGTATGGAATTGTGTATTATACCTTTAAATACAATTTCTGGTTTCAAAACTTGAAACGGTTTCAGTCACCCTTTCTATTCCTTCATACGTGTACACACATTTGTATAAATTGGTATGCATATGCATATACAGTATGTATGGAATTGTGTATTATACCTTTAAATACAATTTCTGGTTTCAAAACTTGAAACGGTTTCAGTCACCCCTTTCTATTCCTTCATACGTGTACACACATTTGTATAAATTGGTATGCATATGCATATACAGTATGTATGGAATTGTGTATTATACCTTTAAATACAATTTCTGGTTTCAAAACTTGAAACGGTTTCAGTCACCCCTTTCTATTCCTTCATACGTGTACACACATTTGTATAAATTGGTATGCATATGCATATACAGTATGTATGGAATTGTGTATTATACCTTTAAATACAATTTCTGGTTTCAAAACTTGAAACGGTTTCAGTCACCCCTTTCTATTCCTTCATACGTGTACACACATTTGTATAAATTGGTATGCATATGCATATACAGTATGTATGGAATTGTGTATTATACCTTTAAATACAATTTCTGGTTTCAAAACTTGAAACGGTTTCAGTCACCCCTTTCTATTCCTTCATACGTGTACACACATTTGTATAAATTGGTATGCATATGCATATACAGTATGTATGTAATTGTGTATTATACCTTTAAATACAATTTCTGGTTTCAAAACTTGAAACGGTTTCAGTCACCCCTTTCTATTCCTTCATACGTGTACACACATTTGTATAAATTGGTATGCATATGCATATACAGTATGTATGTAATTGTGTATTATACCTTTAAATACAATTTCTGGTTTCAAAACTTGAAACGGTTTCAATCACCCCTTTCTATTCCTTCATACGTGTACACACATTTGTATAAATTGGTATGCATATGCATATACAGTATGTATGGAATTGTGTATTATACCTTTAAATACAATTTCTGGTTTTAAAACTTGAAACGGTTTCAGTCACCCCTTTCTATTCCTTCATACGTGTACACACATTTGTATAAATTGGTATGCATATGCATATACGAGTATGTATGTAATTGTTTATTATACCTTTAAATACAATTTCTGGTTTCAAAACTTGAAACGGTTTCAGTCACCCCTTTCTATTCCTTCATACGTGTACACACATTTGTATAAATTGGTATGCATATGCATATACAGTATGTATGTAATTGTGTATTATACCTTTAAATACAATTTCTGGTTTCAAAACTTGAAACGGTTTCAGTCACCCCTTTCTATTCCTTCATACGTGTACACACATTTGTATAAATTGGTATGCATATGCATATTCAGTATGTATGGAATTGTGTATTATACCTTTAAATACAATTTCTGGTTTCAAAACTTGAAACGGTTTCAGTCACCCCTTTCTATTCCTTCATACGTGTACACACATTTGTATAAATTGGTATGCATATGCATATACAGTATGTATGGAATTGTTTATTATACCTTTAAATACAATTTCTGGTTTCAAAACTTGAAACGGTTTCAGTCACCCCTTTCTATTCCTTCATACGTGTACACACATTTGTATAAATTGGTATGCATATGCATATACAGTATGTATGGAATTGTGTATTATACCTTTAAATACAATTTCTGGTTTCAAAACTTGAAACGGTTTCAGTCACCCCTTTCTATTCCTTCATACGTGTACACACATTTGTATAAATTGGTATGCATATGCATATACAGTATGTATGTAATTGTGTATTATACCTTTAAATACAATTTCTGGTTTCAAAACTTGACACGGTTTCAGTCACCCCTTTCTATTCCTTCATACGTGTACACACATTTGTATAAATTGGTATGCATATGCATATACAGTATGTATGTAATTGTGTATTATACCTTTAAATACAATTTCTGGTTTCAAAACTTGAAACGGTTTCAGTCACCCCTTTCTATTCCTTCATACGTGTACACACATTTGTATAAATTGGTATGCATATGCATATACAGTATGTATGTAATTGTGTATTATACCTTTAAATACAATTTCTGGTTTCAAAACTTGAAACGGTTTCAATCTCCCCTTTCTATTCCTTCATACGTGTACACACATTTGTATAAATTGGTATGCATATGCATATACGAGTATGTATGGAATTGTGTATTATACCTTTAAATACAATTTCTTTTTTCAAAACTTGAAACGGTTTCAGTCTCCTTTCTATTCCTTCATACGTGTACACACATTTGTATAAATTGGTATACATATACATATACAGTATGTATGTAATTGTGTATTATACCTTTAAATACAATTTCTGGTTTCAAAACTTGAAACGTTTCAGTCACCTTTCTATTCCTTCATACGTGTACACACATTTGTATAAATTGGTATGCATATGCATATACAGTATGTATGGAATTGTTTATTATACCTTTAAATACAATTTCTGGTTTCAAAACTTGAAACGGTTTCAGTCACCCCTTTCTATTCCTTCATACGTGTACACACATTGTATAAATATGCATATGCATATACAGTATGTATGTAATTGTGTATTATACCTTTAAATACAATTTCTGGTTTCAAAACTTGAAACGGTTTCAGTCACCCCTTTCTATTCCTTCATACGTGTACACACATTTGTATAAATTGGTATGCATATGCATATTCAGTATGTATGGAATTGTGTATTATACCTTTAAATACAATTTCTGGTTTCAAAACTTGAAACGGTTTCAGTCACCCCTTTCTATTCCTTCATACGTGTACACACATTTGTATAAATTGGTATGCATATGCATATACAGTATGTATGGAATTGTTTATTATACCTTTAAATACAATTTCTGGTTTCAAAACTTGAAACGGTTTCAGTCACCCTTTCTATTCCTTCATACGTGTACACACATTTGTATAAATTGGTATGCATATGCATATACGAGTATGTATGTAATTGTGTATTATACCTTTAAATACAATTTCTGGTTTCAAAACTTGAAACGGTTTCAATCTCCCCTTTCTATTCCTTCATACGTGTACACACATTTGTATAAATTGGTATGCATATGCATATACGAGTATGTATGGAATTGTGTATTATACCTTTAAATACCATTTCTTTTTTCAAAACTTGAAACGGTTTCAGTCTCCCCTTTCTATTCCTTCATACGTGTACACACATTTGTATAAATTGGTATACATATACATATACGAGTATGTATGTAATTGTGTATTATACCTTTAAATACAATTTCTGGTTTCAAAACTTGAAACGTTTCAGTCACCCCTTTCTATTCCTTCATCCGTGTACACACACTTGTATAAATTGGTATGCATATGCATATACGAGTATGTATGTAATTGTGTATTATACCTTTAAATACAATTTCTGGTTTCAAAACTTGGAACGGTTTCAATCACCCCTTTTTATTCCTTCATACGTGTACACACATTTGTATAAATTGGTATGCATATGCATATACGAGTATGTATGGAATTGTGTATTATACCTTTAAATACAATTTCTGGTTTCAAAACTTGAAACGGTTTCAGTCACCCCTTTCTATTCCTTCATACGTGTACACACATTTGTATAAATTGGTATGCATATACGAGTATGTATGTAATTGTGTATTATACCTTTAAATACAATTTCTGGTTTCAAAACTTGAAACGGTTTCAGTCACCCTTTCTATTCCTTCATACGTGTACACACATTTGTATAAATTGTTATGCATATGCATATACGAGTATGTATGTAATTGTGTATTATACCTTTAAATACAATTTCTGGTTTCAAAACTTGAAACGGTTTCAGTCAGCCCTTTCTATTCCTTCATACGTGTACAAACATTTGTATAAATTGGTATGCATATGCATATACGAGTATGTATGTAATTGTGTATTATACCTTTAAATACAATTTCTGGTTTCAAAACTTGAAACGGTTTCAATCACCCCTTTCTATTCCTTCATACGTGTACACACATTTGTATAAATTGGTATGCATATGTATATACGAGTATGTATGGAATTGTGTATTATACCTTTAAATACCATTTCTTTTTGCAAAACTTGAAACGGTTTCAGTCACCCCTTTCTATTCCTTCATACGTGTACACACATTTGTATAAATTGGTATGCATATGCATATACGAGTATGTATGGAATTGTATATTATACCTTTAAATACAATTTCTGGTGTCAAAATTTGAAACTGTTTTTTGTCATAACTTTCTATTCCTTCCTACGTGTACACTTTTGTATAAATATTGGTATGCATATGCATATATGTATAGAATTATCTTTTGATATAAATACTTTTCGCTTCAATACTTGAAACAGTCAATACTTTACAGTCATCACTTACACATTTGTATAAATTAGTATGCATATGCATATATGTGTGGAATTGTATATTACACCTTTAAATGCAATTTCTTTCCAAACTCAAAATAGTTTTCAGTCATCGTTTTCTTTTCCTTCGTAAGAGTACATTTTTGTATAAATAGGTATAGATATATATATATATAGAACATCTTCATATAAATGCAATTACTTGTGTTAAAAACTTGAAACATTGCGGTTCAGAGTTTCTTTCTATTCATAATTTCCTAAAATAAGTGCGAGCCGTACACTTTTTCACTACTTTATTCCCTACCAGTCTTGCATATTTTCATGCATAGTAACCTATCATGCATGGTTACAGTGTTTCCTTTCATCACCGTTTCTCCTTCTGTGCCTTACTTGTGAGTGACGTCTGAGCGCACTTCCGACAGCGTGGTGAAGACGCGAAGAGCAAACATCATCGTTGCCTCTCAGATCTCATCCGTGTGGGTGCTGACAGGACCGAACTCGAAGCTTTCCGCACGAACGCCTCGCTGACCTACGAGTAATGGAAGAAACTCCATCAATAGAAATGCAGCTATCACTATGTGTATGCATACATACTTTTGAAGATAATTTTTTTTTTTTTTTTTTTATTTAATGCTAGGAATTACAAACTTATATTCAACAACTTGAAAATTTATAGATTCTTAAAAAAAAAAAAAATTCGTTTTTTGGATTTTTATTGATAACCGCAAGTATTGAAGCAACTTCATTAGTGAAAAAACAACTATTATCTATGTTAATGAGTGAAATGGGGTTTTAAATATGGCTTACGTATCGTACTTTGAATATAATGTTTTTAAAATGAATTCTTCATCTTAATGTAAAGAATTGTGAATTTGTATACAACAATTTGAAATTTAATCAATCTTTCAAGTATTGAAATCTCGCAACCTTGATTATGAAGCACGAAAATATTGAAGATGTTTCATCTGTTGAAATGTAGTTATAAGTAACATGAACACATATTTTGAAGCTGCCTTTTTTTTAAGGTACCTGGATATTTGGGATTTATTGAGATTGTTTAACAAATGTAAAGAATTGTGAATTTTTATTCATCAATTTGAAATCAATTTGAAATTTTTTATTTATCAAGCAATCTTTCAAGTATTGAAATTTTGAAACCTTGATTATGACGTACGAAAATATTGAAGATGCATACATATATAGAAGAATACATATTTTGAAGATGCCTTTTTTAATGGTACCTGGATATTTTGAATTTTTTAACTTATTCTTAACAAATTAAATATTTTTTCGAGGTATTTGAATGGTGAATCTGACTCTTCAATTTTACTCTTTGAATCATGAACAATGTTATTTGCTAACACTTGATTCAAACTGGAGTAACTGAAACGCTGTTGGTATTACATCCAAACAATTATTACCACTATGCATATGAATTGGAAGACATTGTTTTTAAAAAATACCTTCATATTGCTTAAAAATTGTGAACTTATATTCAAAAGTGTAAATATTGTTACAAGGGCTCATTCTTTTATAGATAGTGTTGAAAGCCCGAGAGTTTTGCAATGAAAATTTTTCATATTTAAAATCATGAATATTAAAGTACTGTATCTATAGAAATACAGTTATTAATACTATATAATAGTAATTCGAAATTATTTGTTTAAAGAAATATTTAGTTATTTCAAGCTGTTAACTTGTATTCAACACGGTATAATTAAAACACCTTTTTTGAAAATAGAGCTAAAACCTTTTTTTGTAGAGAGCTATGTCGAGGATGTTTCAGTAACATTTGGTTTGGGTTTAAAATGCCTAACTATTCGTTAGTATTTAAAAGCTGCATCTATAGAAATATTAGTAGTTAATACTTCTATTCATACGTGTACTTCTATTCATCTATAGAAATATTAGTAGTTAGTACTACTATTTATATGTGTTTTAAAATATGGAAAGATATTTTTTTTTTTTTTTTAATAAATTATGATATTTAGAGAAATACAGAAAGAAGAGGAGAGAAATACATTTACAAAGCAAAAACCAATTCCAAATAATATATATATACAACAGAATAAAATTATATTTACGACAAAAACACATTCTGTACTCGAGTAAAGTTTATTTATGTACAGACAATTTAGATTAAATAAAACTATAAAACATTTCATCTCATATTTTACATATTAACATGTAAATAAATTAATTTTTCATGTTGTCTTACAACATTAAATATGCACAACTTAGCTTCGTATTGAGGGAGATTTACCAAACAAAAAAAAATTTTTTGAAAAATTTTTCATCGAAAATAACCAAAATATTTTAAAGAAAATCAAATAAAGTATAATAAATAAATAAAATAAAAATAATATTGTTTTTAATTAGTAATTTTCCTATTTCATTTTTTTGCACGTATTACTTTCAGTTTAAACTTTAAACGCACAAAATCTTTCTAGATATATCTGAATTACATGCTACAGCTGTTTCAAGTATCAGTAATTGCGTATCACCTACGTTTTTCTGGCGCCAATTGTATATATATTTTTTGTCAGTTTTCTGCCATTTAATACATCCCATTTACTGCTGCAATATTCTTATTGTTTGCTCTGTAAATACAACTGACATAAATCGGTATTATTATTATCATTCCAAATGTATATACACCAGCCAGCGTTTCAATTCTGCTAGAAAGCTCAATACTTGTACTGAACGCGTTTCACCTTAAAAGGGAAAAATACACTGAGATATCGAAGTCATTTCAAACTTTTTGCGTCAAAGACTTGATGCGGTTTCATGTTATTCTTAAAACTTGCGTAAAATATTGCGTCTTTGAAGTACGTAAAGAATTCCACTTCATTTTAATCCATTTCTTTTAAATCTTCGTCATACAACTTCGTCGTTCAAGTAGTAATCTGTTTTCAATTACTTCGGTTTTAACGATAAAATAATCAATTTCGTCTGTTGGAAGAGTTCCGTTAATTCTAAACATTTCAACTTCAAATCAGTTCAAGAGTTTTATGCACCAAATATGAATGAGGTACTCAAAAGAGTTCTGTTTCGATGTTTCAAGTGGTTGAACCAGTTAAGTGGTCTTAAAGAATGAATGATTTAAAATTTCGTAATTGAATCAAATGGTAAATTTTCAAAGAAATTTGAAGTATCCGATATTTTTATACATTCTTCAAGAATGTAGAAATTTCAATGATTTTGTAATAGTCTGCAATGCTTCAAAAGGGTTGACATAGAATGAGTCCCGAAATATAATAAATTATCTAATATAAGCTACTTGATACTCTTTTAAGTACCTCAACATCAATTAAAAATTTCTTACCATCCTTTATCACTTATTACACATAAAAAAATTTATCGTAATTTTATAAAATTCAAATAAAAAATACATCAGATTAATATGATAATTCTTAAGCTTAATGGCCGAGTGACTAGAGATCTGTACCACATGGTTCGAATTCCGGCTGTGCCATGGATGCTTATAATGGTTCGGAATCCACTGTAGGTCCCAGTCTAATATGACCGTAGAGCGACAACTCAGGGGTAACAAACCTACCCTGTGAAAAGAAAAAACTCGAAATCTGGTATATGGCTTTGGCCCGCCATGGGCTGTTGAACCAAATATGGTGAATATAATAAATTAATAAAGGTCTGTGAAATCCTTTTGTTATTATTTTCTTTAGATTATTTAAATAATAAAGAAAAACATCGTCTTCAAAGCAAATAATTTTAATTGGAAACAAGCGATTTATAATATTAATTGAAAAGTCATATCATTATAAATAATTTAAAAATTGAAGTTTCAACAGAAGTAGGCTTACATCACAGTCTTTTTTCAGATTGAATTAATCGTAATAGTAATAAAAATAGTTGTTAGTTAATTTTCCTGTTCGAATTCTGTATACTAAGTTGAAATACAGATTTCAATGAATGAACTAATGTTTAATATCCTATATAATTATTTCTATATATTTAATTAACTCCTTGGCTTCATGTTGGACCATGGCCATCTGCCAACTGGCAGATTCCGAAACAGGGGATGTTTTCTTTTTACGGGGTAGGGCCATTAGCCCTATGCCCAACAGTCATATTAGACTGGACCTACGGCTTAAAGCGAGTTCCGAACAGCTACAAACATCCATGGCACCTCCAGGACTCGAATCCTGTGGCACCGAGCTCCAGAACACTAGTCATTCGGCCATCAGGCCGCTTCTATATGATTTAATGCAAATAAAATTAATAGAATTACAAATAAATTGTTTAAATTGCAATATATTTGAATTACGTAAATAATTTTTTAGTGACTTGCTTACAATGTCTTAAAGGGGGGTAATCATTGCTATCATACTGTGTAATTTTGAAAGAATCATATGTATTGATAAATCAAAATTTAAATAACTCAGGAGAAATCTGGGTTATTTAAATCTGAAAATAAATCGTATTCAATGAAAGACTGAAAATTTTTTAAAAAATACTATTTGATATGTTTTAAAAATGAGAAATTTCGATTTTAAAATCGACAAGAAAGATAAACGATAAAGAACACATATGTACTTGCTATAACAATGCACAATGTTTGAAATTGCAGAACTCAGTATATATTCTTTTTACCTTTTTCAAAAATATTAATTTATTCATCTAATACAAAACGTTTACGTTTTAATTCACTTAAACTTACTTTCTTCGGTTCTTTAATCTACACATTGTAGTAATTAATTAATCTTCACATGGTATCTACATCCTGCAATGCTAAATAAACATTGCAATTGTGATACACAGATTATTAATTTAAAATGTCGGGGTTTTTTTTTTTTTACATTTAAATGTTTCTTTGAGACATATTTTTTTCTCTTATTCTTGAATTTTTGAGAGAATTTCTTGCGAAAATTTGATAAGCGTCTCTGTAAATAAATGAGAAAAACCACCTTAAGTGGTAAATTTCTTTTCTCACTTGCCACTTTTGGTCATTTACTCGATGCACAGATAAATGTAACTTGATTGTTACTTTAATATGACGCGCATTTCATACAAAAAGTCTATTAGTTATAAAAATAAACAAAAGAATTGAAAACGAATTTCATTAACGTTTCCCTATATGTTGATTATTTTTTCCACTTTTCATCTATAACCATATTGAAACCACTGGACAAGGTCTCTTAGATCCTGTACATAAAATTCCGCCATCAGGGAGTTCAGTTAATGATGCAATGTCAGTGCTTTGAGGGAATTGATCAAACAGTTCCAATCTAAAATTTTAAATCATTTACTAATTTTTCACGCTGAATAGTTGTACCATTTCCGTACTTTTCCTTCACACATTATTGCAAGACCATAACTAGAGACTCGACGAATTTCTGCAACAATATATCCTTTTCACGGCAAAATTTTATCTCCTCACATTTCTGGGTCTTTGTATTTCAACAGCCATTATGACTTTGATATAAAAATCAGCTTTTGCATATGTGTATGCTGCTGAGCAAACGCAGTTGGACCAGTGTGGTAGTTCAAAATATATGTCTAGTCATAAAGGAGCTTAAAAAATAGGGAGGGGGTATTTGCATAGAAATTAAGATTAACCAAGTATTTCATTTCCAACTCGCGGCTCAGAGGTAACGGGCGGTGCTAGTGAGCATTAAGGCTCCTTCCTACCGAGGCGACAGGGAAGAAACATTTTTCGACCCCTTCACAGCGAAACGTCAGAAATCGCATTACGCCTAGTGAAGTTCCTCTTCGAGTTGAAAGTGGGTCGACTCGAAGCGGTGCATTTCAAACCGGTTTCAGGCGAACGCGGTGAGACTAGGGATTGGTCAACTCTTGTCGCTTAAACTCTTCTCACCTCGGTGAGAACGAGCCTTTAGGGCTGAGGTTCAAACTACTGGCGACACTGTTGTAGACACTGTTTCAAAACGAGAAGCCTCAATAGCGTTTGGGATGTTCAGCATCTTGCTTCGTTAGTCAGACTACCTGATGGGAGTTTTCTGCCTTTTCTTCCATACGATACGCAAATGCGGAGCCCTCTAAATGTACTTCTGCCCTCCTTCTTCAGCGACTCGGAGCAAAGTCAAACTTCTACTTGCGGTTGCTCCATCATAGTAGAAGCTGCCCTTTTCCTCCCATCCATCAGTAGACTAGTCATGGGGTGCACGACCCGCGCTGCCAGACACTCAAGATTAATCACAACACAACAGCATATTTCATCTAAATAATATTTTTTTTATTTTAGTAAATATTTTAAATAAATTTTTTTAATAAATATTTTAAATTAAAAAAAAATTAACTTGTTTATATACACAATTTGGCAGCTGGCATATGTTTAAGGAGTCTCATTCAGACAGAATTTCTTAACATACTCATCACAATTAATATTTCAACTTCTTAATTTAGGTGGGTGTATAATTAATGTTATTATGACATAAAATTGTAAAACTGCTTAAAATGAAAAAAAAAAAAAAAAAGTTTTAGCGTAAAACTAGTGAAAAATTAAAAAACGTTTCCTAATGAAAATTATTTAAGTTTTTTATTTTAGGGAGCTGAATAATTAATGCTATTATGACTTACAAATATAAAATTGCTTAAAGTGTACAAAATTTTAGTAAAACAAAAATAGTGAAAATTTAAGCAAACTGTCTCAACCTCCTCATCAAAATAACGGCCTGGTGGACAAGTGGCTAGCACTCTGGCCTTTGGTATCCCAGACTTCAGGTTCAAAGCCTAGCGGTGGCATGGATGTTTGTTAGTGGTTTGGAATCCACTTTAAACTGTAGATCCCGGTCTGTTTAACCTAAAGTGTGCACAAGATGACCGTAGAGCGACAAACCTCATTAATATTTAAGATGAGGAATAGATAATGTTAATGTGACTTAAAAATATAAAACTGCTTAAACTGAAAAAAAAGTTTTAAATGAAAAATTAAGAAATTTTTTTTAAAGGAATTAAATTAAAATTTAAAAATATAATTTAATTAGCTGATTTTGAAAATTCGGTACGATTAAAAACCAATTGCAAGAGATACAAAAAAAAAAAAAAAAAAAACGTAATAAGTTTTTTTGTATTTAATTTAATTCATATCCTTTTTTAACAAAATAAGAAGTAAAAAACAAAAGTATCTCTTTAGAATTTTTATTTTATTTTCTTCTGTTAAATTAAACAGAAAAAAATTTTTTTTTAAAGGACAGCATAAAATGCATATATTTTCACCTTTACGAGATATAAATCAAGCTATACTGGGACTTCAAAGTGTTCGTTTGAAGTACCTTTATATTTTATTTTACTTTATCCCACTACCACGGATCTCCAGATATCATCTCAAAAAAGAAAAGAATATCTTTGAAAAAGGGAAAAAAAAAACCACTCTCGGCGTAGAGAGCTGCTAAAACTTCGATAACTTTTTGAAGAAGTTGAACTTGAGGAAATTGGCCCAATCAAGGGCAAACATGTTCAGTGTCACCTCTTGTTTCTTATCGTTTGTGTTTTATCGTCCTTTCTGAAGTCCTTTCGTTGTACTAGTCTTTCTCTCTCGGAATTTATCAAGGGATTTTTGTTCCCGCGCACAAACAATCCAAGGCGAGGAAGTTTCATTGATGGACTTCAAGTTGTTTTCTTTGGCAAAACTGCTACACAGACGAGTGTGATGCATCTTTAAGTGATTGCTTCTGCAAGTGATCAGAAAGTATTGAATTCAACATAGTTACAATCAGAAATTTTATTAACTTATCCAATTTTTTTTTTAATGATATTTTTTTGTACGAAATTGTCTACTAAAAAAGAAATTTATGTTTCAACTTCTCCTTTTTATGATTAATTTAACAGTTTGAAGAATATAATTTGAAAAAAGATTGTGTAAGTCTTTTTTCAAATGCCACTAGAACAATCGCCCCGTAGTACATAGGTGGCCTATAGTTCATCTTGCAGTGATTGCTTCTACAAAAGATCAGAAAATTAAGAAATTCTATACAGTTACAGTTAGAAGTTTTATAAACTTACTCACATTTTTTTAAATAATAGTATTTCTGTACCATATTTTCTAGTAAATAAGAATTTATGTTGCCACTTCTTTTTTTTAATATTTAATTTAATAATTTTAAGAATATAATTTGAAAAAAGAATTTTTATGTCGTTTTCAAATGCCATAGAACAACCGCCATGTAGCTAATTCAGCCTATACGCCAGAACTATACGCCTCCTATAGGACATCATGTGTACCATGATGTCGTAGAGGCGTATAGTGCATCTTGCAGTGATTGCTTCTGGACTTCTTATTATAGTTTATTACGGAGATTCTTGGCTGCTTCATTGTAAAATGTTGAAGCATAGCGGTGGTCTCATGCCCTTTGAGTTAATAAGCAAAATAGATAATTAAATGCCCTTTTTTTAAAAAAGAATTATTTATTTAATAAAATTATATAATGAAAAATAACACAAATTTCAAAAATGTAGATGTTGATGAAATCAGTTGCATGTAATAAAACAGATTGAGCAAAGGTCAAATTAGGAGAAAAAATAGCTTAGGAGAAAAGCGAACTTTTTTCATCTAGGCAGTTGTAAGGAATTAATTCAAAATATTTAGAACAGCGTGAGGTCTTTTGCTATGTTTGCGGGAAGAAATATCATAATCGTAATTTTGTAGGATATTTAATACAGGGTTATTGATGTTTCGCATATCATTATAGAATTTTGTAGAAATTTTGTGAACAAATTGTCTTAAACCTGGAATAGAGAGAGCTCGTCTAATATCGTCATTACGAAAGTACCAGGGTGAATTCGTTAACATTCTGAGAGTTTGTTCTCAAGCCTTTGAATAATTTCAAAATTTGTACGTGCAACAGAACCCCAAACTGGGCTTGCATAAGCTAATACTGGACGAAGATAAGAGAGATATATTAGAATTTCGGTGATTGCTTCTGCAAATGATCAGAAAATTAAGTTCAATACAGTTACAGTTAGAAATTTTATAAACTTATTCAATTTTTTTAAAATAATAATATTTCTGTACCAAATTTTCTGCTAAATAAGAATTTATGTTGCAACTTCGTTTTAATTTTTAATTTAACAATTTTAAGAATGTAATTTGAAAAAAAAAATATATATATATGTCATTTTCAAATGCCACTAGAGCAATAGCCATGTAGTTGATTCAGCGTTACACAGGGTGTACTATAGGAGGCCTATATTGTGCTATCACAATTTCAAACGAACGAGTCAGAGATGACTTATTAAAGGCGCACCTCTTAAATACAGCCAACGGTAGGACTTTTTGGACTTTAACATTGACATGTGATCATAGGTTCGATTTCGCTTATCTGGTTTTAAACCGAACTCCTCTAGTTCGAACCACTAACAAACATCCATCCTAGCGATGGCGGCATGGATGTTTGTTAGTGATTCGGAATCTGTGTTAAAAACTGTAGGTCCCGATCTTATTAGCCTAAAGTGTGAACAAAATGACCGTAGAGCGGCAAACCAAGCCAAACCTCTAGTTCGTAACACAAAGCGGTATCTACCATAAAAATAGGCTACTTTGCCCTGTTTGGAAAAATCACAACATTCATTTCGAGTTTATGTTTTATTGTTAAGAATATCGATTTTTTTTATCGAATATATAATTTAAATATTTTTAATTAGATCCTTTACTTTTTAAATAGCCCTTTCCACATTTTTTTATGGTGGTAAGTAGTATAAAAGGGCCCTGATGGCCAAGTGATTGGCTATCGGGGCCACAGGTTTCGGGCTCGAGTCCCTGTGGTACCATGGATGCATGAATTCGGAATATATTTTAAGTCTTAGATCCGTGTCTAATATGACTGTTCAGCGTAGGATTGACAACTCTACCTAATCTCCTTTCTCGAAATCTGCCAATATGCAGACGGTCTTGGCCCACTTTTGGAACTATGTTAGAAATATATAATTATTTTTTGGATTTTTCAAATTTCGTTCATTCTTAGAATTATTATTATTTTTAAGCAAAACTGCCCCAAAATATTTTCGTATTTGGGTTGAGCATAACTATCATCGTATGGATTTCTTTTTATTTATTTTTTAAAAAAATATTAGACATATCAAGAAAATATAATTGAAATAAAACTCATTTATCGTTGGAAATAACGATTTCTAGAAAATTCTTTAACTTATACGCAACTTATAAAAATATATTCTGTTTATAATTTTTGCTTTATTTCATTTTTTTTTTTTTTTTTTTTTCTTATCCTGTACTCTTAGTTATGAAATCAACACACATTCAGGTAATATGAGTTACGTAAAAATTCATTTTTCTGATGTTGCATACTTGTCACATCCAAAAATAGCGTTGCACAAAACATCGTATTGAAAGAAATAAAATAATATGAAAAATGGGAAATCCATCTTTGAGGTCAACAATGTTAAGGTCAAATTTAAAATGTATAAGATCTTTTGCTTGTTTTTTAAACATGGAAGATGAATATTTGCTAGCAATTTAAAATCAGTGCTTTCGATTCAAAACAATTTTCAATCAACCATAACTATTTCCTAGAAAGTTCTTTGGTAAAGTAAATAAATGGTTTAACTAGTAAATGTTTAATCTAAAAATTTGTTTAAACTCTAATTTATAGTGTTTGGCTAAAAGTATTTTATATTATTCTTTTTTACCCAAATATTGCATCAATAATTTTTTTGCCCTTGTCAATCGTTGATGGAAATGGCAATATGTTTTTTACATGTGTTGACGAGTAATAAGTGATAAATATGTATGAAAATTTTTCCCTTTTCCGTTTGAAAGTTATAAAAAAAAAAATCCTTTAAAGAGTAGTATTCAATCAAACCCAATCAAAATTATAAGATATATTATTAAAAATGATATTTGTTTTAAGTAGTGGAAATATGCAATGGATACTTCAAGTATTTGATATCTATGTATTCGAATGATTTTTGTTTAATTTTTTGCCACATTAAATGCCGTCTAAAACTAAATAAATGATTTGCAAAATTTTCTTGATTATTTCGTTTTGCGATATACATCCATTTTTATTAATGTAAGTGATATCGTATGTATATATTTTTTATTATTATTATTTTATGTCAATGGTTGTTTACTGCAAAATCGAAATAAATTTCTCATCCAAATAATTTTCTCCTTAAATTTCTTTGAGCTCTGGCCTTTGGTACCACAGACTTCAGGTTCGAATCCTGGAGGTGGGATGGATGTTTGCTGATAGTTGGGAATCCACGTTAAACTGTAGGTCCCGGTCTAATTAGTCTAAAATGTGCAAAAAATGACCATAGAGAGACAAATCAAACCAAACTTTAAATTTCTTTGCTAGTTCCCAATGGAGATGCATTTATACAGGGCCAGATCGCAATATTTGACTAATAGTTTGATGATAATAATAATGGCACTTTGATATTATGATGATAATAATGTAAGAACTTTAAGATGAGAAAATGTCTGCAATGGACAAAATTAGGAATGACTTGTCAAATCAAAACATCTGATGTAAAATCTAATTAAATGTTATAAAAAATCTGCTGTGTAGATTAGATTTAATTAGACAGCAAATTTAATATTTTATCTGCAGTAGTTTCAAAACCGTTCGACTAAGTATCATCTGTATCTCTAATATCGAAACCGATATACAACAGCATATCAATATCGATTTGTAATTTATATCAAGATGTTATTGTATATGTATCTAAACGCATATACCGCATAGACCTTTCGATCCCATCACCCTAAAATGAAGCATTGTTTTTGGATTTCCAATTTTTACATTCTACGGAGAAAGATTTTTAAAAAAAATGACATCTGTATTATAGATAAATTTCTTGTATTTTAAATCGAAGTAGAAAAGAGATTCATTTAAAAATGAAATTTGCATAACTTTGAATTAAAAAAATTTTTTTGATTGCTGAAAACCAGAAAAGTTGTACTGGACAGTCCCAGAGAGCTCAATTCAAGACCGTTTCTAACGGTCTACTCATTTTCAAAGCAGTGACTGCAATGCATACCATTAAAGGGAACTTTACTTTACCTCATGATTAATGATGCTCTGCTAATAATACATGATTAATCATCGCAAATATAAAAATCTACCTCACAGACAAAAGTAAAAAAAAATGTTTTTAATCATGTCCTATCTGAATTTGACATATGTTGAAAAATGAAGTCATAGACATTTCAAACTACCATCGTAAAAAATTAGTCATTTGTGATTAACTTCTGAAGCTACCGTCTTTGTGATTATCTTTTTATCATTAAATTAAAAAAAAAAAAAAAAAAAACGTTTAGTTTTACCAACTCGATTTGTACCTAATCTTTTTTTTTAATTAAAAAAAAAAGTATGTAATAAGATTGAAGATATTAAAAAATGATGATGATGACTACTTATGACTATTGAAAATGACTTAATTATGACTTTAAAAAAAAAGAAAAAATCTGCAACCTTTAACTATTTTTTTAAATAAATAAATTAACAATTTCAATCACAAAAATAGTAAATTGGCGACAAATAAATATTCTTCAAATAGTTCAATCTTTTCGGAGACTAGCCCCCCTCACTATCTACTATTCTACCCTTATTCCCCGAACCGGCACCTCCTATTTCTACCAATGAACGCGGCTCTTTTGGTGGGCCACTTAGAGGTGGGAGATCCCGTTGGCTCCCGCTGCTTCTCCTCCCCCCTCTCCACCCCCTCCACCACTCCTCATCCTCCGAGATCCACGCAAAAAATTTTTCATTCACAATTTTCTCGCGTCTCATTTCGACACCTCGGTTTGACCACGCTCCTCCAACACAACCAGATTTCTCTCATTGTGTTTTGTTTTGCGTTTTGTTCCAGCTTTATGGATATTTAAAACGTGCCGTTTTGATTTTTTCTTTTATTATACATACTGCATATCCGCTGGTTTTTCTTTAAGTAACCAACTGGTGATTTGTCTTTTAAGATCCTTTCTTCAAAAAAGAAAGGTGAGTGGTTTTTATTTATTTTTATTTGGTTTTTTTTTATTGCTTGTGGTTGGAGTTTGTTTATCTTTGCCTGTTTGAAAAGATAAATGCTTTTTTTGTGTTCTTTGTTAGATTTTTTTTTTTTTTTTTACTTCTTTCTCGATTGGAGACGCATGTGCTGAGAAATTTATGGGCCTTGAGGTATTTTAGGTATTTCCGTTCGGTCCTGTATCTGTTAAAAGATAAGAGTTTTGTGTGAAATAACTTAATTAGACGTTGAAAATTTTATTGATAAGAAAAACGGAGCGGAGAATACTGAATTTTAATTGAAATAAAATATTTCGAAATGTCTTTGTACTTAAATAATATAGATTTCTGTTAAATTTATTATAAAAAGTTATTAAAAATCTACTCTATGAAAATGATTCTTATATATATATATATATATAAATTTTAAATGCAAGTTTTATGTATATTTTCACACGTTTGCATTTAATTTGCTTTTGTAGTCACTGAAAAAGATTGTTTAAAAATATAGACTTTTAAAAATATATCTAATGGAATTAATAATATAATATAATTAATTAACTAACTAATTCGGAATTTATCTTTTATTAAATAACTTTGTTAGTAAAATCATTTATTTAAATTATATTTTTTTATCTTTTATTTTTTTTAAATAAATATATTTATCTTTTATTAAATAAATATTTTTAATAAAATATTTCTTTAATTTCATTATGTTTTGAAAATATTTTTATCTACATAACTTTTAATCAATCTGAAAAATTGAGATATTTATTCAAAATAATTTAAGTCTAATTTATTATTATTTTTTAATTTGATATATACGGCTTGATTATGTTCTGTATTTGTTGTATTGCATTTTATTTGCTTTTGAAGTTACAGTTGCGTCTTAATAAGTACTCTTAGAAGAGTATTTAATTAAGTATTAAGGATGTATTATGTATATAAAGTATGTATTAAGTATTTAATTAGCATTAAGTAGAATATAATTTTTTTGAGATTAGATAATTATCTTCTAATCTGTGGCAAAAGTTTTTGCTATATAAAAAAATTCATAAATTGCTTTTCAGAGAAATTTCATTTGAAATCTAATACTTTACATCCTAAATAGTTTTTATTAATAATATTGATTTAAATATTAAATTCATTTTTAAAAAAACTTAATATTCATTTTGCTTCGGTAACTAAACTCACATAAGAAATTTATATTTATGAAAAATTTACTCCTTTTGGAAAAATGAATAATTCTCATCGTTATTATCGTATTATACTGTCATAAATATGATTACTATCTAAAGTAAGTGTTGAGCATATTGATCATCATTCAATATTCATCATCGGTAAAGATGAGGTAATATAAATATTGTGTGGATAAAAATGATGTACTCAACATGTATGCTATCTAATATTTGCCTAACGTTGACAGAAATATACTGAGCAATCACGCTTTCAATTTTATAAGATCATGCTTGAATATATTTTAACAATGCATTGTTCAGTATTGTGATAATAATTCTTTTCTGTCATTTACTGTAGGTGAAAGATACATTGTTATCAGTAACATTTTGTTTACTTTTGAAGTTACGGTTGCAACTTAATAATTACTCATGCTCTTTTAAATATTTAATCACTGGTAGGCAAAAGATAATTCTCTAATCTTTCGAAAAAATGTATGCTATATCTATGAAACAAATCATGCAAAATAAGTTTTTACTTAAAAAATGATTTTTAGAAAAAAAAAATCAAATCACCTTTTCAAATTAAAAAAAAAAAAAAAAATTATTAATTTTTTTTTATCGTAGAGTATTTTTAATTTTTCATCGACCTGCTTAGCAGGTCATCATTCTTAAACATGTCCTTTGGGAACATCACTTGTTATATATTAGTTAAAAACATCAATTATAATTTACTATTCGTCATTTTTTATAAAATGTTCAGCATATAACATAACTTCAATTTAATAAGAGACAATTTGCTATTGAAATAAATTTTGCTGTTTGTAATATAAGTAATAAGTCTAGTGTATAAAATGAATAAAATAAACGTTTATTCATGGAAAAATGCAAAAGTTGGAAGAAAAAAAAAGTACATTTATTATTATTATAATTTTTTCTAGAAACAAAGCAACTGTAATTGCTGGCATGAATATTAAAAATACGTTACGAATCTACGTGTGGTTTTCATTAAAAATGTTTTTCATTCAAAAGCTTATCAAGAATATTTGTAACAATGTCTAAAAGCAAAGTATACAATTAAAATGAGTCTTGAATACTTAAACGTTCAAAAACGTTAGTTCTAAACATACAAAAAAAATATATATATATATATATATATATATATATATATATATTTCGCATGAAATATATAATCTAAAACATGTTATTTAAAAGAAATGTCTTTTAATTATTAAAAAAAAAAAAAGTAATCTAAACTTTTATTATTCGTATATGATTTTATAATGTTTAGATTAAATATAACTAAATAGTTTTTTATTTTTTATTTATATGCATAATTTATACATTAAAATTCACTTTCTTAATATTTTTATGCAATTGTGCAATGAATGTTTCATGGTCACATATTACATTATCATTCTATAAGATTCATTATCTGTATTTTTAAATGAATATGCATTTTTTTAAATCTCTTAAATGCAATAACATTATTCCTTTTTCTGTAAATGTAATTTTTATCTGTCTTTTAATTAAGTCTTCAAATAGTTCTGATTTAATTTTTAAAACGTAACAAACAAATTACGATTGTCAAGAAGGCAAAAATAGTACTTGTACTTCTGAATGAAGTTGGAATTATACTTCCTTAACTGTTATAAAAAAAAAAACTGATAATGAACAAAATAAAAATAAGACGATGTAAACTAAATGCTAATGGTGAGAAAGCATTGACTTCTGATCTGGTAAACAAATACTCTAGCCGTGGGAATCTTATGTGGTTACTCCCTAAAAAACGAATCATTATATTTCGTTCAAAATATCATTAGGATAATAGATATAATTAAAGTGCCATCATAATATTTTTTGTGCCGTAGCATGTAGTTTTAGTATGTAAAAACATATTCTAACATAGCTTATATATCTGATCAACTAGTTAAAGCAGAAAGAAAAATTTTAACCTTTCAAAATATTTGTTCAGAAACGTGAAATATTTTTTTTAAGTCACGTACGTTGCATTACTTGTCAATTTTATTTTTGATTTGTTTAATTTCTCATTTTATGCTAAATCAAGGAACAACGAATTTTCATTGTTATTTTTCTATTTATATATTTTTTAATTTAAATTAATTTTTAAAAACGATATAGCGTTTTTTATTTTAACCCGAAAATATTTTTTTTAAATAAAAATTATCATTTGGTAGGTTCATTATTTTTACGAGCATTCATTTTATTATTTAAACTACTGGTTGAGCTAATTTATGAAAATAAAAACTATCTCAGCAAATGTCTTCACGTAAAAATGGCATTAAAAGCGAAATTTAAACAAGTCAGCATTTTCTTAAAGCAAATTTAAAATGAATCCAATTTATATATCCATTTTTTTTCCAATATTTTGTAATTCGACATTTCGTTTTTCAAGAAAGAAATCTAAGTATTTTGCAGATTTGTATAAATCTGACTAATTTAGTAGCAATTCGGTACAATTGTATTTCAGCTTAAATATTTTTACTAAACCGACATTTTCATTTATCCTAAAAAATATTTTCTTTTCTCACTGTCAAGGTTACAAAATATACAGAAATTTAGTAAGATGGGTGTCGACCACCCTGAATACTGAAGAAAAGATAATGTGGAAGTCACATTTTAAGAAGATTCAGAGAAAGAAATTCTTGTTCAAATTACTACCCTTACGCCCTTTATTGTAAAATTTCTGACAGATCAAGGTCTCCGTGTTCTAAAAAATTAAATTAAATCAATGTGAAACCAGTTTGCTAAATGCTCAAGTGCATTAAAATTTCTAAATTGCCTGCAATATCTCCAAACAATTTCTTCAGTTAAAGTGAAAAAGAATGTTAGCTATTTCACAATTCTTTTGTGTATGTGTGTTTTTCCTTATATGTAAAGCTTT
This sequence comes from Caerostris darwini, assembly GCA_021605075.1. Lineage (NCBI taxonomy): Eukaryota > Metazoa > Arthropoda > Arachnida > Araneae > Araneidae > Caerostris > Caerostris darwini. The sequence continues at coordinate 239,799 of BPLQ01015713.1, read as the reverse complement.
CAAATGAAAATGAAATGCATATTTTAGAATACCTTGATAATACCAGAAAACTTATATATATACGGGTATATTTTCGTTGACAATTGAAATATTTATGTCAACCTCGAAAAAATGATGCTGCAACAAGTAATTTCGCAATGAAAATGCCAAGTTTTTTTTATTAAAAACAAGAATTTACAATTTTTTTTATTATTATTTCCTTATGAGCAGCTACTGCATTCATAAAGCATGATTTACAACACCAGATCTTTTCTCTATGTGTATTTATTTCTAAGCAATATCATTCAGAATTTTTTTTTTTTTTTTAACTGAAAGAAACATGCGCTGTTGCAAGAAATCAGTTTCACTATAAATATTCATTTGCCTATTCATTTCATTCATATTTTCGACATTTTCTTTTTAACTGATAATACTAAGCGTAGCAAATTTTGTTATGATACTGCTCTCGGAGGAAGTTATTTTTGCCAGCCACAAGAATATAACAGCACTGTTAAAAAGTTTCACAGAAAAAAATGTCTTACAAAATTATATTTCGCCTGTTTTTGTGCTATATTTCCTTGTATGCAAACAATTTTAATATAATGCATTGAAATACAGTACAAAATTCAATCTCACTGTAAATACCTCATATTGTCCTCTAATTGCGGCATGATGGCCAATTGGCTAACTCTCTGGCCTTTGGTACCACAGACTTCAGGTTCGAAACCTGGCGATGGCATGAATGTTTGTGAGCGGTTCGAAATCCACTTTAAACTTTAGGTCTCTGTCTAATTAGCCTAAAGTGTGCACAAAATAAACGTAGAGCGACAAACCAAACCAATCTAATCGGTTTAAACAACCTGGAAAAGCGGAATTTCGTAATGAAAATTCTAAGCTTTTTTTTATTAAAATATTTATTTATCTATCTACCTATCTATCTATATATGTATTTTACTCACACATAAACATGATGCATAATTTACAAAACCAAATATTTTCTTATAACAAAATCCTTTTACATGCCGGCGTCTTTTATCGTATTGACAACACATATTTACAATAAAAAAAAATGCTTTCTTACTCTGCATTGCTTACACTTTATTCACACATTCAGACAGAAAAATATTTATCTAAACAACTGGGTGAAAATTATGTTAACCGAGAGAAATAGGTACTGGTATATGAAAAGAATTTTTCAATAAAAATTCGAAGGCTTCTTTATTTAAAAAAAAATTATTGCCACCCCATAATTTTCTTCAGTTGCTGTTTATATATATTTTTTCTTACAAAAGAGCACCTGGCCACATTCAAGATGCATAATTTACAGTACCAACTCCTGTATAATAACAAATATCTTTTCTATAGGGTGATTTATAGAAAAGGTCGTTTAAAATTGGCGTTACTGCAAGGAAAAAAAAAAATTTTGTAAGATTAAAAAAAAAAAAAAAAAAAAAAAAAAAAAAAAAAAAAAAAAAAATTGAAGGTCTCTTTATTAAAAAATTTATTACTATTTCACATTGTACTTCTTTTTGCCCATACCGCCTCAACACACTAATAATGCATGCTTTACAATACGAAATATTTTCTTTGGTGGAAACTTTTTATATTTTTGAGTGGCAGTATCATTCAAATTGAAAATATATATCTTTTAACCTAAAGAAATTGGCAACTGCTGCAATAAAGGAATTTGTAAAAAGTTTGCCCATTCAAAGATTTCTTTCGTGGAGGAAAAATTTATTACTATTTCACAATTATTCTCGTGGTATTTCTTTTTTATCCTTGCCGCTGCAATACATTGACGATACATAATTCACGGTACGAAATCCTTTCTAAAAGCTAAAAATTCTTTTATGAAAACATTCAGTGAAAAAGTATTTCTTTTGAACCACCAAGAACTACTGGAACAAGGAAAAAGTTTAGCAATAAATATTCTAATGCAGTCCGTTTGCTGTCCTCGGATTCGAACGTGACAACAAATGTGAAAGTACGGAACAACGCAGCAGTAGTATTCTGAATGAAACAGGACACACGTGGCTATTTTCTGCAGGGGACACTAAATCACTTAGGAGGTGGCACAATGGCAATAGCTTTTGTCCGCCGATAAGGGATTCGAAATTTGGGGGCGGGACTTCGCCAGGTGGTGAGTTGGAAGCACAAATTATTGACAGGTTGCCGAAATGGCATTCAGAATGTTGTTGTCGTGACTGTTCCCTCTAAGAAAATGTTGTCATTTGCAGGAGTTTATTGAGCTACTAGTATTGCCTTGTGTATAGTATGAATCAGAGTTTGGCAGGAAATCATGTTGTTGACGATGACAGCTTCTATGGTGCATATTTATTTTGTGGATTATGTTGAATAACCCTTACTTATAGATAATTTTGTTTGTCAATAAAAGAATCATTTATTAAGGATAAATAAATTTATGAAAGTAAATGGGAGTTAAAAAAAAAAAAAAAAAATTTGTCTTTCGGTATGCTTTAAGAGACAAAATTAGTACTTTTTTTTTATTGTGCGGGAAAAGAAGGTCTCTAGTAAAACATACAGATAAATTTAGTTTATCTTCGTCAGCACTGATTTTGTTGCTACGCATAAACACAAGCATTTATCAATTCTATAGATTGGCATTATAAGCATTTTTATTTGATATATTTTATTTCTTTGGAGGTTGTGTAATTATATAAAGATATTGAAGGAATAGAATATATATGGGTATAAGAGAAATTCGGAAATACAGCAAGCCATTAATATTCCTCCACTTACAGACTTCCTAACACACGTTTCGGAAAATTTTAATTTTAAAAAGACCTCGGAATATTTTAATTTACTATTTTTTTCCCCTATTATTCAGGGCAATTTACCTAATAGCCAATTTTTTATATATTGTTCTTCCGGAGATGAGACCCCTCGGGGTTAGGAAGCTCCAGGAGCGCAAACATCATCATCAATATATATGGAATTCCAGTTAACAGAGTGTTTTAATTTAGTTCTGTTGTAAAATAATCGTATTGAAACCTAATTAAAACTAGTTAGTAATCCAGGAAGTTAAAATTTATGATCCTAATATTAATTTTAAAAGATCAGGGAATATTTTAATTTAGTAATTTTTTTCCTATTATTCTGGGCAATTTACCTAATAGTCAACTATTTACACCTTGTTCTTCCGAAGAGGAGACCCATCGGGATTGGGAAGCTCCAGGAATCCAAACATCATCAATATATATATGGAATTCCGTTAGCAAGCGAGTATTTTAATAATGTATTTCCTCTGTAAATTAATCATATTGAGAATTAATTAAAGCTTCATTTTATCACTTTATGCGTAAAAATCTTGCATTTTACATTGAGTATTAATTCATCACATTCAAACTGTATAAACGAAAGGAAATTTATTTGAATAATCTCATGTAAAGCTTAATTCAAAGAAAAAAACTTTCGGAAGTTTTAGTAATAAGTAACATTTGATAAAATATTGTCTTATTAATCATTTATCTGTTAGCGTCAATTTTATTACTTAAATTTTGGAAACTTCGACACTAAACATTCAACACATGTTTAATCAATTAAAAAAAACAACACTTTTTCTTAATCGGAGGGAACAAACCAAATATTTAAGTAACAACTTTTTTGTCGTAACTAAAAACATAATAATTAAAAAAACTAAAAAAAACTAAGACATTCCATCACAAAGAAACGAGAAAAAATGTACTAATGAAGATTTATATGGAATTAGAGTTAACAAGTGAATGTTTTAATAATGTAATTCTGCTGTGAATTAATCATATTGAAACCTAATTAAAACTTCATTTTATCACTTTATGCATAAAATTCTTCATTTTATAAATACGATCTGTCATATCATCATTTAATTCATCATATTCAAACTGTATAAACGCAATGAAATTTATTCGAATAATCTCCTGTAAAATTTATTGGCCTGATGGCCAATTGACTAGCGCTCTACCCTTTGGTGCTCCAAGTTCGAATCCTGGCGGTGGCATCGATGTTTGTGAGTTGTTCGGAATCCACTTTAAACTGTATGTCCCGTTCTGTCCATGACCATAGAGCGACAAACCAAACCTGTAAAATTTAATTCACAGAAAAAAAAAAAAATACGTTTGGAAGGTTTCGTAACATTTGATAAAATATTACTTTCTGTTATTAATTGTTTTTCTATTAGGATTAATTTTATTACTTAAATTTCGGAAACTTCGATAATAAACATTCAACACATGTTTAACGCATTAAAAAAAAGAAACCCGACATTGGAGAACATTTAACGAACAACCAAAAACCGACTTTATCTTTATTGGAGGGGACAAACCAAATATTTAAGTAGCAACTTTTTTTTGTCGAAACAAACTAAAACATAAAAAATATAAAAAAATAAGACATTCCACCATTTACTACTGATGACGACAAAGAAACGAGGAAAGAAAAAATGTACTAATGAAGATTTACAATTTCCACAAATGCAACTCGCGGCTTCTGGTCTGATCAAAAGAATAAACAATTCTTTGCCACCTGTCCCCTATAAAAGTAAAGGATATTTATAACACCCGTGTAACAATTTTACGGCCCAACACCACTAGCAAAGCAGGTTTAAGCAATGCAGTCCGGGGTTAAGTTATTGTTGTTCCACAAAAAATAAAAATAAAAAAAAAGTGTCTCTCTCTCGTAATTTAGGCCTAATCGCCTCTTGAGACCAGAAACCAATAAACGTTCCAGACTGCACACATCTTAAGGAGACGTGCAAAAAATGGCGGATGGCTTGCACCCAAAAAAATTGACATAATTCTCGCTCCCGATTGCAAATCATCTATTCTTGCCTTCACTTGAGGTATACCAAACTCCGAGCCTAAATGATATAAAACAGACATCATTCTAAAAAGGGCATAAATTACTGCTAATGAATCGAGACTCTTGTCTCACCTAGAAAGTTAACGAAGTGTTTATTTGAGCGGGAAAGCACTTCGCCCAAACAACTTTAAATCTTTTTGCACTGAGAGAGAACTGGAGGAAACGTTTTTCGAAGCCAGATGGTAAGCATTTTGTACTGTTGCCGCCGTATCTGACGCGGTTGCCTTCAACGGTAGCTGCCCAATTAGCTGGCACGAACTGCAGTTAGTTGTAGTTAAGGAAAGCGTGCTTGCTAAACATGAGTGTTACGTATTATGATGTAGTACAAAATGGTTGTCAAAATGGAACGCATCAAAGGTTATGATTAATGCCAGACGTAGTTGAATTATTGTGCTTTGCAACGCTTTATTATCGGCAAGATTTGCAACTGTTTTTCCGGACTGTTTTTTTTTTGTTTTTTTTTAACCTTTCTTTTTGGATATTTCTTATTTTCAATTCCGGCTATTAGGCGGATTATATTGGCAACCTGTATTTAAGTAATATAGGATTGATAATGCATAATTAGAAATATATTGAAGGACACAAAAAATAAATAATTGTTGTAGCAAAAGTTAAGTTTAATGAGAAATTTAAAAAATTTATATTATGTTTTTAGTAATTATTAGTTTTTAGCTTAAAATCTGTTTCTTTAGTTACTGTTACGTTAAAATAAAAACTGTTAAACTGTTCAGAGATTTATAATAAAAACTGGTACTTTTTGTAAACCAGGAATTAAAAGTGGCAGTATTAATTAATATTTCGGTGTTTCTCTAAAGGAATGATAATAATACTTTACAAAAAATGAATATATATATATATATATTTATATATATATATATATATACGCCTATGTATGCAATTAAATTTTTTTTATATATGTTATATGATTTCTTCAATATTGTTATTTGTTGTGAATGAATTAAAATGTGTATTTTGAGCTAAATTGTATAGTAATACAAATAAAATTAATCAATTTAAATACATTTTAATACATGTATTGTAATGTACGTAAATTTTTTTTTACACTTTATTTCATCATATATTATTCTCATTTTTAAATGCTGATATTACCTTCTTCTTTTTTTTTTTTTTTTTTTTTTTTTAAACCTACGAAATATATGAGTATTGTTTTGGGGAGAGGGGATCAACCATGTCTTGGGTTCATTTCAACGTTTCTTATTAATTTCATATACTACCATTTTTACCACCATTTAACCACTACTAATTTATTTTTAATTTTTAATTACTTAATTTATTTTTACTACCATTAATTTCATATTTACCATACTACCCCTTTTTTTTTTGTCCCTCAATATATTTCTAATCATGCATTATAAATTCTATATTACTTAAATACAGGTTGGTAATATGATCCATTTAATAGCCGTAATTGAAAATAAGAAACGTTTCTTTCATTTTTTTTTTAAATTTCTTTGACGAACTATTCTTATTAGTTTATATAGATTTGTTTCCCTTGCTTTTCTATAAAATCGTTTGGAATTCTATAGTTTTTTTTATTTTTTATTTATTTATTTTTTTTTTTTTAACGACAAATGATGAGTATAATTTATTGCCTAAATAGGATTTATTGAGGCTTCTTCTTTCTTTGTTTATTTAAAATTGCTGTTTTCATTTTTGTTCACACATTGAATTCTAAATTTTATCGGGAACCTATATAAAGGCTCAAACTATTCATTTTATCTTTTTAACGATTTTTATTTTATTTATTTTGCTGCTAAAAAAAATTTGGGACCTTACTAAACCTATATTCCACTAAATAGGAAGAAGAAAAACTACAATTAAAAACTTTTGTATTACTTTCCATAATTCAGATATTGCTATTAATTAAAGTCTACCTAAAATTTATTTAACTTCTCTTCTTTCTTTATGCCTTTACCATTTAATTATTTTTATTAAACATTCCCCAAATGCCGCCATCGTCTTACTTGATGATTCATTTGCCATCTAAGGATAAGTATCACATGCATTGGGAATCAGTGCTGTAAATGAACACAGCTTTCCAATGTCTTTAAAAAAAATCAATCCTGATCTGTACCGACAGTTCAAAAGTGCTGCAGAAAGCGCATAATACGGAGGTCATTTCCATTCCCATGTACCCTTTTCAAATACACTGCTAAGCCGGATAGATTCTAATGGTTCAGATCTTTGCAGCGTAAAAAAAGGCCTTTGGTTGCGGTCAGGTATCAAAGGATTCCTGTCCCTGAGTGAAAGTCCAATTTTCAAGTTGGTTGCTCCTTCCTTTGTCGAATAATCCCCCTTTCGTGGTGAGGTATTTAGGCGAGTTCCTTTCAAGAAATTCGAAACCTTTATGCGCGTATACTTTTCCTTTCAAGGCTGTTCCGATTAGCAGAAAGGGAAAGAACGGTTTCAGTGGAAGAGTTATACAGCTCACTTTATTATGGTCCATTTATTTTACATTATAATCTAAAATAACTATATATTAGGGGTGCACATATTCGTAAAGGCCTGCAAGTCATTGTATTCACTATGACTTGGCCGCATAGCATATATAAAAATAAGTAAAATAAGCTTGAAATTTGTGTAACATATATAAATAACTATATTTCATTTCTTTGTATGGAATAAAAATAAATAAAATAATGCAATAAAACAACGAATAATGAAATTGATCTGTGTTTTTACATAAATTTAATAAATTTTCATTATTTGATTTAATTTTTTATAGTAAATGAGTTCAAAAGTAGTTAATCAAATGGCTTTTATTAGTCGATTTTTTTTATACTCTTACCACAAAATGTTTGTTCACAATAAGTTTTCGTATCATTTAATAAGAATTACTTCCCTTTTATGTAAAGCAATTTTAAAAAGAAACATTTGTTTTTCTTTTTGGTAATAGTTAGTGTAGTAGTCAAGAGATATTTAAACAAACAAATATATGCATATAGTGATCCTGCGTCCAATCTGGCAAGTTATTAACAAGTTATTATTTTTTTTTACAATAGTTAAAATAGAAAGCTTGTTCACAATGTTAACTACCACGCTATGACATCTTTTAGTTACAATATCATCATCCTTACCATTTTAACATAAACAAAAGAGTTCAAAATTTTCAAACTCTATTTAAAAAATATATATATATATTGAAAAATAGGTTCTTCAACTTTGGATAGTTAACAACCTAGTCTTACTCTACCCATGCGCACACTAGGAAGTGGCTGGAGGGTTTGATCCTCCCCTCCACCAAGCCCTATGGCCGTAAATGAATTGTGTGCACATGTTCAAACTTGTGAATACTTCCTACTTAGGTCCAAATTTCTCTTGAATAATATTAAGTACGATATTTCAATGAATCAATGTTTTTTTTATCAATGTCAATTTTATGACCGAGTCGGAATTTGGTGATTGAACCTGATGTTTTCTTGATTTTAGTTTTATTAAATATTCATTTAAATATTGACGTAAGCGATGAACTAGTAGAAGAAAGAAGAAGAATTTTAATTTATAATTTATTTATGCAATTACTTTTAAAAAATTCAATTTTTATTTTCATGTAATACTTTTTAGTTTTAATTGAAGCTATTCAATGTAAAAATTATTAATAAAACAATTAATATATGGAATTTCGACTTCAGATACATTCCCTATTATTTAGTATGGCACTTAAATTAGTATGACACTTAAGCTTTCATAAATGGTTACGTTTTATTTTGTCGACCTGCCCTTCCCCTAGTCCTGAGTACGTGTCTACTCATAACATAAATTTTAATCAAATCAGTAACAGTATAATCCGTGACCTCTTGTTCGTTTTAATTGCCATCTTTTTTCTCATATAGCGCTTCCTCCTGCTGCTTCTTCCTCTCTCTGTTTCCCCTAAAAACAAAAAAAATTGTTAAACATTTTTTTTTTTCAATTTATAAATTTATTTGAACTCATTTATTCTATGAGATCACGCATGATGATAAAAATTTTATTATAACTTTTTTCATCATAATGATAAAAGAATTATGATTCGTTTCATGTGGCAGTATTTGTGGGAAAAATGATCCTCTACGAAGCCTCGATTAAAAAGTTATTGAGATATATTATATTGTAATCATTTACCGAAACATCATTTAATTTTAAAATTTGATAATTATTTTTTAACGAGTGTTACTTAATTCTCTCTTTTTGAAGATTGTATAAAGCGTTGCTCTTTAATATATGTGTTACCGTTAAATCTCGAAATCGGTTAATGTGCACATTACCCAAATAATCTGCAGATTAACTGATTTGCTTCGTAACATGCGGAATCATGAGTTTTCCGCATTTTATCTAGGTAATGTGCATATTAACGGCTTTCGTATCTTTAAAATTCAAAATTTTGTTTCTTTCATTTCTTTTCCCTACTCCTTCCCCCCTCTCCCTCCACTTTTAGTTTGGTTTCGTCATCGCATTGTCGTCGCCGGTTGCTTTTATCTGAATTCACTGTTTGCAAAAAGAGATTTGTAACGAAAGATGTCTCTATTATAGAAATATCTGTACTTCAAACAGCAATAAAACAATCCTTTGATACTGTGCAGGGTTTCATAAAATGTGACTGGAAATCTAAACGTACCACAAATAGGTGTGTTTGTAGCAAAATCCAATTGCTATCCAATTCAAAGTGTCACCAATCTTTAGATTGCATTAATAAGTAAGCATAATTTTATCATATGTTTTTCAACTCTATTTCCTTAAGCCTTTTGATTCTTTGTATTATAGTTTTTTAATTGATTTATGATCGATTTTATCAACTAGTTTGTTGATTGTTTGATTGTATTAACTTGATTCTTTAGACATTGAAAAATAAATAAATGACATTATGTTAATTTAAGCTTTGCTGTCGTTCCAGGAAAGATCTAATTTCACTTAACGAGTTCCTAGTAGGTAATGCATGTGTAGGATTATCTAGGTAATGCGCAGATTGCCTAAGTAATTTGAGAAATGAAACATTTTTCGGCACTTTAATGGATAACCCTAGTTAATCTGCGCATTACCCAAATAATTTGAGAAAAGCAACAATTTTTGGCACTTTAATGGATAACCCTAGTTAATCTACACATTACCAGATAATTTGTAGAATAACTGATTTATGCACTTGAGAGGTACTTATGCAATAAAATTCATCGATATTCACCAAAAATTGTCAAAAATTCTTAGACATACAGTAAGACTCTTGACATTTATTTTCTAAAAAAAAAGTTAATACAAGCTGAAAATTTGCAATATGAAAAGGGGAAATCAACTCATATATTGCCTTTAAAAAAAGGGAGAGAATATAGATCATAAAACAGCACAAACGTGAACCATATGCTCTTTCAAAACTTTCCCATTCAAAACGTGTCAAAAATACTCCTGGTGTCCATTGAGATCCGTCGAGGCCATTTAGATGTATATACTTGTAACTTTAATTGATTAACAACAACACATTATTAAATATCATTATCTGTCAAAACATGTAGATAAATATTTTATGTTGATTATCGATACCAACAAAATCAATCCATTCTATAATAAAACTGAAAAGACGCTGCTCATTACATGGATTTTCAATGTAATGATTTATTTTCTTACAATTTTGATATGCTATTTGTGATTGTTTACATATTTTAAATTTAAATAAAAGATAACTAGCTGACAGTATATAATTATTGTTAAATAAAACTCAGGATTCTGAAGAATGCAGTTGTTATATTTCTTAAGGACAACCTAAACACATGTTAATTTTTTTTTTTTTAAATACACAAAATTAGTAAATATTTTTAAGGCTTTCAAATTATAATAAAATATAGATGTATACAATACGTTACGCCTCTAGATAATAAAAAAAAGAACATTGAAATATTAGAAAAATATTTTATTCAATGTCTTAATTGATTGCAAACTAGATTACTTTTGTCAATAATGTGATAACCTTAAAAATGTTATTTTTACGTTATCTTTTTATTTATTTCGAAACACGAGTTTCAATTTTGTTGATGTTAGACCTCGGAAAATGTTTTTAAAAATTAACTGCGTATTAAAAAAAAAAAAAAAAAAAAAAAAGAAAAACCGAAAAAAATTTCACCGAAAAAAATAAATAAATAAATATGATCCATTTAAAAATTGCGTTCAGTAAAGTAGATGTGATTTTTTCTTGATAATGCTGTAAAATAAGCAAATCTATTTGGATGAACATGCATTTGCGAACAAATGTTTCTAGAAATGGGGAATATTAAAACATTGATAACTAAGAAAATTTAATTTATTGCTCGGTCAGTACAACAATTAAGTCAAATATAAATAAAATAATTTTCAATTAAATGTAATTTTAAGCATCAAATTATTTACTTATTCCTCAGTATATTATTTTATATATACCCATGATGGATATAAATAAATAAATATATGTATATATATCGACTCTAAGCAGACGATAGTTTTGTTTCTTCCATATTATTGGAATACGTCGATAGATGCAGTTTTTGACTAGGATTCAGTCAACTAGCAGATATAACATGGTTTATAATATCTTGAAAGTACTTAATCCTCCTATCCTCAGCATATTATATTCAATTTCATTTGTGTTTTCATGAGTACTTCTTTTAGGTTTTACTAACTTATTTTGTATTTCACTAGTTTCATGGACAAAATGTTTCACCATATTATTGCATATTTTGTATAAATATATATGTTCTTTTTTTGACCAATTAATGTATTCTTTGCCTTTCACACTTTTGATATGTTTAATGATTTTCAGTTTCGTTGCTGGAATTTATGCGCAGTCTGGATCTTGAACAATTCTTTTTTTTTTTTTTTTTTTTTTTTTGCGGGATTTGAATATGAAGCACATAAGCATTTCTGTATCTCCATTGTTACGATAGTTTTGTTATACAATTTGATTGTTCCTATGCGCACATGATAATTTACGTGTGGCGAATAGCGTTGTGGCTTTTGTTGTGCAAAATGATTCGTATTTCTAGTTCATTTCTTTTCATGCTCTCCTGTGTTTTTTGTATTCATGTGCTGTGGTCTACACACACATATATATACACTCACACACACACATATATATATATATGCAAGTTAACGGGGGGGGGGGAAAGGTTGCTCTCCGCCGCCTGTGCATCTGTTTAACTGAATCCTGCCACTAATTGATCCTTAGTAGTAAGAGTTAATTTGAGAGAGAGCTGATTTAAACCAAATTTTTACCTACACTTTCACATTTCAAGTAATTAATAGAATGAAATTTATAAAATTAGCGAATTGTTGTGGCTTTTATTGCCCAAAACGGTTCGTATTTCTAGTTCATTCCTTCTCCAGCTCTCATTTGCTTTTTGCGTTTATGTGCTGTGTTCTTTACACACATATGTTAACCAATATATATAAATATGCCAATATATATGTAGGACAGGTTAACGGGTGCATGCTGCCCTTTACCGCATCTGTTTATCTGAATCCTGCTAATTGATCCTTCTTCATCATGATTGGCGCAACAGCCCCGTGGTAAGCCAAGACCGTCTGCCTATTGGTAGATTTTGAAATGGGGAAGGGTTGTCAGCCCTATGCCCAACACTCTACAATCATGTTAGATAAGGTCCTACAGTTTAAAGTACATTCCGAACCATACAAACATCCGTGGCCCCGCCGGGACTCGAACCCGAAACCTGTGGTACCGAGTGCCAGAGCGCTGGCTATTTAGGCCCTAATTGATCCTTAGTAAGACTTAATTTGAGAGCGCTGATTTAAATCAAATTATAACCTACACTTTCACCATATTCTAAATAATGAATAGAATGCAGTTTATAAAATATAAGTTTTTTTATTTCCAATACACTACAACTAAAAATTGTTAAACTATTTAAAATTTAGTATGCACTCTCTGAATTGAAGGGTCTGGGAAAAAACTGCTTCTTCACTTATCACAAGGATAAATAAGGCGGGGTCGGTTATTGATTTCATTATGCTGCATATCATCAGCTAATATCCAATCTTGAGAACGTGCAGCAGAAACTATAAATCCGTCTCAACGATTATCAGAGCTAAAGGTCAACCCTGTGTTTCAGCTACCGGCTGATCCCGGCACAGATTATGAGGCCAATTTTCCAACCCGATAACATTTCTCATCGTACTGCATATCTGGAGACTCGAATGAGTGAAAAATATGTGAACGATAGTCTAAGATGAAAGGAAGTCTTGTACCGTGTGACAATGTGTGCTCTGCAGGAAGAGAGCAAAAGCAATTGTACTTCGTTGTGGGTGAATCGGATATCTTATTTAGAAACAGAAACATTTTTTCAGCGATTGTGCTTCTTATCGACTGATGGTGTTTAGTTTGGAATTATGTCATATTCAGGTGAGAACAGCTCTGTATTGACTTATTTTATTTGAGAAGGTGATAAATGTGTATGTTGTGAGATACCATAAATTGGAAGTTTTATCTTATCTCTGGAGTCTCATGTTTACAGTAAGATTCCTGACAAAAGAATCACTTATGCTAGTCAGTATAGATAAAATGTATATAGTTTTACTAAATATGAATACTTTTTCATATGCTAAGTTCATTTTCATTTACTAATGTTGCATTACAATTATCGATGTTTTCAAATTTAAAGTTAGATACTAATACAATCTTTATTTAATATTAATCATAAATTCCTTCTATTGGATTAAATTCTTTAATGAATTTAACTTGTATCACATATATATGAGGAAATTTTACTTTTTTTTATTAATGTTTATTGTATTTAATCCTTTTATTGCTAACTAAACATTTACACTTTAGCTAAAGTGCAAATAAACAGTAAACTTTATTTAATTATCTACCACAATATATTTTGTATTTTGAAACTAACTTGTATAATCCCTGTATAATCTGTTTTATTAATAATATAAAGAAATAATGTTATTCTAAATTACATGAAGTATGAACGAAAATGGAAACTAATGAATACTTTAAGCTTAATTTTAAATAAATAAACAAATTATAAGATATATATATATTAAAACCATTGCTATTTATATTAATAGTCGTATGAGTACTTATATTATTTATCAGCAATATGTACATGACAACAAAGTCTGTTTTTTGTTTGATCTTAAATTGGCATCTCCTTATTAAAAAAACATGAACTATTTTAAATGGTTTGTTTTTTTCAAGTCACATTCTTATTAATCATATTTTGCTTTAAGAGTAAAAAAAAAATTTTTTAAATTGGAAATTGAAAATTTTATTTGAGATATATTTTGCATAGTTTTAATAATTTTTTAAATTGTAAAGATGCATTCTTTTTGATAAGTGGATTTCTGATATGTTAATGTGTGCACTGTAGTTTGATGTGTCTAATATCTCGTATACTGTTCATTCCCAACTAAATACTTCGTGACAGTTATTTTAAAATTGGATAAACAGTTTGAAATATACGTAACAAAACTGAGCTATGCATTGAAGGCCAGCAATTAAGACACTTATGATGATAGTTAACTAACTATAAACAAACTAATATTCTGATAAAAAAAATATATACTATCATTCTGATATCAAGCTATTTTAGAATTACAAAACTTATTTCAAACCGTATATAAGACTACAGGGAACAAACCTTTCCAGGCTAGCATTACAGCTATAAATAATTTAATTAAATTTATCTTTTGTTTACGTAAATAAGTACACCGTTATTTCATTATCGTATTAATACTCCTAGATAATGTTTTTCAATTGGGAGTTTATATCGGATGATTATATTCTTTTTAATAACAGAAAATTTTTAATACAATAACAATAATAATAATAGTAACAATAATAATACAATAATAATAATAACAATAATAATAATAATAATAATAATAATAATAATAATAATAATAATAACAATAATAATACAATAATAATAACAATAATAATACAATTAATATCGCTCATTTTTTAAGAACTTTAATTTGTATACTAATTTTACAAAAAAATATTATTATCATGTATGTTTTTACGTCAAAAATTACTGAAAATAAACCTATTTAAATTATTTTACTATAAAATTCAACATCATTACGTTTATTATCAAGAATTTTAAAACTTCTAGGTTCTTCTTTTATTTAAATATTAATAAGAAAAAAACTAAAGATCATATGGGTATTTTGAGAGGGTAAATAAGTTTTTTTTTTTAAATTTTAACAGGTGATATTATTTATAGTTCTAGAATATTTGATTATATATTTTTAACTTGACAAATGTGAAGCAAATCAAAGAAAAAAATTGACTTGGTAAATGTGAAACAAATCAAGAAAAATACTAAAACTATGTATTATTTTTTTTCTCCTTTATATCCTAAAAGTTTTCTGGATAATTTAGTACAGACAAGTGGTTTATTGCATTAAATCCTTCTATTATTTACTTTTAATATCTCATAAACTATTGATAAATTCTTTATACTGTTACTTACTGCAGTTTTAGGTACTTTTCATAGCAACAACTGTATAAAAGGTTAAAAGATCATTAAGTATCATAGCAATGGGTTCTCATGTCTCCTAAAAGGTTACTCACATTGTGCTCATACAAGGACGAAATTTCATTCACAATGTAAATAATAGGCGAACTAAAAAAAAATATTATTTTTTTTTTTACATATGTCTATAAAGTTTTGTTAAATAAAAAAAGTCATACATTTAAAACCATCTGTCTGCAAATAACTACATGAAAAAAGGGATATTTTTACAGTTGAAACATCTGGTATTTTTATAACAACTATTCAATACAAATATATTTTAGATTAATGTATATTTTATAGAAGTATTTGGAATGTTATTGTATGTTTAATTTGTTTTCTCAACTTTGGTATACATATTTTTTCCTAATATTTTTCAGTTTTATCAATTAATATACTGATTCAAAACACCTGAAGTTTATAATATTAAATCCAAATCCATAATTTTTTTGCAAAAATAAACGTTATTAATTTATTAATGATTAAAATTGTCCATTTTGCTGCGTACAAAAAACATTCTTCTTTTAATGAGATCCAGTAACCTTTATTTTTTACAGTATTGATTAAGTAAATTTACATAAAAAAAGAAATTAATTAATTTATAAATTAATTAATTATTCATCTATTAATGATTACATTTACCTGTTTTGTTGATTACAAAAGACATTCTTTGTTTAATGAGATTCAATAACCTTTATTTTTTTTCATGGACTAAGTAAATTTGTACATCGATTGAAAACAGAGATGACAATATTCTTTTAACTACAAAATTTTCCCTTTTTCATTTAAATACAATAATTTCTTTTGTAAATTGAATATATAATTAAAATAAGACTCTTTTGAAAATATTTCTATTCGATAAAAAAATCGCTAAAGTTACACAATAGTGTTTAGAAGTTAAAATAACGAATGTCGTTTATAATTAACATATAGTTGAAATTAAATAAAGCATAGTAGACATATTTTATTGATTTTAAACGAAAGTGAAATTTTTTATTTAACGATAGCAGGGTTCTGAACTGTAAAATTTTCAGAAGAAAAAAAATTCACTTCTTGCTTTTGTTTATACGTTACCTGTGAAAGTTCATTTCTTTAAATTCCTTTTTCTTTCAAAAGAAACAAGAATTCACTTTTTTACTCAATATTTTTTGTAAATAGATAATTTATATTTTATTAATTGAAGTAATTTACAGCTGCCATTTTTTCATTGCTTAACAAATTTTATTAAAATTATATTTACTTTAAATTTTTAAAAATTTACTTTACTTTCGTCAAATTCAACCTGAAATTTATTTTTTCAATTTGATGTCTGCATTCAATTTTCTAAAATAAATTCAATTTTTCATTATAAGATGAAAATTTTAGTTATGCATTACAAATGCAGAAAATTATTATCTGTTCAGATTTTGATGTCCTATACAAATATTTGATATTAAATAATATAATATTATATTTACTATATACTTAATTACAATTTTTATTTATATTTACTTCATTATATTTTAATATTATTTACATTTTTACATATTTTATATGTACATAGTTATATATTGTTTTGCTTTAATTTTAAATTTTTATTTATGTGTTTATAAAGAAAAGTTTATGCTTAATTATTATGGATGAAATTATGATTATTTCTTATATTCAAATTTAGAAAAAAATAATTTGCTTGTTTTGACCATATTATTATAAGCACTAAATTTTGAATATAGGTGAATTAGGCTAGTAATTAAAATGTCTTTCTAAATATTACTGCTATTTATGTATTTGGAAGATAAGATAATTTTGAAAGATTTAAAAATTGTTATCTTTAGTGACAAATACTGAATAATTTTTAAATGCAACACTTTTAATAATTCTTTTTACGATAAACATAAAATCATTTAATTTTAAACATTTTAAATTAATTTGTAAATGGAATAAAATGTATCTGTTGTATGACTTCTGAATTATTTTAATATTTGGTATCGTTTTCTCATGTTATTTAATTAATGAAAATATTTTTTTTTCTAATTGGGAAATGTAAATATATTTCTCAAATTAAATTAGGATTAAGGTTTTTTTTAAATGATGCTGCACGTAATTCTCTTTACATTGATATTTCATTATTAAAATTGCTAATTGATACTCAAAGCATTATAATAATGGTAGAAAACTATTTTCTATTCAGGAATTATTAATTATGACAAATACTCAGTATAAGTTGATCAAAAAGAACATAATAATTCGTTAATTTAGAAAAATAAGTTGTTTTTTTCCTTTTTTTTCTTGTTTGCTTTTACACGTATTGAATATGTTCCAAAGAGAAAAAAAATTTTTACAGGTGGTACATTTCAACTTATTATTTGATTTCTAAGAAATTCATACCTATTACATTTCTGGGATCATAAACTTATCTCCCAAGTGTCAAGGATATGTTTGAAAAAAAAAAATTCTAACAGAAATATATTTAAGCTATTCTTTCAAACTTTTAGCGAAAATTATTTGACAACAAAATTTTCATTAATTTTTTTTTTTATCAAAAATTGTTTCTACACTACTGTTATTCAATGATATTAAGAATTTCATGTGAATTTTATTTCATAAATATCTAATATCAAGAACGAAAAAGATATTGGAATTATTTATACATTATTTATACGTCGAAAATTATTTATAAATTATCGAAATTATTTATAAATTGATGCAGGTAATTGAATTATTATTAAATTATTATTATTTATATTTATTACATGTTTATTAATTATTATTACTTTAATCATTTGATTAATTTATTTGTATATATTTCATTAGTGACATTAAAAAAATGTCACTTTAAGCTTAAATTTTAGAAATAAAATATGTGGGATTGGTTTAAATAACTTTCTTTTTTTAAATTTTTATGAACTTAAAAAAAATGTGATTTTAATTTAGAAAGAACTTTTGTGGACTTATTTGAAGAAAATATTATTTTGGGAGTTACTGTTTAGATGAAATATTTTACAAAATCAGTCATTAGCAAATTAAATTTCCAGCTTGCAATTATTAAAAAGCATTTTATTCATAAAAAGTTCTTTATAAATATTTTTAAAAATAAAGCTCTTTTAATATAATCCATAACACAATTTTTCATAAAAAAAATCTTAAGAGTATAAAAAAAATCCTACCAGCATGCTTATTAGAATTGAAAATTTTCAATTTTTTAAAAATATTTACTTAAAAAATGTAATGTATAAATTTAGGAATTTCAGATGAAGTTCAAATTTGTTTTGAATACATCCAATAAAGGATGCGTTTTAAAATATTTTATGAACAATAAATGTAATAGTCAATCGATAGAGTCCACAACTTTTAGTATGGTCACGTTGCTCTATTAAAATATAACTCCGCGTTGTTGTAGTTATATGTTTCAATAAAATTTGATAAATAAAGTTTTTTGAATTGCAAAAATATTTTGTGACATTTTATGAAAAACTGAATGCATTTTGAATACTATTATATGGTGTTTATAAATTTTGGAGCATACATGGTAAGTTGTAAATTTACCTCAATATTAATAAATTTTAAGATCAGAATCTTTCGAATTCTTACCTTATAAATTTTAGTTATTTTAAAGTTACTTTTTTAAAGACGATGTTTACAACTGTAAAATATGAATCGCTTTGTTATTGTTTATATGGTTTTCGTAATAAATTTATTTGTTATTATTATCTAAATGAAATAAAATTAAAATAGTGCGGATATTATGAAAGTTTATAAAATAAGGTTTTGGTGTGACTCTCTTCAATCAGAAGACTTTTATCAGTACTTAAGAAATTTCAAATATTAATTTTTTTATTACAAACTTAAAACACCATTAAATATTAATTTTTATTAATAAACTTAAATAAATATTTTATTTATTTTGTTTTTGTATTAAAAATCACTTTATTGAAATCAAAAATTAAATTATGGTGTTTATTTAAAACTTCATATAAAATATTTCAGTTTATTATAAGAAACCAGAAATTTTAATATAAAATATAAAAGAAAAATGAGATTCCTGTATTTTTCTAATTATGTAAATTCAAATTGTATGTCTAATGTTTTTTTTTATTTTTATTGTGTGTGTGTAGAATTATTATTATTATTTATTATTAAATTACAAATTTATTATTAAAACTACAAAGGCATAAATGATTAAAAACAGTTGTGATAAACAGGCAAATTAATTTCATTTGATTATATATAATAGAGCTTTAGTCATCATTTTTAAAAAAAAAAATAATTCAAGAATTTTCTACCGATAATGGAGTGAATATTGAAAAAGCTGAATTTTTGCAGAAATTAAAAAACTGCTTTGTTATCATTTCTCAGTAGAGGAATAAATGACTGCGGAATGTAAATAATCACTTATTAACCAGAAAAAATTGTTCTTATTACTTAGATGGAAATTATTTCCTTCCCAAATTATATAAAATTTTTAATTTTTTTTATAAATTTAATCAGTAAGAAGTTCCGTTTCCTTATATATATTATCTATATATATATCTTGCAGTTCTGTCCAGATCGTATCAATAATAAATAAAGAAAAACATACAATTAAATAATTACTTCTTTTATTTTTAAAATATAGAACTTCATTTTATTAAAATTTAATGTGTGATTTTTATTTAAAACTTTTAACAAAACTGAATTCATGAATTTATCTGTTTTCGTAGCTTCTGTTTTTGTTTATTTACTATTAAAAAAAATGTTTTTTTTAGTACTTTATATTTTTATAAAAATTTAAAAGGCATTTAGGATTCAAAACTACTTTTATTATGCTAAGAAATATTAAATTTCGCCTTTAAAAAAAAACCAAATCAATTTTCAAAAAGTTCTGTTTCCGCTGTCAATAACAATATTAGTTATTTCAAAACAACATGATAATTTAAAAATAATAAATATATAGAATATCACCTTTTTATTATAAAAAAAAAAAAAAAGAAATTATTAAGTTGTACACCAAATTGAGTTCATATAAATGATGCTGAAAAATTCTTTTAACATTTCATATACTATATGGAAACAATGCTGCATATGTCCTTTACAGATCCAATGTATCTGAACAAACACGTATTTGACCTAAAGACATGAGCATAACGTGATGTAGCAACTTAAAATCTGACATTAAAATATTCGGCTCCATTCCCATAAGCTTCAGACTTGACAACAAAGGATTATAACGTAATACAATGAATAACATTAAAAAAAAACCTTGCTATCTTATTTATAGATAGTTCCTTTAAGAAAAACAAAACAGTTTTCAAAAATTCTATTTCCACTGTCAATAACAGCATTAGTTATTTCAAAACAGCATGATAATTTAAAAATAATAAATATATAGAATACCATCTTTTTATTATAAAAACAATCGGATATTATTATGTTGTGCACCAAATTGTGTTCATATAGAGTGATGCTAAAAAATACTTTTAACATTTCAGATACTATATGGAAACTATGTTGCATATATCCTTTACAAATCCTTGTAGAACAATACGTCTAAACAAAACATGATTTATTTGCATTTGACCTAAAAACATGAACAAAAAGTGATGTAACAACTTAAAATCTGACAGTAAAATATTCGGCACCATTCCCATAAGCTTCAGACTTAACAACAAAGGATTATAACGTAATACAATGAATGACATTAAAAAAAAAAAAACCCTGCTATCTTATTTTCGCCAGTGACATACATATGTATATAATTATAAAATATGATTAAAACTGCATATGACAAAAAGAATTTCCTTTCCCATATTCCATCATCTCCAGGAAACTTTATGGGATTTGCATTTATTATCTCTAAAAAAAAAAAAATCCACTTTCCATATCATCCTTTGAAGCTACCACCCAATATGGATGAGTGAGAAAGTTCTTCCACTGCAGAGAAGTGTTGTCTATAATAAGATATGACAATCACAATAAAATGAAAATGCCACGCCAACTTAACGAGGGACACGGACAAAAGACGTAGGATGGTAAAAAGCGTCTTATCTGACGGCTCCATTCCCATAAGCATCACCCGCTGGGAAGGTTGTGTTTATAGCATCTTATCTGGCCGTTTTATGCATGTGTTTTTTCCGTGCGTATAAATAGGTCTTGAGGGTGCTTCAGATTTACGGTGGTTGGCTGTCAAATAAGAACCGCTTGGCTGTGAAGATAGGATTGGGTTGCACCATGTCAAGAAGTCATTGTCGAAGCGAGGCACGGAAGGACCAAAGTTCTTCTCGTGATGATGTAATTCACAAAAATTGGGAAATCTTCTTTGAAGAGTGTCCGTTGTAGGACGTAAATCACCTTTAAAATGGTTAAAAGTCATCACAGATAATTAAATTTCAAGATTTTATGTCTCCATCACGTGGTATTAGGAATGATTGGGGACTAATTTACGATGTATAGACTAATTTGGAAAATATTTGAATGTAATATTATACGGCGTAGTTCTTCAGCTGTGCTTCAAGTTGTTGAGGTTATAAATTTAAAATGATAAATAAATTTTAAAATGTTTATGATGTTGACTGGAGTGTCGGAATAGTACTAAAACTAAAAATTGGAGCTATGTTCTTCTTAATGAAGAAATAGAAACATAATAAAAATGTTGCAAATTATTGTATCTTCAATTTCAAATAATCTTTGTATTTGACTTGGGCATATGACGCACATATGACGCTTGGGCATGTGACGCACATTATAAACAACTCCATAGAGTTGTTTATGTGCGTCACATAAATAAATATCAACTATAAATATATTTTAGTGTCGAAAATATAATACGTTGTTTATGTGACACCACAAACAACTCTATATTCAACTATAAATATATTTTAATGTCGAAAATATAATACATGCTTGCTAAGTACAATGAAGCTCAATATTAAAAATAAAAATTTAAAAAATTGTACTACTTTAAAGTTTACTATAAGTAACCCTAAATGAAAACATTGTAATAAAAAATTGCAAAGAATTCTTTACAATATTTGAAGGATGGATTTAAATTATTTTCAGATTATTTAAAAACTATCCCAAAAAGCAAAATTTGAGATTTTATAATTCCACCATTTCGTATTAAGAATGAATTGAGGTAATTTGCAAAATATAAACTAATTTGAATGGACCTTGAATGAAAGGTCCAGTCTAGCTGGTATATCGAAGTTTTAAAGTTGCGATTTAATTTATTCCAGTGGAAAATTTAAAATTTAAATAACTTTTAAGGTATAAGTATTAGAATACGTGAAGAATATCAAAACTTGAAAAACACAGTGCAAATAAAGTACGAAAAATATCGTTCTCTTCTTAATTAAATAGTCAATTAATAGTTATTGTCATATAATTATTTATTAGTTTTGTGTGTGTGTGAAAAGTGTTAGATTTACAAGGTGGAGCATTTGATTTTTGATAAATATTAAATTGCAAATAAGTTTTAGGAGTATAATATACTATATATGCTACTTTGAATTTTTTTTTTACACTAAAAAATGTTTCTGCTTTATATTTCTTATTCGTATTATTATAAAATATTACCAACAATAAATGCAAGTATATTAAAAATAAGAACGAAATCTTAAAATTTTGAAATTTAAATGTTCTAAACATTTTATTCTAGAGTAATTTTGACATTAGATAGTAAAAAATAATATAGGAATATAAAGCATTAATGAAACTTTTTTTCTTATTATTTCTTTTGGATTTGAATACAACAAATTTTAAAGAAATTAGAGGATTATTTTGGGCCTGATGGCCGAGTAACTAGCACTCGCGGCCGCAGGTTTCTGGTTCGAGTCCCGACGTTGCCATGGATGTTTGTAGTGATTCGGAATCCACTTTAAACTGTAGATCCCGGTCTAATATGATTGTGGAGCGTTGAGCGTGAGGCTATCATCCCTATCCCATAAAAAGAAACCATCATCTTCTAGAAATCTGCCAGTGGTCCTCTTCTTCTTCATGGGGCGGTTGCGCCAATAAAGAAGGAGAGGGTTATTTTATATTTTTAGTTTATTTTTAAGAAAACAAGCAGTGATTTTTCTGTTTTCTGTTTAAATTTGTTTGTAATCATTTTATATACTATATATATCAGATTTGCGTTCTTAATTATCTAATTAACAAGTAATATAACAAAAATTTTAAGTCAATTCCTACTTTTTTTTCACTCTATTGCAGAAAGTCCTTTATAAATAATTTTTATTCATTTTTTTTAAGTTTATCTGGCGCCATCTGTTGGTAGATACATGCAACTTAAATCTAAAAAAAAAAAAAAATTAATTAATTAATTCGAATTAATGAATGAATTAATATTTGAAAAAATTGAATTAACATCCAGTGTCATTCACTACAAGTTAAAAAAAAATATATTTGAACTCGAGTGGATGAATAAAAAGTATTTCATTTACGATTTAAAATTTGAACAAGATATATATAGGGAGTGTGTGAGCTAATAGAAGGAATTGAAAAAAAGCATTTTAAGTAATGCACTCATGGAAATTTGTCTATTAATAATTGAAAGTAGCGTAATTTCTTTGTATGTATAAATTCATTATAATGAGAGAAGAATTATTTTGACAGCACAAGGCTGTTCATTGGTTTTAATACTTTTTTCTGGAAGAAATGTAGTCTGGCGAACTAGCTGTCTCCGGATTAACTGTAAGCAAGGGGTATTAAATCTATATTCTATGATTTCTAAGCTTAATGTCGTAAAAATGTAGTTTCATTATTTTCAAATCTGTGGAATAGCGGTCGTTAAAAGCCACGGGAAAATATGTTTGTAGATCATATTTGAACAAATGACTCTCTGTCAAGACAGTTTTGTGTTCTCAACTTTATATAATTAGATTACATCAAATCTTGATTTTCAGAAAGAAGTGTTTCGAATACATATCAACAATTCGTGACAACAATTTTATTCCAAATATAACAATATTTGTAAAGATTTTTGAAAAATATTTTTTATTAAATTATTTATATTTATAAATAAAAATAAATAATATAGTTTTTAAAAAATTAATAGAAGTATTCAAATATTTGTTCATCATGCACTAATTTTTTTTACTTTTACTTTATTATTAATTATTTATGATTACAATATATTTCTATACACATAACGAGAATTTTGATGGTTGTGAATGTTTTTATTGAAAAATTGCTAATTATTATAAAATTAACACTTTAAGCTAATCTATATACCAGCTGTAAGCGGAGATTAAGTCAACCGCAGCTTTATATAGGTTCCATAGTACTTTTAGGAGCTATGTCCTATTTTTTAATAAAATTAGATTAATTAATATTGATTATTTTTTTTCAAAATCAAAAATGTCATAAAATAAATACAATAAAAAATTAACAAAAAACATAATATAGTGTGCAAATTGGGCAACCAGATTGCAACTGCGTGTGGTTGGGTTGAGATACTTGAGGCACAGGTTGGAGAACTCACAGCTTTATTTACACACAATCACTGTACCCATACAATTAGAGACATACACTATTTAACACATTTTAACACAGATACGATTCTTCGTGGGTCTCCACTTCTAAGCCGAAAACCCGAATTTTTACAGAATTCAGTTTTTTTTTTTTTTTTTTTTTTTTTTGTCAAATTCTGCATTCATGATATTCCTTGTGTTATTGATTTCATTGCTCCACTGAAAACAAATTTGTCTTCAAAAAAAAAATAATAATAATAATAAATAAGATAAATACTGATTCTCTAAAGTATCAATAAAAGTATTTAGGCCCAACGCTGCAATTTTTGTTTTGTTTTTCTTGATCTTTTATTACAACAGGAAATATTTTTTTTAAATAATATATTTTATGTTCAGTACAACACATTTATTTGTTCATTTTTTTTACTGTTATAAACTGAAAATAATAACTAATATATTAAACTGAAAAATATTTTTCAAATGTATGGGGACAATTCAGTATCATTTATCGTTTATATTTACACAGCAGTTAAATTTTTTAAATATTTTGAAAAAGTAAGAAAATCCAGGAAATATTTTCAACTATATTTTGTTAAAAAATAAAAAAGAAGGATTTTGCATAGTTTTTAAAATAAAAAAAATATTATAAAATTATGAAACGTAGTTTTAATAAGTTTATTGATAAGGTTTATATAAATTTAGGAACTGGAGATAATATTTAACTAAAAGTTAATAATTATTTCAAAAGTCATCTGTATGTTTTAAAATTATTATTAACCGATTAATTATGAACAATTTTATTATTAATTTTTTAATTTATCATTTTATATATGTACAGATTTTTATCTTTTTTTTTTCTCTAGATTTTATTCTTCTGTCTCAAATTTTTATTTTTTTCCTCCCTACAAATATAAAGAGAAAATAAAAGAAATTAGGATAGCTTAAGAAATTTTCCCCCTTATTATTTGAATACATCAATGTGTAAAATTTATTTCTTAGCTGATTTTTAATCAGTAAGAGTGTACATGTAATTATAAATATTTTTACTAATTTATAAGTCTATTAATAAATATTTTTTAATTATTGAACTTCATTTTGAGTAGGTCAGCTTTATGATTTTTATCTGCAAATCTTCATCAATAATAAAATAATCTCTCATTAAAAGAGAGTATTTAATTTGCTGCATGTGTGATGAAGTTGTGAATATAGAAAACCAAAAAGTAATCTGAGATCTTGTTAATTAATAAATTCTTTATCTTAAAAAACAAAAACGATTAAATAATAATTTTCTTTTAGAAGATTCTGTTTACTTGAATTTATTCAAGGCATAAATTTGAAAGAATTTACTAAATTATTGCTGAAAAATGGAAATAATTTTGTTTAAAAAAATTAATCAAAGGAAAATTATTGTAGAATAAAAGATACAATTTTCCCAGTTTTGTAATGCTAACCATCATTAATAAAACCTTTTTAATTAATACAATAAATAATTAGTTAAGAATTTGAAGGCCCTAATTAGATGTTTTTTATGTGTTAATTAAATGACTAAGTCATATATATCCTTTTTATCATTAAATTACTGGAGTTATTAGTTGGGGAATCAAGATAGTGATGGTGTAATTAGTGCAACATAATGTCATAAAATAAAACTCACTAATGTGGCTGAAGGGCACCACTTAACTGAAAAAAAAATGTTATCAGCTGTAGACTCTTTGTTTGTTTTCTATAAGCACAATTTAATTATTATTACACATAAATTATGATTTCAAGCTTAGAAAATATTGATTTAAAAGAATTGATATGAATTCAAAATTTTTATTTTTTTATTTTTGCCTACGACACTTAAATTATTTGATTTAATTTAAAATCATTTAGATATTGTCATTTAGATATTGTTATATTTAATTTTTATTAAAATTTAATGAATTATTTAAGAATACTTAAAAAAAAAAAAATACATACTGAAAATTGGAATATAAATAAATTAGAATCTTCGTTTTCCAAAATGATTTTTTTTATCGTGGATGGACGAATAACCCGCTGAAGAGTGATGAGGGGAGAATATTGCCTTTGATTGAGGTCTTTTGAAATCATTTAGGTGTTGTGTTGAAGAAAACTTGAAAACACCCACCAAGCAACTCGACTACGGAGAAATTTTTAACAATCCTCTCCCGTGTCTCCTCGTTTCTGAAAGCAGTGACTGCAATGTACAGTTCTAGTATATTCGAACCACGCTATAGATACGCTAACAACACTTGTTGCAACTGGGAGATGAATCCTGCTGCCTATATCATGTCGAAAAATAAAATGCTAATACTTGAAAAAAAAATGCGCTTAAATAATATTTAAATAATATTTTACTTTATTCCTATTATTGACTTTCAAAAGTGTTTCGCTTAAACATTTCAGAATTAAAACAATTAGCGTTTGAAGTAGAACAATTTAAATTTTTTTTAAAACTGCCGACAGTTTAAACCATTCAAAGAACATTTGGTCTTCCAAGTAAAATTATTTTTTTTAAAACGAGCTAAGATGATCATAAAAATTATATGATCATCAAAAATAAAAGTAGCATAAGCAGACACGAGACATTTTACACCTTAAACACGTGTTTGCCCATGCGTACGCATGATTTAAAAACGATATATCTAACTCACGTTGTAACAGTGAAACGTGATGAGCATATGGAATAGGGAAGACACGAGAAATAGTTTTTATTGTTTAAATTATATTCCTTTGCAGATTGGTAATTGTAAAATTATTGCTCGTAATAAAAAGGAAACACATATTCAATCAACAAAAAAACGTTAAGAAATAAGAATGCAAGAATTTTATAATATTTCAAAGAATAAACGATATTTACTATATAATATATATTTTTTAATTTTTCATTTCCATTTATATTTATTGGACATCATATAGTTTAAATAAATCTGAATTTTTTTTAAAAATTAAAATATATTTTGGGAATAATGATAAATCATAGCAGAATATGTTTTATAATTTATCCAATCAAATCATTGGTTTTTAAATTTTAGATATTGTTATATTTAATACCTTGTGCTATAGTTCTTTTAGCATAAATCTGATTATAATGAATTTCAAAAACAATAACTAATAGTTTACTTACTATAGTTATATTATTTGTGATCTATGTTCAATAAAATTTTAATTAGTAATTATTTAATTTCATATTAATGTAAAGCTGATTACTTAAATAATGCTAATGCCATTTAATAGACAAATAATTACTCTAATTGTTAGGTTTACTGTCCCGTATTTGTAAATCTAAATTTTGAACATAGGGCCCAATGACAAAAACTTTAGTAAATGATCCTACGGCAAATATTTTAATACATTATTTCCCTAATAATTTCAAGTATTGATTAAAGACAACAATAAACGAATACTATTAATATGCCACATATAGTAGTTATTGATTACATGAAAGTATTTATTCTCATTATATTTGTAAATTGTAAATATTCCATTGAAAATAATAAATTATTACTAATATGCACTTTAATACATAATAATAATCAGTTTACATCGCAAATAATTAACACAAATAAATTTTAATTGTAATAACTAAACAATATCAAAATTATGTTGTTATATACTATATTTAATTTATTAATATTATTGTTCAGTCTTTCAAAATTACCATTTATAAAAATTGGTACTTTTGAAAAATAATGTTATATTTTGAAAAATTATATGTTATAAAAGTATAAAAATGCCATTTATAAAATTACCCTTTATTAAAATTATAAATAATCTTTATAATTTTTAATTAATATTCATAAATCTATCTTGCATTCTTAATTTGGTTATGAATTACAGTATCATAGTAATAAAATAGAATCTTGAATTTACATTAAACACTCAAATGTTTTGAAAATTTATTGGAGAATAAAATTTTTCAATGACATTTAAAAGAAATTTCTACTCATCAAATAACTAATCCATATTTTCGTTTCGAATTATTCAATTTACTTGTATACAGTTGAAATCCTGTAAATGATGTCAACAAGATTTATGACTCGTTCCATTCAAGACATAACAAATAACCGTCACTTGAAGATATCGGTTACTTCTTTAACAAAGGCCAAGGAACACCGTAAGAAGTGTGCCTAATTTCGCCTCTTAATTCAGTGCCCCAGAATTTAGTGCCTTCCGCTTCACTCAATGAATTACATGAGGGAATGCGAGTTTTTATTTTTATGGCATGGTAAAAGGTAATTAAATAAAGAAACGTGGAAGTTAAGGGCATAGTTAATCGATTAGACGGTGCCTTCCGTTATTGTTGATAACCGTGACCAAATGATGAATGGGTTCTAGATTCCCCGATTGTGACATAAATATCGGCTAGACAGTGGAAAGGCGGGAGAGATAAACTAAGAAACGAATAGTTACAATAAAGATGAAAGCGTATCAATAAAAGAAGCTACGTTGGGCAAATATTTCCGTTAAGTTAAGGTATTTTTGGCAGTCCACAAATAGTTTGTAATATAAGGGAACACGTTCCCTACCTAATTAATGGTAAATCTAGATATCGTGTAGAAAATAAGGATTCGATACTCCCCGATGCCATAATCATTGGTTTGAATACACCTACTGCAGTCACTGCTTTGTAAAACTGTTAGCCTTTATTGTACATGTTTCATTTACCTATTGAAGGGCGATGAATGATTCATCTGTCGTGAATTTGTGTGTCATATGGTAGAAAACTTAAAAAAACATTCAACTGGTAACATTACTGACGATCCTGGATACTTGTACACGTTGTCACAAATGTCATCGCTCGTCAAATCGCTTCTGAAAGAGTCCCGATAACCAACTGGCTAGCTCTCTGGTCTTTGGTACCATTGTTTTTTAAGGTTCAAATTCTGGTGATGGCATGGATGTATGTTAGTGGTTCCAAGTCCATGTTAAACTGTAGGCCCCGGTCTAATTTGCTCGAAGTGTGCAAAAAATTACCGTAGAGCAGCAAATCAAACCTCGTGATAACGGTAATGGATGATGCTAGTAGATTCGAACGTAACCTTTTCATTAAGCTAGTTACTCACATTGCGATTGGTTAATGAGTCGAGCTTGTAAGATAATTTACGTATATTTTCTAAAAATGACTAAATGTGGTGTTTTTTTTTTATCTCGCATTGAAAGTCGAACTCCTGATGAGTATTTTCCAGATATTTTTCAATATGATATGGAAATAATGGACAGTTACTTTAAATTCTTCCTGGTAGATAATTATACTTCCTCCCACCACCATTTTAAGAGAAAATGTTGTTCCACCAACATGAAGTTGTAAAATAAAGTTTGCCATTTGCAAATCATAAGCCCTCGCCATGTGCAACTAATGCAACGCCCACGTTTGAAACACATAACAAAATTTAAAAAAAATAAAAAAAACTTAGGAAATTTCTATTTGACAATAAAATTAGCGAATAAACCAGGAGTGGGAAGACGCCCAAAAAATGTCTTACACCTGACTCCTGAATTTCGTTTGTTATACCGATAACAAACAATACATTTACATAACAATTTACATAACAATTTACATAACAATAATTTCTTTACTAGTGTATTTAGAAAATTCTTTGACTTTTATTGAACTCATATGTCTATAATTTTTTTTTTATATTATAAAGAATTTTTTTACAATTTTATTATTATTATTTTTTTTAAATTTTATTATTATTTCTTTACAATTTTATTATCATTATTTTTTTACAACTTTTTTAATCATTCGCATTTGCACTAACTTAAAAGATATCCTTCAACTCTAAACTTGCTTTCATGAGACACATACCTATAAAAACAACAATACTAAAATAACAGGAGTATTATAGAATAGGATTGGACAAGTACAACAAATTGTGCATTTTAATCACAAAGATGCTATATTTGTAATACATTTAAATGCTTTCTTAAAAATAAAATAGCTTTTAGAAGATCTTTTTTCGTTTTTGACCTAAGATAGCTTTTGAGAGTGTTGAGAAAAGTCTCTTAACACTTATTTGTTTTGCTACTATAGCTGTAACTGGCTTTATTAGTGATTGTGAAATTGAAGGGTACTATTAAATTGCCTTCTTAAGATTTAATTTTAATGCAAATTCTCAGGCTTTTGAAAAAATAAAAATTATTTTTATAAAAGTGACTCGGCACCTGTCGAATAAATTTTAATAATTAAATGATTTTATATTGATTTTTTTTCAATTCGAGTGTGGATGTAAGCGCTAAATCCTTAGTTTTCCATCTTTCTTAATTAAAACCAGTATATCTGTCAACAATTTTTCCTATAGCGACATATTTTGGTGTTTGGTTAATTTCCTGGATATTTTCCGCCTTTTGGTATTATATGAGATTTATAACAGAAAACATAAAAAATTCCCACTGGACCTTCAGAGTCAATCCATTACTGTCACCATCACTTTCAATCCTTTTGCTACTACGACCAAACTCGACAGCTGTCAATGAAGCTTTATAGAGTAATAATCTACCAACAAAAATGTAACATAACATTAGTCTGTTAGCATGCTACAAATTGACCGCGAATTCGAGTTTTTTTTTTTCACAAATATTATTCTTAAAATTATAAAATTAGTGGCTTGTTATTGGAACATTAAATTTAATAGCCATTTCCTAATTTTTTATTATTAATATTGATATTTTATATATTTATTTATATTTTTAAACATTTATATTTGAAAAATAACTTTTTTTAAACAAATAAATAAATAAATTTTTTTAAGCAAATAACATTATAAATGAAGATTATTTTTTAAATATTTTGTAAGTTATGTGAGGTGTTCTTTTTTATTTCTTGTAAACGTGTCCTTTTGAAATATTTATTTATATTTTGTATTGTTGTACATGATACACTTACATATACTACGGCCATTCCATCTAAGATAAATGAAGTACGGAGCTGTCCTTCATTGGGGTGTCATATTGTGTAAAACCTAGAAAACCTCTACTGGTAACGACAAATGATACTAGATACTATCACAATCGCCATCTTGTCTCCATTTTTTGTGAACACAATGGACGATGCCAGTGCATATGAACCTAAACTCTTCTAGCATTCACATTATCATTCGATAATTCCCCCTTGTAAGAAAATTTTGGGAGATATTTTCCAAACTGTTGAGTTCTTTTTCAAAATTATATACTTTTTTTTTTGAAAATGTGAGATTATTTTATATTATTATTATTTAATATTATTTTATATTATTATAAGATTATTTTACTTAAACTTCTAAACATTCATATGTACGTTGATGTGAAGTATTACACCGTCTGTTTGGTTTCGATCAATTATTTGTATTTCAAATTTTTCATTTAAAAGCAAAACGGTAGAACCTGCCACTGTAATTTTCAGAATTCTGATAATAATGTATAACATAATCATTTAAATACTTCATTTTAATCCCACAATAAAACTTTTTGTAGTACTTGCGAACAATTCATTTATTGTCTGGACAAAACTCCAACAGGTAACTGAAAGAATAATCGACTGGCAAAGAGTTTAACCTCAAACTGTTACATTGAAAAGGATTATTACGTTCAAGGTCTGCAGGATTGAATATATAAGCTGACGTATTTGTGTTAAGTAGGATTTTTAAGTATCCTTGATGGATTTTTACGACTCTTAAAACTGTATGTGGCCATTTATTATTATTTTTTGTGTGTGTGTCTGTGTTACAAATTTACGATTAATGGCTGGCTTCACCAGTGCAAAACTCTACCATAAATTACTGCACAAAACCATGCTTTATTGGCTGACAAGAGATTCCTGCGTCCCCTTTCTCTTTTAAGTTTTATCATCTTCAGTATCTCTGGTTCGGGTCAAAGGAAGCAATGTTTATTGCCGAAATAGCAATCCAGTTCGGATTTATTTATTCCAATCCAGTAAAGAGCTCCTTTGTAAGTGAGTTTCTGTAATTGGTCTCTTTATCTTAATATCAAAGCAACTTATGGCTTCATAGTTTAGATATATCCAATTACATTTGTTTATGTTATTGAAAATTTTACGGTGTGTTGTAAATGTTTATGTTGAAAATCAGATTGAGAATCGGAGCAGACACGTTCCACGACCAATTAGATTTACGTAACCGCAAATTTATTGTAATTTTAGTAGTATACGCTTTTGAATAATAATAGTGTTTTGGTCGGTAGATTTTCTGAATGAAATGAAAAGTCACGTGTATTATCTTTATAGATGTTTTAGATAAAAAAAACCGGACAGCAAAAATTCAGTTTTTTAACAAAATATGTGAACCGAAGTGATCAAGCACAAATATTTCAATTTTTCTTCTTCTTCTTCTTCTTTTTCTTTTTTTTTTTTGAAATTTTAATTGTAAGTAAAATATAATATTTTTATAACAATACGTGAAGATATCCAAATTTTTTACTAAACAAATTCTTAATTTTTGTTAATTGTATTTTATTATTTTAATTGTATTTATTTAATTAAATAAATAATCAGTTTAATTATTTTTTATTTAATTTATTATGCTAATTGTATTTATTTATTTTTACTATTTTTCAAAAATTTATAGTTTTCATTGTTTTTGCAGAAGTTAATTTTATTTTAATTTTACCAAAATACGTCTAATAAAAAAAAAAAAAAAAAAAAAGGATAAATATTTAGATAAGCAATTTCTCTTCAGTAGTCTTCATATAGATTAAAGCAATGCATAAAATTGAAAGTCGTCTTTTGAACAAAAGATTTCCTTTCTTTATTGAGTGGCATTATGATAAACTGTCAATTGTTTTTTGAACAAAAAAAAAAAAAATATTTTTTAAAATTGGCAATAAAATGATAAATCAATGTATATGTTTAAGAATACAATAGAAGGAGAAAAAAAATTCTACTTTTTGAAATACGTTTGTATTGTGCTTTTAAATAGCGTTAAATAAGTTTCATTGAAAAAAAAATTGCGCTAATTTGAAAATTGAGAGATGGTTAACTTTTTCTTTTCTATTCAATGAATAAGAAAATATTTTGTAGCAACTTATTAAAAACTATATTATTCTATAACTTTTAATGTTAAAAGTTATTAATTTAATATATAGGTCTTACTTTTAACAGCATAGCCACAATGCAAATGAAGAAAACTTTTAAAACTTGTTTTAAGTTCCAAAATCTTAAGATGTCAAAGCTAATTCCTATCTAAACTTTAGATGTAGAACTAAACTAAATTATATTCCATTAAACTGACTTACTTCTTGTTAAGTAAAGTGCTTTTTAGCTAATGGTTCTGAGAAATTTGAATTATATTAAAAAATATTCCATTTATTTCTTTTCTTTTTTTTTAGTTTGCATTAAGATCTGTTGAAAATTAATAATGTTTGACATTTAATTCTTTCTGTTGTAGTGGGGCTTTTTATGAATTCATAATCACTTTTCACTTTTTTTTAACTTGCAAAGAAATGTTTATCAATTTAATTGGAAAGTGTAAGATCAATTCGTAATCAACAGCTAATAATGAGAGTTGTTTTTTCTTCCTCTGCAGGGGCAACGTTCCTTGCCGTCTCATGTGAAACAGCTGGGCATTTGGATGTCTTGAGCTAACAGAGAAGTTCCAACTCGACGATGCAGTGGACTGTCTTGAGAACTAGACTTATTTGGATCGTTTTCGTGTCTCTGATCACTTTCGCAATCGGTGAGGAGTTCTTCCATTCGCGAAGCCGGGAGGATAATGTGAACTATAGGACGATGGAGGACAAGAACATAGTTACTTCCACAGAAAAGGCAGAGGTAAGGCAGAATTACTCTTAAGAACGTGGTAGGATTTATAGTAACTTTTTGTTTCCATCACGGGCTTAATTATTAAATAATTAATTCACTGGTGTAAAATAATTTTTATATTAATTACACGACCAAGAGTCTAATAACCTAGGGCAGTGATTCTGAAGACCACTATAAGAAAAGACGAGAAGAAAATTTAGGAAACTGTAGCTTTTAACTTTTTTTTTTTTTTTTTTTGCTAAAAAAAATTTTTTTTATTAATACTATTTATTTATTTATTTTTACAATGGTATAATTGCTACAACCATTTTAATTAAATTAAATTACATTTAAATTCATTATTTATTTCAATCGAATTCAATTTTAATTCAATTATTAAAAAATATTCTTTTTTTTCAAATAAGGTTAATTACATTTATATAATAAATTATAAATTTTATATAATGCTATTTTCTTTTATATATATATACTCTGGGTATGATTAGAAGTTTTTAAATTTCAATGTGGTCGCCAGCAAAAAATATTTTGAGTTCCATTACCCTAGCTAGAGGGGAAAAAAAAAGGGATTTTAGGATTTGTTGACATTAAACGTTTAAAGGATTTAATAAATAAATTCTAAAATTGTATTAGTTTAGATAAAATTACAATTAAAGTGCATTAAATCAGACATTTGGTTTGTTTCATACAATTTAATAAATATTGAGCAAAAGTAAAGTAAGGGAGAAATTTATACAGATCAAAGCACTCTTTCTATATTAATTATGGAATTCATGCGGTCAAATTTCACATAATTTCTTCCACCAAAAAATGTTTATAAAACTAACAGAAATATTTAACATGGTAATTCCCTGAATCCAAATAAATATATTAATAATGTAATATGGTTCTGAGTATCAAAAATGAATTTAGTTTTCAATGACCTCTCTTAGTGTTCAATGAGAATCCTCCCTTTTGTAATATAGAATTCAAACTTCAATGACAATAAATGCATTCAGTAGTAAAGGACAAAAATATATTCAATATTCAATGACAAATTCAACGATCAAAAACAATATTCAATGACAAAAAACATTTAAAATGTGCAAAATTCAATAAAAATTTCAATATGGAGATAGAATGTCTGACACTGAGTCCAAATACCTCGTTAAAAAGTGTTTTTAAAAGAAAAATGCACTGTTTCCCCCCCCCAAATAAAAGTAGAAAGAGAAATGGAATTTTAATACTATAGGAGAATAAAGAAATATGAAAATAAAATGGAAACAAATAAAGAAATGTTTTTATTATTGGAAAATATATGTATTTATGTCAGTTACCAATTATTCATCTTGTGATGTATTATATCATCAATGAATTAAATTAACTATTTAAATCTGATGCATAAATATGTAAATGTAAATCTAGATTATGTGTTCAATTTTTCTTAATACTTAGGTATTAATCGCGATTATTCTTATTTTTTTTATTCTTAAGCATTCTGGCTTTCTTAAAGATCATAATTAATCGTATTAAAAAGCATTAAATGATGCCTTTTATTAAAACTTTAACCGAGGAGATTACAATCGAAATTTAAAAAAATCTCAAATATAAAATACAATTGTCGCGATTAACTTTTAATTAATAGCTGCTATTGAAAAATTTATTTTAGGTCAACCTTGTCGACTTATTGTTTGCATATCATTTATGCATGCAACATTCCAATCCTTACATTCAATGTGGTTAAATAATTAAAATAATCCAAGTATTATTAGAAATAGCACTATTGTATTCTTTCAAATGAACAAACTAAACTCATTTTCCTTAAATATATATATATATATATATATATATCATTTTGATTATGTAAAAAAAATATTGAAGACGCCAATTATTATTATTTTTTGTTACTCAATTCTTGTTTTATTTTAATTTTTCTGAATTAAGTAAAAATTTATTAAATCATCAATAATCCATTACATTTTTCTTTGTTTCTTTTATCCTTGCTGAAAAAAGTTCTTTATTGAGAATTCACATTCTATGTTTCTTAACATTCTTATATTCAATGTTATTAATATGAAATTCTTAATATATTTTCAAAAGTGTTAAAAAAAAACCGCTATCAGTTAAAAGCTAATCACAAAGTTAAACGCTATCACTTTTATGTAACTTTACTAAAATAAATAATAAAGTGGATGGACAAAATTTTTTTTTGGTTGTTTGAAATTGTACTAACAACAATAAATTAAAATTAACTATACAGATGCGTAAAAGGATATGGAACATTTTTCTCAATTTACAGAACAGAATCAAATAATAGATTCATCACAACAGAAACGAAACATGATTTAAGAAAAGAAACACATTCAGTGTTTTGTTTCTCACTCTGAAAGACATAAATATAAATTTTTTCAATCCATTTGATTGAATACATTTATGGCAAAACGTATATATCTTTGCATGATCAATAATTTAAGTACTGAAAAACACATAAATTTTTTCATTGGCATGATCAAATGCTATTTTTACATAATTATTAATTTCAAAATTCATTCTTAGGCGTTAACGCCATTATTATTATTATTATTATTATTATTGGCATCTTAAAAATTGTTTTAAAAGTAAGAATGAATTGTAATATTTTTTCCATAATCGAAATCTGTATTCATATATATTTATTAATAAATACGTTTCTCCTTACTTTGTAATGCACTTATATCTTAAAAGTAATTAACATTCGAAATAAAGTAGGCTTAGAAACCATGAGTGCCACACGCAGAATATTCTCACGACGCCGACGTGCATCTAAATCTTTCACGCCTGATTTTTTATTTTGTATTTTATTTTCCAAACACTAATCCTCACATTGTATACAAATCGCACTCAATCACATTCCTCTCATTCACTCAGATAATCCTGCTCCGTCACCTTTGCCCCTTTTCCAGCGACTGACATAAATACAACAGAGCCATCAACGAAACTCGCCAACTTAATAACGGATCACTTGTCTGAAACCAATCCGACCGGGATTGCATTCCCACACTGTAGTGGGTGGTAAGATTCTCTTTAGCTGTGAGGTAGGGGGTACGGTAACCTTTGATGAAAGAGGAACATAAAAAGTAATAAGCTCGATCTTCTTTTTTCAAGGGGATATCCAACGGGTTCGAATTGAGTACTAGGAACAAGAAAAGAAAATCCAAAAAGAAACTTTAAAAACGATATGCATTTCGGAACATCTAGGCAATTTATTTTTATTTTGCTTTTATAAATAATTTTGTTATTTTTATTTTATGAGTTCGTTTGCAATATGATGAAATATTAAAATAAATTAGTAGGTGTGATAATTTTTAACGAACGAGGAGGAGGAAAAAAAAAAAATTAAATGCATGTTCAACGGAATTAGTTTGGTTCGGTTTGTCGCTCCACGGTCATTTTTTTGCACATTTTGTATTAATTAGACCGGGACCTACGGCTTAACATGGATTCCGAACTATTAACAAGCATCCGTTAATCGGGTTCAAATTATATACTTGCATTAAAGAAAAGTTCAAATCAATATAAAGGTATAAACACATTTAAAATATTTATTTTTCGTGCTTGTTATAATATAATTTGTTCTTTTTATACCTTTAATTTAAAAATTTTGAAAAAATTAAAGTAAAAAAAAAGTTGCTTTGTCTTTGCCCATAGTTTGCAATGCTTGATTTGAAAATTATCATATTGTACGGTTGTGAATGCTGGCCGTTAACAAAAGTAGTTTAAGACAGACTTTTAATTTTTAAAAGAAAAATACTTTGAAAAATTTTTGATCCAGTTAGAAAAAATGTTAAATGAAGAATTTTGTTTAACCATGAAATCTATAGAAAATATAAACAATTTACTCGTATTATTACTAGAGTCATCAAATCTTTTTCCATCAGTTGGCTTGGGCATATTTTTAGATGAGATAAAGATTCCTGCTAAAAAGGTGAGCGGCCTGATGGCCAATTGGTTAGCGTTCTGGCCGTTGGTACCATAGGATTCAAATTCGAATCCTGGCGGTAGCATGGATGTTTGTTAGTGGTTCAGAATCAACGTTAAACTGTAGGTCCCGATCTGTTTAGCCTAAAGTATGTACAAAATGACAGTAGAACGACAAACCAAACCAAATCAAACTTGCTTAAAAGGTGACTTTTGCAAATGTAGAGGGTACCAGGGAAAATGGTAGACCTCACACAAGATGGATAGACTGAGTAGAGGTAGATCTCAAGACATTAAAAATCAATCGTTGGCGGACTGTGGCGTGTGATCGGATCTGTTGGAGGAAGTTTGTTGAGACGGCTTTAGCCTGTAACAGGCTGTAGTGCAAGTAAAGAAGAAGAAATCTGAATTATTCCAAATTAAAATTAATATTATAATAAATTAAAAGTTAATTTGCTTGCGTTTGGACAAGAACTATTTTTTCCATGCACAGACTGGACGTGTGATCTCAAAAAGATATAGCTAATTACACTTA
Organism: Caerostris darwini; assembly: GCA_021605075.1. Classification (NCBI taxonomy): domain Eukaryota; kingdom Metazoa; phylum Arthropoda; class Arachnida; order Araneae; family Araneidae; genus Caerostris; species Caerostris darwini. The sequence continues at coordinate 200,811 of BPLQ01015713.1, read as the reverse complement.
ATTATCACACATTCAAATATATGAATCGCAAAGCTAAATCTTTAACATCAAAACATCAACTTGAAGCCTTCTTTCCTCTTAACACCACAAGTAGCAAAACCGAGTGATAGCCGAAACCGTTTGAGATAAGGAGGTTTCACTTCCTTGAAATCAGATTCATCACTCAACTCCATCCACAAGTATGTCAAGCTCCTGGAGCTGGAAACTTCGACACATGTTTTCGCGTCAACCCATGACTCTGTCACTTGTCACAGACAGTATCGAAGGGGGAGAGAGCGCATTTTCCCTTTTCGGGCACCAGGAAAAGGAAAATGGAGTCGAGAACTGATGTTCTGGAATAGCTCTCGCACTCCTGAGATTGGGAGGAGTTAAGGCTTAAAGTTAAATGGAAGAAGAAACTAGGTTTCGTTAGTGTAGTGATGGAACCCCAAGTGTCAGGAAACATTTGTCATTTTATGATGTTTCTGAGTAATATTTCACTTTGAAATTTGTGCTTGTGTGTATATATTCTTTAAGCGTGAAATTATTTATAAACTCGCCAATGTGAGGCAAATTCTATCATATGGAAATGATTAAAAGGAAATTATATCTTTAATGTAATATTTCAACAGGAGATTATGTTATTTGTTTTTGTGCAACTGGTGATTATATAGTTTGTTCATGTATGCATCTTTCTTCTTCTTCAATGACGAGATAGACCCATGGTGTGGTAAGGCCTTCTGTCATTTGTGGGGTAAGGCTTTCTGCCTCGGACCCAAAACCTGTAGTACCAAGACTCAGAGCACTAGTCACTGAGTCATCAGGCCCATATGCTTCTTTAATAGTTCGTTTTATTTGGTTTATTTCACATAAGCTGTGTAAGAATTACTTCATTTTTTTTAAAATTCAGTATTAAAACATTCACCTAACTCTGGGTTGAATGGGATACTTGCAAGAGGTCGCTCATTCGAATCCGCTTGCGACGTTTATTGCAGTCCCTGCTTTCATAAACAAGGACCTTTGATAGCAGTTATGACAACGTGTGTAAAGAATATCGCATCATTAGTCGGATTGTTTGGTGAGAATTTTCCTGGTTTTCTTCCATATGTCATGTAAATGCTGAGAAGTTACCCCTAAAATTACTTCCCTCATCGTCCATCTTTTGCTTTGTTCGTTATATACATAAGCAAAACACGTGGCCCACTGATGTACCACAAGAAGAAAAAAAATAATAAGAATATTAATCAGCAGCGTGTTTATTCTTTTTCCACAATGGCGCAATAGCCCCATGGTGGGACCAAGGTTGTCTGCCTAAACGGCAGATAGAACATTTGTTGCTACAAACAATCCATCGATATGTGTTTTAAAATCTAACGATAATCAACTTACAGATTGACTTTTTTAACTATAGAAAAAATTTGAATATCTCCATTATGAATGCATAGACCTTTTAAGATTTCTTTTCATGTAATATATAATCAAAAGGTTTTTTTTTAAAAAAACAAGTAAAACATATTTCGCTTTGATATAATTTGAGCCTAAAGATCATTCCCTCATAAATATTTTGTTGAAGAAAATCAAGACCTTTAATGTTTTTTTTTTAAAACAGATGAGAGTAATTATTAGTTATTTTAATAATTAAACTTTGTGTTCATCCAAAAGCTGGTCCATGCCTATATTTATTTAAAATGCTTTCATTTTTAAATGTAAAAAAAATTATTACCCTCCTTGAAGTCACATTTGAAAACCACCATTGGCCTAAATCATTGGATCTCAAAACTTAAAATTTAAACAAAGTGATCATTTCGCGTTGATCTCAGTTTGAGATCACCGAGAAAGAATGAATGAGAGAATTATGAGAGTTAACTCTCATAATTAACTGTAATATATTAATTATGAGAGTTATCGCTTTCGAAACAAAAAAATATCATTTTTAGTTATTTTACATATATATAATGCATCAATTTCTTCTGAATATTATACATTGATTTCAGTGAGACATTATTTATAAATAAATGTACTATGTTTTATAATCATATTTATATAATCTCAACGAAAAATTACCAACATATGATTCAATCCAGTAAAGGATATTTTTCATAGAAGTTTATCAATATTATTATGATTTGAAACTGAGAGACTAATTACTGTTTTTATTGTGTATATTTTTATTCCATAAAATATACACTGTCCATGATGTTTTTAAGCAGCAAATTAAACATATTTTGTTTGTTAAGAATTAATAGAACACTTTTTTTTTAATTTCACATATTTTATACATTTCTTCTTTATTTCTAAGGTCAATGAATACACAAGAAGACTGAAGACAAAGCGAGTAAAAATTCTGAATAAAAGTTTAATTGTTTTTATTTTATATTAAAGCCTATTTTGAGTAATTATCTTTGATTCTTCTAAATATAATGTGTAAATTGAAATTACCATTTTATTTTAAAATTTCAATGCTTTTGTTTCAAGTCAAGTCAGCCAGTTATTAAATGATGTCTGTTAGTTAAAAGAAAAAATTACGAAATTGAGCAATTTAAATAAAATATTTTTTAAATTAGTATTTTTAACAAAATTCCAATTTGATACAATTTTATTTTAGTAATAGTTTATTGTAAACTATAATTTATTTTATACAGAATATTTTCCAATTATGGCATTCACTCTTATGTTTTTGTGTTAATTTATTATGTACAATAGATCTTAATAAATGTACCATAATGTATAATACAATATTAATGCAACATTAACTGAACACTTTCTGAATATTTCGTCATCATCAATAAATAGCACGGCAGCCCAGAGGAGGCCATGGCTTTCCTTTGAAGAGATTTCCATGCATTCCTCTGGGTGACGAGGGTCCTCCAATTCTTAACCTTCAGTTCAGCAAAATCTTTTTTAACTGCGTCTATCCATAGTAACTTGGGTCGTCCTCTTCCTCTTTGCCCCTGTGACTTTGCCAAAACGAGCCTTTTTACAGGGTTTAAATTATTAATTCTATATATATGAGTAGCCAGTTTAATCTATTGATCTTAATAAATTTTATAATATCTGGGTCTAAATATACTTATAAATTTCTGCGTTGTACTTTCTACTCCAACAATTACTTTCCTTAACACCTCCAAGAATAGCCTTTAAAGTCTTCTGCTCAAATATACCCAAATGGGCCTTGTCAGATCTTGCCAAAGTTCCAAGTTTCAGAACCATAGACCAAAATAGGTCTAATAAGGCGTTTTAACAAGAATTTAATTTTTCTGCTTATGAACTATAATTTAAACAGATTGCTTAATTCTAAATATTTAAAACTCACAAATTAATTAACATTGCACAAGGTATCAATTTTGACAATTATTATACCCAGTTTTCCCATATTACCTTAATATTTTACAATAAAAAAAATTCCACTTTGTGGCAAATATTTCGTCGTGATATAACATTACTGTGACAAATTGCACTGTATTAAAAAAATAGACCTGCAATTTTATTGACAATACATGAAATATTTATTCATTGATTTTGGATTGTTCCATAGACCCCAAATGTCTGGGAAAAAAGAACAAGCTAAAAGAACATTTTCGTATAAAAAAGAAAAAGGCTGCAGACAATAGCTTCGCAATATCTGTTTTTGGGACCTATGGAATCTAGACTTGCAGCATATGCTCTGTGTTCACATGATCGTTAGTATCGACAGTATCTTCCCCCCCAGACCATCTGCCAATAACGATTCTCCGTTATCATAACTTCCGGACTTGTGTCATTACTGCATCGTTAGTTGCTGTCATTTCATTTCTATCACCCTAACATGTTCAATAATACTGTCGTTTATTTAAAGCAATAAAAATATTATTGGGCATTCAGTGTCTAATACGGGTATCATATGATAAAAGAGTTGAAATTAGTCTGCATTATTCTCTTTTTTTAAATTAGATGAGCGGTTCTCAAAGAGTGCATCCTAGAAGATTTAAAGGTGTGCCCAAAGGTATTTCAGAGAAAATATGTATCCAAACATAAAAATAAATGTAGTTACTCTTTTTCTTGTCAGTTTTTACGTTCAAAGAAATCTTCAATTACTTTAAATACAAATAACAAACCTCTTTGGTTGCTTTTTTTTTTTTTTTTCTATTCTTTTTTTCTTTTTCCCACATAAAAACTCATAGTTGAACATTTAACAAGTTTAGAAGAAAACTGTGTTGTTATTTTCCATAAGTTCTGCACAATAGGATTGGATTAGAAACCCATTCGCTGAAAATTCAAGTGATTTTGATTTAACATAAACAGAAAGTCCCGGTCTAAAGGCTCCTTCCCACCGAGGCGAGAGGCGGCGACTGAGTTTTTTTTTTTTTTTTAAATTTCTTTCCCATGGTTTTTATACATAATATATATACTCAAGAGCCAAAACATTATGACCACCTGTCAATAACGAGTTGGCCCACCTTTGGCGCGCAAATACCACTTCCACCTGATCACGTACCTTCCACGTCATCAAGGAGAGTTCATTGCAAAATGTAGGGGTGGTCATAATGTTTTGGCTCTTGAGTGTATGTATATCATCATCATCATTAGTGGCGTAACATCCTCATGGTGGGCCAAGGCCGTTTGCCTGGTGGCAGATTTCTAGAAGCGAGATTATTCTTTTTACAGGGTAGGGTTGTCAGTCCTATGCTTAACGCTCTACGGTCATATTAGACCGGGAACTATGGTGTAAAGTGTATTCTGAACCACTACAAACATCCATGGCACCGCCGGGACTCGAATCCAAAACCGGTAATACCGAACGCCAGAGCACTACATATATACATATATTTAAATTTCTTTCACGGGCGTTTTTATGCATAATATTTATTTATATTTTCTTCTTTGGAATAGTAGTTAAATCTGCTTTGCACAAAAAGGAAAGAAGTTTTTAAGCATCATTAATCAAATTTTAAATTGAACGAAATAGTTTTTGTAGAAATATATAAGTTTTTAAAATAAGGAAAGCATCAAGTTAAAATAAAACTTAAACAAAATAATTTAATAATTATTTTTTTAAATAATTTTATGAGTAACTTGTTTATTATTCCAACAATTACATTTTTTTAAAGAATAAATCCAACGTACAAAAAATCAAATCGTCCCATAATCTATTTTATTGGCTTGCAATTTATTTTTGGATTTATATGTGTTTTTGTTGCAGCTGTTAGCTTTGTATTGCACGTTTTGGTATACGAGAAATATAAGTTTTTCAAATAAAATTCTAAACACTCAGATAATGCCATGGATTATAAATGTGAACGATTAAATGATATAAAATATCACATTTAATGTTGGCATTTGATTGACAGCAGATGTATGAACAACGAACATATACCGCCAGGCATTAACTCATTCTGCGGTTAGTGTCATATAATCCGTCATATTATTTATAAGTTAAAAGGTATCTAGACATGATAGTTTTTACACCTGCTCTGAAGTGACGGAAACCTGTAATTTTTATGTTTGCACATTATAATGATAGGTTATCCGTCATGAACATTTAATAATTTTATAGACACTAACCTATGATTTACTTCATACTTAATGATTCTATAGACACTAACCAATGATTTACTTCAAGAGTTATGTAAGTAACACGAATCATGAATTTATTTTATGCCTGAGATTAAAAAGAGAAATATCTGACTCGAATCTTGACATTACAAAAGTTTAAAAAAATAATAAAAATAAAAATAATAAAGTACTCACATAAAAAAAAATTCTTAAATTTTGCAAAGTTTGGACATTTATAATATGTTTTCAAAATCCTTAAAATAAGATAATAAATAAGTTTTTCATAATTAAAGACAAAAATGCTAGATTTTTAATCATTTCCTTGATTAAAAATTGATTTGAACTGATTAAAAAGTCATTTACAATTTCATTTAAACTGCCATATAAATTGCAATGTGGGGCCTGATGGTCGAGTGGCTAACACTCTGGTGCTCGGTACCATAGGGTCCGAGTCCCGGCAATCCACTGTAAATCATAGGTCCCGGTTTAATATGATCGTAGAGCGTTGTGGGGGTAATGTTACTCGCGTTCGTAGCATATCTTAAAGCTACATATGTCCCCTGGGCAGCACTAAATGAATAACAGCGTTTTTTGATGCAGCCCACATGACATGCCTTCTTCAAGGCTAGTTTGTATTGGGCTGCTGACAGGGAAATGGTCGATACGACGCAGTCCTAGACGTAATTAAAAGAAAAATTACAATGTAGATATTACATACTATTACAATGCAGATATTGCATACGCCCGACTCGTGGTAACGTGCGTCGCTGGTGAGCATTAGGGCTGAGATTCAATCCGTTGGCGGCTGCGTTGTAGACACCATTTCAAAAATGAATAGACTCGACGACGCTTGTTATGTGTAGTCTCTTGCCTCATGAGTTGGACTATCTAGTGGGAAATTTTCCGGATTTTCTCCCATACAATACTGAAATGTGGGGTAATTCCCTCTAAAAGTACTCCCTGAAGGCACTGCTCTCCTTCTGTAGCGTCACGAAGCCAAGTCAACTTCTGCCTAGGCAGCGTCGGATGCCCCATCACAACAGAAGCTCACCACACTGGTTCTTGGACTGCTGTTGTCGACCGAATGGGATAAGAAACAAACAAAAACATATAATTACCGAATTCGCTGTTTTATAGCTCTCGTTTGAGAGTGCCATTTTAATAAAATTTTGCAAACAGATATTTAAATCAATTTGTCATCCAGAAAATTTAAAAATAGAAACTAGCACTAAAGGCCATGGAAGATTAAATCACTGATTAAGAATTTAAGAAACAGCTGGTAAATATCATCTTTACTTTAAAAACACTTCATCATTTTCTACCTGGAACAACCATATATTTAATATATTGATACAATTGATTGCTTTACTATAAATGCGATCATTTTTCAAGGGAAAAACAACCGCAACCGAATATCTAATAAAATATTGGTTAAATTTGATAGTATTAACTATAACTAAGGTAATATTAGATGTATTTTCCATTTTATGAGTTTATTTTAATTCACATTTTTGAAAGGAAAGGAAAATGTTTGTATTTGAAATTGATATCTAATTTTACCTTTCTGAGAAAATACAGTAAAATTCAATTTCATATTTCAAAGAAAAGGCGTAAAATAAAACTTTATCGACTTTTATTTAAATGATATATTTATTACCTATTATATAAAATATAAATGCAATAGATTTTTTGTTGCATAAACACTCAAAATTCTATATGATCTTCTATTGATAACTAAAATATGGATGGAATATTTTGATTTTTTTTTAGATATAGCGATTGAAGCATGACCTTTTCCAACATTTTTCTGAATCTTTTCTTTTTTTTAACTGCCTATAAAATTTTTACTGTCTAAATTTCAAAGTAAAGTTATTGAATTTCACTTACAATTTTTCACTATCGCAAATTCTATACAATTTAACCGTATTCATAACATTATATTCTTAATAAAAAAAAACTATAATATTGTTTCCTATTGATATGGTGGAATATTATTTTTCAATTATATGAAAAATGCCCGAAATGTAAAAATGCCGATCTGACATTTAATTAGTTTTTAAAATAAATATACTGTGTCAAAAAGGATAGTTTTTATAAAAAAATTATTATAATATTTTTTTTAGTTAAGATGATAAATTGGAAATTCTATAAGAATTTAATTTTCTGTCTCAAAATTATGTAAGGTAATTTATTGTGGCATACTTGCTATGGTATATAGATTAGGAAATACATATACAAGGCTATAAAAAAAAATGCGATATCTAAATTTTCGAAAAATTCCAAAAATTTGTAATTTTTCCCCCCTAATGCATTATTATCTTATGTCATAAGCATGGACTGCACCACTGTTACTCATGTAGCATTACCCAGGTGGCGCGTGTACCTACACAGAAGAAATGCTACGGACGCGAGCAACACTACCTCCACCACACATCGCTCTACGATCCTATTATAGTGGGACCTATGACTTAAAGTGGATTCCGAACCACTGCCGACATCCATGGCACCGCCGGGACTCGAACCCGATACCTGTTTTACTGAGCGCTAGCCACTCGGCCATCAGGCACAAAATTTATTAGTTGAATTTTTTCATCTTGAGAATAAGCGAGAAAAAAAAATATGAAATAAATTTTCTAAAGATTTACAATCAATTCCTTGATTAAAAATTGATTCGAAGTCCTTTAGAATTTTTACAATTTCAGGGCAATACAATTCATTCATTTTGAATTTTTACAATTTCATTTTCGATTTAGGCTACCATATGCATTACGCTTACGTTGAAAGCGTTCTGTTTCAATAAATGGCATCACTATTCTGCTAAAAATAGTATCTCGATTGAAATTTTGACTGCAGATCATGCTGTTAGTCTTTAAAAGCAATTTGTTTGCTGCAAGATCAAATGAATTTTTCTCCCAAGAAGAATGAATTTTTTTTTTCACTTCACAACGCATTTTTATCGAAAGAAAATTAAATTGCTGAAGTGTTTAAAGAGACCTTTTCAAATATTTGTGAACCAGACGAGATAAAGAATTTTCACTTGATAATCTGATTTCGAGAAACTAGAAGAGTTCATGATTAAAAAAGAAAAACGGCTTCCCGTTTGTTCTGAAAAAATGGACGAAGTCAGGAATCAGATGATGCAATCACCAACGTGTGTGAAAGCTCTGTAATACAGACATTGTAAAAGAGTTAACATAATATGGGAGTACATAAAAAGTATTAAGGTACCCGACTACTGTCAGACATAAAATTTTAAAATAATATTTTATGAAAATGTCTTTGATGCTATCGTTAAATCACCTTAGAAAACTTTGACAAACGTGAAAATCAAAACATATATATGAATTATTTTATGTCAAAATTTGGCAAAATTGACAAAAAAGAGCAATATTAATAGGATTTTATTTTTTGATTTTACATAATCATTCCTGGGCCTCTATGGCCGAGTGTCTAGCGCTTTGGCGCTCGGTGCCACAGGTTTTGGGTTCGAGTACCGGCGGTGCCATGGATGTTTGTAGTGGTTCGGAATCCACTTTAAACTGTAGGTCCCGGTCTCCTATGACTGTAAGAGAGTCACGGAGCCAAAGTCAGACTTCTACCTACGGGTGCTCCATCAAAACAGAAGCTGCACCCCTCTTCCCTCCTTCCATGAGGGACATGACAACAACAACATAATCATTCTTAAGTAAAAGAATATATAAATGTACGCATAAATGTACATATATATACTCTGCCCGACTCGGGGCTCAGTGTCAACACGCATCGCTGTTGAGCATTAAGGCTGAGGTTCAGTCCGTTGGCGGCTTTGTTGTAGACACTTTCAAAAGAGGAGAGTCGATGGCGTTTGGGGTGTGTAGCATCTTGCCTCGTGAATCGGACTGCTTGGTGGGAGTTTTCCGGGTTTTTCCCATACTCCTCCTAAAAAGTTCTCCCGGGAGGCATTTCCCTCGTTCTTCAGCGACACTGATCCAAGTCAAGCTTCTATCTACGGGTGCTTCATAACAACAGAAACTGCCCGCTTTTCCACCATTCAGGAGTACGATCTGATGGCCAATTGGCTAACGCTCTGGCCTTTGGTACCGCAGGTTTTAGGTTCGAATCCTTCCGATGGCATGGATGTTTGTTAGTGGTTTGGAATCCACATTAAAATGTAGGTCCCGGTCTAATTAGCCTGAAGTGCGCTCAAGGTGACCGTAGAACGACAAACCAAACCATTCAGGAATAGATAACTCATGGAATATCCAGCCTGCTCTGCAAGACACTGAGAATTAAACACACCAACACAACATATACTGAACTAAAGGAATGATAATATTTTAAAGTATAGCTGTGTTACAGTCAATCGCGTAATTTAGAAGAAAAATAGAAAAAAATTATGTTTTTAATAAAAGTTTCAATAACTCATTCACAAATTAATATATTCAAAATCTTTTAGTTTCACACAGGCATAATATCATTAAAAACACGTAGTTAAAATTTCATTAGATTCTGAATATTATTATAACAGTTGTGATTACTATCGTAAGGTGGTGTAACAAAAACAGTTTTTCAGAAATTCAATTTAATGCAAGAATTCAGTAACCCAATAGCTTGTAACTCGATTTCTAGAAACAAACTCCAAACTGTTAGTTAAAGGTGCGATCTTTAAAACAAAAAAATCAATAAATTCGATTTTTTTTCTCACGAAAATTGTGATTCGAACGTGGTCTGTTTCTTAGAAGCTTACATTTCCATCCTTATCTTATTAGTGCTTCTCAACAACTGGGTGTCTGTTATGCAACTGTCTGTGCCTCAGACCGTTTATTGACATCAATTGAGAAGAAAAACTTTATATTCATCAAATATTGATGTCTGGTGGTTCTGTACTGAGATCTGTACTCAGCTTCCGTTAAAGATCTCAATTATTGAAAATAAAATTGAAATTTTCATTGAGAAAACTTTTCCTCAAATTTGCGGAAATGAAGTCGTACATGTATTCAAGAAATTTGAGCATATAATGTGACGCTGTTTTTTTTTTTTTTTTTTTTTTTTTTTCCCCCAGAATAAATCAATTTCTTTTAATTTAATTTTTTTGTTTGTAGTTTACACGGCTCTTCTACCAAACCGTTTATGATTGTAATGAAATAAATTGGATTTCATGAAATTTCATAATTAAATTATATGACAAGTAAAATTATAATTCGAGAAATCTTTTAAGTAAGTTTTCTCAGTAAGTTGATCACATTTAGTTAAAGAAAATAGTGAATTCTTCATGAAAAATGTTATTCCAGCAGATATTTAATATAAATTTCAAATACATTGTTTGTTTTTTATATATTTAATTTTACATAGAGTAATGCAGTTAATACATAAAGTTATTGCCTCTTTCGAGTACCGACAGTGCCATGGATGTTTGTAGTAGTTCGGAATCTACTTCAAACCGTAGGTCTAATACGAGTGTAGAGCGCTGGGCGTTGAGCTGACAACCCTCCCCCGTAAAAAAAAAACATCTCCTGTCTCAAAATGTGCCAGTAGACAGACGGTTATGGCCCACCATGGGGTTGTGCAGAAGAAGAAGAATATTACATAGTTGTATTATCGTAAATTCAAGATTTGTTTTATGTTAAATTCGGGAAATCTTTGTACTTTATTTTGTTTAATAAATATGTAAATACTTTTCAATCTATTTATTAATTTAGCACAGAAAAAAATTATTTTTTATTAAGTTTTATCATTTATACTAAAATTATGCAATTTGCTAAATTTTTTCTTTGTAAAAGTTAACTCTTTTTTATTAGCAAACAACTGTAATATTATTTATTAATGAAAATAATTTAATTTTAAGTTGCTTTAATACTTTAATGTTATTATTTTAGGAGTTCATTTTAATTTAATTCTTTATTTAAAATTTTTCAAAACTTCTTCCTAATAGAGAAACAAACAAAACTGTAATGGTTACATAATTTTCTCTTTCATTACCAAGTGACTATTTGCAACAAAAAATCCTTCTATTAAAATCTAAAGATGAATATATTCAATAAATAGAATAATATTTATTCAGGTTACGGTCTAATATAGTTGTAGAGCGTTGGGCATAGGGCTGACAACACTACGCTGTAAAAACAAACCATTTCCTTTCACGAATTCTACCAGTAGGCAGACCGCATTTGCCCGACATGGGCTGTAGTGCCAGGGAGTTAGTTAATCTTACTCATATTTTTAGAAAAACTGTTAGTTAGTCTTACTCATATTTTTAGAATACAAGAAGATTTTTAGCTTTAGTTAAAAATTTCACGAGGCAAAAATATACATTCTGTATTTCTGTACATAATTCTTTTTCTTACAGATATGTTTAAATATTGCAAACGGAGGAAGCTGATTTTAAAATACATCATTTTAAGAAGTTTTATATAGCTAAATCGTTTTATTGCATTATCACTGTAAACTTATCGTGAAATAATGATCATTGAATATTCTTCATATTGTCGAAATAACAGACAACATTTTTAATAAAAGACTAATTTATACAGCATTCATTTTACATCAAGTCGATGATAAATGTGAATCTTTTATATATGTAATTCTCTTCACAAAAAACAATCGCATAATTATTCACTTAAAAAAACTGAACTAATTTGTACAGCATTCGTTTTAAATGTGAATCTTTTATATATGTAATTCTCTTCACAAAAAACAATCGCATAATTATTCACTTAAAAAAACTGAACTAATTTATACAGCATTCATTTTAAGTGTGAATCTTTTATATATGTAATTCTCTTCACAAAAAACAATCGCATAATTATTCACTTAAAAAAACTGAACTAATTTGTACAGCATTCGTTTTAAATGTGATTCTTTTATGTACGTAGCTCTCTTCACGAAAAACAACACATATTCACTTAAAAAAACTAAACTAAATTTGTAGACGGTCCCCTACGACAAAATGTGACGCAACCTTTAACACCCTAGCAACGAGGGAGGTCATCCATATCGCATCTCAATCAACTCGAGCATCCAGAAGGAAAGTTCTGTTTGGGACCGTCCATCAAGTGCTTTGCCCCTGTCCCCCACCACCTCACACCCCCTCATTCGATACTTTTATCAACTGGAACACAGCTGAATCGGCAGACCATAAACGTCTTTTACGGCCCATTCCGCAGAAAAAATTTCGTTTAAATTTCTCAAAGCAAATATGATATGGAACTTATTGTTGGCCATAAACGACATACGTCGATCCTTTTTTGAAGAGGCTGTTTTGATTACTGTGGTCCCAGGTAAACAATTTTTACGAGAGAGACAATGTGGGTTTCATAAGAAAAATACTTTTCATTTTTTTAAGCAACAACAACAAAAAAAGGTTAACCAAGAATATTATAGTTATTTTTCTAACAGGGAGTAATAACTGGGAGTTCTTATAACTATATGAATAAGTACAGCTTAGTGTGAATTTAAAAGTTATTCATGTGTTATAAAGTGAACTTTTCTATTGCAGAATGTTGGGAAATTTTTAATATTAATTTTCTTTTTAATGGATGTAACTGCAAAACTATGTAAGTACAGCAACGAATGCACGCTATTTTCATTGATACAGTCTAAGAAAAATCAGCAACTAAATTTGAGATATTTTATATCTCGTTGGATTTTTTTTTTATCGCCTTAAAATTTAAAAAGCAATTTGATAGAGAATAATCTTGTCAGTTTTTGAAATCAGTATTAAAAATAAAAACAAATTTTAATTTTGATGATAAAAGGATAATTTAATAATGGTGATAATGATTATAACAAAAACGATAATTTAAAATAAAAATAAAATATAATTTTGATGATAAAATGATAATTGAATAATAATGATAATAAAAATGATAATTTAATAAGGATGGTAATAAAAACGATAATTTAAAATAAAAATAAAATATAATTTTGATGATAAATGATAATTTAATAATGATGATAATAAAAATATTTTAAAATAATAGTGATGATAATAAAAACGATAATTTAAAATGATAATGATGATAATAAAAATGATTATTTAAAATGATAATGAGGATAATGAAAATATTTTTAAATGATAATGATGATAATAAAAATGATAATAAATAATGATTTTTATAAAGTTTAATACATAAATTGTTTTGTTCTGATAAGAATCAATCAATTTTTGACTCAAATTGACTAATAAATGCAATATTAATAATAGAATAGTACGTAGCATATTGAAAAGTAATATTGTTTTAAAAATAAAAATAAAAATATTTTCTTAAATTCGTTCAAAATGAATGCTTTATCATTTGAAGCTTAATAAATCAAAGATTTATCAAAGCTTAATCAGTCATTGATTTATCAAAGTTTACTCAATCGATTAATCATTTTAAGCTTAATTAATAAACGATTTATCATTTTATTATTTTAACTTTATAATTTTAAATTTATTTTGACATGAGCAAAATTAATAACTGTTGTTTATATTATATGGGTAGAATTCTTCTTGTCTTAATATTTAAAATTCATATTTAATCCAACTTAATTTCTCATTAATTACTTGACTCTTTTTATTGTTTCAAAATTCTATTTTATGGGCAGAAAGTTTTATATTTTATACAGTTTTGATATATTGCTCTAGTAAAGATTTATTTTTATTTCTTGAAAAACATTTTTTTTTTTTTTTGAATGACGTACAAGCAAACAAAAACATTTTACTGAGCTTTTAAACATTTTTTTTCACAATCTTAGAAATAACATTAAAGAGTCACGAATTTGACATTGAATTGATATAAATATAAAATATTCGCTCTTCTGCTGGAAAAGCTAGTGATTTCAAAGGAATTTACAATTGCATGAAAAAACTTAAATATATCGAACTACAATTCTCTCTGCAAATTCCTCTTTGACATATATTGTTTACAATCAAATAAACAATAGCGCTTGTTTAGAGCACTGAAATTTTAAAATTATTTAGGATGCTGTTTTTTTCAGTGAACCATATTTAGAACCATATTGATTGCTCTACGGGAATTTAAAAGAAAGGAAAATAGTTGATTTTTTAATTATACTTTTAAAATAAATCTAATAACTGTTGAATATTTTGAACAATTTTTGGCTTCATGATTTTTTAAAAATTTAAATTATAAGCAATTTTGTAAATTTTAACAATGCTCTGATAATTTTTTAAAATTTCATCTTAAGATATGTTTGCTTCAAAGAGAGACTATTTAAGTGGAAATAGCCTTTTGAAGGTAAAAAAATCCTTAAATATATGATACGCACCTTGTATGTTTTAATCTTTTCCAAATTATTATTAGTATTTATAATAATGACATTGCAATTTAAATGTGAATTTTTTTTTATAATTTTTAACAAATGAACTATGATTTGAAAAATATCATACAATTTTTCAACAATATGTTAATAAAGCACCTATATTATGGAATTATTATAACCATTCATTAGTATAGGCGATTAATTTGTTTGGATAATTCTCATTCACAAACCATTATCAAACCGCCAATTTCAGCTTCGTGAAACTTAATACTGCCGTTAGATAAAAATGAAATTTTCAAATTAAAAAGTAGCAATTGTTAAGTCAAAATTTATAATGGCGAATATGAATATATTGATTTAATAATCATTGATGGTTTTATGTTTTTAATGAGCATTGAACTTTTAAATTTACTCAAGCAATTTATGTTTGAAATTCTTGTTAATATGGAAATCCTTGTAATATTAATATCAATCCGGAGCTAAAATTATACATATGAATTTTAATACTTGATTTTATCTCCTAGATTTATCAGACGACCTGTGGTTACAAAGTAGATCATTGCACTAAGACGTGCCATCATGATTGAAAATTGTCCATTTAATTTTTAAATTTATCCAAGCAATTTATATTTTAAACCATTTTATACCGTGTAGTCATTTTTTTTTAGATAAAAGTATTATAATATCTGCTCAGAATAAAGAAATTAAAAGGAATTTTAGATAAGTTTCGGTTAAGATTTTATCTCTGTGATTTATCGTGCGACTTAACCACAATTCAGATCCCACGGGGACGTAATTTACCAACAATTTACCATCACTTATTGACCATTACTTTTTTAAATCTACTCAAGCAATTTATATTTGGAACTATTCCGTAATATGTAGTCATTTTTAGGTCAAAGAATATTAATATCTGCTTAGAGCAAAAATCATTTAAAAAAAAAAAAAAGAGTTTTAAATTAGATTCAGTAGGGCTTTTATTTTTGAGATTTATCATGCGATCTAACCACAATTCAGATCCCACTAGGATGTGTTTTATCATCAATTTACCAACATTGATTGATAATTAACCATTGCATTTTTAAATCTACTCCAGCAATTCTTAATTGTAATCATATGTAGCTGGACGCTTTACCATCAATTTACCAACATTGATTGATAATTGATTATTGAATTTTTAAATCTATTCAAGCAATATATTTTGAAACCATTTCGTAATATGTTGTCATTTATGGGTGAAAAAACATTAATAACTACCCAGAGCTTAAATGAGTTTTAATAAGTTTCAGTTATGATTTTATCTCCAAGATTTATCAAATGATCTACCACAGTTCAGATTCTATTGGTGCATTTCTACCATCATTCCCTCGTAAAATAACCAATCTTGATGCATAGAAGTCTTCGTTATAGAAAATCTTAAATTAACTTTGGGAGTTTTCTGAGTTTCTCCCATACGATGTATAAATACAGAATATTTATTCTTGAAATCATTTCATACAACTGTGTACAGACTACTATGTCCTTTGCGTCAGTTACTTTTCTAGAAATTCATCTATTCCCATCAATTTTATTTCTAAATGCTATATAATAAAAAGAGTTTTTGAAAGGTTTTCAGATTTTAAAGAAAGATTAAAGTATAGAAAATGATCCACTTCCAGTTAAATAAAAATAATCATTTAGAAAAATATGTTATTTGCCTTCTAATTTATTTTAAACCAAGAGATAAAATCTTACGTCAATAATACGCAATCCTCTATTCAAGGTCTCGATCTATGTTATTATTTATTTTCTCATTCTAACACAAATTCACAACTCCGCGGGGTATCCAGATAGTAATCCTTGTTTATAATTCATTACTTATTTCATGAAACTGTTAAAAACATTATCCATTTCAGAATTGCATAAGACAAGGAAGTTGTAGAGGTTGTTTTTTTTACAAAAATTTATAATAATGTAAATAATATTTAATAAATGTTATTTGGCATGAATATTAAAATTTGACCAATAGAAACCATTTAACTCGTATATCAACCAAAAAATCGAACCAAAGACTAAAACAATTATTAAATCAGTATTTACAACATGTATCAGGTTCTTTCACTTTTTATAAATTATCTAATTTTTTTGCATCATATTGCTTATATATGCATAAAATAATTGTGTAATAAATAATTTGAAAGGTGATTTTCTTTGTTCTGTTAGTGATCTAGCAGCTTTCATAACTTTGTGCATCTCTACTTGACTACTAACATTGTATACCAACAGATTGACACAATAGCTATTGGCCTAACATTGTCTACTAAGTGAAACACGTGATAATTGAACGATTAAAATAGTGTGTTTTGTGTTATTTAATAAAATAAATTTATTCTTTTTAAGTAGGATAGTGATAATTTCTTCCTAATTCCTTTCCCGATAATCTTTCTAATAATAATGAAAATTCCTAAGCGGGAAAGATAGAATTTATTATATAGATTTGATGAACTATTACTGATGAGACGTGTGTTCTTGTACTGTCCTTTCAAATATGACTCCAATATGCCTTTTCATTATTTTATTTTAACACAACAACACACAAACTCACATATAAATAAATCTATTATCCATTTATAATTTAATTTCCAAATCGATTTATACCGATGCCAAATGAGGTCTTGCCTCAGCCAATTCCAATTTGATCAATTCCTCCATTGGATAGGGAAGATTCGTGTTATGGTTTCTCTCTTGCAGGGATTATCGTGTACTCGTGGCAAGAGTTGCTACAATTGCTATTAACCTAAAAAACAATCTGTTTCATTGATGTAATTTTTTCTTGTTGTAGGAGATTTTGAAACGATATGGTTATTTGAGGTGTGGTTCATTCAAGCGCAGAGCTTCTGCCTCCAAGCACAAGGAAGGCAGGCATGGAGGCAGACGGTGTACCAACGAAGAAATCAGGAATGCTATCAGGAGGTACCAGAACACGTACAACATGCCGGTCACAGGACAGCTTGACCAAGCAACACTGAAACTGATGAGTGAATCAAGGTGTGGAAATCCAGATGATGAGAGCAGAGCTGCTCGTTTTAAACCGATGATCCATCCCAGGAAAAGGCGTAAGTCACTGCAAATGTGTTTAACATTTCTGAACGAAATTTCTGCATGATATTAGTCTTATACATTTAAATCTTTTACATTAATACATAGGCCAACGGCCGTACCATGCTGAATATACCGGTTCTCGTTAGATCACCGAAGTCAAGCATCATTGGGCGCGGTCAGTACTTGGGTGGGTGACCACCTAGGAACACTGCGTGCCATTGGCAAATTTGGGACCTGAATGGCCGAGTGTCTAGCCCTCTGGCGCTCGGTGCCACAGGTTTCGGGTTCGAATCCCGGCGGTGCCATGGATGTTTGTAGTGGTTCGGAATCCACTTTAAACCGTAAGTCCCGGTCTCCTATGACCGTAAGAGCGTCACGGAGCCAAAGTCAGAATTCTACCTACGGGTGTTCCATCACAACAGAAGCTGCTTCTTTCCCCTTCAATCATGAGTACGTATGGGCTCGTGGGCTTGGCCAGCCAAGTGGGATAAGAAACAACAACAAACATTAATACATACAGCAGGCATAATTCTTTTTTTCTTTTTCAAATCGTAACAAGCATTTTACGGTGTCTTGTCTATCACTCATGTACAAGCAAAATAATACCTTAAAAACTTTCCAATTTGCGTTTTTGTTTCATAAGTTAGAAAACTTTCGTGTTAGTTTATTGATAAGAAAAGTTTAATAAGTGAAGTTATTATGTTGACCCTTATTTTTTTTAAATCTACGCCAGACCTAGGCAGGACTGCCAACATACAATACAATTTAAAATTGATAGCCCCATGTTAATAAACAGGAATTTTTATTAATTTTGAAAATCCTTATAAAAAATGCTTGTGGTGATAAAAAAGTTATGTTATATTTTGGCAATTTTTTTCATTTACTTGAATCTATGCGGCCTGATGGCCAATTGGCTACCACTCTGACTTTGGTACCACAGGCTTCAGTCAAACATCCATGCTATGGCCGAGTCCTGGCCATAGCATGAATGTTTGTTAGTGGTTCCGTTACGTTAAACTGTATCCCAGTTCACGTTAAACTGTAGGTCCCAGTCTAATTAGCCCAAAGTGTGCATAAAATGACCGTTAAGTGACAAACCAAACCAAACTTGAATCTATTTAAATTTTTATATGACCCCTTGGAGATCATATCTTACAATTTCAAAACTAATGAATTAAATTATCATTTTTAGTAATGAGTTATATATTGCTTGTAAATCTCTAACCAGATATTCCTTTTTAAGGTATTTTACGCTGAAAAAAATATTTAAAATTGAGTTATAATTATAAGTTATAAAATTGTTAGTTATAAAATTGAGTTATACATAAATTAATTAAGCATAAAAGAGCGAAACGAAAAATGAAATGTTATGAAACCATTAGGAATCTGGAAAGCTTGATTATTAAATAAATAATAATAAAAAAACCTTAACGAGGTTTTATATGGATTTCTTTATTCATATTTTAGTATTCAGATTTATACGTTAAGTATTTCTAAGACGGTAGTAATTGAAAAAACGCGAACAGTAGCAATTCATTAAAAAGACATTGTTTATTCTTTGCTTTTTTTCGTTCAAAAGAATATAATTAAAATTTTAAAAGTTAATCGATTGTAATTAAAAGTATAATAACTTGACAAAATTACGATTTCGCGCAATTAAAAATATAATAAAAAAATCCTTTGCATATTGTAAATTAGCAGAACACTAAAACCATAACCAATATTTCCTTTTCTTAGATTCGATAACCATAACGTTTTATAATTTTACGGTCTGGTAAGTTCACAAACAATTCACAATTCACAGCCAACACAAAAATTGGTTTTTTTTAGAATTGAAATAAAACTACAGATTTTTAAAAGTTCAAAGTCTACTAAATCGACAATATGGCTATAAATTCGTGTTTCTTTCACTTGTTCTTCAGAAATATTTATTAACAATTGTCGGTAAACATAACAGGAGAAAAATATTTTCATGTCTTTCTGGGATACGATTTGCTTGACATAAAGGTTATTTTTGACATAAAGGGAATTATCTATAATTTTATAGATTATTTATTTCGAGAAATATGGCTTTCAATTTGAATTATAAACCATAATTCAAACAAAAGGCTATTTAAAATGGTTTATTATTTGTTGGTGATATTCTCTAACAGAAACTTTCAGCAGAAAACAAAAGTACGGATTTAACGCATGTTCTGTAGGTAAATGTTTTTGTGTTTTATTCGATAAAATTTATTCAGTAGTTATAAAAAAAAAGTTTGAATTGGTAAATATAAATTTACAATTAATGTTAATAAAATAATATTATAGTATTCGTTGACTCCATTTTTTAATTACCATATTTACTCATTTGTTCTAATGAATATTAAATAAATAATATTCCCTGCAATTTTTAGTTTGTATTATTTATATTAAGAGTAAACTTACTCATAATTAATAATACAAACTAAAAATAGTTACTCATAATAGTTAATAATCATGAGTTTTATTCTTATGTGGAAAATGAAGATAAAGATATAAAAAATTTAATGAGTAATAAGCTTGTAAAATATAGATTATAATTTTTCAAAATTATTAATTGCTGAAAATAAGGTTGTTTACCCTGAAAACGGAAATGGATTGGAATTTTAAATATTTGTTTAATACATTAAATTTAATAAATAATAATAATATTAGTGAAAATTATTATTTTTTATCATGGTTATTTTATTATTCATAAAAGAGTATTTTTAGAAACAATTCTAGGATTTTTAATTGATTGATAATTATCTTTTGAATAAAAATAATTTTTAAAATATTGCATGTGTATTAAATGAAAATAATGCTACTGGCTTTAAGACATGCAATGTCTTAATTGTATTTAGAATTTTTAATTGAAAATGTTGATAACGAAAATGCTATTTTTTAAAAAATTATTTTGAAACTTAAAAAAAATGTATATATTTGTTTTAAAAAAACATCGATAATGAAAAAAGTTTGATTAACTAATTTTAAGCTAGAATTAAAACAAATAATGTAAATTACGCTTACAAATTTCATTTTGAATGTGTAGTTTTTTTTTTTTTATATTCACTTAAAATAAAACTTTAAATTTTTTTACTGATTTTATTTATATATTTTTATTTTATTTATTTTCCAATATGTTATTATTGAAAAATAATACTGATATTAAAAAATAATTTAAAAAGTCAACTTTATTTTACAGTGTTTTCTGGAAATGATTTCAGATAAGATTGCCAAAATAGATTCATTTATGTAAATTCTAAAATCAAATTATGAATGAAAGCATGCGAGCTGTGGATATTTAATAGAAATAAACTTAATTTAATTCTCAGTAGTTTTATTTTCAGTGCATTGGTAAAAATGAATGCATAATAAGCAATTGATGACTTGAAGAAATATATTTAGAAAAAATTTTAATTTTCTAACTGCATAAATAGTTTTAGTAGTTTACTTTTTAATTAAAAAATAAATTGATAAAAAGTATTAATTTTATGATTCTAAATATTTGTTTTTTTAAATAATTTAAAGTTCTCATTTTTTTTTAGATCTTTTACAATTGCTTGTTTTCCTTCTTTTCTGTTGAAAGTAGTAAATGTCTACATTAATCTGCTTCTTCGTTAATTATCTACAGAAAATAAATAAAAATAAAAATTATCTCTTATAACCAAAAGTACGATATCTAAATTACTTTTTCACAGATTGGAGAAAGGGCCATAGCTACCAACCTCTGGCGCGACACAGAAGGGACATCTCTACCGAACAAATCGAACATTTATTTGATATCAACATGCCTCCCTCCCCCAAAGAAGTTTCAGCAGAAAAACAAGATCTGCCAGAAGCAGCAACACATTTGCAGCTTTCAAACGCGGAGGAAGAAGGCTGGAGCCAAACTTTTTCAACGAGCCCCACTCTGCGGAGGGCCATGCCTGTCCACGAGGTGGTGATGGGGGAGAGGAGGGTGGTGTCGTCTGAAGAGCCCCTGCCCCCCGGGACGTCCATCACCAGGAGGAAGCGGTGGCTGGAGAAGTACCTGAAGGATCTGGAGAGTGGACAACTGGACAAAAGACTCGAGATGCAGTATGAAAAGATGAAGGGGAAAAGACGAAAGAGGTCCGTGTCGTCTGGTGTCGAAGGACAGTCTTTCACGAATGTAAGAAACTTCTTTTATGAAGATTAAATCATGCATTGTTGACTGTATGCATTGTAATTTTTGTTGAAGTATCGATATACTGCGAATAGTTTGTGTTATAATAATAACAATACCGGTAGTAACGATATGATTTATCATTAAACATTATTATAATAGGGTAATACTTTTGTCACGACTATTTATATTTCTAGCTAGTCTCACTTAAAATGACACCAAATTATTATTAAACATTTTGTTTTGGAATAAATTACAGATAATACTAATAGAAAATGTTTGTTAAAGTCTTAAAAACTGCTGTGTTATATGAAAAAACGTTACACACACACACACACACACAAAAAAAGCATTATATATATATATATTAAAACCTTAGGACCTAGTCTATTATGATTGTTGAACGTTGGATTAACGATCCTACCCCTAAAAAGAAAAAAACCATCTCCTGCCTCTGAATCTGCCAGCAGTTAGACAGTCTTGGCCCACCAAGGGGCTGTTACGCTAATGAAGAATATATATATATATATATAATGATGAAATATTTATCTAGTACTAAACCAGACTAATTTAGTCTACGCTTAACTATTTTGGTTTCATTTTACGCATTTAAAGATATTGTTCTGAGCAGGAGCTCCTTAAACGTCACTTTATTGATGGAGGTCCATGTTTTTCGCTTTGGCAAATGAGTATCATGAACAAAAAATATCAATAATCTTAGTTATAAGAAGGTTTTCCCTCTATTATTGAAAAAGTATTAGAGAGAAACTATGTTGTGAGACCCCTTGCTACAGGGTGATTCTTTTTTTTTCCAAATCTTCATACTTTATAGAAATAGAACATTGCTTGTAATGAAAAAATCATAAATTATAGAATCTCACTCTTCCTATGAAAAAAATAGTTATTATTTCCAATACATAAAAATTAACAGATCATGCAAGAAGTTAATGTCTTGATTAATATTGAAGACGAATTTTTTTTTTAGAAAGATAAAAAAAAGAACTGTATTAAACCTGTTTCACGACATTTGTCTTTTACGGTTTATTTTCGTAAAATTATAAATTTATTTCTGTCACACCATTTAGTTCAATAAAATGTTAAGAATTTTGATTTGCGTGAGGATTTACGGTCAACCAAAAAGCATGGAACAGTAACAAGACGTAACACTAATAGGTATTTCTTTTTCAATTTCTTCTATTAGCTCACACTCTCCCTATATATATATATATCTTGTTGAAATTTTCAATCGTTCATAAAATACTTTTTATTCGTCCACTCAAGTTCAAATACATTTTTTTGACACTTGTAGTGGATGACACTGAATGTTAATACAGTTTTTCAATGAATGTTAATACAGTAATTCAGTAGTTAAATTTAATTAATCAATTGTAGTTTTTTTTAGACTTAAGTTGCATGTATCTACCAATAGAGGGCCCCAGATAAACTTAAAAAAGGGAATGAAAATTATTTATAAAGGACTTTCTGTAATATAGTGAAAAAATAGTAGGAATTGACTTAATTTTTTTTTTTATATTACTTGTTTATTCTAGGAAGTTGTTACCTGGAGACTGATCGGTTCAGCGTACAGCAACCAGTTGACTGTGAACACTCAAAGAGCAGCGCTGGCGCTTGCTTTTCGAATGTGGGGAGAAGTGATTCCTTTGATATTCCAGGAGGACACTCGCTCACCGGTGGACGATGTGGACGTTCTCATCGCATTTGGACGAGGTGAACATTTTCTTACTAATATTAATATTAGTATTAATAAAACTATTGAAATTGCCACACGCCAATTTCAATTCTCTTTAACGAACTTCAATTTATTCTATGAAAATATACTCTTCTAATTAGATTAAAATGAATAGTAAAAAACCTTAGCATAATGCCACGCATTACCAATGTTCGATAACCACAGACAATCACAGACCCAAAAAAACGCGGGAAAATTAATAAATAGGAATATATTACTAAGAAAAAGAACTACTTACTTACTAATATTACTTACTACTACTTACTAATATTATTACTAACTACTTACTAATATTAATATTAGTATTAATAAAACTATTGAAATTCCCACACGCCAATTTCAATTCTCTTTAACGAACTTCAATTTATTCTATGAAAATATACTCTTCTAATTAGATTAAAATGAATAGTAAAAAACCCTTAGCATAATGCCATGCATTACCAATGTTCGATAACCACAGACAATCACAGACCCCAAAAAAAACGCGGGAAAATTAATAAATAGGAATATATTACTAAGAAAAAGAATAGAGGGATCCTCCTTTAAGTATATAAAATGGAAGTTTATTTAAATGATAAAATTATGCACATTCGATACTTGCAGTCGTTAGAATTCGACTGATAATTTCAAAAAATTTAATCTGACGTCAATAAGCCATCTATATTTACAAATATTCTCTACATTCACGAAGAACAAGTTAATTTTGATATAAGTGTTAAAAAGTTTAATAACCTCAGGAATATTAGAATCACCAACAAAAACTGGTTATTATATATGGACACAATTTTCTATTAATTAAGCTCTGACTTGTATCCAAATTAATTTATCTCTCAATTTTGATTACTATACAAATTTTAATTTCTTATCACATGATTTTGATGACATCACTGTCTCATCAAAATGCTCCAAATGTTGCTCGAGTTCTTCTGGATTTAAGAAAACAGTTTTTTTTGCTATTTCAGTGGTTTTACGTTTTGAAACATAGATCTTTGCTTTTGCTTTAAAAATTTTAGCTTTATTTGCTAGTTTTCACACTGTTGGCCACGTCATAGACTTCGTACCACGATGAGATGAGTATGATAAAAAAGCTTACGCAATACTTTAAAATAAAGAAAAGATATGAAATCATTTTGTGAAAAAAAAAAAATTACTGTTGTCATATTTTTGAAATGGAAATTTCCAAAATTGACCCCTTTTCTAAGCGTTTTTTTTTTATTTTTTTATTTATTTATTATTATTTTTTTTTATACCCCAAAGTATGAATTAGAATTTTGTAGGTTTAGTGTTTAAAAAAAATCAATGTTTGATCAATGTTAATATCAATGAAGTGATGTTTAACTTCTACAAATAAACAATTTGGATAATCATGTAATGCATTTTGTGGCATCTCTAATTTATTATTTAAATGTCAGAGAGGTTCCGAAAAAGGTACAGTGCATTCCAAAATGTTCAGGAATTCTGCAGAACTTCTTCAGAACTATGATAAATGCAAAGGTTCTAAAATGATAAATGCATTTTCCAATCTTTCCATCCATTTCAAAATTCGTTCAATAACTAACTGTCTATTTCTCAATAATAGGTTTATGAAAACGTTAAGATTCAAAAGGTATTTCCAAAAACAATTATATAACAACAACAAAATAACAATGCTATTTAGGTTCAAGAAACAATTATTCATAATTGTAAATGGATAAAATAAATGATTATTTTTCACAATTAATAAAAACATTAAAATTATACGTAAAGCCTTCTAATTATTCAAATTATAATTTTGAAATTGTCATATATTTAAATTTCAAGATCTGCAATATGACTTCATGAAAATCATTCATACAAGGGAATTTTAAAATTCTCTAAGTGCTATTAAATAAACAATGATTAAGAAATTACTTTAATTAATGAAATATTTGTTGTAATGTGCTTAATTGAGGCAGTTGGTCCTAGTTTACGCGTTTGCACTAGTATACTCTCCCTAAAGAACAGCATAGTCCATAATCTACGTCAATCACCTATCGTTTGTACCTGCCTTTTGAAGAGCTTCCTCGAAAACCCCCTTCTTTATTGCCGCTCGCATGCAATCACTTACGGGCGGAGATATCAAAATAGAGGAAAGGAAAAACGTGGAGAGCGTGTTTACGTTAAAATTCTTGGCCGCTAAGGGAGTTGGGCTCTTAAAACCCATTCAAGAACTGGCTCTTAAGAGATGGCGGGGGTTTAACAAGGCGCCAAAGAATTGTCATGCGTCGCTCTCTCTGTCTCGTTATTTATTATTTATTTTTTCTTCTTCCAATGGGCCATTTTATTTCATAGTTTTTCTTTTTTCTTTTTGAAATCTAAGGTACTGTGGGACACTTCTTTGAAAAAAGCATTTAAAATTTTATGTTCAATTGTATTTTCAAAACTTGGCTACTTTTGAAATGCGTTTTATTATTATTATTATTATTTTACGGCTTATAAGTTTCGTTACTCTTAATATTATCCAGTAGAATAATATAAAGAGTCACGAATTCACGTTATTTGAATTTTACATTCGTATTTTTATTAATAAGTAAACTTTTAATAGATAATGTAACTTTTATAAATTATATCTTTTTGTTAACTAATGTCTCTTTAATTTTATGTTATTTAAATAAAATAAAAAAATTTTATTTTTATTTTTAATTTATTATAGAATTTACCAACTTTGTTTCGTTTTATTCTGTAGAGAAATCGTCAAATTGCATAACATAGTCTTCAAATATAACAAATGTAAAAACAATAATCAAATTATCAAGGTTTTTCTCATTAAAAAATATACTCCGTCTTTCTATTTCTAAATAAATTAATCTCATTTAATGTATTGATTTTGCAATTAAATAGCAATGTATTAAATCTGATTTCTGACGACATCATGCAAAGTCAGTGAGTAACTTATACATTTATCAATATAACATATATATATATATATATACATATATATATTTCCATAAAATATACTAAATTTCCCTGTAAATAATATATAAACTTAGCTGTCGTTGTATCAAGGTAAGACACCATGCATTTATAAACAGCCCACACAAAAAGTATACTAGTCCAGGGAAAAAAAAAAAAAAAAAAAGCTTTTGTGGATGAAAAAGAAAATGTATTATTTGCTCTTAGACATAGCAAACGAAAACAAAAATTATATATATTTTGAAATTAAATAATAATGTATTAAATTTGATTTCTGACAACATCAAGCAATTCAGAGAGTAACTAATATATTCATCAAACAAAATATTTTCATAAAATATATTAAATTTCCCTGTAAATAATGCATAGCAGACTAAGCTTGGTTGTAGCTGTATCAAGTTAAAACAACATGCATTTATACACAGCCCACACAAAAAAAATATACTAGTTTCGATTTGCTCTTCGAAATAGCAAATGAAAACAGAGATCATATTACCATAGCTATAATCACTACCTCAGTGTGCATATTGAATAAAATAGCTTAAATTTTACAACATATGAACTAACACGTGAAATGCGCTAATTGATTAACTTCTTTATAAAACTGAAACTTTTGTGTTTCGTAAAAATAAAAGGGAGAAAAAGGGGCGGGGAATTGATAAATTATTCGCTTGTTCCTGGCACGGTTCATAGGTTCAAGGATGTTTAGAAATACACATACATGAAAAGAAAATTCTTATATAACTTACTTATATTAATTACTTTATATATACATATGCATAAGGTAATTTATTAATGTAAATAAGTTATATAAGTAATTTTTTTGCAGGTATGTGCGGCATATCAGTACAAAAATCAAACAGAGAAACCCAAGGAAAGAATTAGAATTTGTATAAAAATATTTGCTACGCGTAAATTTTCATGTACTCCATAGAAACATAATCAAATTGTATAACAAAACCATAATAACCTTCTATATGCATAAACCCTAAAGTGCCTAAATAATAATAACAATTAAAAATAATGAAATAGGAATTTTTGAAATAAATGTTTTTAATCTATCGATTTTTTTATACTCATGTCAATGTTTGCTGACAAATGTGAGTTGATTTTTACGAAATTCCATATTTTAATTTATATTATTTAACGCCTAACTCGTCTAATTTGCTTAGAGCAATTTAAAAGTGGAACATATTTTCTCAGTACTAAATATCTCAGAGTTAAAAAATTCATTTAGAAATTGATCCTGCATCCAGACTAACTCCTTATTTACAAATAATCTGGTTTTTTTTTTTTTTTAGTCTGCAATTAAATAAATAGCATTGAATAAAAATGTTTTTTAATTGTTTAAATTTTTATTGAATCAAATCTGAATCATACACTCTGTTTTGATTGTTAATTTGAAAAATCTTTCAAAAAATTACCAATTACATTTTTTTTAAAAGTAAAATGGACGTAGTATGATGAAGCATACCATAAGAATGCAATGGTAGACCAAGGTTTTTATATCCCTGTATATCGTTATTCGTTATTATCAGTCATTGTATGTTGTCGTTAAATCAATATGTAGATATTATATATTAGTATGCAGATATTGTATATTACTATGTAGATATTATATATTAATTAGTACGCAGATTTTATATATTAATATGTAGATAATATATAGATACGTTGTTATGTCAGATAATAACAACTGATATATCGTTATGTATAAGTCATTATTATCGTATCGTCATATATGAGTATGTAGATATTAGTGTGTAGATATTATATATTAGTATGTAGATATTATATATTAGTATGCAGATATTATATATAATTAGGTAAATATTATATATTAATATGTAGATATTATAAATACGTCTTTATGTCAAATAGTAACGACTGATATATCGTTATATATAAGTCGTTATTATCACTTATATTGTTATTCGTTATTATCAATCGCTTTATAATTATTATTTTTGTTTCACAAATAAAAAATGTCTTTGGACCCCTGTATATCGTTATTTGTTATTATTATTCGTTATAGATCGTCATTATATGAGTATGTAGTCTTATCTCAAATAATAACGACTGATATATCGTTTATATAAGTCGTTATTGTCGCTTATAAAGTTATTCGTTATTATCAGTCGGTTTATAATTATTATTATTTTTGCTTCACAAATAAAAAAGAAGACGGAACTTTTCTTGTTATCAGCATTAAGTTCGATAAATTTATTTAAAATTTCCAAACACTTCAAGAACTTCCGACATAAATCAACTTCGGCTTAAATAAACATGCTTCGATAAATGGGTATAGTGTGACCATAAAACACAATCCAGAAGTGAAAGACGGATTTTAACTACGAAAAATAAACACCACCTTCAACACCCTTGACTGGGGAAATTCTCGAAACGAACTCCCACACTGACTGCTTAATTGGTGCAAATAGTCGAGCAAGCCGGCGACCATGCCGATAAGTGTAAATATTTTCGTCTTGAGTGTTCTGGGTAGAGAATAGACGAATCAATCTTCCGCAAACTGCATGAGAGGTCTCTCTACAAGTGGATGACAGTTTTGGGTTACTTTCGGCAACCTCTACCAGGCGGCTCTTCCTTTGTTGGAACCCTTGTCGCTGCTGCCACGCGCTACGATGGAACTCTGAATAAACAAATTTCACTTGCTGACGATAAGAGAGGTAAACAGTCTTTGGCTTCGCATATTGAAACAAAGGTGACTTGTGCGCCAGAGTTCGATGTTTAAGGAATAAAATATCAAAAAGGGTTAAATATTTTCACTTATCAACTTTAAATCTAAACTTTAGCAAAAAAAAAAAAATCTAATAGTTATTACAATTAATGTTTTGTACTACATAAAAAGCTACTACACTGGTTAAAATATTTCCCAAATAATTTTCATCTATCATTTAAGAAGTTTAGCATGCATTACAAGCAAATCATTTAAATATAATTTAGCAAGCACCCAGACAAAACATTCAAAATATTCTTAGATTAATAACGAAGCTATAGTACCTCAAAATATTATAAACTGGACTTATTTTATAGACTTATCAACAAGTCTTATCAACTTGTTCTTTAGAAACAGCAAACCATCTTGAATTTTAGTCATATGTACTTATACTTAATAATAAATGTTTAATTAACGTTCATTTAATTTGTTATATTGAAAGGTGACCAAAGAAATTCATGATGAGAGTTCTAAATTAATGATGGTTTATACCATAAAGCACATATGGGTAAAAACTATTATTAATTTGTAACATTAATTATAACACATTAAATTTGTTTTCACTGATTTGTGAAGAAAATGTGATTTATTTCATTTTTATTATGGTTTATTTCATTCTGTATACTTTGTAGGCGAACATCTGAATTGTCCAAACCATTTCGATGGTTTCGGTGGCCAACTGTCCCACGCCATCAAGATGTCTGCCAATGCGGAGATCCACGTGGACGACGACGAATATCTGACAGTGGGTTCTGACCAGGGCACTAATCTCATCAAGGTGGCCGTCCACGAAGTTGGACATGCATTGGGCCTCTTCCACACCTCCAGAAACTACTCGATAATGTACGCCATCTATTCGCAGGTCATCCCCAATAACAATTTCGAGCTGGGATGGGAAGACAGAAAGCTGGTGCAGCACTTTTATGGTAATTTTGTATTCATATCATGATATTACTATCATTATTACATCATTTTATTTACTATCTATTAAAGACGAATCAAATACAGTGATTCAGTAATTTTTCACAATGACTTCGTTGTCACTGGAACAAGTATTATGGTAATATTTATCACATGAGCTACAAGAATGGCAGCCAATATTTTTCCATTACGAACTTCTTTGAGGTAGTCACATATTTTGAGTCACATATATTTGAGCAAACACATATGTTGTTTTTCAATGGTAAATATTTCATTAATTTGCATTTCAATGTTTCATATATGTTTAATTTTTTTTTGTGATGAAAGAAACCAACGAAATTTATGATGATACATATCTGTCTTATCACCACAGAGTAAAGGACATTCAATTATTTTTTAAAGAAAAACCAATGTGGAACCTTTTGAACAAGAATCATTTTGTCATGTTTCGAAGATTTGTTATGTACGTAGTGTTTTGGTTCTCTTTATTTATTTATTTTTTTTTTGTTAGTGTAGCGTATATTAAGAGATACCACATTCTTAACATTTGTCTTATTTCAAAGCATATCATCATTTTCTATTTCAAGCATATGGAATTACAATAGGAACATAGCTTCTTGTTATCAGGCGATCTAATGGACATTTTCATGATGTTTTCAATAATCAGCTTAAAAATACGGTAAAATTTGTTTGTTGATAAATATTGTCAAAATATTTGAAAAAGAATCTAAAGTTTAAAATTAAAAGATTTAGAATCGTTATTCGTGCTGGAATTGTTATTCGTATTAGAATTGTTATTCAGATGTTAGCTCTTCGTACTAAAATTGTTATTCGCATTAGAATTGTTATTCAGATGTTAGCTCTTCGTACTAAAATTGTTATTCGCATTAGAATTGTTATTCAGATGTTAGCTCTTCGTACTAAAATTGTTATTCGCATTAGAATTGTTATTCAGATGTTAGCTCTTCGTACTAAAATTGTTATTCGCATTAGAATTGTTATTCAGATGTTAGCTCTTCGTACTAAAATTGTTATTCGCATTAGAATTGTTATTCAGATGTTAGCTCTTCGTACTAAAACTGTTATTCGCATTAGAATTGTTATTCAGATGTTAACTCTTCGTACTAAAATTGTTATTCGCATTAGAATTGTTATTCAGATGTTAGCTCTTCGTACTAAAATTGTTATTCGCATTAGAATTGTTACGCGGATATTAACTAATCGTACTGTACATTCAATCAGCAATGTTAAAAGCATCTTGTCTTTTATCTTTTTAGCAACAATGCTTTGTGCACAAATGGCAGCAGTATCTAATTTGATTTTATGTTAAAGAATAATGAGTTATGCATCATTTTTATATCTGCAGTAAATAACAAATTACACCACTACTACAATTCTCGTTTATTCAGCAGCTAAAAATGAAATACAAATTTTACCATTTCATGCTATATATTTTAAATAAATGATTATAATCTTTGTATCAAGAGAAAAATATCTTTCTATATAACATAAGCCTAATTTAACATAACATAACATAAACATAAAAATGTGATATTTTATTTGTTTTCTTAATAAATATTTTAATGGTAAGATATGTTTGTGCATGTAAAAGAGCAGACATTTTATTTACTGGATAAATAAGACAAAAGAAAGAAAGAAAGAAAGAAAGAAAAAAAAAAAAAAAAAAAAAAAAAAATGGAAGAATGAATTGAATATTTCATTTGAATTTTCTAATGTACATTTTTTTATACAAAAATCTATGTAAATCTTATGAATCAATCTTTTATTTTTATGCTACACCTCGTATTATGAAAAAAAAGCTACAATTAAACACTTTTTTGTGTAATAATTTTTCCAAAATAAATATTTATGACGACCAAAAGATTTTTTAACAGCTTTTTTCGGATGACATTAAAGATATAAGTAAAATAAAAAAGAATTATTCTTTAAATGATCAAATATGCAGTTATTCTACATGGTATATCTAACATTATTTTTTTAAAGAAAAAAAACCTCTTCAATTCGATAGACAATGATGTTAATAATTAACTTAGTTTTAAAAATTTGCTCACAGTTTTGAAGACAACAATCTCATTTTTACAACACCTTAATATCTTTTTCATAGGATTTCCATCAGAATAATAATTCACTTTGTGTTGCCAGGTATTTGCAAAGTTCGCTTCAATACCGTGTTCGACTGGGTGAGGCGAAGGCCAGACGGGCAACTCATCTATAATACATACTTCTTCCGCGACAACCGATATTGGATGTACGAAAATCGATACAATCGAACACGTTATGGGGATCCTCTGAATATTATGCCGGAATGGAAAGGTATACCAGACAATATCGACGGATACACGCACGTGTGGACGTACACGGAAGATTCTGCTTATTTTTTCAAAGGTAAGTTTCATTCTAAAAAAATAAACACGAATTTTTCTACGAAGCAAAATATTGATTCAGACAATTATACAAGAACATCTAATTAATTAAATAAATATTAATTTTATTTTATAATGTATTAACATCTAATTGCATCTAAAAGAATTATAATACATTATAAAATAAAAAATTATGCATTAATGCACAAATTATTAAATGCATGTACATGTTATTTCTATGGTAAATGTTAAAATAGCTGATCCTGAATTTTAGTAAAAGATCTAGAGTAGATATGCCATTCAAATTTTAAGCTGACACTATGCATTTATCGAAAGATATAACATATTTAATGAAACAAACTGGAAAAAGAAAGCTTTGGTTCTTTTCTGCGTATTAAATTATCAGAAAATGAATATATTGTTGAGTATAATTATTGACATTTTCATGGAATGAAATGCAACTTTCAAATGTATATTATTCTAAAAAATTATAAATTAATAATAATAATAATAAAAGGGATTAAAAAAAGGAGAATATACACTTCCTCAAAAAAAAAAAAAAAAAAAAAAAAAAAAATTTTTTTTTTTTTGCCACCTAAGATTTAAATTTCGGCCTGATGGCCGAATGACTAGCACTTAGTGCAATAAGCTTCGAATTCGACTCCCGGAGGTGTCACGGATGCTTGTAGGGTTGGGAATCCACCTTAAACCGAAGGTCCCGATCTAATATGACTGTAGGGCTATATCCGTAACTGTCAGTAGGCAGACGCCCCACCATTGGACTGTTGCTGCACTGAAGAAGAAGATTTAAATTATCTGATTATCATTGCTTATCAAAAATAAGTGACATCAACATTTCGCAATTTCAGGAAGATTAGAAACTTATCTTTAAGCTTATGTGATTTTTTTTCTACATGCAATGGATTTTACTGTATGAGATTGAATTTCTTCTTATTATTTTGTTGCACTGTTGCTGCACTGAAGAAGAAGATTTAAATTATCTGATTATTATTGTTTATCAAAAATATATAACATCAACATTTCGCAATTTCAGAAAGATTAGAAACTCATCTTTAAGCTTATGTGATTTTTTTTTTTTCTACATGCAATGGATTTTACAGCATGAGATTGAAATTCTTATTATTATTTTTTATTATTTTAGGAAATTTGTATTATTATTAGTGTCACAAAAGCAGTTATAAATATAATAATCAAATAGATTCTGCAGACAATGTTGTAAGGATTAATAAATATCGATACTAAATTATTTTGTATTGGAGCTTGCCTTGTTTGAAAATGCCATATAGTAAGTTAAAGAATTCATATATTGATATATTTAAGGTTTAAATTTTCTTTTTTTTAACCAATTAAAAGATTTCATCTAAAATTAAAGAAATTATGACATTTTTATACAATTGACTATAATAATATAGTCAATTGTATAAAAATGTAATGATTTCTTAAATTTTAGACGAAATCTTTTTTAAAAAAAATAACTGTTCTAAATCTATTATTATAGACTATTTTTTGCCCAGATTAGACTTATATCACTTTCAAATAGAGCAATTCAATTATTCCTTGCATTCCACTATTTTTACTTCTAAATTGAGAATAGGCTATCTGAGGCTAATGGATGTTACCATTGTTTAAAGAATTTAATGAAGTCCAAGCTCGTAACTCTCAAGACAAAAATTAATTTTTATACAACTCTCATTAGACCTATCATATTATATAGCAATGAATGCTGGCCATTAACAAAAATTAGATGATACAGTTTTTTAATTTTTGAAACAAAAATACTTTGGAAAATTTTTGGTCCAGTTAGAGAGAATAATCGATGGAGAATTTTGTTTAGCCATGAAATCTATAGAAAACATAAGCAACCTAATATTATCAGAGTCATCAAATAATTTCGCATCACATGGCTTGGGCATATTTTTAGATGTTATAATATCAGCCATGTTAAAAAGTGGACTTTTGCAAATGTAGGGAGTACCCGGAAAAGAGGTAGACCTCGCACTAGATAGATAGACAGTTTAGAGCAGGGATGGGCAAATTACTGCCCGCGGGCCAACCTCGGCCCGCCGGAAAGTTCTATCCGGCCCACGGATAGAATTTCAATTTGCCTTGGACCGGCAAATTAAAAGAAATCTATATTATTAGAAAGATATATTAGAAATATATATTTGTATATTATACCTAGATCTTCTTTTCTACTTTGATTAAATATTATTTTTTTTATTAAAAAAATTATTTTTTTTAATATTATTTTTATCTCATTTCCTGAGGTGAACTTTCAATACCCTCAGTAAATGAAGAGAAGCATCAGAATTATAAAGATGGTTTGAAAAAACTGCATTTTGAGTTCGAATGCAGATTTCAAGATTTCAGTGCCGGATTTCAGACAGAATTGGATATTTTTACCATGCCTTTCGAGGTAAATTGTGAAGCAGTGAGATCAGATTTGCAGGTTGAATGAATTGAGTTGCAATCTAACAATCATCTCAAGCAGTTGTGTCTAAATATGAAAAAGTTAGAGTTTTACAAATCTATATCGAAAGTAAGTTTCCCAAATTTAATATCTCACATCCAGAAAATCAGTGCTATGTTTGCTTCATCTTATAAATGTGAACAAGTCTTTTCAACTATGAATCATAGAAGGAATTATTTCAGAAGTAGAGTGACAAATGAGCATTTAGCCTCGTTCCTTAGAATCGGTACATCTCACTTCGAACCTCAATGCAAGGAACTTTTAAAAATGAAATCGCAATTTCATTCATCTCATTAACATATTTAAATTGTAATGCTTGTATATTGTTTTTAAATTTTAGAAAAATTTATCTTGGTCCGCCAATTTTTTTTTTTTTTTCTTCCCGATTTTTGGTAGGCTACCAAAAAAGTTTGCCCATCCCTGGCTTAGAGGCAGATCTCAGGACATTAGCATTAAATCGCTGGTGGACTGTGACGTCTGATCGGATATGTTAGAGGAAGCTTGTTGAGACTGCCTTGGCCAGTAACAGGGTGTAGTGCAATTTAAGTAGAAGAAGTCTCTGTTAAAATTCCAGTTGTAGACATAAATACTAAATATTTATTTTATTTTTCTTGTGCTTCAGGACACCGATTCTGGCTGTACAACAGCGCGGAAGACAAAGTAGCCACAGGATATCCCAAAAACATATCAGCTGAATTCAGAGCCATTCCAGGGAGTGAATACCCGAATATCCCTGGAAACTTGGACAGCATTTTCTTCGACAAGCGAGATGGAAATCTTTACTTCTTCAAAGGGAATCTGGTAAGTGGTTCAGTTGAAAAACACACACGTACACAATTGTGAGCAATAATAATATTTTTCAATGAATTTGAATAAAAAAAAAAAAAGATTATCTGTATTATTCATTTATCTAGATTTTATAGAATTTACTGATTATTAAATTACTTTTTCCCCTAAATAGTTTTATGACTTTTAATTTGAATTTTTCATAAATGTCGAATATTATGTTCTACTTCAAAATTAATTTGCCTTTATAATATGGATGCTTCAGGGCTATATTTTCTGTATTATGGTACATTACAGAATAGGCAATATCGGTATTTGTGGATTGAAATTTTTTATGGTAAATCTTTTCATAAAGTCTCTATTTTACCACAAAATGTACATCAAATGGCAATTTATTTGATACTTGCTTATAATTTTTTTCCAATTGTACTATTGATGTTTGTAATATTTATTGATTTTTCATAGCACGAAATAATTTATATTCGCAACTCATAAATAAATGAGCAGTTTTCATCTGCTGTTTAAAGATCATGTTATGTAAACTTAAATCTACTAATCATGATAAACTCATGGACTTCCTAAAGAATTTCCCAAAATCCCCAACTAGCTGTTGAACGAAAACATTTCTAGAAATTTCTGTTCTCTATCTGAATGATGACTTTTATCTTCATAATAAGTTCATAGATTATATCGAAAATCTGGTCAAATACATTTGTAGCGAATAAATAATACTGTACTAAAATACTAAAAGGAAAGAAATTAATTAAGGTTCAATAAATTATCAGCTATTAATATGTTATACTGTTATAAATATAAATACGTTAAGTAATGTTATACTGTGAGGAATCTTAAGATGTCATCGTAAATAGCAGTTCTTATGCTTTTTGCTTTTTAAGCAACTTATATTACAAAACTGTGTCACGTATTACAAAAACGTTGTAGTACATGTCATGCTTTTCACTCTATTCATCGTGACAACTTTACTTCTACAAAATTTTACAATGTGTAATTTATACATATTTCTATACATTTAAGAATTCTATTGTATAAATTTTCTAAATTTATGTGTAAAAACAGCAAATTTAATACCCATATTACAAACTTTGAAAGTCATTTAAAGAATAGCGGATTTACTTTTAATTCGTTTTCTTATTTTTTATGTTATGGATTAAATTTATTTTTGCAAATTAAATTTATGTATTATTGAAAACGTTTAAAACACATCAATTGTATAAAAATTTATATATAATGGAATATATAAATATATTACAGAACTACAAAAGAAAAATCATATTATTCATGTTAACATTAAATTGATTTTTTTCAAATTTCCTTTTTTATTATATCGAAGGGATCTGTATCTCGATCCATATTTTTGATGAACTTAAACTTATTACTTACTCGTATTTAAATAATATTTCATCGAATTCTTTAACAAAAATTTTTTAAGAATTTCCTTTTCTAGAATGTTCTGAATTATTCATTTTTTTTCTTTTGAATATTTATAGTAATGGATAATAATTAAATCTTATTTAAACAGACTCTCTTTTTACATGGCTTATTAATTGTTTTATATAGATAAAATCTATTTCTTAAATGAATGTTTTTGCTATTTCGTTGATTTTGTTATCAATTTTTTCTGACAAAAATTTAAAAAACTTAATATATATTTTTAGCCATTGTAAGTGGGAATTTGCCTACCTGTAAAAATAAAAGTAAAACAGTTGTCAACTAAATGGAATAATGTCTTCCTTATTTTATGTCTTTGCTTACGATGCCCTTTGAAATTCATCAATATTTCAGTCAATTTTCCCAATTTAAAATTTTTAAAGATTTTTTCGATTATCTTCTTTATAATTCCTTCCTTCTTCTACAACTTTAGTTTTAAATTTTGAAATGTTTAAATATTTTGATCACTTTGTGTCAGACTGATTTTTCTTTTAAATGGATAATATTGGTCTTTATATCGTATTTTATTGCATTTTATCAACATCTTAGTTTATGTAAGTCTAGGGAATAATTTTGTAACTTAAAGGTTTGGAAACTTACCTGACAATATTATAAATCAGGGAGGGATATCTTTACTATAGATAACTTGTAATTTCAGCCAGTAAGGGCTTCTCCAATTCCCTTCTTTACTAATAAAATATTTAAATTATTTTCTCTATTTTTAGCGTTTAATCAAGCTACGCGTGCCCCTTGGGTAGTGCTAAAGGAGTAACAACGGTGCAGCCCTTGTTTATGGCATAAATATAACTCTTTCTGTATTGCCAGCTACATTAAGAGGAAAAAAATCTTTAAACGTTTTTTAAAATATAATTACTTTGGTAGAAGCGATGGACAATAGACGTATAAATAAATAATTAAAATTATCGTATTTGGAAAAGTATTATTCCGCTTAGTACCAATTGCTTAAGGTACCAGTTCATTATTAAGATGAGTTTGTGTAAGGGATAACAGTAAAAAATAGCCATCAACCAAATGTGATTAGATTATT
Source organism: Caerostris darwini (assembly GCA_021605075.1). Taxonomy (NCBI): domain Eukaryota; kingdom Metazoa; phylum Arthropoda; class Arachnida; order Araneae; family Araneidae; genus Caerostris; species Caerostris darwini. The sequence continues at coordinate 162,332 of BPLQ01015713.1, read as the reverse complement.
TACTTTGCAGGTCTATGCATACGATGTCTCGAGAGGTAAAGAGGGCTGCTGTCTGCCTGGGTACCCCAAACACATCCACAAGGAGTTCCCCAGTATCACCAAGGAAGCCAGTTTGCCATCACACTTAGACGCTGTCTATTACTCCTACACAGACAGGTCTATGTACTTTTTCAAAGGAATCTACTACTGGCACAACGTTGCTTTCAACCCTTTGGACAGGAGAAGGACTAACAAAATCAAAGGACCCTGGCTGGTATCATCCAAATGGTATGATATCTGCGATGTGGAAGTTTGAAGAGCATCCAGTTTGTACAGGAAATACTCGACGGACATAGTATTAAAGATTATCATTCTACAAGAGTTTCTTTCAATGTTACTTACTGAATAACAGAGAAGTGTTGTAGAAAACTGTGGCAAAATCTAGTGATTCACAACTATGATTAAGATATGATATCAGTTGTATTATATCTTTTAGTTTTATCGAATTGCATGTTTTGTCAGTGAGTGTAGAATTTATTAAAATATAATTAATATTTACTGAAATAATGTTAAATATTGACTATTAATGAATACTTATGTGAAGTTTTTTCCCTTAAAATAAAGTGCGGTTGTATGTAAAAAAAGAAATAATAATGTTTGAAGGAATTAATATTTGAATGGAATCGAACAAATTTAAACAATTTATGGTTAGAAGATAAAATGAATATATTGAGCAACTGTAGACGTTACTGTAGTTGTATCAATAACATCTGCTGCCATCTAGATTTCAAATATCAAACTGGGAATCAATAACTTAAAATGTAAGTACTTATTGATTTACAAAAAAATTTTAAAATTCTTTAAATATAAAAATAAATGTTTATTATGTTTCAAAAAAAAATTGTTTTATTTATTCAGTGATAAGAAACACTTAAAAAAATATGGTTTAAATGAGACTTTTAAAATGTGGTGCTGCCATCTATGTGCCAAATATTTAACTATTTTAATCTACTTAATTTTAAAAAACTCGATGATATACCTAATGTATAACGATATATTTTTATTAATTATATACAAAATTATGCTTTTTGATTGCATTTATAAAATCTTACAATAAAAAGGATGAAAGTTCATTTTTTATGAGCATAAATTAAATATTGAATAATGTTTCAAAATTTTACTAATTTTATTTATTGCATTATGAAAATATTATGTAAAATTAATATTGTAACATATAAACAATAAAAAATTTTCGTACTGTGCATCACTACACTATTACTGATATCTTTTTACTAGTTATTTGTGTAAAATAGATATTTTAGTCTTTCCTTACCATATAGTGTGAAAAAAGGAGGCCAGCATTTAATAAGATGCATTTGAAACTTTGATACATGACAATGGAAAATTTTTGCACAGAAATACTTAATTTGTGAGAGGAATATTTTATAAGAATTAAAAAAAATTCATCACTAAAACTTTGTATTTTTTGTTATTAGTTGAATTTGATTTACATTTATAATATGATACATTTGTGTAGATAAATAAATGTTAAACACATTTTTTTAAATATTTTAACTTAAGTGCAAATAAAAATATATCCTCAAAATAATTTTTAATCAATTTTTGTTTATTATTTTTAAAATAGTTTTATAATTCATTTTTTTTAGCTTGCTTTATTTTTTACTTATTTTTGAGCTTACCTTTATGTACTAAATGAACACGAAATATTTTAACATGAGACTGTGATGTATTGGTGACTGAAATGTACTGTGCCAATTTTAGATACGTATTTCTTTTATTTTTTTCCCCTTTTAATATTTCCTTACCTGTTGTTGTTGTATATTAACGCAATCCTGATGTTGGGTGCAGATTTATGTGATGTTAATAACTTAGAACTAATATTTAATTCTGTATTTCGTGTAATATTGTGGCGACGAAACCTATTTGGTGGACTGTACTGTACATATTGTTGTGAAAACTAAGATTTAAAAATATTAATATTGTGCAAAACAGTTTCATTCATCCATTCATATTCTGCTTTGTTTATTTTATTATAATTTTTTTGACAATTAAACTGAATTTCTTGATTTTTATATTTTTTTTTAATTAAAATTTTTATTATTTTATATGATTCTTATTTTTTTATACCTATATAAATTACATTTAAGTTTATAGTTGCAGAAATTATTTTAAACTATTTTTTTTTAATTTAATGGATAAAAATTATTAGAAATAATGGGTTTCCAATATAATTTGTTTTTGAGTAATTAAATAAATCTACTTTTTTTTGTGTGTGTTTTAGATACTTAAAGAATAAAGAAAATTTTTACTGAAAATAAAATCTGAGAATTTTTAAATTTATTTTAATTTTACTTATGATTAAAAGAGAAACTATTGATATTTGAACGACTTTTTCTAAATTTCATTAGATATAAAATAATTAATATTTGTAATAGGGAACCTCTTAGCTAGAAATATTTGTCATAATAATGTATTGTACAATAATAACAAGAAACCAATTTTAATACTTAAATCCAGTACATAAATGAGTATACTTTATATACTCGCAATTAATTTGTATAGATGCACTGATAAATGATGAAGAAAAGTTGTGTAATAGCAAATATTTCAAGTTAGTTTGTTAATGCATTTAAGAATTTCAGTAGCATTTATTTCAAAGATGTAATAATTTGTGCCATTTAAAACCAAACTATTGTATTATATTTATTGTATTACCCTTAAAATATGAAAAATAATAAATTACTATATGCCTTAAGATATTTATGTTTTATATTTCTTTTTCAAATTTTTCTTATTATTTCAGTTTATATATCTTCCTCTTTTTTCTTCCTTCACAACAGTTCAATGTTTGGAGATCATGAAAATAATATACAATGTTACTATGACAATAGTCATAGTAACATTGATATTCATTGATTGTCATTGACATTATGGCAATACTCATAGTAACATTGATGCATCATTGATTGATCCCTGGTTATTACAGTGTAAGCATTTTTGAAACAATACATTAAAGCTTTTAAAATAAATTTTCAAGCTTTAAGAGATCTGAAAGAGGCGATGTAATTCATGAATGTGAAATAGCAAATTTCAATTTAAAATACATCAATTTTAATAAAAATAAAAATTTTGTTCTATTATGAATTATTTGTTAATAGTTAAGTGAATTTTATTTTTCACGTTCATTTTTAAAATATTTTATATATAGAATCCCAAAAAATACTAAGACAATAAACACACAACCATATGTTTCATTTCATCATTTAATACATTTATAGTAATAAACTTGTAAAATTAGATAAACACTTTCACTGCGATCTTGCGCTAGACCGTGACGTGAAGTGATGTCTCATTTGCCAGTCACGTGCTCGCACGGGAAGAGTTGAGCTGCAATATTTATTCTCTGATTCAATCGGCAATATATATTAGGTGTGTTTGTTGGTGTTGGCTTGGAGTAGACGTTAGAAGCTAGTTTTAATGGTATGCGATTTCAATTTTTTAGCTTTATTAGTTATTAAAAAATATTGGATTAGGAATTGTAGAGACGATAGTTCTGCAGGGCCTTTAGGCCCAGAAAAAAAAAATGCTATCTTATAAGCATCTAACAGAGGATGAAATTGCAAATGGCTGAGTTTTTGGACGAGTGTCCGAGCGATGCTAATTATGACAAGAATGAAGAAATTTATTATTCCCCCTGAATATTGTTTGCTGTAATAACATCATAATAACCAACTTGTAATAATTAATTTTTATTAACTATTTGTTTGTGATAAAGTGTTGTACAAAAATAATGTATTTTGTTCTTATTTTTTCATTATTTTATTTCATATTTACAAATCGTGCACCAGCGCATAATGTGACATTTAAGAAATAATCTTGCCTCTAGTGCCTATCACGCGCTGACGGGTAATCAAATTATTCTATTATTACTCAAATTATTCTAGTCAAATTATCAGAAAAAGCCTAATTATTAGTTAGTAATTAGTATGATACTCACAATCATGTTTTATTACTATTTTTCAATCATATTTGTTATAAAAAGTAAGACTTTTTCTGGGAAAACTCCATTTTTATGGTGGATTCAAATTAAATATAAAAATTCAGCAGTCCTTTCTAGTTAAACCCACACCTCATGTTTCACCATAAAAAATTGCAGTTTAACGAGTTTTTATATAAACCTAGTTTAAACCGCTACTTTTTATAGTCGAATACAGACAATTTGGTTTAACAAGGTTCCACTGCATTCTTGAAAAGTCCAACATCTTTAATATGTTTTTATCTCTATGGCTCATAACATCGTTAATATACTTTCATTTTTAATGCTCGTAGCATCGTTAATAAGCTTTTATCTCTAATGCTCGTAACATCATTAATATGCTTTTATTTCTAATGCTCATAGCATCGTTAATATGTTCTTATGAGCTTTTATTTGATAAAGACAAAATCATTATTAAATATCATGAATTTAAAAAATATAATAAAGAGCAATATTCAAGCTAAAAATTAATTAGAAAAGGGAATTGAATATTTTACACACAGTTAAATGTTTTAATGAAAGTTTTTTTTTATCGCCACAATTATATTTAGCGCCGACAATAAGTTTTTGGAAAATATATAAAGAAATGCATGATTATTTTGAGCAAGTTAAGTTAGCCTAAAATATAAGCTTTTACAATAAGTTCTCATACTCATAACATTGTTCATCTGCTCTTATGAGCATCCTTTATAAAGGTAAAAAAAAAAATAGTTATTAAATGTCATAGTTTCAAAAAATATAGCAAGTGATTTCTTTTTCTACTAATATAAATTCCATAATATAATTTATTTATTCTATAATAATGTAATTCATGAAATATTTAACTAAAGCAAAATAGAATAGAAGTTAACTTTTTAATGTTTGAACACGCCATATACAAATACTAAAAGAAAATTTTATTTTTAATTCTGTCTAAGTTAGCGCTTAATAAATTTTTCTGAAATATATTTAACTATTCATTTTTCAAAAGCACTTACAAGATTATTAGCGTTGGCATTTAAAATTATTTATGAACGATTCTGAAAAAGAGAATCTTTTAAAACATGCATTTTGGAATAAAATAAAAAAAAATAAATAAATAAATAAATAAAAAAATAAATAAATAAAAAAAAAAAGAGTTTTTTTTACGATAAATAAAAGTTTAATAGAAAAAGTTTCAATAATCAAAAAAAAAATTTAATAATTTTTATTTCTGATAATTAACTAATTAAATAATTTTTTAAATAATTAATCAATTGAATATTTTTTTTTAGATTTTAACGAAAAAATAAAAGTAAAAAACTAACTACCTCTAAACACAAAGCATAAAGAAAAATACATACGATTCGTTTAAACACACCTATTTGTCACATGTTATTCAAAGATTTAAAACATCGATGAAATGTTTATACAATGAGATTATTTTGAACTATAACAAGAGAATATAATCAATCTATATATATATTTAAAATATAATCAAGCTCTAGCTGGGATAAATTTTAATCTCCGTCCTTCTCTTGCAACTGCTTGTCGTAGAGGTATTCTGCCAGACCGTTGTCATTACCCATGGCTCCCAACACAGATGCATGGCGAATGAAGGAATCGATAGACTCGACCTGCTCCTTGAAGAACTCCGTTTCGATGAAGTCCATTAACTGAAATGTAGGAGGAAAACATTTGAAGTTATAAGAAACAAATATGATATCTCAAATTAGGCAATGAACCCCAATGCAATTGTGAATAACATCATATCTATATATACAGGGCCGGATTTAGTTGAAAAGAGGCCCTAGGCTATTATTCCACTTATGTGGCCCTTTCACCTCTCCTTTTTAAGTTTGTAAATTACATAAGAGGGCCTGAATGGCCGAGTGGCTAACGCTAAGGCGCTCTGCACCACAGGTTTCGGGTTCGAGCCCCGACGGTGCCATGGATGTTTGTAGTGGTTCGGAAGCCACTTTAAACCGTAGGTCCCGGTTTCATATGACTGTTGAGCATTGGGAATAGAACTGACAACCCTACCCCGTAGAAAAGAAAAAACATCTCTTGTCTCGAAATCTGCCAGTAGGTAGACGGCCTTGGCCCACACTGGGCTGTTGGTCAGTGATGATGATGAAATTACATGAGAGATAATAAAATACATCATTACTGTGATATATATATCAATATGCTAAATGAAGCATGTTGTGGTTGGTACTAATATTTATAAAAAATGTGGCACGGATAATGAATAAAAAAAAAAGTCGAGAACACCTATTTGGACATTTATTCTCAGCATCCGTTGATTTTAACCAATACATTTTTATGTTTATTTATTAGACACATGTGTAGAATTTCTCCTTATTTTCGATTCCCAGTTTTAGTGTTTACTGTTTTTAGAATAGTGTAATTCTAATTTTGCTAACAATTTGAATGTAGGCACCTCTTGATCTTGAGGCCCTAGGCTGAAGCCCAGTTAACCTATAGGAAAATCCGCCCCTGTATATATGAACAATATATGTGAACATTTTCGATGAAGTCCAATGTTTTAGTACCATGGACTTCATCAAAACAATTTTCTGAACTGTAGGAGAAAACATTAAAGTTATAAGTAGTAACTAAGCCATGAACCCCAAGGGACTTGAGAAACAAGTTAAGAAAGAACAGAATATTTTCTACGTTAATTCACCAATAATTAAATAAAATTATAACTTCCAAAATTAATTTATTCGTAAACTAAAATGAAATATCTTGAAACTACATTAGGTAAAAAAATAAATAAAATAGACTGCTTTCATTTGTACAGATGCAGTACATTATTTAAAAATATTTGATTGAATAAGATTAAAAACAATTTATTATTTTTTTATGAATATTTATGAGTTTTTAATTAAAAAAATTTTTTTTTTTAATTTTTCATTTAAAATTTTTCTTTAATAATAATTTTTTCTTATTCGAAATTATTTTTGAATTTCTTTACATAACTTTCTTTTAATTAATTTTACCAACATGCATACATTTATCTATATATATATATTCGAGCTGAAAAACAATTTTAGTCAAACTGGAAAACAATTACTTGTTTTAAAATATCACTTAAAGCTTATTATTTCTTGGAAAAAATTAATAATGTTGAGATCATTTAGTGATTTTTTTTAATTTCATCTTCAATTCTCTAATGCCATTGTCTTTTATATATTTTTGGGAGAGTGTGATAGAAATAAATTTATTGTTTATAGAGTCATAACAATATACTTTTAATTTGAGGAAAAGAAAGGAAGTAAATATATTTACATTTACATACATAATACATTTCTATTTCCAACTTTTCAGTTCATACTGGATTATCCATCAACTACTGTACTTTTTATAATAATACTTCATTTTATTATTATTGTTCATAGTAATCCATAGACATGTATGGTTATTACTTATTTATAAGTAATTACTAATAAATAAGTAATAACTAATAATATAATAAGTTAATTAATATACCATTTAAAAATGGAAGTACAATATCTCATACCTTATTTTTAATTAGACATTAAAATAAAAGATATTGAAAGCAAAATTTAAGCATTAAAATTGTATATAAAATTTAATTATTTATCAGTCCCATTCATTCAACTGGAGCAGATAGTTCAGAGTTGTACCAAATAATAATACTCACGTGATTGTCTTTGCAATGGATATCAGCTATATCGTGGATGTGAAGCAATTGATTGTAGACTTCTTTTTCCAGAACAATCGCTTCGTTCAGAGCTTCCACTGCATTGTTCCACGAAGTCCTCTCGGGCATCTAATATAAAATACTGCTATGAGAATACTAGAATACAAATTCAGGTACCTTTATATTAGAACAGATAATGAGTTTTTAGAGGAATTGAAACTTATCGATTTGTTGTGTAAAAATTTTTAATTAGGATGGAGTTCAATTTCATTATCGCCATAGTAAGTCTAATTAGATATCGATTTATGTAAATTTCGAAAAATGAATTTTTGATTTGTTTTATTTTTTTATCTATTTGATTTAGAGCAATTAAATATATATATATTTTTAGATGAAATAAAGTAGAATAATTAAAAAATTGTTTTTAAAAAACTGCACATTCATTTCAATTTTAGATTTTTAAAGATTTTTATTAGTTAAAACGCTAACGAAAAATTTTTTTTTGATCTATGCAATTGTCACTTATTTAAAACCATTATAGTTCTATTCTTATTCTTTTCTGTACATATTTTGCATTTTGAAATTTGCACTTGAAATTCGGCATTTTGAAGTTTGCAATTAAAACTTTGGCATTTTGAAATTTGATTTTGAAGCTTGGCATTTTGAAATTTGCATTTAAAGTTTGTAGTAATAAAGTAGAATAATTAAAAAATTGCTTTTCAAAAACTGCACATTTATTTCAATGAATTTTTGCACTTGAAGTTTAACATTTTGAATTTTACATTTTGAAATTTTTTATTCGATATTGTGTTTTTTACAACTGCAGTTTTATACTTCTTCCTCAATTTGTAGCAATGATTAAAAAAAATTTAATAATCATCTTCGAACATTGTAACAGAGAATTATCGCATTTCATGAGATTACCTGAATTATGGGATTTTTAAGATTTGAAAGAAGTTTATAATGATAACTTACTGTTTATGCAGCGTAATAACAAAGAATAGACAAAAGGTATTTAGGTTGTCAAAATGTAATTAGAATAGGAAAAATGGGTTTTATAAAATATTATTGAAAATTTTAATTCTTAAATAGGTATAATATAAATTTAAAAAACAAATATTTTTACATAACAAAACTGTGAATTTTTTACTGTAAATTTACGGAAATCAGAGCAAAATTCATTCGTTTTGGGTATAAACTAAAAAGGAAAATAAAAATAAAATTAGAAGAGACAAATGAGATTTCATAAAGATCAAATGTAAGAGCTCTTTAACTTTATATCCTACTCAAATAATCAAACCTTAAATAATAAATAAACCTCAAACCTGAAATCTTAAACCTCAAATAATAAATACACGAATACGTAAATGAAGAAAAAAATTTAATAATCTTGTGCTTATTTGTTAAAATTTTTATCAAGTTCTTTGTAGCATAGGAATTTATTTCATTTTTTATACTGGTTGCAGGAATATTTTTTTTTATAAGAGAATTTCTCCTAATTCTTCAACCTCATTTGAGTGAAAAAGTTGTGGTAAATATTATATGTTGTGGAAAGTTGTGTTAAAAGTTGTGGTGAATTGTTTAATTAAAAATAATTTCTTTTTTTAAAAAAACAATTTTTAATCAATTTAAAATTGCTAACCCAAATTGGATGAGATTAATTCCTCAAATTGTGAAACAAATTACAATGAGTTGTAGAAAATGGTAACATTAAAGAATAAAGAATATACCATAATCGATAACAGTAAATGATACATATATAAACGTTATATAACCACTATTATATAAACGATTATACGTATCAGTTACCAAGCATACCCAACATGAATAAATAGTGAGACTAGCAATTTTGTTGTACAGTTCTTTATAATATCTCTAAGATTAATTGTTACTTGAGAAGGATTTCTTATAAATAAATAATATATTTGTAGTAATTCAATTTTAACTTCTAGCAGACAAACCTTTGTGGTGTCTCAATCTTGATGTGCATTGCATAAGCCTTCAATCGATTATTTTCTGCACTGTACTTCAAGCAAAGCAAGTAATATAAAAAAAAAAAATTTTTAAATCAATTCCTACTTTTTTTTCACTGCATTGCAGAAAGTCTTTTATAAATAATTTGCATTTATTTTTTAAAGTTTATCTGGCGCCATCTATTGGTAGATACATTCAAATTAAATCGAAAAAAAACTGAAATTAATTAATTTAATTTAATGAATGAATTAATATTTGAAAAACCTGTATTAACATCAAGTGTCAGCCACTACAAGTTCAAAAAAATGCATTTGAACTTGAGTGGATGAATAAAAAGTATTTTATGAACGATTGCAAATTTGAACAAGATATATATATTGGGAGAGTGTGACATATATTGGGAGAGTGTGACAGACGCATAGCACAACAACTAAACTTCTTATTATAGAGCCACACCATTTTCTGCCCTGTTCACATCGAGAAGTGAACCTAAATTCATAGCTCGCTTTATTCTTGCTATAATATATTTCTGTACAATTTAATTTATTTGTATATTATTCGTAAACATTAATTTGTCTTAAATAAATGTTGTGATTTGAAACCTTGTTTTGTCACAGTACAATCTTTCTTTACAAGTGTTACAATCCAACTGCCATATAGCCTTGAACATTTTTTAAAGCAGACGCATAGCATTTTTAAGTTTAATACTAGTTGCAATTTAAAGGATGAATACAATATTTGTAACAAATATCATTTCATAATAAACTATAATTCATATTTAAAACTAATTAAGTACATTTATATAACTATATATATAATAATTTATGTCTCCTTAAAAGGTCTTTATTTGGATTAAGAAAAATTGCATTTGCTTTATAAAATTAAATATGATATAATGAATATATTTAATGCTATCTAATGGAAAATCTTTGAAAAAAGATTTATTTAATAAAACATTTTTATAAAGTAAATTATGTGTAGAAATTCTGTTCAACATATTTTGAAATAATTGTTGACATAGAAATAATTTACACTAAAAGTAAATAAATAAAAACCCATTGATCTTATACCTTTTACATATTAAAATATTTTAGTTGCATCTGTTATACATTGGTATTAATATTGACTGTGTGATATTCGTTTAATTTGCAAGATTAATAGACATTAAAGTGGTTAAAAGTTAAATAGGTGCTGCCATCTATTGAGGAATTGCAATATTATTCAAAACTTACATCAATGTTAAATTCTGTGAACTTGCTACCTCGTAGATTCAAGTAGTCAATAAACTTTTGTGCATGTTCTCTTTCTTCCTCTGAATTCTTTCTGAAAAGTTTTGAAAAACCACTTCTTGCTATGCCATTTTGATCGAAATGTGCAGCCTATAAATACACAAAAACGTATCATACAATGGAAGGATACATGCATTAAATAATATTCAAATTATTTTTCAGTACAATAACCTTTATATTATTTTCAGCCTGCTAAATTAGATATTTCTAATTTAGTATTTTGAAAATATTCCAGATATATGCGGTGCTCATGATTATTATGAATGCTATAAATTGTGAAAAATTTATTTAAATAATAATAACAAAGAAAAATATGAAAAAACAAAATCCGTTTCTGATTTAATAAAAAATTATAATTAATTTTCGGTATTTAACATCAATGTTTGCTTTCAGGAATAGCACAACGGAGGCATTTCAATACATTCCCCTAATAAATGTATAAACATACAAAAAAAACCCAAGGAAATGAACACAGTGTTACCAAGGAAATGAACAAAAATCAAATGATTTATTAGAAGAATATTAGATTTTTCATTGTAAACTGCTTTACAGTATAAAAAAAACATTTATAAACAAGATTTAAATTTTCCAATACAAATTGCAACATTTTTGTATAGCATATTTATAAAAACAGGCTAAACGTTACTTACTTGGCTTTGTCCAACAATTTCTTAAAGTAATCATGATGGTGTAGAAGGTGTGTGCAAAAAGTGATACCATAATTTACTTTTTATTTACCACTTTTATATAGGATTTATCATACATAAAAGTGATACCGTATTTTACATTTTTCCTATTGAATTCCAATTATTTGAAAGCTTTTTTTAAACCCAGATAAATTGTTAATGTGCATGGAATAATCGATAAGATAATCAAGATATTGGCTTTTAAAACATTTGTTATTTATTAATGTCGGGCACTTTGGCAGACATCTTTCTCCACCGAAACTTCAGATATATAGCAAATCCAGCTAGCATATAGACAGCCATATTACCAGGGAGCATAGCATATATATTATCATTGGAGGTCAGCTACACTATATTTGCCTTTATCTGCCACAGTTTAAGCAAAAATATACTGAACCTTTGGTATTGAAATGCTTTTGCAAAAAATAGTTTGACAATAAACCTCAGCGAAAGTGGGAAGTTAATAAACATATACAATGAAGATTACTATAAACAGAAACTTTCTGTAAATTATTTTCGTAAGTAAACAATTTCATGAAAGTCGATTTTTATGCGTACAATTCAATCTAAAACTTTAGCTATATTGAATATTCAATTTACATTCATGTCCATAAATTAAGGATAATTCAGAATCACACAGAAATTGAACTCTAAAATAAAAATTTCACTTGTAGAATTATCACACACATCTTGAAGAAGAATATGCAAACTACAGGAAACCACCAGATGGCGCGGATAGTACGTCACAATGACGAGAGTGTAAGAGAGGGGTATATAAGGAATGGTGGCAGGAAGTAAAATCGTTCACAAGCGCTTTAAAAGCCATTCAGTGCAACAACCGCATAGTTATAGCACAAAGGAAGCATTTGGAGGATTTTTTACGTGGTAGAATTATCGGACGACTGGAATGTGGACGTACCCAGCTGGAAGTATCCGAAGAACTTGAAATCGCCCAGAGTGTCATCTCCAGGCTTTGGCAACGATTCCAAGATGATGGTAATGTGAGTAGATGTTACAGCACAGGTCGCCCCAGAGTTACAACGCCGAATAAGGACCGGTATTTAGTAGTTACTGCCAAAAGAAACAGACGGAGCACAGCATCAGACCTGTCTCGTCAGTTCTCTTCAGCTACCGGTACGACAGTTTCTATGCAGACCGTGTACAGACGCTTGGGGCACATTGGTCTATATGCTCGTAGGCCTGTCACATGCGTTCCACTTACCGCAACTCACTGTCGCCTGCGATTAACCTGGAGTAGAAAGCATGCATTGTGGACACCGCAACAGTGGTCTTGTGCGATGTTTTCCGACGAGGACATAGTCATACGGAGAGTGCCAGGTACCCGTTACCACCAAGAGAACACCCTTGAACGACACCGTTATGGTGGTGCAGGATGGCTCGTTTGGGGAGGAATTATTCTTGGTTCCAGAACTGACCTGCATGTTAAGAGTGTAACGATGACCGGCCACATCTATCGGGATGTCATTCTGGAACAACATGTACGTTTGTTTCGGGGCGCCATGGGTGCTGAATTTCTGTTTATGGATGACAATGGCCGTCCTCACCGTGCGAACATTGTAGACGAATGCCTTCAATTGGAGGATATCACCCGTATGGATAGGCCAGCATACTCACCGGGCTTGAATCCAATACAGCATGTGTGGGATATGCTTGGCCGACGAATTGCAGCCCGTCAACCCCCTCCCACCTGTCAACCGGAAATTCTGAGGGCATTGCTTGATGAGTGGTGTAATATTCCCCCTTTACAAATAAGTCAAATTTGTTTTGCTTCTGTCTCTTTCTTTGCCTGAACTTCATTATCCTTAATTTATGGACATGAGTGTATTTCAAGATTTACCTACGATAGCTTGAGATTTAAAAAAAAAAAAAAAACCTTCAGATGTCTTTCAAAAGTCGAGATAAATAAATATTATAGATTTATTGTAGTAATTTAATATGAAAACAAATGCACGTAATATGCGATTTCATGTTTATAATAATACATTATTAAGTTTATAATAATGTATAATAAATAATTTAATGTTTAGGAAACAAATGTGCTTATCAACTATCATATTTGTTTTGATGTGATACGAAGCAAACCAAGAAACAATTTTTGATTATATCTTATCAGGAAATATAAGATAAATTTTCTGCTTAATAAATTTTTGAGGAATGAGCTTGATTTACCATATTCATGTAGACAAGACTAGCATGCATCTCCACGTTGACTTGAGATCTCAATAATGTAGTGCAGGCTGGATATAATTCATATCTATCTGAAGGTACGTCTTTCACGTCATTCTTTGAAAACTCTGAAATATAAAAGCATAATAAGGAAAAAAAAATTACTTTGAGAATTAATTTACAAAGAAATGTTTTGTGAAACAAAAACTAAAAATACTATTAAAAAAAACCATTTTTTAAAAATAAATTTACAAGGATTTATATTCAGTCCAATAAAGATGGATTTTAATGCATCTTCATTAACAATTTTATTACTTAATCAATAAAATTGTTAAAATAATCTTGAATATTATATGATTTCAAATAAACAGACTAGTAGTCTTATGCTTATAATTTAAGATACTCTTTAAGATAATTAAGATTTAAGATAATGGATTGTAAATAAAATTTAAATGTCTAGATTTTTGTGAGATACATCTATCAGCTTTTTCTTCTTCGTCAGCACTGCAGCCTGTTACATTCCAAGACTGTCTCCATAAGCTTCCTATCTGATTCTGTCTGGAGCAATAAATCGCCATCTGTTGACTCCAGAATCCTTTAAATCTCTTTCGACTGAATTAACCAATCTGGTGGGAGGCTTCTTCGGTTGTCTTCAATAGTTCGAAAAGCAACTTTTTTAGTTGGATTTGAATCGTTATGTCTAAAAATGTGTCCCAGCCATCAAATATAGCTTGCTTTTATAACTTTTTCAATATCAGGTTCTTTGAATTTGTTGTAAATTTCATGGTTGTATTGTATTACATCGTAGACATCGTTTCGCCTGACAGCACCAAAAAGTTTTCAAAGTATTTTTCTTTAAAAAATTAAAAGCCAATCTTTTACACCGATCAGCAAAAGCATTAAAGAATGACTGCTAACCCAAAGAAATGAAAAGGGTGATCTTTAAGCGATAGATAAATATTTAGGAGAGTATTCTATGTAGCAATAGTTTGTAAGGAAACTTGAATCTTGGTAAAATATAAGGATTTAGCGTACTTCCATGAAGAATAAGTCTTGATGACCTTCTGGAGCTGAAATGGCAGAGGAAAGGACTGAAAAAGGAAAACATGAATTTTTAGGTACAAAATCGAGCTTTTTTTCCTTATTGATGCTTTTCTTAGCACCAAAAAATATAAATTGATAATCCATAAAAATATTCTGATTTACCCAACCACTGAGTGACAAAGGTGGAGTGGAGTGTGTGTGGGGGGTAATAAAAAAAATCATTGCATTAGTAACTTCTATTTTGCTCATTAAATTTACCAAAGATTACCATATTTTCTCGTGCAAGATCTGTTTCTATGCGCTAGGAAATGTAAAACTTAATAATGTTAAAAAAATTATGATAGCTCAATTTATTTAAAATATCTATGCAAAAATAAACAACAAGTTCACTGTTGAACTTCATAAAGAAAATTTGCTTTCTTTCTTTTATTAATAAAAATTTATTATTATTAGCCAATAAAGGCTAAATTTTTTATTTATTCATTTATAACCAGATAATATCCCATTGGATACTAAATGTGAAAAAAAAGTGTGTCTAAACGTGTACATCTGTTGAAATTGCGAAGGAAAAAAATTGTATTGTATGTATTAAGATCAAGTTTTGAACATTTAAATTATATATTTAATTAATTTTTCAAAAATATATACATTTAATTTCTTTTATTCTTTTATTTTCTTATTTAATTAATGTGGGGTAGTGTTACTCGCGCCCGTAACATCTCTTCAAGCTACACGTGCCGCCTGAGCAGTGTTAAATGAGTAACAGCGGTGGAGCCCTTGCTTATAGCATAAAGATGAACTGCTTTGTATATTGCCAGCTGCATTAGAACAACAGCATATTTAATTAATGTTTCGTTTTTTTTAACCGAAAAAAGAAATGGTGTGTTATTTTTTAAGTCAAAAATTCTACTTCTAATCGAAAAGATCTAAGAACGATTTTATTTTTTTATACTCTTTATTCTGTAAAACGTGTTTATTAAAGGGGTCAATGTTCGAATGTATAAAGCAAGTTCTATCTCCTTTATTTTCATGTACTAAAAGATTTAGAAATTGTGTTTACTCAATGTTAACAACATCATATTATAAATAAATTTTAAATTATTTGTTCATTAGGAAAAAAATACTTATTTTAAGTACATTATTTTCCATCTAGCTGAAAAAAGTTCACGATATCCAGAGATTCAGTTTATAGTTGCATTTTCTTCAGATTTTTATCAATGAGATATCTATCGATAAGCCTTGTTGAAGTCTTATGTAATCGTCCTTTCTTATGAATCATCACCATTTGGCTGTACATGGATCAAAGGTTTCGTAAATCACTGAACATATAAAATATCGCCCTCGAATAAATCGAGAATAAGAAGACTAAAAAGATTCCATCCGAAATTCTTCTTATATATCTACAGCCTTCAAGATTGTTGCTGTGCTGTCTTACAATTTATCACTTTGGAGAACTTCAGAAAACACTTCGACTTTCACTTTAGAATTTTAATGCGAATGGATTTTATATATGGAACTTCAAATAAGGGCCCTCTTTATTTTAATGGTTCCATTTAGAGTGAATTTTACAGATATAGTTTAAAATACATATAGTCCTTTCCTGTTACATAGTTCAGTCTTTTATTAAACCAAACCAGGTACTCAAAACAGGAAAAAAAATTAAATATATGTTTTCCACAAGAAATATTTGTCAAAATACACCCAATATTACCTTAGGCACTTATACTTTTGAATCTGTACTTAGTTTTAAATACTTAGGATCAGAAATTAATTGTCAAAATAATGTCTTACCTGAAATAATAAACATAATTGTGTCTGCCAATAATACCTTTTAGGGGTTTAGAAATCTGTTTAAATCATAGTTAATATGCAGAAAACTAAATTCTTGTTATATAAAACCCTTATTAGACCTATTTTGGTCTATGGTTTTGAAACATGGACTTTGGAAAGATCTGATGAGGCCTATTTGGGTATATTTCAGTGGAAGATTTTAAGGGTTATTCTTAGAGGTGTTAGGGAAAGGGATTGTTGGAGAAGACGGTACAACGCAGAAATTTATAAATACTATAAAGACCCAGACATTATAAAATTTATTAAGATCAATAGATTTAACTGGGCTGCTCATGTAATTAGAATGAATGATTTAAAACTTGTAAAAAGGCTCGTTTTGGCAAAGACACAAGAACAAAGAGGAAAAGAACGCCCCAAGTTGCGATAGATAGATGCAGTTGAAAAAGAGTTTTCTGCACTAAAGGTTAAGAATTGGAGGACCATTGTCACCCAGAGGAATGCATGGAAATCTTTTCAAAGGAAAGCCTTGGCCCATCCTGGGCTGTCGTGCTATTGATGATGATGATGATGACTCAAAACAATGCTCCCTTTAGAAAGTATATTCAAAATAGTGCTGGACTTTTAATTAGGTTTTGCAAACTTCCATTTTTGTCTTTTATAGGTGATATATTATATTGCACAACATAGTAAATCAACTTTCTTTGACCAGATAAACAGAACTTTTACAATCAGATTTATGCGTAGTATTTAAAATGAAAAAAAAAAATTCTTTTGTGTGTTACCACAAAATTATCTTCAGTGAATTAGAAAACAAAAGAGTTTTTTCAATGTTAGAATGCAAAAGCTTTAGAAAAAATGGAAGCAATTTGGATGACGGAATTGCAATATATATGTTATTTTGAATAGGTTTCATTGAGGAATAACATACGTACACGAAGATATCAGTTCTGACAGCATTTACAAAAATATTAAGAAATCGTAAAACTTCAAATTGCAAAGCTTCAAATCGTACAGCGTCACATTATATAGCTTTAAATTGTACAGCTTCATATTGTATAGCTTCATATTGTACAGCTTCAAATTGTATAGCTTCAAATAGTACAGCTTCAAATAGAATTCTCATCATCCACAATGTTAACAAATCAGATGGGATTGAAATCTTCTTGTAGTAATCAACATTAACTTTATAAAATGGAAAAATAAATTTATATTATTTGAGATAAATATTAGTATAATGTCGTTTTCTAATGTCGTTAATGTTGGCACAGTTTTTAAATAAATTTCATCAATTATTTAAAAAAAATGGCATAACATTTTTCATTTGCTTTGTTTTATTTAATATCTTTCAAATGGCTATCTTTTTTTTCTTAGACTTTCTGTTGTTTTTTAATTTTTGACAGCCGTTATTTATTAAAGATTTTTAATAAAAACTATGTATATTTTTATAAAGTCTCCTGAATTAACTACAAGGTAGTCGATAATAAAAAACTTCTAGAACCCAACTAGATATTCAATCTTTACAATGAATTATTCAATTAAACTTAAAAAAGTTCTCTACATATACTGTCCAGGGAGAGGAAAATTCTATAGTTTTTTTTAATTATTATTTTCTATTTCTAAAAAAAAAATTAATTCAGAAGAAAAATCAGCAGTAAAAAACTTTATAAATTTCACATTTCGAATAAATTTATTATTGCTCAGATTTATTATTACTATCTTTATGTTATCACTCAGAATTCTCATTTAAATCTTTATTTTGGAATAGTTAAAAATTTAACTCAGTATTCAGTTCAGAAACAATTGTTTTATAAAAAAGAAAATATTGTAAGACATAAAAGAACAAAAAATACAATGAAATAATTATTATCATAATTTGGGAATTTTATAAAAAGGAGGAATCTGATTTATAGAAGATGTAATGATGTCGTAATTAAGAATATAAAAAAAACCATTAAAACTAAAGGCATTTTATCATTTAAAACTAAAGGCATAGTTTTCAATTTTTTATTTCTTTATATCTTCCAAGAAATGCTTATGATGTTGGATGTATTAATTTTATCAACATATTATTATTAAAAGTATTTCAATATCTGTTTTTATTGCACTTTTATTAAATATTATTCATTGTTACGAAGAACTTAAAAAACAAAAGGACATGGTACATGAAATTGTGTTCTTATCAAAATAAAAATACCTAAAGAAATCCAAAGTGAAAGTTTTTTTAAATGAAAAATGGAATTCCTTTGGAAAATTCATCAATCTTCCAAGTATTTCTAGCCTACTGATGTCATGTGTCACGAATCAATCTTCTTTCATTATTATTATAGATAAAATTTTTGATTTCCCATGGATATTAATGGATTTTAAAATAATTCATTTTTTTAAAATTAATGTATGAAATTTTGATATATATATGCAGTTAATCCTTATAGTGTACACAATGTTGTATTAACATTGCAAATTAAATTAAAGTTAATTCATCAGAATAAAGAATAATGAAGATACTATAAATCTAGAACAATTTATTGCAATTGTTTAGTGATTTACTTTTTTAAATTAGTCACCTTCATATTTATCTTCATGATGTACAGGACAACCATAATATAAGTATATTTATTAAGAACCCAATTTAAAAAATATGCATGGGCAAACAAAATACAATTTTGTATAGATTATATTTAGATCATGAGAAATCGACTTATAAAGAAAAAAAATAGCTTAAATTTTCAATACTAGATAGCATGGTGGTTTCTTAGGCTGGTTTAGACAGTGTAATAGACATAAAAATTACAAATAAAAAGCAATGTTTTATCTGATAAGTTATAGGACATACATGTATAAGACACTTTAGCACAGAAATGCTTTTTAGCAGATACATTTCATTATTTACATTAACTGATTTCGCAAATTACTTATTGATTTTACAATTCTGAACTTGCCTTAACAACTTTATTTGATTTCAGAATTTAGTTTACAAAATATGTTCTTACACATTTTGTAGCATGTTCATTCTTAAAAGAACTACAGAATGTAGCATGTCTATCAATTTGTCAGTCGAGCAATATTATAAAATTCTTTAAATCGGCAACATGGTGGCATTTTTGCACCAAAGCATGATCATAATTGATGGAAACCACGATGATTAATGACTTGATGTAATGATTGCTAACTGACAAAAATTTGCATAATCCACATTTTGCAAAAGATCCGAGTCCGTGGCTTATCTTCAAGTGACACGCGCCCCCTGGGTACTGCAAAGTGAGTACGTCTGTGCAGCACTTGCCTTAAGGCATCAAACACCAAGGTGTCTGTGTTTGCCAGCGGCATTAAAAAAAAAAAAAAAAAAAAAAACATTTTGCAAAAGACAATTTGCAATTCTTCAAGACATTTTTTGTTTCTTTGTTAAAAGTGAATTGCATAAAAATGACCTTTTTTTAAAATTTTTATGCCTATTTTACCACCTTCAATAGGCCTCTTGATGTATCAGTTACACGAATCACAAATATTAGATAACAAAAATAATCTGTATCTGAATTCCAAAATAATTTCGAAATCTGCTTACGTTGCAGCATTGCAGTACTTCAATATCGGTAAAAGCTTCGAAAAAGAAATCCAATTATATTTTAAATATTATTCTCCATATTTAAAATTTAGTCATTATTTAGGATAAAACCATCAAAAGTTAGTATAAAAAGTTATTAAATAAAAATTAATATTTTTAAAATGGGTTATTCGGAAAAAATAGGCTTAGTTAAAAGAGTGGAATTGCATAATGCTGTTGCTCATAATATTTATATTTTCTTTTTTAAATAATTTCTTTCAAAAATTATTTAAAAAGAACCTTTAACGATTAGTTTGAATATTTATTGCTTATCTTGTAAATGAAATTGTTTATTTTGAAAACTACAAACAAAAAACCTTCAAGAATGAGAAAATTAATTCAAATGTAATTTTATATTTTATTAAAAATAATAATATTCAAAATAAATATTTCGAAAGAGAGATATATTAGCAAAAATAAACATTTATTTCCTATTTAAATAAGCATTTCAAAAATTTTGTATTTATAAGGAAGTTATTATCAATATTCCTTCTGTTAAATTCCACTTCTAAAAATTGTGAATTTACTGTAAATTAAATGAAATAAATTATTACATTTAAATCGCAACAAATTTGCAAATTTAAAAAATTAAAAATATTATTAATTTTTAGAATATATATATAAAACGTTTGGAGAACTTTATTATTAGATTTAAATCTTTGACAATTTTATTTCTTCGAATTCTTCAGGCATAATTAATTGAGTCTTTTGGATTTACCATCTTTAAATAACAGAAACTAGATATAATACATTTAAGAAAGTTTAGAATTATTATATATATATATAAAAATATATATTCTGTTGTATCTCATCAGTGATAAAAAATTATAAGTTTTTAAAATTAATTTTAAGAATAAATAATGGTTTTTTAATTTATAATAAGTTTTATATAATATAAGTTATATAACAATTATTAGGACATATAAATAATAGAATTCCTTTAAATATTGCTTTAAAGATTATCAGTGTACGGAATTTTTTTATACCTAATTACATTTTTTGCTAATATTTTTTATGTAAAACTTAATTCATTCATTCTTTTGAATTTTTAGGCATTCAACTTAAGAATTTAAGACAATTAAATATCAAAATATTTTAATAATTTTATATATATATATATTAATTTATATTTCCTGCAGACATTTTTTTTTATTTCAAATTGTTTTTAATTTATTTTTGAATATTTAATTTTTTAAATTCCCAATTTTGAGTAATTGTCATTCGAACTAGAAAACAGAAAATATTACAATACATTATTTTGAATATTTATTCACTGTAAGCAATTGAAGTAGCTAATTAATTATTTAATATAAACTATCGATAATATTTTTTCTGTTTTCAATTTTATACGTGATATTAAAATCATCATACTTAAATGGAAAGATTAAAACAATTTAAAACATTATTTTGAATATTTATTCATTATAAATATTTTGAATCACTTTATTAATTATTTAATATAAACCATCGATAATATTTTTTCTGTTTTCAATTTTATACGTGATATTAAAATCATCATACTTAAATGGAAAGATTAAAACAATTTAAAACCTTATTTTGAATATTTATTCATTGTAAATATTTTGAATCACTTTATTAATTATTTAATATAAACTATCGATAATATTTTTTGTGTTTATATTTTATACATAATGCATATACATTTAAAATCTTCATACTTAAATGGAAAGGCTGAAATAATTAAAATACATTATTTTGAATATTTATTCATTGTAAACATTCGAATCACTTTATTAATTATTTAATACTATTATCAAATTAATACATCGATACTATTTATTCTATTCAATTCCATTTTATATCTGATATTAAAATCATCATACTGAAAGATTAAGAACTAAAACAATTAAAGAAATTTTTAATTTAAAGAATGTACATTAAAATATTTGGAATATTTTTTTTTTACTTAATGTGTCTTTTATAGTATTTTATTTCTCTTCAATTCGCTTTCGCTTCGTTTCAAAATACATCACATTTTAACTTAAGAAAGCTACGCCATTTTGCTATCAACGATCTTTTAAAATTTAAACTATACAAATTAAAAAATAAAAGGACCACTTACGTGACACGACAACACCAGCCAGTATCATGCACAGAGAACCCCACACCCAAACCATTATCCTGAACATATTCAATCAAGTCAGTCGCCAACTTTCACCTCTGCACCACTAAACGTTAATTGGGAAGTCGTGATCACCAAAACGAAAAATGGTCAAGGGTCAGTTGTGATAACCATAACGCGAACGATAGCATTTATGCTGTGACCTTACACACTCACGAAAATAAATAAAATGAAATAAAAAAAAGTAACACTGTGCACATAAAAAAAGTAACGTTGAGTAAGAAAGAACTTTGTTTTTGTGAAGAAGAAATTCTTTGCTAGATGCGAGGCCCAGAATTGGAACATTTCTGTGGTATCATCGAAAAATCGTTTCTAGTTAAGGAAAGGATATGTTCGGTTTAAATGTTTGGCTTTAGTAGGATAATAGTAAACGGATTAGTTTTATAGGATAAGAGTTTGGGGATTTTCTTGACATAAATAGATTTTATTGAGTTTTCTCAATTTCCTCTTAGAAATTGAATGAATTTCATAGAATTTTATGTCGTGTAGTTTATAGTAATGGGAAAAAAATATTATTTTAGTTTGATTTATATTCGTTTTAAAATTTTTAGACGTTTAAGTAAATTTTATTGGTAAGTCGTGATCACTAAAAAGAGAAATGGTCAAGGGTCAGTTGTGATAACCATAACGCTGACGATAGCATTTATGTTGTGAAGTTACATACACAAAAAAGAATAAAAAAATAAAATAAAATAAAATTAAATTAAATTAAATAATGCTGTTCACAGAAAGAAAGGTATCATTGTGTAAGAAAAAACTTTGTTT
Source organism: Caerostris darwini (assembly GCA_021605075.1). Lineage (NCBI taxonomy): Eukaryota > Metazoa > Arthropoda > Arachnida > Araneae > Araneidae > Caerostris > Caerostris darwini. Next base: position 139,188 of record BPLQ01015713.1, on the reverse strand, counting down.
TTCTGAAGAGCAAACTCTTTGCTAGATGTGTTTTACTTGTGAGGCCCAGAATTGGAACATTTCCGTGGTGTTATCGAAAAATCGTTTCTAGTTAAGGAAAGACTATGTTCGGTTTAAATGTTTGGCTTTAGTAAGGATATCGATAGTTTGGGGGATTTTCTTGAAACCTGCAATAGATTTTATTGAGTTTTCTCAGTTTCCTTCAAGAAATTGAATGAAATTCATAGAATTTTATGTCGTGTAGTTTGAGAGAATGGAAAATATATATATATTATTTTAGTTTGAATTATATTCGTTTTAAAATATTTAGAGATTTAAGTAAAATTTATTGGGAAGTCGTGATCACTAAAAAGAGAAATTGTCAAGGGTCAGTTGGGATAACCATAACGCGAACGATAGCATTTATGCTGTGACCTTATACATGCACGAAAATAAAAAAAATAAAATAAAAAGAAATAAAAAAAAAAGTAATGCTGTGCACATAAAAAATAACATTGAGTAATAAAGAACGTTGTTTTTCTGAAGAAGAAATTCTTTGCTAGATGTGTTTTACTTGCTGTGAGGCCCAGATTTGGAACATTTCTGTGGTGTTATCGAAAAATCATTTCTAGTAGTTAAGGAAAGGATATGTTCGGTTTAAATGTTTGGCTTTAGTAGGATAATAGTTAATGGATTAGTATTATAGGATAATAGTTTGGGGATTTTCACAAGACCCTGCAATTGATTTTATAGAGTTTTCTCATTTTCCCTTAAGAAATTAAACGAAATTGATAGAATTTTATGTCGTGTCTTTTGAGGGAATGAGAAAAATATTATTTTAGTTTGATTCATATTCGTTTAAAAATTTTAGAGGTTTAAGTCAATTTTATTCTGAAGTCGTGTTTAATAAAAGTTGGGATAGCCATAATGCGGACGATAGCATTTATGCTGTGATATTACACCCGCACACACACAGAAAAGAATAAAATAAACAAATAAAATAAAAGGAAATAAAATAACACTGTTCACAGAAAAAAAAGTAACATTGAGTAAGAAAGAACTTTGTGTGTTTGAAGAGAAAATTCTTTGCTAGATGTGTTTTACTTGCTCTGAGGCCCAGATTTGGAACATTTCTGTGGTGTTACCGAAAAATCGTTTCTGGTTAAGGAAATGATATGTTCTATTTAAATGTTTGGCTTTAGTAGGATATCAATAGTTTGGGGATTTTCTTGAAACCTGCAATTGATTTTATTGAGTTTTCTCCAATTTCTTTTAAGAAATTGAATGAAATTCATAGAATTTTATGCCGTGCAGTTTAAGGGAATGGGAAAAAATATATATTATTTTAATTTGATTTATATTCGTTTTAAAATTTTTAGAGGTTTAAGTAAATTTTATTGGGTAGTCGTGATCACTAAAAAGAGAAATGGTCAAGGGTCAGTTGTGATAAACATAACGCGAACGATAGCATTTATGTTGTGATCTTGCACACGTACACACACAGAAAAGAATACAACAAACAAATAAAATAAAATGAAATAAAATAACATTGTTGTTCACAGAAAAAAAGTAACATTGAGTAAGAAAGGACTTTGTTTTTCTGAAGAAGAAATTCTTTGCTAGATGTGTTTTACTTGCCCAGATTTGGAACATTTCTGTGGTGTTATCGAAAAATCGTTTCTAGTTAAGGAAAGGATATGTTCTGTTTAAATGTTTGGCTTTAGTAGGATATCGATAGAATTGGATATCTATAGTAGGATATCGACAGAATTGGATATCTATAGTAGGATATCGATTTTCTTGAAGGGGTTTCTTTAAGAGATTTACTTACATTTTCTTTCAAAATTTCTATTGCATTTAGACTTTTATTATTGATAAATTCTTGAAACGTTTTGAGTATCGCCATATTTATTAGGGATTTCTCATGTCCTAAAACTGATTCTGACTGAAATTGAGTTTGATGTTTTTCTTTTAAAAACTATTTGAAATTCAATCAAATATGTTTCTTTGTAGTTTGAGGAAGAGATATAAAATATTAAAAACAACAGATTCACTATTTAAGTATCATAACATTAAATGCATTTATGAATATTTTTGATGCACTAAGTATGTTTAGAAGTAGAAAAGTAAGATATATATTTTTTTATTTATTATTTATAAGATATATATTATTTTATTTTTTATACAAATAAAAATAAAACACAAAATATTATATATCTACAAATATTTTTTTTTCTATTTTCTCATGCTCTTATTTATTGATTGATTTCAATTATTAGCATTTCAGTTAGAAACTACAATAATGATAAAAATTAAAATAACACTGTTTACAGAAAAAAATAACGCCGAATAAGAAAAAAACTTAAAATGTAAAAAACGTAAAAAAATGTAAAAAAAAAAAGACAAGCAAGTAAGGCAAAAAATATTTTTTTTACTAATGCTGAACCATTGCCTCACTCATGACCTAATGATAACGTGTGCAGATGCAGATGAACTCATGTTTGACTCTGATAGTTGCATATGTTGCAGACACTGCTATCATAAAAAAGAAGATTTGATTGTGATATTGTGACAGCATATATCAAGAGTTAGACTGCCTGGTGGAAGTTTTCTAGGATTTTTTTTCAGTTTACGCGCAAACGTGGGCAGCTACGGATAAAGACCTCCCGAAAAGCAAAGTCCTCCCTTCGTCGACAAATTGGGTTGTTGGTGTATACCAGGGGTGACCAGCCCAAATGATCTTGCGGGCAGCTTTGGAAATGCATCATAACTCCGCAAGGCGCATATAAAATTATATATCCCCATATTAGATGTAGACACACTATAGACATTTTTTGTGGAGTAATAAATTGAAACATAAAGAGTTAATATTATTGTGTTTACTTTTATATTTACATGTAAACATAAATAACATAAATTACATGTAAACATACAAAAAACACATACTGTAAAGAAATATATAACACTAAAAATGAAATATTAAAAATATATAAATATAGATGAAATGAAATAAAAATAAATCAATAAAAAATATTTATTTTATTAGTGCGATATTTATTTCTTCACTCGTCATGAGTCCGCAGAATATAACTGAATTATTCTGCGAGCTGTAAACTCATAAATAAAACAGGCAATATCTGTCATATATTAACAAGAATATTATTTTAAGAACAAATTTAATTTTTCTCATAAATTCGACAGTTAATTGAAGATATGGATGCACAAATAAAGTATTTTTTTAATACATTGATTTCCACTACATTGGCCATTATAAAACAAATATATATTGTAAAAGTGTGATAAATCTTACGAGCCGAAAAATATTCAAGGCGGGCCGCGGGTTTGTCACCCTTGGTGTATAAAAAAGTAGCACCAATCTACAACAACAACAAAAGTAGCACCAATCTACAACAACAAAAAAATCGGGTAATTGACGTGATGCATCTTGATGTTTTGGAGAAAATCTGAAAACTGCAAATAAATAAGCCGATTATCGTGTTGTCTGATTGGACAATTAACCAAAAATTAAATCAAAATTAATTAAATCGAACTTAAACTTCAGCAGTATGTGCCAAAGTGACACATTCTGAAATCGACATCGATTTTATTATCACTGCTTTGTCGTTCTAGTTTTTCAACCATGTCTACAATCACTCATCTGTAATTTCTTGCTGTTCATCTGCATTCATCCACTCGGCAAAACCTTCTTAAGCAAGAGTTTCGTAAGAAAGCGATTTCGACAAATACTTGTCATTATCAGGTTCATTATCATAAGTTGGCAAAACTTATTGGCATTGGTTTGCTCATTGATTAAAAGATTTAGTACTCACTCACTTTTGTGGTTTCTGTTATGTTTTGTTTGGTTAAACGAATTCGTATGATGGGAAATGTACTGTATCTACTATTAATTTTGTACCTTCAATGAAAGATCACCAAAATAGTAATTTTAAATGAAGTCAAGAAAAATTGTGTTAACTTGTTATGAAGTGAATTAATAGTTAATAATAATAATAATAATAATAATAATAATAATAATAATAATAATAATAATAATAATAATAATAATAATAATAATAATAATAATAATAATAATAATAATAATAATAATAATAATAATAATAATAATAATAATAGGGGCCTGATGGCCGAGTGGCTCTGGCGCTCGGTACCACAGGTTTCGGGTTCAAATCCCGGCGTTGCCATGGGTGTTTGTAGTGGTTCGGAATCCACTTTAAACCGTAGGTCCCTGTCCTAATAGGATCGTAGAGCGTTGCGGGGGCATTGTTATTCCGCGTCCGTGGCTTATCTTCAAGCTACACGCGTCCCGCCTGGGTAGTGCAAAGTGAGTATCATCAGTGCAGCCCTTACGGCATAAAAAGATCACGGTCTAATTGTCAGCTGCATTTGAAGAAGATAATAATAATAGGTGAAGTAATAGGTAACATTGTGAAATTTTATGCAAAGTTTTAATATATAATTAGATTAAAATTAACGATTTTAATTAATATGAATAAATAATGATTAATAAAAAGTAAACTATATCTTTTTTTTACTGTGAATATATTATTTAAGAGGAAGTCCATACCCCAAACAACAAATTTGAACTACATGTTGAGGAAAATCTGATTAGATAGACTGAGCAACATTTATTCTTCGCGAGATAACAGTATATAGCAACTAATATATTAACTCAAGAGTTTCACTGTTAGAAATAAATGTATTATTGATTTTGATTTCTAATTTTATTTTTATTTTCATCAAAATTTAGTATTTATCTATACAATTTTATAATACAACAACTTTTTTACAATTAATATTTTTTTTTAAATAATTTATCTGGAATCATTCACTGAAAAAAGGAGGGAAGTAAAAATAAAATTTTTGAAGTAACTGATCTTACTGATTAGTGTCGCCATCTCACTAATTGAAATGAATTTATCTACTGATTTTTTTATGGTGACTAGATCACTTTTCTAAATAATATTGAAATTCCTTTCAATTTCCTAAAGATTGAAAACAAATTTCTTTGTTTATATATTTAAATAAAGAAAAGTATTATATATAATTCAGTATTATATATTATATATATTCATTCAACTGCATACAGTATAATTTAGAGTAAAAGGTTTTTCAATTTCTTGATTAATTCATCTGACTAATGATTTGAAGAAATTCAAATAACTGTGATTTAGAAATAGAAACATCAAATATGTTTGGTTGATTTTTTTAATTTCAAAAATACAGTTACATTCTTATTTTCTATAAATTATATAAAACGACTGAATACACATGAATGACTTCCATAGGAAAAAAAAAAATCACAATTGTAATTTAGAGGTATAATAATTTATTTATAAATAAACTAGGATTTTCAAAATAAAAATGTTTGGCTTATTATTAGCAAAGTATTATAAAGGATCAATTAATATGTAGTGTGTAAAGTGTATATTTAATTAAACAAGTAATATAAAAAAAATTTAAAGTCAATTCCTACTTTTTTTTCACTATAATGCCGAAAGTCCTTTATAACTAATTTTCATTCATTGTTTTAAGTTTATCTGGCGCCATCTATTGGTAGATATATGCAACTAAAATCTAAATTTTTTTAAAATTAATTAATTAAATTTAATTACTGAATTAATATTTGAAAAAAATCAGTAGCAAGATCTCTAATTGTAAATCGACGGTTTGCAAGCACCAAATCTTTAATTTTTTGGACGTGAGCTTTGTCGGTTGAGGTTGATGGTCGACCAGAGGGCTCTTCGTCTCCAACGCGTTCTCTGTTTATACCACTTCGAAAAATTTCTTTCCGATATAGGAATGCTCACCGAATGCCTTCTGCAACATTCTATACATTTTCTGAAACAAAATTGAATGCAAGATCTTTGCTCAATTAATTTAGACATTTCAAAAATCGCCGGAATAAAATTTTAGCGTCTCACACAGCCAAGCGTAATTCAAACACTAATGAATATTTTGAAGTCAAATTTCACACAGATGTCCAAGACAGTTCCAGCAACTAAAAAAAGAAAAAAAAATGAAATTCCATAAGCCCCGAGTATTTCTAAATTGAAAATTGGTCTTACTTTTTGGATACAGTAGTAAGCCGAAAAAAAAAAATGGCGAAATTCAAACAGGGGCGAAAATCATGCCAAGTCGGTAAATCGGGTAGACTATTTTTCAATCAAATCGATTTAAAGTAAAATGCCATACATCAACCACGACTGTTATAACTCTGGTAATAATACCTGAAACTAGTACATTGTTTCGCTTCAGTTATTTTGCATACGATCTTTAGTATCTGTTTTAGTATTAGTTTTTGAGAGAAATTCCCCAAAAGTCTTGTGGAACAGTATTTCAAATCAAACTGGCCTAGGATGAGGTCAGTTGCGGAGTTTCGTCTCGTAACTGGCCACTATTGCCTTGCTAGGCATTTACACCGCATAAATGTACTTGGAGATCCTTGCTGCAGGCTTTGTAACCTTCGGGAACTTATGGACTGTGCTCACCTTCAACGCTGTCCTGCGTTCTCTTCCTTATCTTTGTAGGAGCGATATTGGGAGGCTAAGATCCGAATGGGCCCATATACTTTTCTTCTGTTACCCTTTGCTATTTCATATTTCATATTGTTTTGTTTGTTTTGTTCTGCATAACTCCAGTTGTGTCTTTTGTACCCACCATTGGAAATAAAAAAAAATGATTTGAGACTAAATAATATTAATTAGTAATATATTTCTTAAAATAAATGTCACCATACAGCCTTTGTTTGATCATATGACTTTAAGAGAGAAATTCAAAAATGCTTTTGGAGAGAAATTCCCAAAAGTCTTGCTGGAACAGTATTTCAAATCTTTCTGACTGGCTTAGGATGAAGGCAGTTGCAGAGTTTCGTCTCGTGACAGTTCACGATTGCCTTGCTAGGCATTTACACTGCGTACTTCAAGATCCTTGCAGAGGGCTTTGTAATCTTCGGGAAGTTATGGACTGTGCTGACCTTCAACGTTATCCTGCTCTATCTACCTCATATTTGTGGGAGCGATATTGAGAGGCTAGGAGCCGAATGGGTCCATAGACTTTTCTTCTGTTGTCATTTGCTGTTTTATATTATTTTGTTCTGTTCTGCTGTTTTGCTGTTTTGTTCTGCATGGTTCCAGTTGTGTCTTTTTTACCCACCATTAGAAATAAAAAAATATGATTTAAAACTGAATTAGTAATATATTTTTTAAAATAAATAATGACACCATAAAAGCGTTATTTGATCATATGACTTTATTATGCACCACATCATAAATATTTGAATCATCATCTTCATCGAAGACACATTTCACTACAATTCATGCAGTTTCCGTTACAAACACCATTTCTTTTTATGTATATCATATAAGAAAAATATTTAGACACTATATGAAGAGATTACAATCTAAGGCATGCAATGTTTTATTGTAAATTATTAATCGAATATCATTTACTGCTGTTTAATCATTATTAGAAATATACAAGGAAATCAGCATGCAATTCAGGATTTACACTCAGTTCTCTATTTAACATATGGCTTATTAATATAATAACTATATTATAACTGGTATAATAAACTAACTTGGTAGCTGAAATTATTTGAGGCAAAATAATTTCGATATTGTAACTTTAAACTACAAAATTCAATTTTACCGCTGTAATAGTTTTAGTTGAGGATAAAAGTACATTGCATTTCCCCCATAAACAGTAACAAAAATAACATCTTGTGTTACAAATATTTGTACACATAATATTTAGTTAAATGACATAAATATAAAGATAGATAAAACATCTCTGAAAATTCATCTTAATTGCATTGTTGCAAAATTCAGAAATGCCTTTCTTTTGCGTTGTTGAACATTAAGTTGATGAAAAAATATCAATAAATTCTTGGTGCATTTTGAATTCCCAAAGCTTAATACTTTGAGAGCTTCAACTATACAAAGGACATGAATATTAACACACATAAAATATGTTAATAGTTTTAGGCAAAATCCTAAAAGATTTAACAGCAACAAATCTGACAACTAAATGATATATGAAAATTTGAGTATTGTGTTGTATTATATTGTGCATATGTAAGCAATTCATTTTTGTTTTCAGTTTTCCATTTTAATTATAATGAATTTAACACAAAAATTAATGTTTAAATGTATAAGTAAACGGGTCAAATACATAAAATCATAGTATGCATAGTATGGTTCTTATGGTATGGTTCTTATAGTATGGTTCTTTTGGTATGGTTCTTATAGTATGGTTCTTTTGGTATGGTTCTTTTGGTATGGTTCTTATAGTATGGTTTTTATGGTATTGTTCTTATGGTAAGGTTTTTATAGTATTGTATGGTACTTACAAACATATTAAAATACAGCAAAACGTAACGACTTACTATGTTTAATAAAATTTTAAATAGAATAATGATATCTAAAATGTTCTACACTTGTAAGTGGTATGTTTTTAAATATTCTAATATTCTAGTATGCTATGCCTAAACATTATAATAATCTAGTATTCTACGTTTTTGTGAACGTAATTGTTTGGTGTTATGTTTTGTAATTTAGAACAATCACTTAGGATAATTAATAAATTTTAAAACTTTAAATTAATTTTAGCGATTATTATTTTATTAATACGAGGCCAAAATATTTTTTTTTTAAATAAAAAGATTTTAAATATTGTTTTTACTAAAGTAATTTTATGAAATCATTTATATTAAGGAAGAAATGAGAAAGAATCTAATACAGCTTTTCTTACTTTTAATGATGCTAATATTAACTTCCTATCGACTTTTTACCTACGTTTATATTACCTTCCTTTAATCTTTCTATTTTTTAATGAAGACCAATTACAGTATGGAAAAATCACTATTGAAAATATTTATGACTGATATGTATTTTTAATCTTTCACAATGCATTAAATTGATTCTGTAATTGATGGAAATAAATAAGTTAAATTTCAAAATAGGATTTCTTTGTTATTAAAAAAAGGAACCTTAAATTAATTGTAATAATTTTTAAATAATACTATGTTAATTAGTATAATTAAGTATAATAAGCTATCACACAATATATAAAATGCTTTGTAATACCATCATGACGTATACTAAATATAATAAAATAAAGTATCTCTTTAAACGCATCTTACCAATTCAAAATGAATCTATATATTTATTTGCATAGTGCGTGACCAAAATTTTATCGATGTATAGTTGTGAATTTTTTATTCACATTTGAGAAAGAAAGAAATTTTTTTGAAACATTTAAGTTGTATGCATCTCAACTTACGCTACTTTAAATTTAAACATAATATGATTAGATGTTTAGTAATTTTGTAATCATGGGCATCAAACATTTAATTCCCGGAAAAGCAAGATTAAAATGCATAAAAAATATAAGCAAAAGCCAAAAAAATATTTTCAATTAATTCACACATATTTCTGGCTGTCATTCCGTTGTGGGGTATATAAACCCGCTACAAATCACACATACATGCATTCACTCAACATCACAGTATATACGCGGTATATAAAATATCACGATTTAAACATTGGTCTAAATGTTATGATTAATGACAAGTTCTAAAACAGTTCACATCAACAGGAAAGCATGGATTGCTGCATTAACACGAACGAGGCTCAGTTTTTCCAAACTACCAATTCAAATTTGGCACAAACAGGAAGGCTGACATAGAATACACAAGTTTCTTTTTGTAACACAAAGTAGTAAACATCTATCTATCTATCAAATGATTCGATTTTCAAGGTCCTACCATACTTTTAGGCACAATCTTCAGTGAAAGAGAAATACTATAAGTTCATAACATCTTCACGTTCAACCCAACGCCAAAAGTGTTTTTTACTACAATGTTTGGCAAAGTTCAAGTGTGTGTGCTAACAGAGCCCTACAGCAATCCAGTCTGAACTGTTGGATGCAGTCCCTGATGATGATCTAATGAATGGTGTTTCAGGCAGCGGACTCTGCCGTCTTGGGGTGATCTTCTGGATCGGGGAGATGGATGCTGGGCGGTTTTGAAATACAAGGCACCAGGAACAGCATGATACCGCTGGCAGCAATCATAGAACCGGACATCAAGAAACCTGGATCGTAGGATCCCAGACCGTCATAGAGCCATCCTATGAAAAAGATATGTTGGTTAATAATTTAAATAAATTAATACTTTAAAAAAACTAAAAAACACGCTTTTAGAGTTAATCAAATTAAAAAGTAAAAAATAATTGTTAACATAAAAATAAAATGACTGACGAGAAAATGAATGTCACTGTTCTAAAAGCGTGAGGTGCTTTGTATGACATTTTAAATAACTCTGCATTTCGGAATGAAACTAGTGAAAAATTATAACGATTGATATTGAGCACCCTACGCTTTTAGAACAGTGACATTCACCATGTTAACAATTATTTTTTACTTTTTAATTTGATTAACTCTAAAAGCGTGTTTTTTAGTTTTTTTTAAACTATTAATTTATTTTTTACTTTTTAGTTTAACAAACAAACAAACATTCAGGTGAAACTAATATAATAGCGTATTAAAAAGAATCAACTGTTTTCTTTCTGAAAGATGCCTGCTGTTTCTTTGCATCTTAAATAGTGTATATGAGGAGGAACAGATCTCCAGCGGAAAAAGTCGGTTACATACATACATACAAACATACAGGTGAAGCTAATAAAAGCGTATTAAAAATAACTTTGCAATATATACTTATATAAAAATCAACTTCAATAGAAAATTATTATCATTATTATTAAATTAATGGGGCTGGTGAGGCGGTTAGTTACTTGGTTGTTAGAGCATTAGGTTTCCAAACTGACGTACTTTAGAAATCTCGACAAATTTCTAACAGTTCAGAATATTCCCATATCTACATCAGAAATTGTTATGATAAATCTGCAATTTGTAAAAATTCGAGAAAAAGGTGGGTAACGACTTCTAAATATCATTAGGTACGAAATCTCATAGAAATTGGGAGATTTTGTTCCAGATGCAATTCTTTAATGTCCTCAATGTCATGACAGCCCCATGATGGGCCAAGGACTTCTGCCAGATTCCTAAACATGAGATGTTTTTCCTGTTTTTTAAGGGGTAGGAAAAATTGCACTTAAAGTATCATTTAAAAACGAAAAATATTTTTAAAAAATATTATTCGATGTAAATTATTGAGATATTATTCACAAATTAATACTGTAAAAATTTATTTATTTCCCTCTAAATTTTGTTTATTTTTTAAGATCAACTAATATCAGCTACAATATCATACTATATTATTTTCTGTCATAATTCTATAAGGAATTAATCAAGATACAATATTTTTTAGTTGTTTAGTTTAGTTTACTACTTTAGATTATATTCAGAGGAATAGGAATAGCCATACATAATAGTCAAATAACAAATTTATTCTTTATATATACTATGTAAAGACTAAAATCATAATGAAACAATATTGATTAGGATTTTATTTCTGAAACCTTAATATTAAATTAAGTTTGTATAGATATAAATCTCATTATCAAATTTTTTTATTAGCTAGTATGTTTTTAAAATCTGATTATTTTAACACATTAACATATAAAACTTTGCCAAATCGTTCAAAGTCAATTGTTGCTAGGCAAATATGCAAATAAATAAGTTAGATAAAAATGACAAAAATCTGTAAATTGAATCTTTGTTATGCATGGTTAGTTGTTGATACAGTGACATTTTTTAATGATAAAAAAGAGAGTTCAGTAATTCGTGAAATTTAATTTCTAATGAGAATCTTGATCAAATTTCATTTTGATGAAACTGTACAAATATAATGAAATTAATCTTAATTTAATACGTTCTTAACAATAGTTAATTCAGTTAAACTTCACATACACTTAAAATTATATATGGATTTCATTAATTAATTTACTGTTTAATTGAATTTGAATTGTCCTTACCTGTTATCGGAGGACCGATAAGGCAAGAAACTCCTTGGAAGACCAATAATATTCCAAATGCGTTAGTAAGTTTATCCAAACCCAACAGATCAACGAGAATTACAGAGGTTAAACTCACATAAGCACCTGTAGAAAATGAAAGCATTTTTATTCCATATACATTATAAACAGATACAAAAAAAGAAAAAAAATTTCAAAATTTTACTACCAATTAAAAAATTATTTGTGTATATTTTCCTTCAATCAATTTAGAAAAAATGAATGACTCAAATAAGATTGACATTATAATTATGCGTGATAATAAAGCATCCTTTAAAACTTTAAAATAAAAAAAAGCCTTAATATATACTAATTTCTATACTATGACTAAATGAAAAAATAAAAATAATTTTTCATAACGACCCTATTTTTAATAAAGTTTTTAAAGGTTACAAAGACAATTTTAATAATATTTAAATATATTTCCTCCAAATTTTATCACTGTGTCAAAATAAGTTATACAATTTTGTTTGCAAATAATATTCACTTTAAAATATTTAAAACAAGATTAAATTGAAGAATAATTCTTTAAAAGAAAACAATTATGAAGCACTAACCTGCAGTAGCTCCAAAAGTTGCGCAATATGCAGCCATCAAAGAATAATCCAAAGCATAACAACTCAAAGCTGTGGCCAAGCCGCAGATCAGCAGACTAACATTATAGATCCACAATCTGTTAACGCATGATCTGTCCGATAAATAGCCCAATGTGACTCTGCCAATGGTATTTGAGATTCCAATAATAGATAGAAGAAAGCTGGCATCTTCGGCAGTGGTCAATCCCATGTCAGTGACCCGATCTTTGGTATAAATGTAAGGTACATTGAAACCTATGCTGGTCAGGAAATTGGAAACAGCGAACATCAGAAAGATAGGATCCTTAAGAAGTGAGAAATTTGTCATCTCTCCAAGAGCATCCCGCATTTCTTTTGGACAGCATCTGAACCTGTTCTTCTTGGATTCTGTCTCTGATGTATCCCATACCGAAGAATACGAAATATTTGGATGGGATCTGTATTTGGCCAAGCTAACCAGACTTCCACTGTAAAAAATATCCTTTCTGTACATGAGACCTCCGTGGTGAGACTGAGAACACTCCAGTTGGGACAACTCTTTGTGGGTTTGGGCCAGGGAAGCTGATGAACACACAAAGCTCGATAAAGGTGTGCCTTCCACTTTCCTGCGGAGGAAATCCGCTGGAAGAAGAAGACTATTCCTCAGACCTGAAGAATTCTTGTCGTATGACACGCCATTAGATCTGAGAATGGTTTCTTTGCCGATGCCATTAGATTCCAAAGGAGTCGAGGGGTTTGTGCTGTATCCTGGTGGAAAAGCCATCCTTGGAGTTATGTCCAATGACTTAGAATGATTTATAAAACCATTAGTAAGCCTAGAATCATTTGAAACTGTGTCTTCGGGATTCTTTTTGGGTAGTTCTTCAGAAGCTACATGGCCGTTTGCTTTGAACATCAGCGGGGTAGAAGGACTGACACCGTCTTCGGTTACAGATAATCTTCCGTTGCTCAGGGTGCCGTTGCTGAGCTTCAGCTTTGGCAGTTTGGGGTTCTTGACGAGGGGAATGGACTTCTTTCGGGGGCAGGGGGGCGATTCCAGGGGGCGAAAGAGGGCTCCGAAAACCGTGCAGTTGAGCACGAGGGCGGCGATGATGAGCATGGCCCCTTTCCAGCCGTACATCTCCACCAGGTACTCCGTGAGGGGGGCCAGGGCGAAGGTGCCCATCCCTGAACCACAGACCGCCACCCCTGTGGCAAAGGCACGTTGTTTTTCAAAATAACACGTAACACTAACTATGGAAGGAAGGTACATCAGACCGAGTCCGGCACCTGAAAGGGACAAAATTTACTTAAGTTTCGAGAAGAGACTAATTATAAAAATATTTTCGTTATAAATAAATTTCCTATTATAGTGTATTTCCTCATGCAATGTAATTTCATATTACAGTGTATATATTTCATATTACAGTGAATATATTTCATATTACAGTGTATATATTTCATATTACAGTGTATATATTACAGATTCCTATTACAGTGTACATATTACAGATTCCTATTACAGTGTATATATTACAGTTTCCTATTACAGTGTGTATATATTACAGTTACCTATTACTTTGTGTATATTACAGATTCCTATTACAGTGTATATATTACAGTTTCCTATTACAGTGTATATATTACAGATTTCTATTACAGTGTATACATTCCAGTTTCCTATTACAATGTAAATATTACAGATTCCTATTACAGTGTATATATTACAGTTTCTTATTACAGTGTGTATATATTATAGTTTCCTATTACAGTGTGTATATATTATAGTTTCCTATTACAGTGAGTATATATTACAGTGTGCATATTACAGTGTGTATATATTACAGTTTCCTATTACAGTGTGTATATATTACAGTTTCCTATTACAGTGTGTATATATTACAGTAAATACACTCAAGAGCCAAAACATTATGACCACCTGTCAATAACGAGTTGGCCTAGCTTTGGCGCGCAACACAGCTTCAATCCGCCTTGGCATGGATTAATACCACCACTTAATACCAGTTAAATACCACTTCCACCTGATCACGTGCCTACCACGTCATCCAGGCGAGTTCATTGCAAAATGTAGGGGTGGTCATTATGTTTTGGCTCTTGAGTGTATATTTTCTATTGCAGTAATTTTCTGTTATAGTGTTTAATCGTTTTTTCATTATTCAACTAACGAAAATTTTCATCTGTATCACATCTATAGATAAAGTTCGACTATATTGTTATATATATATTATTTTTTATCTGTTTAATATAAGTGATAAATATCTTTAAATTATTGAAATAGTTTTGTTTGTTTTTACCTTTTAAAATTGTGTAACATATTCAAAAAATTATATGATAAATTTCATTAATTTGCCTCTGCTTTTAATAAAACTTTGTTTATAAATTATATTTTAGTGATATAATTTGTAAAATTAAAGTTCTATTGGGTTTAAACTAAGAATCACTACTTTTTTTTTGATAATTTAATAAATTGACTTCAGCAGTAATTTAATTTTTTGTTCCACAATTCATCAAATTTTATTACGAAAATATACGAGATTCAATGATCAATAGTAGCTATGCTGTGATTAAATAAGTTTTATTTAGTTTACTAATTAGTTTTAGTTAGTTTACTAAGTTAATTTTAGTAAGTTATAAGTTTTGTTTCTATCTACCTACATTAACCTAATATTACATGCTATATTTCTCCAATACTGTATTCGTAAATGTCTAACAAATGTCACAAACTTATTAATGATGTTATTTTGAAAAAGTTTCCATTTTATTTTCCATAAAGCTCTTATTAAAAGTATTTCATTCAATTGTTGAAAGATATCAAAGTTCATACATACCTGTTAAAATTCCAATAGTAAAAAAAAGCGTGAGTACATTTGGGGCCAATGTACTGAGCATAAGTCCCGCAGCTGCCAGTATGGACCCAGCTATGGTGACTGCACGGCAGCCATATCTGTTAGTGAGTCCGCTGGCTATAGGGCCTGAAACGAAACATAAATGAATAAGTTAAGGTAAGATAAATAAAAAATCATAAATCAAAGCATTATATTGTATTATTTTATCAATTTATTCCTCATTCTAAAAACTTTATATTACAATATTAAATTTTAATAAAGATTTAATCTTTTACTTTAAATTTATAAATCATACAATTTTTTTAAATATTTTTTTTCTAATTAAGCTGGCAAACACTTAGCCAGTTGTCTCTGATGCTTTAAGGCAAGTGCTACACAAACGTTACTCCCTTAGCACTACCCAGGAGGGGCGTGTAGCTTGAAGATAAGCTACAGACGCAGAGTAACACTACCCCCGCAATGCCCTACGATCCGGTTAGGTCGGGACCTACGGTTTAAAGTGGATTCCGAGTCACTTACAAACATCTATGGCGCTGCCGGGACTCGAACCAAGTGCCAGAGCGCTAGCCACTCGGCCATTCAGGCCTCATTTTTTTAATAGTATAATATGGAATTTTTATTCAGCTCTTACGAGATAAATTAACCTCTTGAATCATATATATTGTCCATAAAATATGTATGGTGTTTTGCATACATATTTCATGATACATTCATATTAATGTGTCATTATTATTTGAAGGTGTTTATTAATTTTCTATTATAGCGAATAAGCAAGAATATGCATTGCATAGAATAATTTTATTTATATTATTAATGAGTACATTAAATAAATACTCGGAGGAACATATATTAGTATTGAAAATGTAGTTTAAAACTAATGTTAATTAAAATTATGCAAAATACTCATTCATATACACATATTTTGGAATGTCATGTATTCAATTATTAAATTTAAAATTTTAAAAAGGTGTTTTTAAGAATCTATAAAGATAAGTTTATAAATTTAAAAATATTTTATACATCCATCAGATTTTTATTTCTAAAGCTTTTGCTTTTACATCAAATATTTCTAAGGCATGAAAACATCAACAAAATATATCAAGAATTCCGTCAAATGGCATTTCGAAATCATCTCATACAATGAGATTCTTTTATAGTTATTTAAAAAAATATTTATTCTATCCGCTACCATTATACGTCTCAGTAAAAGTCAACATAAAATGAGTTGGTCTCGAAAACTCTTTTCCATCAACATTAAAAATATCTATGTACTCTTTGTAAAAGTCAAATAAATGTGATTCACTGTAAACAAAATTTAAGGGCGATGAGATTTTATAAAAAAGCACATGATATCCAAATAAAAATAATGAAATTTAAAAATTGCTTCAACATAAAATGAATTGAAAACAATAAAGCTTATAACTTGACTTTCAATCACGAAATAACTTATTACTATTACTGATCTTTTATTAATACTCTTATTTGTTATAAAATGGTGCTCATAATCTATTGTATTAAGGCTTTTCCAAAATTATTTGCGCATTTATAAACGACGAAAAAACAAACAAACGACTTAACTTCGCCTAAATGCTATCGAATCATAATAAGCCATTTCGAAATCTCTTCGCAGATACAAAGGAACCAAATTTGAAGATAAGCAACACTTAAAAGCAATCTAGAGCTATAATCTTAGAGCCATAGTCAAAATCTCCATTAATCTTAGAGCCATAGCCCTAATCACCATTAACCTTAGGGGCTTGATGGTCGAGTGTCTGGCGCCTCGGTACCACAGGTTTCGAGTTCGAGTCCCGGCGGTGCTATGGATGTTTGTAGTGGTTCGGAATCCATTTTAAACTGTAGGTTCTAGTCTATTTAGCCTCAAGTGTGCTCAAGATGACTGTAGAGCGACAAACCAAACCAAAACCATTAATCTTAGAGACATATGTTGGAAAGCTGACAATTTTTTATATAAAGTATAATTAGTTTATTGCTGTTGTTGTTGTTGTGACTCATCCTCAGTGTCCAGCAGCTCGGGATGGACATCCCATGAGTAGGACATCTATCAACTATAGCACAGACATATGACGGACATAGGATGTTCGTCATCTTTAGGACAGACATATGATGGGCATCCCATTACCCACATCCCATGATACACATGGATGGAGGGAAAATAGACAGCTTCTGTTGTGATGGAGCACCCGTAGGTAGAAGTCTGACTTGACTGGAGTCACTGAAGAAGGGCAATCCCCTCCGAGATGACTTTTTGGGAGAACCAATTATCATTTGCGTATCGTATAGGAGAAAATTTGGAAAACTCTCCCTAGGTATATAACTAACAAAACAAGATGCTGAACATTACAAATACCATTGAGTTACCTCGTTTTTGAAACAGTGTCTATAACAACGCAGCCAACGGATTGAACCTCAGCGCTATTGCTCACCAGCTGCGCACGTTACCACGGAGCCACGAGTTGGGCTTATAAATAGTTTAATAACCTTAATTAATTTTAATTAATTAATTTAATTTTTAAATTCAAGTTTGTCTTTAATGAATAAGTGGATATTTTCGGTTTAAAATATTAAAAAATATCAATAATTAAATTTCATAGGAGGAAGATAAATTAAAAAGAATTATTTTTTAAATTGAATTCTATAATTGTAAGCTATTTTGGATCATGTTTCAGTCTTCACATTGTAAATGTGCGCTGTTCGATTAATGAATTCTAAAGTGCTCTGATTTCAAGTAGAATCTTTGGAAATGCCTTCCTGCCATTATTTCCTTTCTTAGCAAAAATATTTTTTACAACATGTCGAGTTTAAAGAATTTTTATTTGAGATATCTCTTTGATATGGGTAATGGAAAGAAGAAGATTACTTTCATATTTTGTTTCAGATCAATAGATAGTAATAACATATTTTTTTAAAATGAAGCCACAATGAATAATCTAGTATAATGTATAATAGTATAGTAATAGAATATATCTAGTATAATAATCTAGTATGAATATCTCTAGTGTTACTTCAATGTAATGTCTTATTTTATAAAGGTGTTAATGAGACTTAGATAATTAATCTAAATCAAATAAATACAGAAAAAAGGAATGTTATAATGAAATAAAGAAATAATACGATCACAAAAAAGATTAAATGTATTTATAAAGTTTGTGCAATCCGAAGTTAGTGCAGCTGGGATACCAGGTGGAAACTGAGTGTCGTTGGATTGAAATACTGGAGGCACAGATTTGGAGAACTCGAAACTTTATTTATGCACGCACAAACACCACACGCCTACAATTAACTGAGAGACAATATGTAACACATTTAAAGACATATATAATTATACATTCGTGGAAGGATTCCACGAATGTATAATTAAAAAACTTAATTTATTTAAACTTATAATTTAAAACTTAAGACGAAGCCCCGATACTCAAGTAAGTGCAGGATGTGCGAAATATACTTCCTCTCCGGATAAGAGTTTGTAGGTAACAAATTCGCAGGGTTGCGTAAAATATATTTCCTTTAGGGATGACAAGCTGTAAACAAAACGTTTCTCAACAGAAGCGCATGGTAGCGCTGTACTTTCCTCTCGGGTGTGAGTCTCAAGGCCTACTGACCATATCTCCTGAAAGCCACAGATGGCGCGCTTGTCAATGTGTAGGAGGAAGCACGGTTACACGTTATTATTTTTAAAAATACATAAAAACTTTATTTTCTTAAAACTTTTAATTATATATAAAAAAAGTAAGTATATATTAAGTAAGTTAAAAAAAAGTTTTATTTTTAGTTAAAAGTTTGTAGTTATTTTTATATATTTTATAGTTATTTAAAGTTAAAAGTTTTTTTATATTAAAAATTTTTTTAATTATATTAAATATATAACTCAAAAAAAAATAATTGATTTTTTGCAATGATTGTAATGATATGATAAATGGTTAATAACATATTGTTTCTGATGACAAGAGCATTTCTTTTTTAAATCGTTGCAAAACAACTATAATCTGAGCTTAGTTTGGACAACAACAATATTAGAAAACATACAATTCGAAAAATTCATGAATATTCACTGTTTATTTAACTAAAAAAATATGAATACCATTTCTACTGACAAAAATAATGTTTGGAGAAACAAAAACAACTTTTCTATTTATGTCAACAACCATTTTGCAATGTTTTTCCAAAGAATTGCCCTTGGTTTTAGTTGGCGGAACCAAAATATTGTTCTCTGAAAAAAAAAAAAAAAAAAAAAGAGTAAACTTGAAAATTTTCACCAGACCAGAGTGAGGGAAAAAAAAACACATTTTGGAAGACCCTTCGAAAAGGATGCTTATATTTAGAACTCTTGGGACATTCTCAAGATTATGAAAACGAATATAGATCTTTTACCGCATAAAACTCGAAGTGCTTTTTCAAGATCTAAAATAAGTGGGAAGGCTGCTCCAAGCCACCGATGCACGAGACCCGCACGTGATAACTATCGTAAACACAGAAGAATTTCAAGCAGCCTATGAAAAAAAAGTATACGAAAACAAAGCGTTCTTTTCGCACGTATAGGTAAATGGTTATGCGTGGCATCTGGTGGTTCTCATTGAAAAATGCATTGAAATTTTGTGGGCAACAGATTTTGTTAGCATTTCCAGTAGGTTAAAAGATTGAGTGGTAATGCTTAAAGCAAGGGTGGCCAAACCAAATGATCTTGCGGGCCACTTTGGAAATGTATCATCACTCCGCGGGCTGCATATAAAATTATATATCCCCATATTAGATTTAGACCCACCATAGACATTTTTTGGAGTGAAGAATTGAAACATAATGAGTTATTATTATTGTGTTTACTATTATTCTTATATATATATAAACATAGATAATATAATAATAATGATACTAAACGTACAGTGTAAAGAGATATATAAATATAAACGAAATAAAAAAACTTAAATCATTAAAGAATATTTATTTTACTAGTGAGATATTTATTTTCCCACTTTTTCACTTAGCTTTTACAAATCGATCCCCATTTGGGTATTTGCACATCGTAATGGGTGTTGCAGGTTAGCGTCCGTTATGTTTGAGTGTGTTTTGTGTTGGATCCATTTCATTTTAGAAAAAAAAAAAAAAAAAAAAAAAAAAAAAAAAAACGATTCGCATGTGTAAGTTGAACCAAAAGCTCTAACAACTTGAACTAACAGTCTGGTTTGCTCTGCTATCGACAATCAACTGTGCGTATCTAGGGATGGTCACTCGTCACTAAGGTCAATTAAAGTGAAGCATAGAGCCTGCTATATTAGATGTTCCATGATGCGCGCGCATCATGAGTTCGCAGAATGTATTTTAATTAGTACTTTAAAGAATAGATCCCGGTCTAATATGACTGTAGAGCATTGGGTGTATTCATATCTCCAATAACTGTATTAACTTATTTTTATGATATCAGGAATAATCCCTGATATGGGCCATATGGCCGTGAGACTAGCGCTCTAGAGCTCTGTACTATAGGTTTCGGGTTCAAGTCCCGGCGTGCCATTGATGTTTGTAGTGGTTCAGAATCCACTTTAAACAGTAAGTCCCGGTCTAATATGACTGCATAGCTTTAGACATATTTATATTTACAATAAATGTATTAACTTATTTTTAAATGCGGTTTTTCTTTAATACAATATTAACATTGAATAATTCGTGAAGAATAATATGTGTCATGGCCCTGATGGTCGAGTGACAAGCGTTCTGGAGCTCGGTGACACAGGTTTTGAATTCGAGTCCCGGCGGTGCCATAGATGTTTGTAGTTATTCGAAATCCACTTTAATAAGTAGGTGCCTGTCAAATATGACTGTAGAGCATTGGGTGTAGGGCTGACAACCCTACTCCTTAAAAAAAGGATAAAACAATATCTCATGTTTCGAACCTGGCAGAAGGTTCAAGATGGGGCCCACATGGGGCTGTTGCGTCAAAGAAGATTTAAATTATTCTGATTCTTATTACTTATCAAAAATAAATGGCATCAACATTCCACAATTTCAGAAAAGTTAGAAACTTATCTTTAAAATTAAGTGATTTTTTTAAGACATAAATATTTTAAGAATCTTTCCCCACCCCCTAAATTGCACATATATTTATATATTTTCAATTTTTATAACTTTTATTGCATAATAAACATTTTAAAACGATCCATTTGACAGAAAATAACAACGAAATGTTTTTATAAAACTACAAAAAAAGGCAATTCTATTGATTTTAAATTTACTTTGAAAGCAATTTATTTGAGTTTCAAGTTATGTTTTTGTGAATAAATTTTAAGCGTAGTTATTAGTGTCAAAGACTAAAAAAAGTTCAAAAGTATTAAGTATAAAAATTTAAATTCATGCATTATTAAATATAAAAAAAAAATTTCTGAAATATTTTGTTTTTCTCACTATCTCCATTTGTAACATTTTTTTTTCTTGGAAATTTCTTCCAATTCATTTTAATGTAATTCTTTATTTCTTTAGAAAAATAATTCTTAATAAATACAACACAGAAAAAAAAAATCTTTTTTTTAAAACTAATCGGGAATAAAAAAAAAAGTTTATCTACAGTATGTAATTTAATTTCTTTAATCTTTCGATGAATTTTGTAAAAATCTAAGGAATATAAATGCATAGTGCATAGCTTACTTTTCGTTATTAAATTAGCCTTTTATCTATATCTGAGAAGTTCTGTAAATAATAAATCATAAAATAAATATATCGTTCTTTTATTTTAATGTTATATTCTTTTACGTTTTTTAGGCACCTTCACCTGAGTGCAAAGAAAATTACTTAAAGTACCTCATTAAAAAAGAATTATAAAATACAAATTTTATAAAGAAATCGCTTTATTTAAATATAAGAATATATCGTTTTAAATAGAGCTTTATTTAGAAACATAAAGTATTGTTATAGATTCTTTATTAATTGGATCATTATTTATTAATTGCATTGTATAACTCCAATCTTTAACATCATTTTTGGAATGATAAATAAACAGCATGAAATATTTTATTTTTCACATGGTAACTGATTCATAATGTAATTAAAAGATATTTACAGAGTTGTTATTATATACTTGTTGAAGATATTTACAATAAATGATTTTAAAGATTATGTAATTTTGTAACCGCTAAATTACGTTATTATAGTGTGCAGGTTGTGCAACTGGATCATAATTTAGTGTGGCTGGGTTGAAATATTTGAGGCACAGGTTGGAGAACACACAGATTTATTTACGCACGCGCATATAATTAGAGACATACAATATTTAGCATATTTAAAGATATCTAATTATAGATTTGTGGAAGGATTCCACTTCTAAGTAGAAAACCCGATACTAAACGCAAGATGCGCGAAATATACATCCTCTCAGGGTGAGAGCCTGTAGGCCAACTAATGCGGCGGGATGCGCTAAATATATTTCCTTTCGGGATTGGAGGCTATAAATTAAACATTTCTTAGAAAGAGTGCAGGTTGCGGAGTATTTCTTGTCAAGTGAGAGTCTCGAAGCCCCCTGACTATTTCTCCTGAACGCCACAGGAGGCGCTCTTGCAGTGCGTAGGAGGCAGCATGATTACATTATTCAAATCGCTGCTATTAGATTAAAAAATAAGCCATTGCTAGCATTGAATTTTATTCCACCTTACTTACGAATAATAATTTTTGGTTTTGCCAAACTTAAACTATTATGAATAAAATGCAATGTTTAATTTTTTTTCTATTTAAAGACAAAACTTTTTTTCTACAAAACGAAAATTATTTTTTTTAAATGAATACGCGAAAATCCTATAAGCATTTTTCGTTGTTCGTAATATCTCATTTACTTGATAATTTACAACTGAAAATAACAGATGTTTCGATTACTAACATGCTGGAAATTCAATCTTCAAATTAAGTAAAATTAAAATATTTTAATTCCAAACTCCTGGCTCATAGTAAATATATCCTGCGAGACCCGAACTCTATCAGCTGAAATTCCCGCAGGATTATGCGTATTAAAGCTACGGTTTTCAGACGAATAGAATAATGGGATGATTGTGATTGTGTATGCGAGTGTGTCGAATCAATTTGGTCTCCCATGAGGAAACTATCGGGGTATTCTTCCGTAAAATAAGCCATTGCTGGATAGTATCTTTAAAAATAATAGTCATTGGTACTAATTTAGTAGAATATGAGATAAATCAAACCATTATGTGATCATTTCCCCCTACTTTATGGTTTTTTTTTGACAGGTTTAAAATTCATAATTACCAGGTTTAAGGGCAAAAACTGTTTGAAATAGCAATCAATATCATGGCAGATAGCTGTAACTTGAATGATGAAACGATTTGTTTTAACATTGTTCATAGCAATGGCATGTTACAAAATCTAGATGTTGTTCATAGTTGTTCATAGTTGTTCAAATTGTTCATAGCAATGGCATGTTACAAAATCTTGATGAATATAGGAAAATATAACTGTGTGCAGCTTGGGCAACCCGATTGTATCTGGGTGTGGATTGCTTGAGACACAGGTTTGAGAACTCTTAGTTTTATTGACACAACACACAAACACCACACACATACAATTAGAGACCTACAATATTTAACACATTTAAAGGCATACTATAAGTATAGATTCCTGGAAGAACTCCACTCCTAAGACGAAAATCCGAAACTCGGCTACGCGCAAGGTGCGCGAAATATACTTCCACTCCGGATAAGAATCTATAGGCCAACTAATCTGGATTAACAAATTTAGCGCATCCTGGCTAACTAATGTGCCAGGATGCGCTAGATATGTTTCCTCTCGAGTTGAGTGATTATAAACTAAACATTTCTGTGAGGGAGTGCAGGACAGTGCAGGGAGTGCAGGGAACGTTTCTGTGAGGAGTACTTCCTCTCGCATGAGAGTCTGGAGGTTGACTGACTATTTCTTCTGAAGGTCAGAAGATGGGGGTGGGATCTTGCCAGTGTGTAGGAGGAAGCATGGTTACAATATTCAAATAATAAGTAGTTTTGACAGTTTTAAAATTCATAATTACCAGGTTTAATGGCAAAAACTGTTTGAAATAGCAATCAATATCATGGCAGATAGCTGTAACTTGAATGATGAAACGATTTGTTTTAACATTGTTCAAGAAAAGAATCTTTCAAGTTTATTATATATTTGTCATACTGTAATTGTAAACAATGTTCTTAATTAAGCTATGGATGATATTGAAGTTTGTACTATTATAATCGACAATAAAACACAAGTTTTTATGTGTTGCTCTATAAAAGTTTTCGTTTGAATGGGAGCAATCGTCTGTTACAAAAAGTTGCCATGGTTACTGCTTAACAATATTTCTGTATAGAATGACAAGTAATGATTTATTAACGTAATTCTGAGTTTGTTAGTAATTTTACGCACATGAGATAATCTCACGATCTGACATCATTTAAGTCATTGTTATTATAGCTTTTTTGTATTTAGGCAGGTTTGTCGCATCTAAAAATCAATACGTAAGCCACCTCCCCCCCCAAAAAAAAAGTAAATAAGTGCACTTACCTATGCAATAGGTGGTGCCAACCATTATAGAGGCTACCCATGCTGTCGTTCCTTTACTTTCTCCGTAATACTTCAAAAACTCGTAGTAAAATATTCCAAAAGTATACGTGACTCCGTCGGCCACCACGTGTATCATGAAGGAGGCGAACACCACCACCCAGCCCCAGCCACCGTCGGGAGGCGTGGGCATGGCGGCTGCCTCCTCCTCGGAAGCCTTCTTCATCGAATCTTTCTTGACCACCACCATGTTTGCGTCGTCACCGCGTCCAGCAAAGTCTCATAGAGGTGAGTAAAAGTCTCAGTGTCAGACCTCCACCCTCTGCTTCGCGCATATACCTCCACCTCCAGGAAGCGTTCGAAGTTCTTAACCGCCCAATTGCGTCGGCTGTGAAGGACTCCAGTGTACTGGGACCCGTCTTCGCAGCTTCTGTAGTTCAGTTAAACGAGAGACCTGGAACAATAGAAAAAACTACTGTTAGCAACGCCATCAAGTTTGATAGTTTCCATGTATAAATAGAATAGTGCACGTAAGCCCTGAATTTTAATAGTTGCAGAAGCAACATAATTAATAGAAACAGAACAATATAGTACAGTTTCAACTGGTAGTAGTTCAACTGGAACATATAATCTCTACTTGTCACCAACTTCATCAAGCTTGATAGTTTCCATGCAGAAGTAACATTGTGCATGAAAGGCCAGATCATTAATAGTTTCAGAAGCAACATAATTAACAAAAACAGAACAATCCGGTATAGTTTCATGTATTACTGTCACCAACTCTATCAAGTTTGATAGTTTCCATACAGAAGTAACACTGTGCATGGAAGCCCCAATCATTAATAACTGCAGAAGCAACATAATTAACAGAAACAAAACAATCTAGTACAGTTTAATGTGTTACTGTCACCAACTCCATCAAATTTGATAGTTTCCATGTAGAAGTAACATAGTGCACATAAGCCATGAAATTTAATAGTCGCAGAAGCAACATAATTAACAGAAACAGAACCAGTATAGTTTCGTATACTAATACATCTTTCCTCAGAGCATATAATCTCTTCTTCTGCTATATTGCTAAAGATGCGAAACTGAGTTTCACATTATTTTGAGGGTCTAATACAAATTAGTGATGATATTTTAGAAGCATGAGCATGGAAGTTGTATAAAACTTACAGCATTTAATTTATGTCGTCTTGTAAGGAATAAGAAGTAAAAAAAAAATTTAGTCAACATTTCTGGTGAACGGACAGGTAGCAAATTCTTCATTTGAACTGTTAATGCAGCTGGTAATGTTGGTAAACTACATCAGTAATAAAGGACTCGATTATTACAACATCATAAGTAGATAATATTTTGAGATATATAAAACAAAAATAAATAAATATCATTAATTATAAATCATTAATCATAAATCATTATCATTAATTATTAATTATCATATTTAAACTATTTTATGCTAATTATGATATTTATTATGGAATTTAATCATTTACAGAGTAAGCAAAAAAGAGTTGCCGTGATAATAAAAAATTACTACAAAAAAAAACGTTGAATGCAATATTGTAATTTTGGTATCATTGTATAGTTCCTTTTTAACAGTTTTTTTAGCGGAAAGGTAAATAAACATATTGTCCGTATCTGATCACCAGATAATGAGATACAGCCAGCCCTAAAGTTAATGTTTAATGTGACCTCATGCATAATAAGGTTACCGGGCCGTTTTCCTTAATAAAAAAAACATCACTTCTAATGTCTACTTAGACTTATTGGAACTGTACCGCAGTAAGAAGAATTTCAATCATGTATTATTTATTAGCAATACGGAGTAGCCCTTAACTGAGATTCCCTAGTTCGTGAGTTCCTAGCGCCCCCACGCTTTCCTGGTATTTCCTGGTATCTTCATTTTTTCTTTTGATGTTATATGAAGGACATGGTCTTCTACATCATTTGCTGACTTTGAAGAATTGAAGGCTTGGATAAAATATGCTGTGTGTACATTACATAAGGCATGTTAAAGAATACCAAATGAGAAATAGAATACCGTTTTGACATTTTTCAAGCTACCAAGGCGCCATGTTTTAATCTACTGAAATGGGTGGCTTTATTAAAAACTTCATAACAATCTTAGGGGCCTGATGGCCTAGAGGCTAGCGCTCTGACGCTCGGTACCACAGTTTCGGATTCGAGTCCCAGCGGTGCCAGGAATGTTTGTAGTGGTTCGGAATCCACTTTAAACTGTAGGTCCCGGTCTGTTTTGCCCATAGTGTGCACAGGATGACCGTAGAGCGATAAACCAAACCAATTCATAACAATCTTCACTTCATATTATAATTATAATAGTTTCGGCACAATAAATTTTTATAATCAAGGCAAGACTTTGTATTTACCATCTGTATAACAACAATTCAAAGAGACACACTATACAAATAAAAGTCCACGAAGAAATTTACACCAAAAATTGTTCGTTTGAAAAAAAAATATTTTTCTTTAACATGCAAGAATTTCCTTTTTTTTTTCAAATAAGACAAAGAAATTCAGATATAATTGTTTGTTCTAATTGAAATAATTTCCATATACAAATATAACCCTAATTTCAATCAAAACACAAACTGGTTTTTTTTTCCGATTCGGAAGCGTTTTACAAACAGTTAAAAAGAAATTGCATCATTTTGTGAAAGAAAATCATTTTAAAGAAGTATATATGTGACTAGCCCTCTGGCGCTCGGTGCCATAGGTTTCGGATTGAGTCCGTGCATTGATGTTTGTAATGATTCTAACATGATTGTTGGGTATAGGACTGGCAACCCTACTCCGTAAAAAGAAAATATTTCCACTCTCGAAATCTGCTAATAGGCCCATTGGCCTGCTTGGCCCATCATATATTAATGAAGTATTATAACTAACTACATTACATTTTTGGCGAGGACAAAACAAGGATTAAAATTGGATTTGGAGTAAAAATAATGGATTTTAGAGGAATAATGGAATTTAAAATTTTCTTCCTATTTTATGAATGATATAACGCATTCATCTCACATTTGGCCCATATTCGTGCCCCACTTGTAGTATGGGAATTCATGTAATATTTGGGAAAATTAACTGGTGCTTGTACAATTGAGTAATGCCTATACCCTGTACATATATATTATCTAAACAATTGGGGCCTGATGGCAGAGTGGCTAGCGCTCTGGTGCTCGATACTACAGATTTCGGGTTCGAGTACCAGCTGTGCCATGGCTGTTTATAGTGGTTCGGAATAAACTTTAAACCATTGGTCTCGGTCTAATATGATCGTAGAGCGTTGTGGAGGTAGTGTTACACGGGTCCGTAGCATATCTTCAATCTACACGTGCCCCCTGGGTAGTGCTAAATGAGCAATAGCGGTGCAGCCTTTGATTATGGCATAAAGATTAGCTGTCTATGCATTTCCAACTGTATTAGAACAACAACATATTTTCGAATCATAGAAGTGATTTATATAAATGCTTTATATAATAAACATAGAAATAGTTATAGTATTTATCGTTCAAATGCGTTCCCTTAACACTAAAAATCAACCCCACCAAGCAAATGTGGGTCTTTTTAGCTTCAAGGTAAAATGATCTAATTTACCTTGAAGTTGTTTCATTAATTAGGTAACGTAATATTATATTCAAAGTATTCTGTAAAAACAATATTCGATTGTTGTGCGCTGAAAAGGGTGATTGTTAGGAAATCAGAATCAGATGTCTTTGTCGACTCGTTAATCATTCTGTATCTGTGAATCTGCCTAAACATAAGAAAAGCCATTGTGCAACAGTAACTCACAGAACGAAATCTTGTCTAGACCTTCTCTGTTTTCAATAAGGTAATTAATCTTTTGATGCTTTTTTTTTGGAGTAGAAAGAGATTCAAGAATGACACTTGCATGCTATTTTGGAAGGAAAATTCACGAGAGTTCCAAAACGTGAAGAAACTTTCAAAGTTAATTTGGCTTTATCAACAAAGTTAATTAGCAGTGAAATTTTCTCAAATGCATGGTTGAGGAGTCAGCCAAAGTTCTGATTTAGAAGATTGTATGAAATAAATTCAATGACATTTACTGAAATCATGTATCTATAATGACAATTTTTTCTTAACAAATCAATTTATATCTTTAAAGATGTAGTATTTGCACTGGCTTAAAAGACATTCTTGTACTCTAAATTTGCTTTGAAAAATTCACATATCCCATAAAAATAATAGATTCAAATTAACTTATACAAAAGTGCTATAGAATAGCTTAAGATAAGCAAAAAAGTACATTTTAAGCACAAATATGCTATATTTGTAATACATTAATGATGTAGCGTGCAGGTTGGGCAATCCGATTGTAATTGGATGAGGTTGGGTTGAGATACTTGAGGCACAGATTGGATAACTCACAGTTTTATTGACACACGCACAAACACCACACACATACAGTTAGGGACATATAATATTTAAGGAATTAAGACAGATAATTATAGATTCGTGAAAGGACTCCACTTCTAAAGGCTCGTTCCCACCGAGGCGAGAGACGTGAAGATGCAAGAGGCAAGCGACCAAATTTTTTCGACCCCTTCACAGCGAAACGTCAGAAATAGCATTACGCATAGTGAAAAACCGCTTGAAGTTGAAAGTTGGGCTACTCCACGCGGCGAACTGCAAACCGGTTTCAGGCGACCGCGGTGAGGTCAAATTTTGGTCGCTTGCATCTTGTCGCCTTGGTGAGCACGAGCCTTAAGCCAAAAACCCGATACTCCGAGCTCGAAAACTTCTTCTCTGGGTGTGAGTCTGTAGGCCAACGAATGCGCTAAATATATTTCCTTTCGAGATGAGTGAATATAAAGTAAACTTTTTTAACAGAAGCGAGTGGTTGCCTTGCACTTTCTCTCAGGTGAGATTTTCGAGACCATTTCACCTAGACCCCACAGGGGGCGCTCTCGTGAGTGTGTAGCACGGAGAAGGATTACGATGTTCTTTTTCAAATAATATAATAGCTTCTATACGATCTTCGTTCATTATTGATGCAATAGAGAAGCCAATTGCCAAGAGAGTATTATAAGCCTCAGTGCCGAGAGAAGTATCTCAACACTTATTGGTATGCTGCTAAAAGCTTTGCAACTGGTTATATTATTGAAAGATACAATTGAATTGGCTTCTTAACATTTAATTTAACATTAATTCTTAGAATTTTGAAAATATAAAATAATTTTTATGAAAGAATTAGGAGTCGGTTTTATAAACCGACTCCTAACTTCGACTCACTGTATCATAAAAATTAATTCATTACATTTAAGTAAAAATTATCAATAGTTTTCAGCAGTGAAAGTCGAGATGAACAGATCTTAAAAGTAATATAAATCACAAAGATGTAAAATTTATGGAATATTTGAGAAATACTTAGGTTGGTATGTTAATAAAATTTGCTCCATCTTTAGGCAGTAAAATAATCAATGATATTTTTAAAACATTGTCTTATTTAAAATAATCATGTAATATGTGATAATGTAATAGAACTTTCAAAATAAATCCTAAATGTATATACAAGATACATTATTTTGAAATAGTTAATAGCTATTTTCATAAAATATTTCTTATACTTCAGTATAGTAAATTATAATCATGTAAGAAATAAATATTTATTTTTGCCAAATTAGTTATTTTCGAAGTAATCAAACTCAATAAAAACACGAAACTAATTTGTACAATCTTCCAAATTTCAGTGGCTCTGAAACTAAATCGAATGCTGTTGTCATAATGGCGTCAAGTTATGCTTCATATGTTCAACAGAAAACGAATATTTTATCAAATTATGAAACAAAATAGTATTGCAAAAATTAAAAATATATATATCTACAGTAGTTTGCAACCTCTTAGATTAATATTCTGCGATTATGATGTTACAATTTCTCTGTCTGTGAGGAAAAAAAAGGGGAAATTGTAAGGAATGTAAGAAGTCGATGGCGAAGCACGCACTTTCCTAGAAAATCACGTCCTCGAGATATCTTGACAGCAGAAAGGTTAGATTCTTTTTTATCGACCGTTTTCTGCACAGCCTCACCCCCTGCAGCTTTCGACAACCCCCGCTGAGGCAATCGATTAGAGCAATATTGATACCATCCGTATCACATATTGATGCTGCAGCTTACTTAGTTATGAGTTTGGCTAGATTTCCACTTTGATTTCTTGGACCGGTAGCTTATCTTGATAAATTATGAACGTAGATGCATTTTGAATAGCGCACGTCAAACTTAAGGGATATTTACGGTTCAGGACTTTAATATCAGAATCTCTTGCTTGGTTTTCTTAAAGAAGAGAAACTGAATTTTTAAAAAATGAAATATTGTTACGAGAACGAGAAAAGTGAAACTGTAAAATAAATTCCGTCCTCCAAAAAAGAGGCAAATAAATAAGTATAAAACAAATAAGGATTGGTATTTTAAAGCATTTTTAATCATTAAATAAAAAAGTTTAAAAAATATTTTGGAGAATAAACATTAAAAATGACAACGCATAAAATATGCTAGAATATAAAGAATAGCTAGAATGGAATATTAGAATTTGTCAATTTAAAACATGGAATATTAGAATATTTCAATTTAGAATATGGAATATTAGAATATGTCATTTTAAAATATGGAATAGCTAGATTATGGAAACTAGAATATGGAATACTTAGTATATGAAATAGCTAGAACATGGAATATATTAATTATGGAACATATGGATGAAACATTATGGAATCTAGAATCTGGAATAGCTAGAATAGGGAATATGTCAATCTAGAATATCAAATCTAAAATAAGGAATATGTCAGTCTAGAATCTGGAATATGTCAATCTAGAATATTGAATAGCTTCTAGTATTAATAATTTACTTGAAATATTATACATCAAATTTTAGTAATAAATGTAAATCTTAAATATTACTCATTATTAATTTGAGACACAAATAGAAGTCAAGTTAAATTTATTAATTACTAATTTTTTTATTAATTTGTTACATGTTTAATTTTTAATTTGCATCTATTCAAAGAAATCAGTCAGATTTGGAAATATTGACAGTTAGAAAATAATAATTAATATTTAGAGTTTCACATTTTAAATAAACTATTATGTATTCTACTATTATAATATTCTATTATTTAATTTGATATATGAAGCAGGTATTTAAAAAATTATTACAAAAGTGAAATGATATTTTATTTGTTTTTAAATTTACAGAAATTTATACATATTTATTATTATACAGAACAGAGAACATTTTAAAGTATAAAATGTCAATTATAAGGAAAGATATAAAATAATATATTTAAAAAAAAATCTATTCGATTGTTTCGGAACAGAATTTATTAGTAAACATAAGTTTTTATTATTATCTATTATGAAAAACGAATAGCTACTAATCACTTACGAAATATTAAAAACATAAAGTAAATATGATAAAAATAAAACATAAAATCAATATGATAAAACAGATTTACTGAGGGCATATGACTGATAAACAGCGTTAAGTAAATGATTACTTACCCCAACGTTGCCTACATTTTTACACGGATCCCAAAGCTGCGTTAAGGTATTTTTAAGCATGGAAGTTGCATCCTGCAACACATTTCTTTGCTTTCAGTCCCATTTTAAAAAAAGGAACTTTATTTCAGTTTCGACATGAGGAGAATTCGCAAAGGAGTAGGTGGAGAAGAAAGTGATGACGAGACGTAAATGTATCAGAGAGCAACAGAACTTTCTTAACTTAGTTGACGCAATATTTTTTCTCTACTGAGACATTTCTTCTTCGTTAAAACAGCGCATTAATTTTTGTAGCTAATCTTTTTATACACCCTGGAATCTTAGAGCATAATGAATTTGACTGAATTCGTTCTAAGAAAGCAATATTTGGATATTTGTTTGGGGAATGTTTTTCTGCATTTAATTCATTTTTCTGAACTTAGATTTAACATTAAATTAACATTTTGTATGTCTTGTTTAGTATTTAAAAAATGAGACATTTGTTTTTAATTGAAAAAATGTAAAGACTTAAACATTATATAGACATACAGACATATAAAGTGTATTTAAGATGCTTAGTAAATATATGATTATGTCAGCAATTCTGAAAAAGTTTAATCTGATTTCGATATAAAAATATATACTGCATGTGGAACATATTAACCATATAAAAATTGAAATATTAGGTTGGGGAAAAAGAAATCCATTATTTTTATATGAACTTCAGGACTTTATTTAACATGCTTCGGATTGTCCGATTTGGGTCAAATATGCACCGTTTTGTTGTATGATTTGTTGCCATTTTAAAGGTAACTTCATAATGCCTCTCTCATAGAAGTCCTGGTCTCTATTTGCAAAAAAACTCTAGTAGTCGATTTTCACAATCCTCCCTAGATGCCCATTTTTTATCATTAAAGAAATTTTGCAATGCAAGAAAAAGATGATAATCGCTTGGTGCCAAGTCCGGACTGTATGGCGGATGCATTAAAACTTCCCAACCAAGCTCCCGAAGTTTCTGGCGAGTCACTGTAGATGTGTGTGGCCTAGCGTTGTCCTGGTGGAACACGACACCTCTCCTGTTGGCCAATTCTGGCCGTTTCTGGTCAATCGCTATCTTCAAACGGTCCAGTTGTTGACAGTAGAGATCAGAATTTAGCGTTTGGCCATATGGAAGCAACTCATAATAAATAATCCCCTTCCAGTCCCACCAAATGCATAACAGAACCTTCCTGGCCGTTAGTCCTGGTTTGGCCACCGTTTGAGGTGCTTCACCGCTCTTTGACCACGATCGTTTTCGCACAGGGTTATCGTATGTGATCCATTTCTCATCTCCAGTCACCATCCGTTTAAGAAATGGGTCTATCTCATTCCGTTTGGCCAAGGCTTCGCAGATGGAAATTCGATCCATCATGTTTTTTTTCTGTTAATTGGTGTGGCACCCAAACATCGAGCTTCTTTTTGAATCCAGCTTTGTGTAAATGGTTTAAAACTGTTTTATGGTCGATTTTTAGCTCCTGGGCGATGTTACGACTGCTAACATGCCGGTCAACTTCGATCATTTCTCCGATTTTATCGACATTTTCGACGACCGGCCTACCTGTTCGAGGTGCATCTTTAACATCAAAAATTCCTGAACGGAATCTGCGAAACCAAAATTGCACATAATTGGCTGTTACAGTATCGGAACCATAGACACCATTCACAATTTTAGCCGCCTGGCTTGCATTTTCGCCTTTGTCAAAGAAAAACTGTAAAATGTACCGAATTTTCTCTTTGTTCACTTCCATTTTTAACACCCTGTAACTCCCAACTGAATGGACCAAACAAAAAACAGAAAAAGAATTATTTTAGTACGAAGTGCCACCTTTCTAACGAGCATAAATCTGAAATTGTTTAATTGATACTTTACGTGATATCGATCACTACAGCCATCTATCGAAAAAATAATGGATTTCTTTTTCCCCAACCTAATATTTACAAATTCCTCATCTGTAGTATATTTATATGGAATTGAATTGAATTGAGAATAAAACATTCTGTTTTTCAATTGAGAATGAAACATTCTCTTTTCAATTGAGAGTAGAAGATTCTTTTTTTAATTGAGAATAAAACGTTCTCTTTTCAATTGAGTATATAACATTCGTTTTTTTAATTGAGAATAAAATATTTTTCAATTGAGAATAAAACATTCTTTTTCTAGTTGAGAATGAAACAATCTTTTTTTTCAGCTGATAATAAAACATTCTTTTTTAAATTGAGTATGAAACATTTTTTTTGAAATAAAATATTATTTTTTGAATTAAGAATAAAACATTCTTTTTTTAATTGAGAATAAAAAAATATTTTTCCTTGAAGTTTAAATTTCCATCGAAATTCCTTTGTATCAAAAATAATTAAAAGAATAAAAAATACAAAATTCGTTGAAATTTTGAATATATAACTTTATATTAACTTATTATTTTTATATATATTTTATTTGAAAAGAAATGCATCATAATACCCAGGCTATTTCGATATCAAATATAGCTTATATAACATCTAGAAATGATGACATTTCATATCTACAATTTGGAGTTATAGACTACTCCAGAAACGATTGGGGTTTCTAGTTAATTCCTCGATACATTAAATCACTGAATATAGCATAATTCACTTGTCACTTCACTATAACTCCAGATGCCACTTAAATTACGTTCTCCATTTCCTTATCATCGATTCAATAATTTCCCTTAAAATCTATGAGGATAAGACCAAGTAAATGGCATAAATAACACTGTTAGTCAATACCTAATGCCATTATTAACTATTATTGTTATATTTAGGTTTACAGTATTGTTACTAACTAGTAAACTATTTTAGAGCTCTGCCGCTTTGTGCTA
Organism: Caerostris darwini; assembly: GCA_021605075.1. Lineage (NCBI taxonomy): Eukaryota > Metazoa > Arthropoda > Arachnida > Araneae > Araneidae > Caerostris > Caerostris darwini. Next base: position 103,871 of record BPLQ01015713.1, on the reverse strand, counting down.
CAGGTTCCGGATTCGAGTCTTGGCGGTGTCATGGGTCTTTGTAGAGATTCGGAACGCACTTTAAACCGTAGATTCGGTCTAATATGATAGTAGATCGTTGAAGGATGACAACGCTACCCTGTAAAAAGAAATCTCCTGTCTCGAAATCTGCCAGTAGGCTTTGGACCACCATGGGGCTGTTGCGCCAATGAAGAAAAAGAAGTAAACTATTTAAAGGTACTATAATAATTTGTTGGTATAGGTACTAGGTAAGGTACTAAAATAGTTTGTTGGTATATGCATTAAAATAGTTTGTTTGTATAGGTACTAGGTAAGGTACTAAAATAGTTTGTTGTTATAGGTACTAAAATAGTTTGTTGGTATATGTATTAAAATAGTTTGTTGGTATAGGTACTAAAATGGTTTGTTGGTATATGTATTAAAATAGTTTGTTGGTATAGGTACTATAATAGTTTGTTGGTAAGATACTTAAATAGTTTGTTGATATAGGTACTGAAATAATTTATAGGTACTGAAATAATTTATAGGTACTATAATAGTTTATAGATATTAATAATTGATATAACTTTAAGGTCAAAAGGTCAAAGGACTTTTTAAGGTCAAAATATTAATTAATTTATCATTTTCAAAATAAAGATTAATTTTATAATGTAAAGTGCAAAGAAAAAAAGTGGACAAAAGTTTATATTCTGTTGCTACACTAATCGAAGTAAAATTTAATCAAATGAATTTATTTATATTCATTGATTTATTTTCTTTACTGACAAATTATTTGTCTCCCTTAGCAACTGTGATGTGCCTTCTATTTGGCATGATTTTATAAGGATCAATTTAGGTTTCGTATTTTGGCAACTCTTCACTCATTCGCTTTCAAGGTCAAATCTGACAGCCCATCTTAGCAGATTTTTGGCAAACATCATATTCCAACACATTAATCTTCTTGATTTCCCAAAGCAGACCTGGCTTTATATTTCTTTCTTGTACCACGAAAAACAGACTCAACAAAGTTGTTTACCAGAGGAAGCCAAATAGTACTCTTGACCTTTTGGCAAAAATAAGAAATGTTTTCTTAGCGGATTAAAGCGACAAACCCCTCAAGAGCATCAATGCTTTTTCTTTATGCTTTTTTTTTCTCATTTTATTATTTTCCTTACTTCTTTTCTCGGCTTTTAAGGGTACTTTAGTAAAAAAACCTTAAAGGTTTTTAGTAGAATAGAATTTTTAAGAATTTTCATAAAAAGAAACAATGATACAATAATTTTGAAACATGTATGTTTACATCAGGTTAACCAATAATTCAAATTAACTTTATTTACCTCTTATGAAAGAAACTACATTTCTATAAAAAATATCGACCAATATACTATAGTGTTTTAGCTTTGGCATTTAAATAAGTTTAATTTAAAATAAGTGGAATTAATTTTTTTGTGACAATTTGTTAAATTTTTTATTCATTTTATCACAATGTATACATCTTAAAACCATTATAAATGCATCTTTAAAAATGATACAAGTCAATATCTCTTAAACGTATGGGATAAATTTTTTTTAATTTTAGTGACTTATTATTTCTGGGGAATAACTACTAATAGAGATTAAAACAGTGATACAACTAGTAAAGACATTAAAATAAATTATCAAATGATATTATTTTTTAATGAAAACATATTTTTACGGTATTAATGTATAGAAACACAGAACAGAAAAATTAATAATACGATATAAAATATTTAATGTCAAATTTATAACATAAATGAGTGTAACATTGAATTAACCAGTTAAAAAAAAAAATTTCTGATATTTTTTAAATTGTCTGATTAAAACCGTGATTCTAAGACTTAATATTTTAAAGAATTTTCATGATAATTTTTTACGAAACACTATTAATGATTTTTGAAACAAAAATTTAAAAAAAAATCTTCCTTTTACATTGCATTTATTTATTTACAATTCTTTTTAAAAGTTTATGTATTCAAAGCATTCCAAAGATAAAAGACAAGCACTTATGCTATTCTAGTAAAAACATATTAATTATAATTCATTAATTAAAAAAAAAAATCTTCCTTTTACATTGCATTTTTTTATTTACAATTCTTTTTAAAAGTTTATATATTCAAAGCATTCCAAAGATAAAAGACAAGTACTTATGCTATTCTAGTAAAAACATATTAATTATAATTCATTAATTAAAAAAAAAATCTTCCTTTTACATTGCATTTTTTTATTTACAATTCTTTTTAAAAGTTTATATATTCAAAGCATTCCAAAGATAAAAGACAAGTACTTATGCTATTCTAGTAAAAACATATTAATTATAATTCATTAATTAAAAAAAAAAAAAAAAAAATCTTCCTTTTACATTGCATTTTTTTATTTACAATTCTTTTTAAAAGTTTATATATTCAAAGCATTCCAAAGATAAAAGACAAGTACTTAAGCTATTCTAGTAAAAACATATTAATTATAATTCATTAATTAAAAAAAATCATTCCCATTTTTACATTTTGAAGGATTCATGAATTTTTGATCATGAATCTTTTTTTTTTTTACAAATAAATGTTATTTTATTTGCCTCTGTTATTTTAAACTATATATCTTGATTTTTTACAGTTACATACAAAAAAATTAGAAAAGATTTTAGAATTAAAAGAAATTATTAAATTTCTACCAATTGTATCATATAAATTCATTTGAAATTAATTACACATTTTCTAATAGTATATCATCGTTGTTATTTTGTTTATCAACTTTGTTGTTTTACATAACTGCGTGCAAACCACTTAATGACCTCTTTTTGACCTTGCTTCTCCTAACAACCCCAGTTTTTATGATGCCATTAGAATTTCCCAATTCAACACCTGATGACGGCACACCTGGTTGCTAAATTAATAACTTATTTGGCAACATGTCTCCTGGATGCGACCGTGGACAAGCTCTCTTTTAAACAAGCTCACGTGCATTTTGTAACAGTGCCAGAAGGTTAAAAGCATCAACTGATGACACAAGAAATATAATTCAACTCATAAAGAGTCTGACATGTTTCTCATGAGTTTTTGAAGCTTAGTTCATAAAATTTACAAAAACGATATATTAATATCTATAATTATTATAAAGTACAGGAAAAATTTATTTGAGATTGGACGGACCATATGCAGAAAAATTATTTATTTATATTTGAGTGCAGTAACACTGAAATGATTAATTTAGATCATGTATGCTTCAAAACATGTTAAATTAAACAAAAAGCCTATTCTATACAGGCATAAATTAAATTAACGCATAATTTACTAAAATAAATGCAAATTTTACTAACTTTGTGGAAACTAATTTATAATTTTTCTCTGTTTTATTTAAATTATTCTGTTTTTCTGAAAACTATAACTCATCTGCAGGAAAAGCAAATCCTAAATTTATTATATTTTATTTCGTCACTATACGACCATTTTTTGAACACTCTACGGTAATTAGACAGAGATCTACAGTTTAACGTGGATTCCGAACCTCTAACAAACAACCATGTAACCGCCAGGATTCAAACCATAGGCCAGAGCGTTGGCCAATTGACCATCAGACTGCTTTTATTATGTTACATCTTTAAAGAAACTAAAATGTAAAGAGAATACTTACAAAATATTTACAAAAATACAAGCGTTTACAAGAAAAATGAACAAAATTAAAAAAAAATATGCGTATAATTGTTATTTGTTTCTTATCCCATTTGATAGATAGCAACATCTGGATCAAGTCTAAGAACCCTGTGGTCTCACGGAAAGATGGAAAGGGGGAAGGGGGTTGGCAACTTCTGTTGTGATGGAGCACCAGTAGGCAGAAATCTGACTTAGCTCCGTGATGAAGTGGGCAGTGGTTTCCGGGATTACTTTTAGGGGGAACTACCCCTCATTTGCGTATTGCATGGAAAAAAATTTGGAAAACTCTCAGCAGGTAGTCCGACGAACGAGACAAGATGCTGAACATCAGAAATGCCAATGATTCTGCTCGCTTTTTGCAACAGAGTCTACAACAAAGTCGCCAGCGGATTGAACCTCAGCCCTAATGTTCACCAGCGGAGCCACCCACCACGTACTGAGCCACAAGTCGGACCTGTCAATAATAAATTGCTTAGGGAAAAAAAGAGAAAAATTGAAAATAAAGAATATATTGGAGAAAAGAAAAATTGCGGAGAAAAAGAATGTATGATTAGTAAAAGTTCAATTATATTTAGTTAAGTAATATATATATATATATATAAAAGTAATATTTTCTAGGATAGTTTCAATTTAAAACTTTTAGAATTACTTTGAACCTTTTGTTAGTTAATAAACTTTTATTTCCATTAAATTTTAATTTTCGTTCTTTTTAAGAACGTTTTAGTTTACTTAAATTCTTTTACACTTCTATCAAATAACAATAACGAATTTCAAAAGAAGATATCCACATTGTCATGCCTCGAGCAAAATAATAAGTCTGGAAATTTGTTGAGCGTAATTTAATGTAATTTCTTAATTTTTTCCTTTCATTTGTGATATTTTCAATACAGCAATCATACTTACCTCCAGCATTACCTCCAGACACTCGAGTGCACTCCGTTTAATTAAATCATTCACTCAACCAAGCCGACCGAATCTAGGAAACGCAAACTGCAAGATTCGTTGCGCCTAATTAATTCTCTCTCTCGGGGCTCATTTAATCGATCCCCAATTCAGAGTTAATAAATACAATTGGGAATCAATGCGAGCTCTTACCATTTCATAATTTTGCATTGCGTAGATCACCCACACAAGAGACACAAAATTACAAGACAAATGTTTGCTTAGCAGATATGTGTATATATTTTTTGCATAGATGTGTAAACATTTCATGAATTGCACAAAATGGTTCAGCTGCATTGACTATAACAAAGGTAATTTTTGAAGATTATCATTTTGAAACATTCAATAATTTATTGTGGATTTATATTGTCTATTTTATTATTTGTTATGGTTAAGGAATATTTAAAACAATCCATCCAGAGGCTATAATAAAAAGAAAAACAAATATTTCGGATGTCAAATATGCTAATATAATTAGTAATTACAAAAACAAAAAAAATGCATTGATTAATTTGTAGATTAGTTAATTTCGAGTTCTACGTAGTTAATTACGTATTTAATAAACTATTAATTATTGTTTTTTATTTTAACATTTTAATCCAGTAATTCGTAACGTGATGACTGAGTGTCTAGCGCTCTGGGGCTCGGTGACACAGGAATCGAGTCTCGGCGGTGCCATGGATGATTGTAGTGGTTCTGAATCCACTTTAAACCGGAGGTCCCGGTCTAATATGACTGTTGAGCTGGAAACTTTTACCACGTAAAAAGAATACATCTTCTATATCGAAATCTGCCAGTAGGCAGACGGCTTTCGGCCTGTTGCGTCGATTTAGAAAAATACAACAAATCTACTAGTTTTTAGATATTGAATTCTAAACATGATACAGTTATTGAATTGCTATTTATCGAAAAAATTCACCTTTAAATAAAATAATTTAAAAAAATTTCAAATTTACGAAAAATGCACAATGTTTTTTTAAATATTTAAAAAAGATATTTTTATCCATAAATTTTTAGATATTAAATTCTACACAACATACCGTTAAACTGAATTACTATTTATCGAACAAATTCACTGCTTTGATAAAATAGTTTTAAAAAAAAAAATATCAAATTTACGAAAAATGCAAAAAAAAAATAATAATAATGAACAATAAATAAGTAAATAAATATAATTAATTATTAAAAAAAATTTTCCACAAATTAAATGAAAATTTGTTTTAACAAGAAAAGAATCTAACCACCACGAAGAGCTCTTGCAAGTGGTTACGTAACCATCTACGTATAAATAATTTTCATTTATTTTTTAAAATTTATCTGGCGTCATCTATAGGTAGACACATGCCACTTAAATCTAAAAAAAACTAAAATTAATTAATTAAATTTAATTACTGAATTAATATTTGAAAAAACAGTATTAACATCCAGTGTCATCCACTACAAGTTCAAAAAAATGCATTTGAAGTTGAGTGGATGAATAAAAAGGATATATATAGGGAGAGTGTGAGCTAATAGAAGGAATTGAATGAATAAATAAATATAATCAATTATTAGTAAAAATTTGTGACCCCTAAGTTCAGTTAAATTTTGTTAAAAAAGAAAAGAACCAAATCACCGCGAAGAGCCCTTGCAATCGGTTGCGCAACTCTCTGCAGGTGAGAAAACACTAAAAGAACAATGCCAATATGAATCATAGGTGTCAGCTACAGGAAGAAAAAAAAAGAATTGCTCAGAAGTCAAGTCCTCGAAATAAACAAACACTTTCCACAAATAGGACAGGAGTGAAAGTTCGTTCCAAGTTTCGGGTCTCCCAAATGCTTCCCACTTTCTACCTTCACCCCCAAGAGGTCATTTGTTTCAAGGGGAAGGTCAAAGTTGCCAAATGACTTCACCTGCTTCAAGCAGGTTCTTTTCCCCGTTTAATCTATTTTAGTAAGAAATGTTGGAAAAAGTATAATAATTAAGAGGAAAAATATCAAGTATTGAATTTATGTAAGGTAAGCAATTATTAATTAAAATTAGGTATTTATAAAAAATTATTTAATTCAATTCCTTCTATTAGTTCACACTGTCCCTATATATATATATCTTGTTCAAATTTCCAATCGTTCATAAAATACTTTTCATTCATCCGCTCAAATTCATTTCAAAGTACATTTTTTTTTTTGAACTTGTAGTGGATGGCACTGGAGGTTAATACAGTTTTTTCAAATATTAATTCAGCAGTTAAATTTAATTCATTAATTTTAGTTTTTTTTTATATTGAAGTTGCATCTATCTACCAATAAATGGCGCCAGATAAACTTTACAAAAATGAATGAAAATTATTTCTAAAGGACTTCTGCAATAGAGTGAAAAAAAAGTAGGAATTGACTTAAAATTTTTTTTTTTTTATATTACTTGTTTTTTTTCATTATCATAATGATGATAATAAAGGAAACATTGAAAGAATTTTAAACTAATTACACGTATAATATTTAAAATTATTTCAAGGTAGTTAACGTTCGACATTTTGCTCTTTGATTACACGTGCAACTTCTTCATTAGAGCAACAGCCCCATGATGGACCAGGGCCGTTTACCTATTGACAGATTTCGGGGCAGGAAATATTTTCTTTTTACGGGGTAGGATGGTCAGCCCTACACCCAACGCTCTACTATCATATTAGACCGGGACCTACGGTTTAAAGTGGATTCCGAACCATTACAAAAAGACATGGCACCGTCGGGACTCAAATCCGAAACCTGTGGTACTGAGTGCCTGAGCGTTAGTCACGCGACCTTCAGGCGCCAACACGAGCATTTAGTGTGCAGAAAAGCTCAAGTTAGAATCCACAGGCGGCATCCGTTGCAGTCACTGCTTTGAGAAACGAGAAGACTCAATGAAAAATGCAAAAACGCGATTAAAGCGTTACCAAGTGGGAGTTTTCGGATTTTCATACGACAAGCAAATACCGGGCAATACAGCAAAATATATTTCTCATACGACATGCAAATGCGGAGTAATCACCTTTAAAAATTCTCCTGGAAAGCAATAACCTACCTTCATCACACGTCAGTGGAGTAAATTCGCGAATTACAGAAATAATATGATTTTTAATAAGACTTTCTTTTAAATTTTATTCCACAATATTCATAAAGCAAAAATCAATAATTTTCATAATTGAAAGAAAAATTATAGCCTTAAAAATATAATTAATATAAACAAAAATTATATAATTATATAAAATACAAAACATAACAATATTCTGATTTACAAACTGATTTTAAAAATTGAAATTGACTGACTATGAGAAAAATTGAAACAGCAACAACAAAAATAGAATGAATTTATGAAAGACATTGAATTCTTCGTTTAAAAAACTTCGAAGTCTTAATAATAACGAGGCATAAATAAATCCCGAAATATTTTAACGTTTTTACCAAAATGATTTCTTATCAAAATTTTAAATTAAATAAATCAAGAAACTTCAGTGAATCATCTTAAATCTTAATCATAAATAACTTAAAGAAGATAACAAATAAAATATTTCCTTCTTTTTGAAGCAGCAGTTTATTTCCACGATAAATTTCATTTTATTTACAATCTAAATAGCTTTATTGGTAAAGAAGTTATTTTCCATTCCTTTCAAACATAATTTATTCATGCGTTTACGTTTGCCATACATTAACTTATTTGCAAAAGAGCCATCTTTCTAAATATGCAGAACATGCGATTTATGCAAAATAGCAGAATGTATTTAATGATATACCCATTAGTATGCTTCACATAATAATCTTCAAATGCGAATACGTACTTAAAGAATAAGTTTATTTTTATTTATTATTATTTTTTTTTGACATTTCCGTCCTAGAAATTGTTTTTTTTTAAATTTTACCACCTTTTCTTTCCTTAATGGATTAGTTTTTTTCTCAATTACTTTCTTATGAATTTGGGTCAAAAGCCCTCGAAACTGTAACTGGTGACCAATTCACGAAGATCTCATTTCAGAGGGTCAGTGTTATATGTAGTGTAATAGGTTATAGGTATTCAAATTTATGTAGAACATATCTTAATAAAGGAGGCATTTAATAGCTCATACTGTTCTCTTGGAACCCACAAAATTCAGCCCTACTTATTTATAATATTCACATCGACATAAGTTTTTTTACTTTCTGTTCAGCTGGCATGTTGTGCTCTCAATTCAAGGATCCAGCTCTCTAATTTCTAAGGTTTTCTAAGCTCATAATTTAACTAAATTTGCAAACTCTAAGTTTTCAGTTACTTTCCTACTGGTGACTAATTCATGAAGATCTCATTTCAGTGAGCTAGTGTTAGTCCTTGATGACCTAGCAATCTAGAACAAATCTTAATAAAGGTGGTATTTAATAGGTCATACTCCTCTCCCAGAACACAATAAATTCAGGGCTATTGATTTTTAATACTCACATCAGCGTAAGCAGTTTTACTTTCTGTTCAACTGGTTTCCTGGGCCCTCATTTCAGGTATTTCCTCATGTCTAGGATCTTCTAGGCTAGTTGATAGGCCAGGATGCTTCCAGTTAGCAATACTATATAAATTAAATGCAAAAATATTTATTTTCAAATTCCGGGAAATGTTTACTTGAAGCTATCTGCTACTAGATCATCAGATATGTAGTAAGTTTAGTGTTATTTATAATGCATTGCTGCAATATCACATCCACATTGTGCCATCACAATTTGGAAGAGCAATCTTAAGCTTGACATTTGAGTGGTTCAAGACTTCTTATCTTCCTCTTCAACATGGTAAAAGGACTTTCTTCGCTATAGAATTGTTGTGTCTATTTCAGTGGTAAACATGGAAATTATCAGTTCGACTTCGTTATCTAAATTTCAAACCGAGCTTCCCTAACGTTGGGAATCAATGTGTTATTTACTAGGCAGATCATTTTCCCTTAAGCATAAAATTATGCCTGTATAAAATTGTTAACTTGGCAACATGTGAACTAAAACATTTCAACAGGGGATTATCGGATGGTAGAATCAGTTTTCATGATACTATCATCTACCTCTTACTAACAGAAGATATTTCTGATAACCAATAGGAAATTTTCAGTTCGACTACGCTTACTGAATTTCAAACCAAGGTTCCCCAATATTGGGAACGAACGTACTATTTAACAGACAGATCCTTTTTCCTTACGCATAAAGTTCAGCCTGTAAAATTGGTAATTTGGCATGGCGACTGTAACTTTTCAAAGGGGATTATGAAAGGGTAGAATCCGTTTATCCGTCCCATCATCTACCTCTTAATAATAGAAGACATTTCTGATAACCAATCGCGTATCTCCTGTTGTCCATACAATGAGAGTTTTAAAGAATGACTTTATATTGTTCATACAGAGAGTGTCAATCAAACTGTTATATTCTACGTTTAATGTTAATTCTATCTTTTCTTAATTATTAAAATGTAAATAATTTTTTTAAAATTCTCCTTTCAAAAACCAACCTATATAGTGGAAGTGTGTTATTAAAGAATATTTTTATACTTCCTTAATTAAAAATTTAACAATAGAGATCCATTATTCTATTCATAAGTACAGTCTTCTTTTATAGTCTATTAAAATTACTTATGGGATGATATAATCCGTTTATGTGATCCAATCGTCTACCACTTACTAACAGAAGACATTTCTGATAACCAATCGCGTATCTCCTGTTGTCCATAAATGAGAGTTTTAAAGAATGACTTTATATTGCACATACAGTGTATTTCAATCAAACTGTTATATTCTACGTTTAATGTTAATTCTTTCTTTTCTTAACTAATAAAGCGTAAATATTTTTTTAAAAATTCTCCTTTCAGAAACCACCCTGTTTATTGACGCTATGTTATTAAATACATATTTTTATTCTTCATTAATTAAAACTTTAACAATAGAGTTCCATTATTCTATTCATAAGTACGGTCTTCTTTTATGGTCTACTAAAATTACTTTTACAATCTACCACAGTCTTGTAAGATATGAAGTAATTTAAATTTCCGCGAGACCAACGGAAATCAATATATGGGCCTTTACCAAGATACTAGAATAGACATACGGCAAACACATGAAATTGCGCAAGACTCCAGATTTATTAACCTTATTGAGGCAAAGACATGCTCGTTCCAATTCCAGACACAAAGACTTACCTTAATAAACCTTCATTTATTACGGGACTTTATTTGTTAAGGTCCAATAAAGAAGTCGCTTTAGGAGAAGAATGGAACACTAATACGGCACGAGACATCCTAAACCAGACTTTCGTCGAATCAAAATACAATATATCACCATGGCAACGGCCAAGAAGTTTTAAGAATCTGTATGAAATATGAACCCTGAAATATATTTCGCTGCGTCGCAAGAATTTTAAAATTACTCTTTTTCAAAATGATATGGATTTCAATGAAAAACGAAAGCTTAAAAACACGAATTGAAGTGAAACAATTGGTTTCAAATGTGATATATATTTTATATACTTCAAATACCATAGAATGTTAATATATATGTTAATAAGGCTATTGACATCCGAAAGACACCTCATGTATATAAATCTGTTGTTGTAATAATAAGGAACGGTAAAATGGAGGGGTATTTTGCATTTAAAACACCCAATTATATATACCAATAATTATTCATATTATAATAGAAAAACATCCAATTAGCTATTCAATTAATACATTTGTTGATATATTTCCGAAAAAAAGTTTTTACCATTCTCTTGTTGAGATATCGATCTGATGACACATTCCATATATTTAATTGGTACCACACTGATTATCTAAATAGTTATGGCTGCCCTTATTTTACTTGCATAATGATTCAATATTTATTTTGGGTAAGAAAATGAAAATTGAATCATATTTAAATTAGTTTTTTTTTAATATGTATTTCTTTCTTATTATATTTTTAAATGACAGAAATATTAACGATTAAAATATAGTACAAATTTAAAATATTTTTTCAATTTGCTTATCAATAATTTAAAAAATGAATTGCAGATTATTTTTCAACTTCAGACATTTATGTTGTTGTTTTAAAGCAACTGCCAATACAGAGACAGGTATCCAAACATCCAAGACACCATCGGGACTCAAACCGGAAACCTGTGGTACCTAGCGCTTTAATTTGAAAAAAAAAATCATTATGAAAGCTAAACAAGCATAACTGTAAATGAAAATGAAAATTGAAAATTGAAAAATAAAATAAAAATTGAATCATAATTAAAATAAACTCATGTCCATAAATTAAGGATAATTCAGAATCACACATAAATTGAAATCTAAAATAAAAATTTCACCTGTAGAATTATCACACACCTCTTGAAGAAGAATATGCAAATTACAGGAAACCACCAGATGGCGCGGATAGTAGGTCACAATGACGAGAGTGTAAGAGAGGGGTATATAAGGAATGGTGGCAAAGAGGTAAAATTGTTCACAAGCGCTTTAAAAGCCTTTCAGTGCAATAACCGCATAGTTATGGCACAAAGGAAGCATTTGGATGATTTTTTTACGTGGTAGAATTATCGGACGACTGGAATGTGGACGCACCCAGCTGGAAGTATCCGAGGAACTTAGAATCGCCCAGAGTGTCATCTCCAGGCTTTGGCAACGATTCCAAGATGATGGTAATGAGAGTAGATGTTACATCACAGGTCGCCCACCGAGTTACATGACCGAATGAGGACCGGTATTTAGCAGTTACTGCCAAAAGAAACAGACGGAGCACAGCATCAGACCTGTCTCGTCAGCTCTCTTCAGCTACCGGTACGACAGTTTCAAGGCAGACCGTGTACAGACGCTTAGGGCACATTGGTCTATATGCTCGTAGGCCTGTCAGATGTGTTCCACTTACCGCAACTCACTGTTGCCTGCGATTAACCTGGAGTAGAGAGCATGTATTGTGGACACCGCAACAGTGGTCTGGTGTGATGTTTTCCGGCGAGTCCAGGTTTAGTTTGCAGTCTGATTCTTGCCGGACTTTCATATGGAGAGCGCCAGGTACCCGTTACCACCAAGAGAACATCATTGAACGACACCGTTACGGTAGTGCAGGATGGCTCGTTAGGGGAGGAATTATTCTTGGTTCTAGAACTGACCTGCATGTTCAGAGTGTAACGATGACAGGCCACATCTATCGGGATGTCATTCTGGAACAACATGTACGTTTGTTTCGGGGCGCCATGGGTGCTGAATTTCTGTTTATGGATGCCAACGCCCGTCCTCACCGTGCAAACATTGTAGACGAATGCCTTCAATTGGAGGATATCACCCGTATGGATTGGCCAGCATACTCACCGGACTAATACGAATAGAGCCGGACTAATACCAATAGACCACCAATAGAGCATGTGTGGGATATGCTTGGCCGACGAATTGCAGCCCGTCCACCCCCTCCCTCCTGTCAACCGGAAGTTCGGAGGGCATTGCTTGATGAGTGGTGTAATATTCCCCAAGATCAGATTGATAATTTGATACTCAGCATGCCTAGGCGTTGTAAGGCCTGTATTGCATCGTCCGGGAGACATATTCCATATTAACCATCATACTAACCATGTTATACTGTTTTTTGCAAATAGGTTCTTTTTTGAAATTTGCTCCAGGGAGTAAAAATCGCAATTTTTATTAATTATGTCAAACATATAGCATCTTTTTTGCTCTTTACCTTTTGTTTAAGAAATAGACTTTACAAATAAGTCAAATTTGTTTTGCTTCTGTCTCTTTCTTTGCCTGAACTTCATTATCCTTAATTTATGGACATGAGCGTAGTTATTCATTATAGTAAAATATGTATTTCTTATTATATTTTTAAATGACAAAAATAATAACGATTAAAATATAGTACAAATTTAAAAATATTTTTTAATTCGCTCATTAATAATTTAAAAAAGGAATTGCAGATTATTTTTCACTTTTAGACATTTATAAAATATAACATTTTATCACTTACATCTATTCATAAATTAACAAACAATTTTAATAAATAACAATTTTAAATAAAAATAGATTAGTATTAAATTAAACAGTAGCATTAAACATTAATACAACATGAGCAATTTAAATAAGTTTTCCCTGTTGTAACAAATACAATATATATCACCATGGCAACTACCAAAGTTGCTATTATACTACATGAAAACTATATCCTAATATATACCTTTGTTGAATAATCGTGATTTTTTATATACCAATCAATGATCTTCATTAGCAAACTTTTAAAATATTATCTAATTTATTTATTTTTATTTTATCTTTTTACCAAGATTCAACTCATTGGTCCTTTTTGATCAGAGAGATCTATGCAGTAATTAAGTGGTTTCAAACGCTATTGATTCTATCGTATCCCCATCGATTTTGGCGCCTTTCCAAGTATCGCGTAATCAATAAAATGACACTCAATTAAGAGTTCTATTCCGTTTTAAAGCTCTTTACGGTGGAGAGATAACAAACAAAATCGATTCTTCCCTGCCTTTCAAGGGAATCCCTAAAAGAGAGTGTAAAAGAATTTTTCTTTTTTTTTAAATATTTGATAAGTCTTTAATAAAGTGTGATTTTTTTTATATTGATATTTGGTGTGAAATGAAAAGAAAATGAAAATGATTCACTTTGAAATATTTATGATATCATAAATTCAATACTTTGAATTTAATTTTTTCATTCGTATAAAAGTTTATGCGAATCGAAACCTTATTAAATTTTATATTTATGTAAAACAAGTAATATATATAAAAAAAAAATTTTATATCAATTCCTACTTTTTTTTCACTCTATTGCAGAAAGGTCCTTTACAAATAAAGTTGAAATTTCTTCTTACATCTAGCGCCATCTATTATTAGATACATGCAACTTAAATCTAAAAAAAACTAAAATTAATTAATTAAATTTAATTACTGAATTAATATTTGAAAAAACTGTATTCACATGAAGTGTCATCCACTACAAGTTAAAAAAATGTATTTGAACTTGAGTGGAGGAATAAAAAGTAATTTATAAACGATTGAAAATTTGAACAACAGATACATAGGGTGAGTGTGAACTAATAGAAGGAATTGAAAAATAGTGAATAAAATACAAAGATAAATATTATTATGAATTAATACCTTACAACTACTGCATCTCTCCATAGTTTTGTTTGGGGGGTTTATTTTAATGAGTCTAGTGTTTTTTTGAAAAAATTAACAACAGCTTTTTTTCCATGCATAGAAATTTTTTTTTAATTACACCAAACTTTCCTACTGTATAACGAAAAGCGTGCATTAATAAAAATCAAACTTTAGTGAAAATTATTATAACAATGAAATTATATAACTTTAATAACATTTCTATATGAAACATTTAAATTGTAATAGCATTGATATAATCCGACCGCTGATCGTATGGAAAAATGGCAAGCAGCTAAATCGGACAGATTTAAAAAGAGTAGCGCCATAAGGGAGTTAAAAAGTAACAGGAATTTAAGATTTCCAATAAAAAGAATTTAAAATTTTAATCCAAATTCTAGATAGCATGACATTAAAAGTAATACTAAACGAAAAGAATTCCACACTAAATGTTATATGATGCCTTTTTTCTTTCAAATCAGCTTTGCGCAGCGTATATCTGACTAGCACCCTTAACAAGTAATTGATTCATCCGTTTCCGCCGTAAACCGGATGTTTACCATTTCACACTATCATTAATCGGACTATAGTATCAAAACTATCGTCAAAGTATCTGATATCTTCAGGTATCTGATTTAGCCTGGAAAATTACCGAAATATATAATGAAGAAAATAACAACTAGGCATTATTTTATTTTATTTTTTATCATATGATACGTAGAATGTTGTGATCAGTATAGAAAGCAAGGCAAGATGAATGATTTTGAGCAAAGTTCGTAAATATTTTTTTTAATTCATATATTATTCATTATATCATATGCACGATAATGAAATATTTATATGAATTTTAACTACATTCGTTTTCGAAATAAAGGTCCTTCTTAAATAATATAAAAAAAACTTGATTATTTCAAAAATATTAGCGTATATAAAAATTTTCTATCATCGCCAAATAAGTGTGGTAATTACACTAAAGTAAATCTGAAAAGGATGAGTTTATTTAATTATAATATTAAATTTAGAAACTATATAATCATTTCCAGAAAATAAATTCTTAAACTAACATAATTATTTCCAAGTTCTTTCCAATAAGACTAAATTTACAGAGCATCAAACCTTTTGAATATGCTTACAATATTTTTTACCTCATATATATTTTCAAAACCATTAAAAAATTTAAATAATCAAAGTACGTGTCTTTATATCCATGCTTGTCATATTCTTACCATCTTATTTTCGCAATTTATTTTATTTCACAAAACAGTTTGTTGCGATGCATATGTCTAGACGGTTAAAAATCAAGTCACTATTATCTTGCAACATATTCGAAACTATTCGAATATGTTGCTAAACTATTCTATATTCCCAATTCTCTAAAATTCAGTGATTTTTCAGTAGTTTATTAAACGACTTTGTATTCATTAATTGGTAATAAAATAATATTTTAGATACAGGACGTACGAATTTAAATGGTAATAAATTGTACTTTTTTTAAGCAAAATATAAGGTTTTGTTTATCATTACTGATATGAGGAAATAAAAGAACTAATAAATATATCAAAAACATTTTCCGAATAAATTTATTTGTTTAAAATAAGGCAAGCATGAAAGAGAAACATAAGTTTTAAATTTTTAATATCTCATTCTATATGTATAACGTGAACCAGATTTTGTTTTGTTGCACGAACACTTCAATAAAATAATTGCCAATCATTTTAAAGCCACTTTGATTGTGATCCTGTTGTAAGGATAAATGATACACGAGTCAGACATTGTCTAGGCTTTGATATGCACTTTACTAATGATGCGTGCAATGAGCAGTACCAGAATTTTAAAATGGTTAAGTACTATAACATATTGTGAGATTTGTAATAAATAGTAAATTAAATATTTTCTAATGTTTATTATTTTTTCTTATTTGAAACATACTAAATATTCTGTCGTTTATAATATCGAAATACTTTTTCTTCAAAACATTGTATTTTTTCAACAATCAATCTTAAAAACTGTATAAAAATATCCAGTGCCAAAAGAAATTATAAATAGTACTATACAATACTAGAAGAAATTATTATTGTGTAATAACAGATTATTTTAACAAAGATTTTAAATGAGTATTATCAAAAAATAAATGAATAAATAAATAAAAGGATGCACAAATCTTATTTTAGAAATAATATTAAGTTAAATTTATCTTATTTTAGAAATAACATTAAGTTAAATTTATCTTATTTTAAAAATAATATTAAGTTAAATTTGATTTCTTTTTTGAATTTGAATAATTTTTTTTTCTTCTAAGAATATTTATATTGATTTATAATGACTGACTTTGAAAATAAGTTAAATACCCTGGACTAATTTTAGACAGTAAATTCTCTTTTAGATGCCATATTCAACTACACGAAGGAAATATTGTGGAAGAATATTGTGTGGAAGAAATTTCACTTCAATCTATCTTTAGTCGGCAAATTTCTGCCAATAAAACATAAGTAAACTCACCAAAATAAAACCACACTCTATATACAAATAATAAAGTGCATTTTTTAAAATGCAAAATAGATATCGTGTATTGCATCACCAACAAATAAAAAAATACATATCTCTCAAAATAGAATCCTACGAATCATCACCAACCCGCCCTGATTTATCAAGAATATTGTTGTTCAAGACAACCTCAACGTAGAAGATGCGAAATCACACATCCCAAACATATCCAGGAAATTTCCACTAGCATTATGAGCCATACTAATTTATTTATTAATTCCAAAGTCTCCTTCACTCACAAGACATGGAAAATACTGATACTCAGCTGCAAAATGGTCACCAACACTTAACTATCCTAATAATCTTTTCACTGGCTTGTCTCAATTCTCCAGCAGAATTTTTCTATTTCAGCTCATTAAAGTATACTCTTTTAAAGTTATTCTTTCTTGGTTCAACAACATCCGTCATAAGAGTGTTTCCCAAATTACAATGAAGTAATTCCTTATTCTGGCCCATTTATACCTGTCTAAATTCTCAAACTTTGTAAAAGTGTTTTGATCATCAACACTTTGAACATCAACATTCAATCTTCAAATCTATTATTATTGGAAATTATTATAGATGGCTCGACGAAATAACAAAATAATAATGATAATAAATTTTATTAAAGAATCTCCATCGATATCCAAGTGAAGTATAAATTTTTTGAGTTTAGAAGTAGTGAGTTTTAAAGATTACTCTAACTTTTAGAATTAAGTTTTGCAGAACTACTAGTACTGTACAGTGATGTTATGATTAACAAACACATGTGGTAGCAACAGATTTCAAGATTTCAATTCACATACGAGCTATATTTCTCTTGTCATAAACGCAAACAAAGTTCGCATTCCAAATTATTGTAATTGTCCCAGTTGGCCTTACATTCTAAAGTCATTTAGCGTAAACAAATTTGACATAAATTAATCCATGAAAATTAGGTTTTGTAAACATGCGTTTTTATCTCACAGAGAAACGTCATTACGATGCTTTTAGAATAATAAAAAAAAAAAATAAAAGCAGAAGAAGAAAATGAGATCAACCTAGAACACGTGAAAAAAACGTGTTTCAAAGCTTTTAGCATCTTGAAAGGGAAAACACCTCTTGACAACAAAAGCGAGAAAAGCATTCTTTATTTTCCCTCTGTCATTCTTCTTCCTGACTCGCAAGGAAAGGAAGTGACGCCATTGAAGTCTTTCCGGTTGCCACTTTCACAAAGGTTACGTAAGAAGAATTTGTTTTTCTTCTTCTTTGTCGCTTGAATCAGACTTTTCAAAGGGCTTACATAAAATACTGTTTGGCAAAGGCCAGGAACATCAGTTGTGCAATTCTTTTTTTTAGGAGGTTTAAGATCTGTCTTTCCCTTGAAGGCGATACAGAAGGGAAAGCATGAAAACCTTCATGTGATTTTTGTCGTTGCATTAATTTTTAAAAAAATTTGAAATAAATAAAAGAAATTCTAAGCATTTTGAATTAATGATTTTCTTTTATAAATCTATTTATCTGTACGAACAATTTACTCACACAGAATAAAAAAAAATTACCTTACTACTGTGTCCAAAAAGTAAGACCAGTTTTCAATTTAAATTTTCCGGGCATATGGTATTTAAAATTTTGATTGCTGGCACTGTCCTTAATACCTGCGTGAAATTTGACATCAAAATATTCATTAGTGCTTCAGTTACGCTTGGTTTTGTGAGATGCTAAAACTGATTCCGGTGATTTTTGAAATGTTTCTTTAATCGACTCAAAACGGTGTCGTCTGTCAAAGTGGTCTTTTGAGTTTAGGGAATAGCCAGAAGTAGCACGGTGCAAAATAAGATGAATATGGTGGTTGTAGAACGATATGGGTTTCATTTTTGGCGAAAAAATTCACGAATAATCAATGCAGTGTGAGCTAGCGCATTCAGTGTTTTCGGTACCAATCCAGATTTGACGCGTTTAAGGCCCAAAACATCTTTTAAAATGGAATTTTGAAATTTCAACATCCTGAACAAGGTCTCTAATTGTAAATCGGCGGTTTGCAAGCACCAAATGTTTAATTTTTGGGACCATATGCCCGGGAATTGTAAATTGGTTTACTTTTTGGTCACAGTAGTATATCTTTTTTATCTTAGTGGCACAAATTGAACAAATGATTGAAAATAGTGAATTTTGAGGAATTCGAGTATGGAATGACTGCTCAACAGAAACAAACACTAAATGTTGCCATAATATTTAAGTTAAATGCAAATAGTTTTGAAATAATTTAATTAAATTTTCAACAGTTTCACGTTGCGTGTTTCTTATAAAAATTAAAGATGGGATTAATTTTAATTAAGTTACACCTTATAAAGTATTATAGTTATAATTAAGATGATAATTGTAATTAGTTATAGTAATGCTGATAAAATTGTTCAAATAATACTTTTGAATTTGTAAGTTACTATATCAAATAATTTTTACAAAGTAATTTATTTTTTAACAAACATACCTCTAGAAACTAATTTATATTAGTTTTAATCATTAAATTCGATTAAAGAACATTGTTTGCTGTACTATTTACACATTTTTCCAGAAATTTACACAGAAATATTTATTACAATATTATATATATATATGTAATATTCAGATATTTTTTCTCTCCATTTTGTATTGCAATCTTTTTTTTTTTTTTTTTTAATTTTTAAATATTTGTAACAGGACCCAAAATTGTATATATATTATAACGATTTTAGGTTCTATTGCAAATATTTAACGAAGACATATAACGAAGAGAAAAAAAAAAGAAGCCTTTTCCTTTAAGAATTGTACCATTCTTTTTTAAAGAATAGATGCGTGGGAATGAATGCAGAAAAAAAAAATGTTGGTTTTATAATCTTCAAGCAATTTTTTGAAACAAAGAGTAAAGAAAACATTTATTTTTGAAACAAAGAAGCTTACGAAAAAAGGGCTTCAGGCTGTTTAAAAAATGTTTTCGGAATTTTGTTTCAAAGCAAACTCGCAAAAAAATTGTTTTTGTGTTCTTAAAAGATCGTTAATTTTATTCCAAAAAAAAGTGTAAGTTCTTGGAGTTGGATTATTTTTAAAATTTAAAATGCTCATAGCTAAAGAATTTCAAAATATTTTTTCACTATTCTAATACCTGCATGGATTTGGATGACTAACCAAAGGAAGTAACAGTAGCGCATGAACTATGAACAGTAGTCTGAAGTGGTCTGATGATTAACTACTCACTGAGCTTCTGGATTAAAGGAGTTCAGTATGAAGTCCGCCAACACATCTGAACCGAAAGTTCCTACCTGATTTACGCAGACAAATGAACATGTTAAATTTGTAGGTTGTAAGGTCCTTCAATTGGTTTAAAATATAAAAAGCTTCAAGCAAGTTTAAAATATAACAGCTTCTCGTCAAATGTTTTCCCAGAAATTGTCATATAGCTATACCACAGACAAGTTCGGTTTGGTTTGTCGCTCTACGGTCATCTTATGCACACGAGGGCTAATACAGACCGGGACCCACGGTTTAAAATAGATTCCGAACCATTAACAAACATCCATGCCACACCGGTATCAAAGTCCAGAGCACTAACCAATTGACTATCAGGCCGCATGCTACAGACAAGGGTGATTCATCGAAGTAGTAGTATCATTTTCTTATTAAAAATGACTAGTAAATTTCAAGAATTCATAAGCCAAACGTGTAGAAAATCGTAAAAATTTAAATATTGTGCTTATGTAGAAAAATTTACGACAACAAATATCCATATGCTATTATGAATAATTAAAGGATTAATAAAAAGGAAATTCAAGCGATGTTTTTCAAACTTTATATTCACGAAAAAAATAGAGTTAATGGATTTATAAATTTATTATTTCTGAAAAAAAAAACAGTTTTAATTTTCTAACATAATATAATTATCATCATTGGAGCAACAGCTCCATGATGCGACAAGACCGTCCGCCTAGTGACAGATTTCGAAGCATTTTCTTTTTACGAGTTAGAGTTACAGTCATATTAGACATGGACCTATTTAAAGTGGTTTCAGAGTCACTACAGACATTTATGGAACCGCCCGGACTGACAACCGAAACTTGCGACGCCGACCGCCAGAGTGCTGGTTACTCAGCCATCAGGTCCAACAATAGAATTAAAAAATATTAAACAAGTAATATATTAAAAAGAATTTTAAAGTCAATTCCTACTTTTTTTCGCTATATTGCAGAAAGTCCTTTATAAATAATTTTCATTCATTTTTTAAGTTTATGTGGCGCCATCTATTGGTAGATGTATGCAACTTAAAACTAAAAAAAACTAAAATTTATTAATTAAATGTAATGAATGAATTAATATTTGAAAAAATTGTATTAACATCAAGTGTCATCCACTACAAATTCAATAAAAAGGTATTTGAACTTGAGTGGATGAATAAAAAGTATTTTATGAACGATTGAAAATTTGGACAAGATATATCTATTGAGAGTGTGAGCTAATAGAAGGAATTGAAATGACTAGACAATTTCAAGAACTCATAAGCCAAAAGAGTAGAAAATCCCCAAAATTTAAATATTTAAATATTTAACAATAGTTATAAGATAAGATGTTTAAAGATTTATTAACTGTGAATGTGTAGCAATGTTTACGACAACAAATATCCATATGCTATTATGAATAATTAAAGGTTTAAATGAAAATGAAATTTATGCGATGTTTTTCAAACTTTATATTCACGAAAAAAATAGAGTTAATGGATTCAGGAATTTATTATTTCTGAAAAAAATCGTTCTAATTTTCGAACATATCATCAATGGCTCAACAGACCCATGGTGGGAAAAGGCCATCTGCTTACTGGCCGATTTCGAGACAGGAGATGTTTTCTTTTTACGAGGTAGGGTTGTCAGCCCTACAGTCCTATTAGGCAGGGACCTTCGGAATAAAGTAGATTCCGAACCACTAAACTCATCTACGGCACCGCCGGGACTCGAACCCGAATCCTATGGCACCTAGCGCCAGAGTGCTAGTCACTCGGCCATCAGGTCCAACAACAGAATTAAAAACATTAAATAATTAGAAATTTAAAAAATATTTTTTTTTATTTCACTAGCAAAACAATTCAAATGCAACAGGAATTTGAAAACTACAGTTATTCATTATGAAATTGTAAATTAAATTAGAAACTGTGAATAATTCTAATAGATAAGGCGTATTTTTTCTTTCTTTATAAACAACATATTTTACTTTTATAAACACAGAGTTAAACATTTTTGTAAAATACAAATTATTATTATAATTTTTATAATTAATACAAATTATTTATTATAATTTTTATAATAAACAATTTAAATAATTTTTTAAATATTTTTTTAAAAATTATATATAATAATTTGAAAATTAAATGAATTATAAAAAAAAAAACATACCGAACAATTAAAAAAGTTAAAAATTGTTTTATAATAACTATGAAAAAAATTTAAAACTATTATATACATTTTTATACAAAATTTAAATTAAATAACTCTTGAAAAAAAAAACCAAAAAATAAAATTATAAAAAATAATTAAAGAAATACGTTGAGGTAAGAGAATAGAAATTGGGGAAGCGAGATGAAAAAATACTTACATAAATTGGGAAATTCGCAAATAAATGTCGTTGATGGAGAAGAACATTGAGAGAGAGCATGTGGTGACCTCGTTGGGAAGTGACAGGTCACAACACAGATGAACGAACTGACGAAATGGACCAGGGTCATTCTGTTTATCAAGCCGCGAAACTAAGTAAATGCCATGCGTTAAGAAACCGCAAACCTTTGCATCATTTGCATTCATTACTATTCGCTCTGAACCGCACTCAGAATTAACCACATCCAAGTCAACGGGACGTTTTGAACAAACTGCTGTTAAGTGTTACATATGATAAATATAAAAAATAGATTGTGATTATCGATTCAATTTGTTCCAGAAATGTATTAAAAAATGATTTCCAGGTAAAAGTTTTTATTTGAAAAATGACGCATGATTAGCTTCGAGTTTTACCCATTTCGTAGAAGCAAAAAAGTATTTATGGTATGAAAAACAGAAGTTTTCAGAAAGAATTTTGTTGTATATCGGTGAACGTGTTTTGATTATATATGCCATTAACATTCAGTTTCGATTTTGTACTCAGCGGACATCACGTTCCGTTTATGTATGCCATTAACGTTGAGTTTTGCTTTTGCACGCAGTGGATATCATGTTTCGCTTATTTATGCTATATTAACATTAAATTTCGCTTTTGTACACCGCGAACATCATATTTCGTTTGTGCATGCCATTAACATTGAGTTTCGCTTTGTACGCTATGGGAATCATGTTTCACTTTTGTACACAGTGGACATCATGTTTCGCTTATGCATGCCATTAACAGAGTTTCGCTTTTGCGCGCAGTGGACATCATGTTTCGTTTATGTATACTGGGCGATGATAGCGAGACATGCCTTTAACTGTGAAGAAAAAAATCTATTTTACTCTTTCCATACAACACATAAATTCCGTTGAACGTGAAGGCCCTTTCATGGGCATTTATATATCACATGATAGAAAACATGAGAAAATTAACACTTAGAAGCATGACTGTCAATGAGAGACGTTTAAACAAGCTGAGATAACCGTCACAGCTTGTTCTGGTTTCTGAAACCAGTGATTGAAACTTACTCCGTCAGAGGATTCGAACTTCAGCCTTCTTTGCATTCCATGCCAAAGATTTCTAAAAAACAGTGGCTAACGTATTTTGTTAATAATTCACTACACAGCATTACTTAAGTGCATCATTGGGAGCTTTATGGGCAGACAAAAGCAGGTCTATAACATATAAAAACTGAACAATAATTATGTAACCAATCTTAGTAACCGACGCGAAATGTTTTGCTATTTTCATATATTATGTAGCACTTGTTAATCGTCCTTTAGTTTCGTGATAAGAGCTTTTGTTTCACATTAAATAAATAATCAAATGATAATATTCTAACTTTTATATTGCCGATTTATTATTAGAATATTAGTTACATAATAAATATACTTAAAATCAATTTAAGAAGATCATAATTTAACAACAATAAAAAATTCCAAAAATGTAGTAAACAATATATATCAATTTTATGAAAACACTGAGCAATTTATAACATTTCTTCTGATTCGAATAACATAGCACAAACACAAATATATTTTCGAAAACTATTGTAAAAATAATTCATCATTTTATTTGCTACACATGAAATATTTATTCATGTACGGAAAAGTCTGCTTTTTTCATTTAAAAAGTGGATTTTACAGACATTAAATGTTGCATCCATAAACTAATTTATCAAGTTTCTGAGAAATAAACATAACGTGACAACTTTATTATACATTAACCATAAATATTTTGGACCTTGTTTACATTTCAAAAGACGTATATTTTCAAAATAAAAACTTAAAGTTTCAAACAACTCAAATAGGCTCAAAATGTTAAATAAAAAATCTTTGAGGATACAAGAAGGATTGACAATAGTAAAATTATCTTTACATTCCAAAATGTGCAAAATTATTCAACACAAGTTAAAAGAATTTCAAATTGCTAGACATTTATTTTGAAAGATTCATACTTAATTCCTTAAAAAGTTTTACAGTGCAAAAATTCATACATTTTAGGATACAGGAATCAATAGCTGTACAACAAATTCTTTAAAAAATTGATAATTGATTATAGTAAAATTATCTTTGCATTCCAAAAAGAGTAAAATTATTCAACACAAGTTAAAAGAATTTCAAAATGTTAAAACATTTATTTTGTTAAAGATTCAAATTAAATTCATTAAGAAATTTTACAATGCAAAAATACACACATTTTAGGATACAGGAATCAATAGCTATACAACAAATTCTTTAAAAGAAATTGATAATTGACTATAGTAAAATTATCTTCATATTCTAAAATCTGTAAAATTATTCAACATTTCAACAACATAAAAGCATTTCAAAATGTTGGACATTTATTTTGAAAGATTCATACTTAATTCCTTAAAAAGTTTTACAATGCAAAAATACATACCATTATTAATGGACACAAATCTTGGACAATTGTAAATTTTTAACGAATAGAAGTGCTTTTTAAATGAAGAGAAATTACTTTTACACACTGAATACAGAAATAAGTTTTAAACCTTTTAGTTTGTATCATTCATTGATGATTCTCTGGAAAATTGCCAACCTTTTATGAATCCCAAAGGGCAGTAGAAATAGTGTTGGCGATTATTTCGGTAGTTTAGTAGATTCCAAAGTACATTCTCTTTGTATAGTTTATTGCGTTCATAAACAACTTGCATGATAAACGTCATTTTCTCTCATAATTTAAGATTACTTTTAAATAGTACACTTGGTTCAGGAATTAAAATTTCTTTTTTGAAATGGAAATTAGCCTTGAATTATGTAATAGTTTCATGAGCTCAGTGAGTGATGCTGATGTAAGAAGTACAAATATTTGGAGCTGAGATATTTTTATTTTTCAGCCTTCAACCCTTTCGTAAATCACAGCAAAAATTATCATCTTTTAATTTTTCTAGGTCATATTAATTTATATCTACATATTTTGTAAAGTTTTAAATTAGGGATGTAACAAAGAATTTATGCTGTTTGTTAATTTTATTTTTGTTTCTGTTCTTTAACTAAAATAGTAAATCATTTTTAAGAGATATCATTTTTAAACTGTTTGCACTTTTTATTTTTACTTTAATAATTTTCTTTCATATTTAAAAACATGTTAGGAATTCTCGTTTCTTGAAATGTTTATTATACAGGGTGATTATAATTAAAGACCCAATTTCAAAATACTGTAAAAAAGAATCCCGTGTCACAATGAGTTTAAATTTGAGCTGAAGATACTTGAAGAAGGGGAAAACAGTACGGCATCTAAAAAGGTTCCAAAGTGTATTAATAGAGGGCGCTGTAAGCGGCATAAAGAAAGTGAATGCGGCTTCCAGTGATATTTTTAATCGAAATTACAACGTAATTGCACATAAATTGCACATTAAACCGACTGTAGTGTTCAATGCACTTGATTGTTTCGGTTTCTTGACGAAAAAAATGACTTCCAAGTCATTCAACAATTGTGACACAGTTTGACCCATCCACCACGGCAAGGTCATATCAAATTGGATGGAAAAAATCGGTGGAACGTTTTTTGATGCCATACCGTTTCCCCATTCCTCAAGTATTTTCAGTTCATATTTGAACTCATTGTGAAGAGTGGATCTTTTTTTAGAGTGGAAGATTCGAGTGGAAGTATTGTGAAGAGTGGTTCTTTGCATCCTTGCAAATTTTGGGGAAATTTGGATGCAAATTGGGGTTGATCATAGGCGGATACGCACACAAATTTTGTGAAATATATATATATATATATATATATATATCTAAAAAAGGAAAAGGTATATGTATATATATGTACCTTTTTTCGCAAACAACATCATTTGAAAACTTATTTATAATAATAATTATGTAAACTATTTTTTTTCAAAAACGTAACTATAAAATGAATTATTTTAATACAGTCTTTAATTGTAGAAAATATTTCACTATAATATTTAAGTTAATATCGACTGTCGCTACATTTTTTTTCAATTAACCATTTCGAAAAAAATATTGCAGTTACAATATTTGTACCACAACGTATTTATTCAAATGTAAGCATATATCTATCTTACTGAATTTCGAATAATAGAAAGACTATTTTTTCTTTCATATTAAAAATGTAATTATTTAGATAATTTCATAATGAAGCATTTAAATATTTAAATAAATAAATAATGGCATTATTTAGAAGGGTAATAAAAATAAATATAACAAACAAATAACACAAATAAAAAATTAATTAAAAAAAAAAAACAAAGCAAATTATTACAAATTAAAATGAACTACTTTGCATACTTTAATTTTAGAAAATATTTGATGATTATATTGTAGCTATGGACGCGGAATAACTCTACCCTCGCAACGCTCTGCGATCCTATTAGACCGGGACCTACGGTTTAAAGTGGATTTCGAACTACTACAAACATCCATGGCGCCGCCGGGACTCGAACCCGAAACCTGTGGTACCGAGTGCCAGAGCGCTAGCCACTCGGTCATTCAGTAATTATTTAGATAATTTTATGATGAAGCATTTAAATCTGTAAATAAATAGATAATGGCAATATTTAATATAATAGTAATAAATAAACTTCCCAAATAAACAAATTAATTCAAAAATATGCAAAACAAATTATTACATGGTACATAATAGTGATATGTAAATCAGCAATCCCGTTATTTAACTGAAATATTAAATGACAGCTGAATGAAATGAAAAGTTCCTGCTGTGTTGACTTATGCAATCTCGCGTACATATTTCAGGAAGAAAGTAGTGTAATGTAACGCTCACCCGATTAGTAAAGTTCTAGAACATTAAAGATGATCGCGAATGACTAACACTTTTTCTCCTTCCTTCCATGGATGGGTGTCACATCTTTGTTTTCCCCTCTAGAACATTCTTAAATTGTCATCAGATCGGCTATTTACTCAAGACATATTTCTCTTGGCACTGCTTTTCTTTATTGCAAATCTATTTCGAAATCTTTGGTAGATAGTTATTTAATACTTTGAATTTTTTTTATAATTGAAAATAATACGATGTTTTATAGTATTCTAATGAATTAAGTTTAGCAATTGTATTATTGTAATAAATCCTAACAATTCTAATGAAATGTTAGGATTTATTAGAATAATGTTTTATTCAATTCTTTTCCTATTTATAAAGCTCAATGAAGAACACATTGTAACGTCTCGGCCTATATTGGACCTATAACGACTTCAAGGACAGGACCACTTTCAAATTCATGGGAATACTTTAATTTTTATTTGCAAGCACTATATATATATATATATATATATATAGTACAGATGGATGGACTACACCATGAGTTGTTCCATTGTGGTTGGTGATAGACTACGAGCTGAGAAATGTCTACTCCAATAAGAAGTAAAGGAAGCAGACTCCCTTCCCTCTTGATGGATTTTCTTAAAGGGAAGTTTTTAGAAAAGAACGGAGAGAGTTCTGCGACGACCATATTTCATATATATATAGTGCTTGTAATACAAAGAATTGAAAAATTAGAAATAAAATTTGATCACAAGTGCATGATTATATCACTAGTATAATTCACTCCAAGGTTGAAGAGTCTCGAGAGTTTCGAGTCTACTTCGATAGATGCGGCAGACCTCAATCAAGACCTTCTTAGTATGCGGCAGACCTCAATTATCACACCGCATGATACACGAAACCGCAAGGGGTTCACTTTGAAAACCAGGCGGGAACTCCCGCCCATTGTCAAGAAAAACAACACTTCTGGTCGACTCGTCGCAGAACTCTCTGCGTTCTTCTCCAAAAACCGCCTTTTAAGAAAATCTTTCAAGATCAGATCAGATCAAGATCAGAGGGGGATCAGCTTTCCTCACTTCTCATTGCAGTAGACATTTCTCAACTTTTGGTCCATCACTGATCACGATGGAACAACTCATGTTGTAGTCCATATTCCATCTGTAGTTGTTTCGAATCGCTAATTTTATGAGTCTCATTACGCATGACACTGAATGCCTGCTATAAAATTTGAGTGACAGGTTGTTCTTATTAGTAGAAAACATTAATTGCATTTAATATAACTACCTACAACACTGTATGTCTGCTGTCAAATTTGAGTGATGGGTTATTATTATGTAATTTTTAAAGAATATGCATGCCTCTCTCCTGGAAAGGAAATGACAAAACTCTTCGTGAGATAAAATACTACAACATGAATGCATTTAGTAGAAAAACAGATTATATGAATTTAATCAATAGAAAATGTTATATAAACGAAATTTTCCTTTAGAATCCAGAACGAGTAGAAGAAATTTATAAAGCTCTGTAATTAATGAAGTTTAATCAACTCTATTACAAGTTGTAATAGAGCCATTTATTACAAGGTTATAAAATTCTGATGATAAATTAATTTTGCCTATTTTTTTAATCACTAATCTTTTAAAAGAAATCATCATATTAATTTCATCAAGAATATTAATTTTTTTTTAAATATTCGTACTGTTCATTTAAAAAGGTCACAATATGCCTGAAAAATGTAAAAAAGTCACAATCAAAATTAACAAAGATTACCAAAATGCTATTATAAAAAGATCTTCGAAGGCAAAATTGTTAAAATGTCGAATAAATTATCTAAAAAATCATCATTTTCCTTAATCAAAAAAGAATACTCTATTCTCTAGAAGTTTCTCACTAATTTTTTTCCACCTATTTATTTTATGACTTTTATGGCAATTTAAATAGATTTAGTCTATCGTTCTCTAATCTTTGTAACTAATAGGTTGAGCACAAAATATCGACCACATAATTTTTTTGCTACTAGATGGAAATTTCAAGAAAAACTGTAAGAACAGAACAGAAATTCCAAAAGTCGAATAGCCTCCAAACTTTTATCAACTTGTCAATAAGATGACGTCTTTCATAGCCTTTCATAATTTTTTTTTATTCTGTTTTAATGTTTCTCATTGTTTCTACCTTTTTTGAAATGAATTATTCCTTATGATATTTAAAATTTATTGTTTCTTCAGTGCTTTAAAAATGTTACTTCTTTCATGTTTTAAAAAGTTTTTTTTATCGACTTGTTTGTTTCTTTTGTAAACCTCGTGGTGTCATTCTTTGCAGAGCACGAGGAGTCTACATATTTTCAATTAAAAAAAATAGATACTACATGACTAGATGCATAGATGGCCATAAATATTTTATTTTTTACTTTATTTGATGGATAAAATGGAAAACATGTGTATATTTTTTGTGGTTCATAAGATTTTTCTGCCATTTCAGCAGCAGTACATTTAAAATGCTAATGCTTTCTCATGCTTGAGATTTTGCTACGTAAGGTTTTTCTGATTTTATTCGATTTAAATCTGTAAACCTTTATCAATTTTAAAAACGGTTATTTTGCAAAACTACGATAATATTTCAAAAATCCGGATTCCAGTTATAATATAAATAATTAGTATTTTTATTATTCTTTAACAATTAAATAATATTTTAGCATTCAAAAATAGTTTGCAATATAATACAAAATATTTCTAATTGCTAAATTATTATTTAATTATTTAAGTATTGCTATTATACTGTTATTATAAAAATCTGATGATAAATGCTGAAAAATTTATTTTGCCTATTTTTTCTAATAGTCTTTTAAAAGAAATCATCATATTAATTTCATCAAGAATATTATTTTTTTTAAAAAATATTTATACTTTTTTTAATTAGTATGATAGAAAGGTAGTAGGTATGCTAGAAAGATTTTAAATTAGATTTTAATCTTTCGGTATTCATATTATGTGGTGTGTAAGTTGGTCAACCAGATTGTAATTGGGTGTGCTGGGTTGAGACACTTGAGACACAGGTTAGAGAACTCACAGATTTATTTGCACACATATAATACCACTATACATACAATTAGAGACATACAGCATTTAAAACATTGAAAGACATATAATTATAGATTCGTGGAAGGATTCCACTTCTAAGCCGAAAACCCAACACTCTGATACGCGCAGGAGGAGCGAAATAGACTTCCTCTCCGGGTGAGTGTCTACTGACTGTTTCTCCTGACGCCACAGGGAGTGCCGTAGGAGGGCGCACCGTTACAATTATGATTAAAAATCGAGACAAACGGGGTTTATTATGTAGATGTGATTTTACACAGCGTAACAGTTTTACAAAAAAAAAAAAAAAAAAAAAAAAAATACTTTCAATTTTTATTTTATTTGCTATTACATAATTTTCAAGGTTTTAAATATTATATGCAACCACGTTTCACTGATTAGAAATGCCTTTTACAAATAATTATTGCCTTACAATTAGATAATTAAGTTTAAATGAAAAAAAAGCATTGCCATTTTGATTTTTTTTAAGGATAAAATGTGCTGTATTAAAATACCGTTAAGAAAAAACACTTTATTATATTGCTATAAAAATAAATTTTTCAATTAAATATTTATTTAGTTATTTTCACAATTTAAAAAAGTACTTAGATTTGTTCACGAAAAAAGAAAATCTTATAAATCGTGAATTAATAATCCTCTCAAAAGGTATTTTAAAAAATAATTTTATCGTAAGTATATTTATCTAATTTTAATAAGATTAAGAATTACATTACTCTAAAAAGAAACATTTTTTTTATTTATGCATTAAAATTGCAAGAACACATTTTACAAAATACAATTTTTACACAATTGAAATTGAAATATTTTATCATACTAATCACAATTTTCTACAATTGATATATATTCTTTCGAAAAATATAATAATATAATAAAAAAAATTATGTCATTGTCGTTTTAATTAAATTAAAAAAAATGATTTTACTGTATTATTCAGAAATTTCTACATTACACTGAGCAGAACATAAAAAATTTGTAAGACGAAAAATGCACACAAAGAATCGATAGGTCAAGCAATTTGACGAAATGAATCTGAAAATGCCAACACGGAAAATTGAACTTACAGTCACGCTAACTTTCATTTTTTCGCCGCTATTTGCACTCGAAGAAGGAAAAAGGCATTTATACTCACGCCAATAGCGTGAAAATGTAATTTACTTTTTTATGCTGTTAAAGGAAAAGCAGTATTATCTACTTTATTTATCGCGATAAATTTCAGGAATTGGACATGAAACAGTAATTAAAGTAGAAAATTATTTTGGACAGAAAGTAAATTAGTAACATTTCCGTGGGCATCCATGTAATAGGTTTTCGTATTAAATTAACGCATTAAAAGTTAAATAGGAAACTGATGAATTCAGTTTCGAAAAAAAATTGAAAGTTTTAAATATAAGGGTTAAGATTTAAATAATAATGAGCCATATTCATTCAGATTTAAAACAATAATTTTTGACCAAAACAAATAATTTTTGCCATAAAGTATAATTCACTGAATTTTTAAATATTATGTTTGAATAGTTATTAATAAATTTGAAAACTGAATAATAAAAAAAAACCTACAATATTTCCTATCCAAATGATATTTTAATAACATATAAAGTTTTGTGCTATAATATATTCAACTGCATTTATGCCAATAAAATTTACCATTTTTTCATTTAAAGATTAATTTAAAATGCTTTCAATAAATATACTGTAAAGTATTTAAATATGAATGAGTTCTATTCATTCAGATATAAAACAAAATTTTTATATTTGATACTCCTTTCTGGTTATTTTATTTTTCATTTTTGTATTTTATATAAAAAAAGATTTAATTCTAAATAAATTAAATAAATATGTCAGTAAAATTCTTCATATGCAAAGATTATAAAAGAAGTAGGAAAATAAACAATATTGTTCATGTTAGATTAAACAGTCATATTTTCAGTTTTCTTTATCTTTACATATATTTTTTAAATTTATTTCTTATTCTTTATGTTATTATTTATATTATTAAACTTTTTATTTTTATTTTTTCAACTTTATTTTTTAAAATAAATAATTTGTAAAATATAAAAAAAAAGATTTTTTTATGAATTAAATTTACGATATGTAAAAAAAATTTTAATGTGAAGAAACAAAATTTTCAAACTGTAATTAAATTAAACACAGAATTCGTATATTTAATAATCCTGTCTTGTTGTTCTATTGTCCATTTTTCTTGTATTGTATATAAAAAATGACTTAATTCTAAATAAATTAGATTAATTTGTCAATAAAAATCTTCATATAAAAAGACGATAAAAGTTAGTTGGAAAAAAACACCCAACAGTGTTCATGTAGGATTTTAAGTTTATTACTTTTCAGTTTTCTTTAACTTTGCATATATTTTTGTAATTTATTTGATTCTTTATGGTATTACTATATTATCAAACTTATTTATTTTTATTTTTCAACATTATTTTATAAAATAAGTAATTTATAAAATAAAATAGGATTTTTTTATGAATTAAATTTACGATATACAAAAAACTTTTTAATGCGAAAAAAACAAAATTCTTAAACTGAAGGTAAATTAAACACACAAATCTTATATTTAATATTCCTGTTTTATTATTCTATTTTCCATTTTTGCATTTTATATAAAAAAGAACTTATTTCAAAATAAATTAGATTAATTTGTTAATAAAAATCTGCATGTGCAAAAACGATAGAAGTTAGAAAAAAAACACACCTAACAGTGTTCATTTAAGATTAAATAATCATATTTTCAATATTTTTAACTTTGCATATATTTTTATAGTTAATTTGGTTTTTTTATGTTAATACTATATTATCAAACTTCTTTATTTTTATTTTTTCAACTTTATTTTTAAAAAGGAATAATTTGTAAAATAAAATAAAACAAGATTTTTTTTATGAATTAAATTTACGATATAAAAAAAAGGAATGTGAAAAAAACAAAATTCTTAAACTGAAGTTAAATTAAACACATAATTTTTATATTTAATATTCATGTCCTGTTGCTCTATTGCCCATTTTTCTTGTATTTTATATAAAAAATAACTTACTTCGAAATAAATTAGACTAGTTTATCATTAAAAATCTTCATATGCAAAGATGATTAAAGAAGTTAGGAAAACACCCAACCGTTTTCCGTTTTCTTTATCTTTGCATATATTTTTGAAATTTATTTTTTATTCTTTATGTTATTACTATATTAATAAACTTTTTCATTTTTATTTTTTCAATTTTATTTTTAAAAATAAGTAATTTTTAAAATAAAATATAACAAGATTTTTTTATGAATCAAAATAACGATATACAAAAAAAAAGTTTTAATGTGAAAATGCTAATGGGGAATATATTTCTTTAACACACACACACACAAAAAGATGATAGATTGGAAAAAAAATTGAATTAATTTGTTTTGTACAAGAACAAGAGTCAATTTAAATTTAAGCCATTAATAGCCAATTTGGAGTTAAAATTACATAGGCAAAAAAAAAAAGAGTATATTTTAAAGAATTAGAGATTTAAACTACTTGTGCTATAGAAAGGCTCACATAAAGTAAGAAATTTGTGAAGTTTTTTGTCTGATTCATACAATAAAAAAAATAAAAAGCCTATGAATAAAAAGCCTATTGAGTTACATTATCTTTAATGTATATTGCAGGGTTTTTTTTAATGAAATTTATAAAAAATTTTAACTAGGAAACTGTACCTTTTTATTTTTTGCAGAGAAGCATATTTATATGCTGAAATATATGGATATGTTGAAATTTGAACTGTTTTTAAATATTAAAGAGAACAAAAACTATTGTATAAATTATATAAATTCTTCAAACATTTTCGTTTTTTATGCAGGTTTGCAACATAATTTTCCCATAATTTTAATGTAAACGATTCTTTTTTCTGTACGATTACTTACTTCTGAAAAAAGAAATAAATCTTATATGCATTTTAAACCGAATGCAAGAGGTGAAATTAACTTATCTTCTTTCCTCTGAGACATCAAATATACATTACTTCCAGAACTTCTCCCCAAATTACTTTTGGAAGGAAAATTTAATGACTGATGAATAAAGATTGTTACAGAGTGCCCCTTTTTTGACATCAGAAAGGTTCACAGAATTGAATTTTTCAGTTCAATAAATAGCAGAAGTAAAATTTCTGTGAGCTCGAGCTCTTTTGAAATCCAAAAGTGAATTTTCCATTGACTATTAAAAAGTATTTTACGTTAACTGAATCAAAATTTCATCCTTTTTGATGATGATTATTATTAATTCATGATCCATAAAATAATTGTAATCTTTTCTTAAGCACAAATAGTATATTTTTTATAAATTTTACCACTGTAACTAAATACAGTACATCTAATGAATATTATAGAAGAATTTCTACAATACTAAAAATTTGGAAGAATTTATGCAATGGTTTTTATTCGCTTTAATATTTAAAAACAGTTCGAATTTCAACATATACATAATATAAATTTTACCACTTTATGCTAAAACTGTAACTAGAAAAGCTGGAAAATAAAAATGAAAGAATAATAAATTTATACATTTTAACAATGTTTAATTTATTAAGAAAAATCTTTTTTAGTTTGAAAATATAATTTTTTTTAACATCCTTAACAAAAGTGAATTAAATTATTATAATTCATGCCTAAATATTTTTTTATCATAAAGTGTAATTCTCTGATTTTTAAGCATTATCTTTAAATAATTAGTAATAAATTGAAAATTGGACTATAAAAAAATATACAATATTGTTCCTATCAAAATGAAATTTTAGAAACACATAAAACTTCGTGTTATAATATGTTTAGCTACATTTATGTGAGTAAAATATGTCAATTTTTATTTAAAGATTCATTTAAAAGCTTTCCATAAATATTAAGTTTTTATAATACTTAAACAGAATATATATGCTTTGCACTTCAAAATTATCTATTAAAACACACTTTAGAATTCCTTTTTTTACATTGTTTGTGGAATTCATTGTATTCCTTTTTTTACATTGTTTCTTTTCTTTATAATTATTAAGCACAGTTTTTTATTTTGTAGGAACTTTAAATAAAATCAATTATTTTCAACCTCAAAGCATTATGTACTAGATAATAAAAGCATTATGTATTATGTTTTTACCTGGTACTTATGTACAAAATACCAGGACATGTAAAAATTTAATAAACTTTATAAATCCAAGAACATATTCAGTAAAAAAGGGTACTTACTGAAACTCAGTCTAGAAAAAAAAAAATTATCCTAATTCTTCCTCCATCTATCTATGCTATCTATGTCTATGAATTTCTATGTTACACAACTTTTTGTAAAAATTTAAAACCCTACATCTCAGTTTTATATCTCTTCTTTTATATTACCGCAACTCTTCTACAATCTGTGAATGTTGTAAGCGATATTTAAAAAACTTGAGGTACAAAAGATATGTATACAAAAAAAATTATCTTCTCATTAGTGAAACTGTTGACATAAACATTATCACATTATCTGAAACACTTTATGTTTGAACAAATTGATAAGGAAACGTTGGCCCAGAACTTTAAAGGGAAAAGATGTCATGTTGATGTATGACCTTGACCAAAAGTCGTGCAGTAATTTAAGCAGTTACAAATTATTTTTGTGAAATACTTTAATGACAGCAGACGCATTCCTACACTATTAGAATGTGTGCTACAAACCGGATTAGATGTACTCTTGCACAAAATCTCGATAAAACTGCCGATAGGCTGATGACCAACGAAAATCGAAGCAAAAGTGTTATTATTACATGTAACATTTTTTTACGATATCTGCGTTTGATATTTTGTTTGACTAATGAGGATCCAACTGGTGCACTTGTCCTTCATGTTTTCTGATAAGTGTTTTGGACTTAAAAGGTCTTATGAATAAAACAGTTTCGTAGTTTGAACTTGGTAATGTATGAAAGGTTATTTACCCAGCTTGGTTACAACTGCTTGTAGTTTTTACTCTCTTTTCAATGTCTGTGTTGAAAGAGACATTACAGCTATTAAGACATAACGGACAGGACATAAAGCTATTACAATATCCTTATCAGGAACATTTTAATAAACTATGTTAAATGATGTTTGTGAAAGGATTGTTCGGAAGCCCTCTAATTCGATAAATATTCAAATCACGGAAGGAAACTGAATACGTTTGAATAAATAAAACATAAATTACGGTCATGATGTCATATATAGGTCATGTTGATTACTGAGTACTCGGAGTAAATCTGGGCCTCATTTCAAATAAATAACATAAATACTTTCATATTGTAAACATTTTATTGATCAAATGCCACGTGTATTGTTTTTGTGAATATAATTTCATCTCTAGAAAGAATTAGAGATTAGATTTATTTATATCTAAAGGCTCAAAAATATTACACAATTAATTCTTGAAAAGAAATTATGCTTACAAGTGATCATAGTCCATTCCCAACATACCTCAAAATATTTAATCAAATAGAAGATGATTGGCTAACGGCTGAGTAACTAGAGCTCTGCAATGTGGTACCACAGGTTTTGGGTTCGAGTGATGGTTGCAGTGGTTCGGAATCCACTTAAAACTGTTGGTATCGGTCTCATTAGCCCAACAAATGATCTCAAATCGACAAACTAGGGTGTTGAGCGTAGACCTAAAAACTCTTCCCCGTAAAAAAAACCTCAATCAGAAAACACCGAGCAGATGCTGTACTAGCGTCAGGATGGACCTAGCTGGTGGAAGCTGACCGAGACAGCCTTAAATGGGAACAGGCTGAAGTGCTTGAGAAGAAGATGATGATTTCTACAACAGTGAATAAATTGATGAGCAATTCCAATATGCCACTACATAAATTATAACATCTTAAAATTTCATCTGTATAATTTTGTATTCAGTTGAATAAAGTTGAAATTTCCAACTCATGAATTAGTTAGTAAATCATAAATTTAATAAACTTTATATGCATTGTCCAGGCCTGCGTGTGATAAGATAGTTTTGATGTCATGAGTTATAATTGAAAGATGTCTTTAGAGATAGAAAGTTTGATATTCCGTAAGACAATGGTTTTCAAACTATGGAGGTGCAACCCCTAAGATGCACACTGATGTATTGAAATGGATGCGTGAAGCATTTCCTACATACTCGTATAAAAGGTAAATCGTCTTCTGTACATTTAAAAGTAAAAACAACACTGAAGAAGTTTTTAATTAGCACGAAATAATTATTATGAACTTCAAAATATATAATAATCAGTCTTTATTGGCAAAGAATTTCCAATTTTAAATATTAAAATTAAAAAGAAAAAAATCTATATTCTAATACAATTTTTTTCCCTATCGTGTTTTTATTCGACGACTATCGAATCAAAAGTAAATATTGCTTAACAAAACAGAGATAATTTTCAAATTTATACATCAGATGAAAAAAAAAAACACTTTTTGAAAGCAGACAATCTATTTCATTGACGATATTTGACTTGACTTAACTGAGTTCTTTCAGATGTACGCTCGCTGACACTGCTTTATCACAACTTATCCAAATGGTTTTTTTTTTAAATATAACAGACAAAACAATTTCGCAGCAGGGAAAATTAAATTTTTATAAAGGAACTACTCTAAAACTCGAAATTCTACGACATTTGATTATTCTTGCTATGAAATCCAATGGTTATAGTTATTTATCGTCCCATTTCAATAAAATTTATAAACTGTAATTATTTGTAATGCTTTAATTCTGAATTAAATCGCAAGTCAACTTTTCATATATTGATAAAATAGAATAAATTGAATAAACCATCATTGAATGATATATTTTATGGAAGATGCCCTACAATCTATTTCTTAATGTAGTGCTAAAGATTCTAGCACCACTGCTGTATAGTCTCAATGGTAGTGGCATCGTACTCGAACCCCTGATCACTCGCACATTCCAAATTTATATATGTATATATAAACTAATAAACTAACTCTTGAATCAGTGGTAGCTGCTGTGACCTTGACCATGTGAACTAGCTTTTATGAACACCTGCTAGGAGGTGTTATTTTTATTTCCTCATGAGAAAGAAGTTGAATTGGTAAACAAGTACACTTCATACAGTTAATACAAAGTTCATTGTTACAATTCCTGTTTATTATATGTTTCGATTCATCATATGTTTACAATTCATGTTTATTTTATATGTATTATTTATTCATCATTATTCATTATTGTTTATTCATTAATTCAAATTTCACTGAGTTCACGTAAAACAAACTGTTTTGTTTCGGTTGGCTTGTTTAGCGTTATAGAATTGTGGAATCGTTTTAATTTTATACGTAATATTTATCAGCTAGGATTTCATTTAATAACTTGACAACTTTAATTAAGCTTTATTAAGAACATATGATTTTTTAGGCTACCTATGTTAAGCTTTATTAAGAACTTATCTTCTCAAAAATAATCTGTCATAAGCATTTATAAACTAAAACTAAAAATAGGTATTTAAGTATTATTAAATAAAAATAAAATAACGTGTAAAGAATGATTAGGATTACAAAGAAATTATTTCACAATGCATTTCACAATTATTTCATAGTGCATTTTTTTCATTGTACAAAAAATAACAAAATTTTTACTACAAAAAATGTTCTGCTTACTTCATATAATAGTGTGCTCTCATATAAAAATTACATTAGTTTAATAGATAGAAGGCTTTTTAATTATTTTAATTATAAATCAATCTTTTTTGATTACATTTATTTATTATACAACATTTTTTAATTGAGAAAAAATATTTATTTTATATA
This sequence comes from Caerostris darwini, assembly GCA_021605075.1. Classification (NCBI taxonomy): domain Eukaryota; kingdom Metazoa; phylum Arthropoda; class Arachnida; order Araneae; family Araneidae; genus Caerostris; species Caerostris darwini. The sequence goes on along the minus strand of BPLQ01015713.1, from coordinate 64,384 downwards.
AGTATTATTAACGATGCATGATATAATTAACAATCTTTAATTTGTTACTTTTGGCTTTTCTAGTATTTAAGATCTTGTAATTGTTTATGAATGACAATTACAGTGTTATAATTGAAGTGTAAAATTCTATTGAATTTTTCAGGGTTTTTTTCTTAATTCATTCTGTTATGTTCTCTGTACTTTGACTAATAATGTATCTAAGATGCCTCTGTATTAATATAAAATATTTCCATAGCAGAATTTGGCTGAATGCTAACAAAGTTTAAAGTTAAAAGAAACACATTGTAACTGAATTTATGGAAAATTGAAGAACATGCTTTTGTACAGCAAAACGTTTTTTCTATAACTTACAAAAAAAGTGCAAAATTTCACAATATCGTACTATGCTTCAAGGGTTAGTTATCTCAACCTCCATTCTTCTTTTAGGAGCCAGCAAACTCCATATTCAACAAATGCAGTCAGCGAATTTGAATGCTCTTTTTTTACTTTCTCTTTCTATATATGTTTCAACATATACCCATTTTTTTCTTTATCGTATGGAAGGAAGCAGACAATGGAAAAGAATTCCATTTTTTCTTTGCAAAGCAGAAAAAAATGGGGCCGAATTTCCGCTGGAATACAAATTATTTATAAGAATTCCATTTGCCATTTGCCTTTTCACTCCTAAAAATGACTTACTTGTTATTACATAGAAATGAATTAAATTTTGATAAGTAATTAATTTGTCATCAAAATGTTTTTTTTAATTTTATCTATATTAAACTATCATTTCTAATAAATTTTTTTTTATTTTTTTCTCGATAGCATCTATATGTTTTCGGACTATCAAAACTAGCAAAATCATTTTGTGTCTTGAAAATAAAATATATAAATTGATATTTATATTGATTGCAAGTTAAAAACAGTTAATTTTATACCTTCAATGTCTTGAATTAGAAGATTTGAGAGTAAAGTTAAAAACTTCTCTGTGTTTAAAAAATTATATAATAAACTATATAATATATTATATAAATAATTATATATAAAGTTATATAATAAATTTATATTTTTCTCAATAGCATCTAGATTTTTTCGGATTATTAAAACTATGAAAATCATTTTGTGTCTTGAAAATAAAATATATAAATTGATATTATGATATTTATGATAATTCCAAGTTAAAAATAATTTATTTTAGGTTCTTCAATATTTTGAGTTAGAAGATTTTAGTGTAAAATTAAAAAATTCGCTGTGTTAAAAAAAAACCCTCTATAATAAATTATTAATAATTCACAGAATCACAAAATTAAGTATTTCAAAGCAATATTTTCATTTAAATTTTAAGCATAAAATACTTGATACTTATAAGATAGAAGAAATATCATGTATTTTTAAGTGAATAAACATCTCTAAGAACTAAGTAATTTAATTTAAAATTAGTAGCTGGCTCAATTAAATTCAATCAATTTTTTTTTTGACTTTGTCAATGCCAAACACACATTTTAGGAAATAATATACAAACAAATAAAAAGATGATTTTTTTAGATTTTTATTTAATGGAAAAATACAATTCTATAAGAAAAACAAAAATTACAAAATCTATAAGAAGAGTTAAAAGTCTTTTAGAGTTTGATTAAATATCTAAGTATTTAAAAATAAATACGTAAATTCTATTTATTCTACTATAAATCATCTATCTTTAAATATGTAGCTACTAACTTCTATTATGTAACTATTAGCACCAAATTTATTACATTTACTTTTATTAGCAAAGATAACATTGTAAAAACATTTTTTTGTTATTTCTGGCAAATAAAATTCGTTTTTTTTTTGAGTTCTTACGCTAATAAAGAATTTTTCTTCTTGTCACTTTGCCAGGAAGTCTGACTGATTGAATGACTCTTTGAACTGTTTCTGAGCTTACACATATTCTGTAATATTCTTGGAATGCGAGTCTAAGTTTTGTTGCTGATGATATCGTTTATATTTCGAATCCATGACACAATTTTGTTAGTCGCCTGTTTTTAAAACGCATTTATTAGTTTCACCTGTATGTTTATTTGTTTGTAACTGACTCTTTGGGCTCTATTTTGCCGTACTTTAAGCGATCAGATTTAATTTAAACGTTGTAGACTTATCAAGGACAGACGACAGTAAAATATTTTGATAAGTTTATTATCTCATCATGATCAGGATGAGTGATTTTATTTTAACTTATGAAGGGCAATTTAACCCATGTAGAATGAAAGTACCTAAGATATTAAAATCTACGTGGGACAGTGGCACAACGGATAACGCGCCTGACTACGGATCCGGAGATTCCTTGTTCGAATCCTGGCTGGCTCGACATGTCATTATAGTAAGATAATCATAGTAAGAACTATTGTTCCAGTCCTCCGTACCGGGACCTCATTTAAATATTATAGTTTAAAAACCCTAAAAAACACGCTTTTAGTGTTAATCAAACTAGCATCTAGAGCAAACTAGCATCTAGACCAAGCCCACAAATCCGTATGGACTCATGCTTGAAAGGAACGGGGGCAGCATTTGTTGAGATAGAGCATCCGTAGCTAAAAGTCTGTCTTTGTTCCGTGATGCTCTAGAGTCATATGAGACCAGGCTTAAAGTGGATTCCGAACCACTACAAACATCCATAGCACTGCCGAGACTCGAACCCGAAATCTGTTGCACCGAGCGCCAGACATTCGGCGTTCAGGCACAAAGTTCTTTTCGTATTGAAATCTTTTGGATTTTTTGATTATCTCTATTTTCTTTTCTTGAATTTATAACGAGAATCATACATATACCAGTATACAGTTACAAGGAAACTTTTGTATGGCACTGTAGTTTCATTGTAGCTAAAAAACCTTTTTTTCTTTCTAATGCAACTGGAAAACCCTTAGACAGTTGTCTTTGATGCCTTAAGGCAAGCACTGCACAGACGTTACTCACTTAGCACAGCGGGGTGCGTGTAGCTTGAAGATAAGCCACGGACGCAGAGTGAAGTAAAATACTACGGACGTTCTCTACGCTCATGTTAGACCAGGACCTACGGTTTAAAGTGGAATCCGAACCCGTATAAACATCCATGGCACCGCCAGGACTCGAACCCGAAACCTGTGGTACCGAGCCCGTAGGCCCCGGTCTAGTAGGATCGTAGAGCGTTGCGGGGGCATTGTTACTCCGCGTCCATGGTTTATCTTCAAGTTACACGCGCTCCCTGGGTAACCCAAAGTGAAAGAGTCTGTGCAGCACTTGCCTTAAGATAACCAAGACAGCTGTCTACGTTTTGCCAGCTGCATTAGCAGAAGCAAAATGTTATTTTGAAGTATCCATCGATAGTTTCCCAACATTGATTGGTAAAAACCTCTCAAGGTCTAAATTAAATAGGCTTAAATTATTGGCAAGATGTAATCAATAAACCGTGTAAGCTTTAAGTTATGCCTATTAAATCCGTCTGAATGCAAATGGAATCCCTCTTTGGAGGAGAGGCGAATTAAGAGTTGAATTCGCCGTTCATTGAAGCTTGAGAATTCTGCGTTCAGACGAGCTTCTGTTGGTGCGGGATTTGGAAATGTGTTCCTCTTTACGTTCCTCCTTCAAAGAGTATATGGCCTTGTAAGGGATTGCAATTAATTTGCAACAGGGAAGGAGAGAGGATATTGTTGTTATATTAGTACAATCGACGTGGCAATCAAATTAAAATTACATTTATAAGTAAAATAAAAAAGGACCCTTCAAATTAGTTATTAAATTATACTGTTATTGTTTAATTTATCACTCATTTTAACTCTCAGTGGTAATGAGCCCATAGAATACAATAACCACTAGTAGCTTGTTCTTTGATTGCAAATGTTTTGCCTACCTATCAGTCTAGTTGTAATTAAAAAATTTCAACGAGTCCGGCAGATTTACAGCAATAGGACAAGATGAGCAGATTTACAAGATGATGCACCAGAATTACTACAATACAAGCAAATCCTTGGTAGGTCTAATACTAATCTGACATATTAGTGGTAAATGATTACCAGTCAAAATCCCAAAATCGGCAAAACTGATTTATATTTACAATAAATGTATTAACTTATTTTTAAATGGGTATTTTCTTTAATATATTATTAATATTGAATAATTCATGAGTAATAATTCTTGATATACAGTAAAAGATTTTACCATTAGTCTTTAAAGTCTTATCTCCATCTTAATTTTACAAAACAAGATAGATCATACCATCAATTCAGTACTTTTATAATCTAAAATGACGTTCTGGTATAAATACTGCAATCTGGAAACATTTTCAGGAAACTTTACCATATTGATTGCATGGGAAATATAATTTGTTGTTGAACACACTGTTGATGCTAGACAGTTATATAAGTCCTGCCATGAATTTTACAAAACAAAAACCTATGAAGATACAAATATTGGTGAATCCAATTTTGCATACAGCGAATTCAAAATTAAATAAAGCAAATGAATTATACGGATTATGAAAAAGCTGAAATTTCATGGCTACAAAATTAAACCTTTGCAGGAATTTAAAAAAAATTGATGATATTAGGAGGTTACAGTAATGCAATATTATGTCATATATCATATATGTCATATATGCTACTGCCATATATGTAAATGACGCCCACTATGACACATGTAAATGTCATTTAAGTATTTACTACAATTTTCACCTGTGATTTACAAATATGTGCTTTCAGTTGCTTTTAAGTTATTCACAAATTAATGGCGAAGCACAGATTTTTGGATCATAATTTACAAAATATTTAAATTTTAAAATATATTTTATAAGAAATGTTTAACCTTGACCTTTGCTTAAGAGTAAAAAAAACAAACAACAAAAACGAATTGATTTTAAAAAAAATCCTGATTGACATAACAATAAAACGCTGCAATTCGCATCCATATTTCCATTTAAGAGAGAGTAAAGAAAAAAAGCGCCAGTAAGAAAACCACTGCTGCATGAACTTGTTTAGCACGGCCTCTGTCCCTTGAGTCACGGAATTGCGGAAGCCAAGACACCGTTAAAACCTTCAATCGATAGGGCCTCCCGAATTTAACAAAATCAAACAAAGGCAGTCACCAAGCCTTTCCTCGGATCCAAGGACGGTTACCGTTAAGCCCTCACGCCACCCAAAACGAGTCTTTTCGAGAGAAATTCTACAAAACAGAATGGGGGAGGTTGAAGTCAGTAAATTATTTCTGAATACATGGCTGGTTTTCTGTGTGGTAGTAAAACTTAAACATAAAAGTTGAACACGATTCAGTGAAAGGAAGTTTTAAAGCTCTTGCATCTTAGAAAAGGCAGTGAACCAGCTTTCGAATAAGAAATTGAAACGTGAATTTCTTCAATGCTTTTTCTCCAGGTTAAGTACTTTTATTCAAAGTAGTCGCCCAAAATCGAAGGAGTGCTGGCATTTTTAAAACTGCATAGCTAATTTGAATGATAAACATGGGTAAAACTTTTTTTAAGGACAGTGCAAATGCGTCCGTTTTATGAAGTATTAAAAAAGGAAAAAAACACTTAGAGAGAAGAGGAATAAAACGTGTTTAAGATGGTAAAATACTAATAATTGTATTTGTCCTTCCCTTAATATAACACTTAAAAACTGAATTTGATGTCTTTTACGTTTTTATAAACCTATTTTGAGTCCTAGTTTGTTAATCGTACATACATTCACTTTGAAAAATAAATAGTAAATAGTCTCATCCAGTAAAATTGCAGATATATAGATAAATCAGTATAACCTGATACAAAGATGGAAGAGGGTGCTATGATACTTTAATCTTCCTAGTCTCCTTTTCAAGCACAATGGAAAAATATTCTGACCTACGGATTTATAGTGCTCATCCTCGAAAAGACACGGAAAATTGAGGTTCATTATTATTTGTCGACTTTCGAACTATACTGTCTTAGGTCTTAAGTCCAACATGCCATCCACTATCGCAGTCTGCCCCGAAATTTAAGTATATCTAGCAATGTATCGTTCTTCCCTTCTTCTTTATTGGTGCAACTGCTCTATGATGGACCAAGGCCATCAGCCTACTGGCACATTTTGAGACAAGAGGTTTTATTTTTATTTTTACGAGATACGGTTATCAGCCCTACAGTCATATTAGACCGGGACCTATGGTTTAAAGTGGATTCTGAACCATTACAAACATCCATGACAGCGCCGAGACTCGAACTCGAAAAGCTATGTCACCGAGCGCCAGAGGCTAGTCTCTTGACTATCAGGCCCAAAGTGCACTTCGTTATATTATATCACGGTACTTAGTTCCTGTAATTAGCATCAATTATTAGCACCAACAGCTTTGCATCGTTCATTAACACCAATATAAGTAAATTATTAGCACCATTATCACTTCATCCTTTATTAGCACCAATATTAATGCACTAATTATTACTACCAATCTCAGTGTACCAATTATTAGTATCAACGTCAATGCATCATTATCAAAAACTCACTTGGAGACAAATACATAATCAACCAAGCCATTACTCACCAATAAATAATAAATAAATAAATTGTTATAATAATTATAAATGAATTGTTTGAAAAAATAAATCAAATATGAGAAGTGCGCTGCAAAACTGAAATTTCTAGCACGTGATAATCAATATTACGAATAAAAATAAAAGGAGCAAAAACAAGCAAGGAATTAAAAAACACATTCCTTTAATTCTTACTTTTAATACAGATTCAGATTAAATATTCAATTTGCTTTTCCATTTTGTTTTAGACATACGTAATTAGGCTTCTTTTAAATATTTATCAGAGAAATAATTGCTATTAAAATATTTCTGTGCACATAATTTATGTACCTTATATTATTTACTTATTGCATTTTATTATCCATTAAGAATGTTGCTTGCAGTCATTAATGTTTGAATACATTAGAATTTGTTTCAATGTAGAGAATTTTTGTGTAGAAAAAACTATATTTGTTCTTAAGCAATAATAATAATTATAGACTCAGGCTACTTTATTATATAGTTCAGAGGTAGAAGAAGAACTAGTTTTAAATATTTGTAATAACTCAGTAAGGACCTAACTGACTAGCGTTCTGGCCCTTGGTGCCACGGGCTTCAGGTTCGGGACATATAAAATTTATAGAAAATTTATAAATTTTAAAAAATGGAAAAAAATTTCATAGTCTGTAAAAAAAATCAATATATGGTTTTTTCTTATCCCACTTGATCGACAACAACATCTAGACCAAGTCCAAGAGCCCTGTGGTCTCATGGAAGGAGGGGGAGGCAGCTTCTATTCCGATGGAGCACCCGTAGGTAGAAGTCTGACTTGCTCCGAGCCGCTGAAGGAGGACAGTGCCTTCCGCAAGGACTTTTAGGGGGAATTACCCCGCATTTGCGTATTGTATTGGAGAAAATTCGGAAAACTCCCTCCAGGTAGTCCGACTCATGAGGCAAGATGCTGAACATCCCAAACGCCATCAAGTCTTCTCGTTTTTTGAAATAATGTCTACAACAAAGCCGCCATTGGATTGAACATCAAGCGTAATGCTCACCAGCGGCGTACATATATATATATAGCATATAGCAGCGGCATATATATATATATAAATAATCAATCATGTTATATGATATAATACAATACAGATAGAATGTTATATTGACACCTTATTACATTGTGTAAAAAAAATGTCATTCATTGGCCATTTTATTATTTATAATAAAAAAAAACCCTTTTAGTGACAAAATTAGTTTTTTGCTATCAATAAAATAAAATTACGTTACTTTAATAAAATATCTGCCTTTTTACAACTTAACGATTCTTACAAAAAGAGCTAGCCAAGTAATAAAAAAAAAAAAAAAAAAAAAAAAAGAATCGACCGGTGAAGTAACAGCTCCTTCGAAGGGAGGTCTCAATCAATGGTTTTCTATTTATTCCCATTTCGAGCCCGGCCATGTAATTGGCGAGCAATTTGTTTTTCCTAGTGACGGAATTCCTTTCCCTTTTGTTTCCTGAGAGACCACGCAAGAGACAGACCCTATCTGCATTTCGTAACTTCCCTTCCCTCATGTTAGCTTAAAAATAACGTTACGAACCGATGTACATCGCGAAATGCATTTGGAGTTATCATGATTTTAGGCAAACACATTTCTGGAAAAGTGTCAGAAACTACTTAAAAACAAGGTACAAATATATGCATATATAGATTTGAAATATCCTTTTCAGCATTTTTGACGAATTCTTTTTTTTTTTAATTTTTATAAATGTGATTCTTCAAAAGTGAGAAGAATATCACTTTATTACTTTAATAAGATTTAAGAATTAAAAATGTCTTTTATATCCTTTTTTTACATATATTAGGTGAATATGGAACTAATTTATAATAATTAAGAAATAAAGCTAATAAAGATTAATTTAACTGTCTCTTTTATGGTCTAGAGCAGGGGTCTCCAAACTTTCCAGCCTTAGGGCCATACTGTTTACTCCAGTAAATACCAAGGGCCAAAACCGTTTTAATTTTTCTGCCATTATCTATTTCTAGACTAGTCACCGAGTACACGCTCTGAGCGAGCATACGCTTGCTAAATTCATTGGTTCATTTACTACAATTACTATTGGGTGTATCGATACGACCGTGACACTTGACGACATCTAGTGGTCATAACATGGTTCTTATACCATTGCGATACTCTTTACCCCAACATAACTACCGCGGGATGTTCACTAGTTTATAATGTTAGTGGGATTCATTTCAATTATTTGTTAGTTGCTATGCTTAAGTTAAATTTCCTGCGTATTATGCTTGTCATTAAGCTTTGCCCAACAAGTCAATAAAACCGAGTTATTATCATTCTGTGTTTTTTTATCCAACCTATTACAGCAACAATAAGCTATTCGCTGTCGCGGGCCGGATGGATGACATTGGCGGGCTGGATTTGGCCCGAGGGCCGTAGTTTGGAGACCCCTGGTATAGAGCACTTACAGATACGTACTGGCGCTGATACTACAGCACTTACTGATAAAAACACAAGATTTAGTTTGTGAACTGTCTGATAGCGTACGCCCCTGTTCCTTCTTTCAAACATGAGTAGACCAGGTGTTAACTAGGACAGAATATCTCGTGTTGGAGTTTTACGTGTTCTCCTACATATGGCATGCGTCGTTGATTTTCAGAATTTGAGTTTGTAACTTGACAATCCTTTTTAATTATAACACGTGTATCTGTGATGGATAGGTTTGGTTTGTCGCTATATGGCCATTGTATGCACACTTTAGGTTAATTAAACCGAGACTTCCAGTTTAACATGTATTCCGAACGACTAACAAACATCCATGCCACCATGATTCGAACCTGGAGCCTATGGTACCAAAGGCCAGAGCCGTAGCCAATTTGCCATCAGGAAGCGTGCTAAGAGCACAACAGCACGAAGCGCAATAGAAGCATGATAAATCGGTAAACTGGAACGTCCTTCGATCTTATTTAAGGTGGTTGATGGAACTCTAGATGTTGTCTCAAATGCACAACAGGCTCCAAATTGAAGCAGCTTCTGAGAAACTGCTTAATTTATAAAGAAGTCAATAAAAGTTAAAATGGATGGACTCGAGAGTAGAAAAGTAAATATCCACATTAAAAAATAAATAGAACTATTGACAAAGTATTATTTTGATAAAAATATTTAAAAAATAAATTTCACGGAAAAGTTAACTAAAGATTGCAATATAACACTAAACAAAAAGGCTGAACAAAGTTTTGAAAGGCACACTTTCATTTTTCACCATCGGCTCAACAGCCCAGTGTGGGCCAAGGCTGTCTACCTAAAGGTAGATTTCGAGACGAGTGACGTTTTTTGCTTTTACGGGCTAGGGTTGTCAGCACTACACCCAACGCTCATATGAGACCGGGACCTACGGCTTAAAGTGGATTCCGAACCACTACAAACGTCCATGTCACCGCCCGGACTCGAACCCGAACCTGTTGCACCGAGCGCCAGAGCGCTAGCCACTCGGCCATTCAGGCCCCACTTTCATTTTTTCCTACATCATTCAGTTCTTTTAAATTGACTAATACATTTAAGGAATACTCCTAATTTTCAACGATATATTTTAATGTGTCATGTTTCATTCATAAGTTAAGAGACTGCTTTTATTTATGTATACATTTTGTTTAGATATACTTATATCTTCTTCATTGGCGCAACAGCCCCATGGTTAAAGGGTAGAGATTTCAGCGCTATGCTCAACAGTCATATTAGAACTGGGCCTACGGTTTAAAGTGGATTCCGAACCACTACAAGCCTCCATGTCACCGCCGGGGCTTGAACCCAAAACCTGTGGCACCAAACGCTAGTCACTCGGCCATCAGGCCCCTATATATGTATATGTAGTTTCCTAATCAATGAATGAGATATGACATATTAAAATATGTAGTTGAAAATCAGGAGTATTTCTTAAATGAATTAGTCAATATATATATACGTAAATACATGCGAATATATCTTAAAATTATTTATCATTTACAATATATATCTCTACTGGATATATAAAATGATGAAATTTATGCACTTCAATTTAGTACTGTGCAAAAATCAATACTAATTTTTTTAAAGAAACTTTTGGTGTCTTTTTCTATAATTACTAAAATTTTGAAAAACATTAAAGCCGTGTTAGTTAAAAATATAATTTAAATATAAATTAGCTGATATGCCTTACCAGCCTTTTGGCACAGGTTTTTATCAACAAATAATTCTTTCAATAATCATTTTATAAGACGTACTAAGAGACTAGCATCTTCGAGAATTGTCAGCAATTAAGTTTAAGCACCACACGTACTATATTTATCGAAGTCTTCTGGATATAAATGGAACAATACGCCATCAGGAAGTTCAGATACGAATGTTACGAAATCAATAATGGGCTAAATAATATCAAGGCTACAACTTTATTGTTCCTATCGGTTTCTGATTGATCTTAACAGTTGCTGAATTCTGATGGCATTTTTTCATAAGTAATAAGAAGTACTACTTTTATTATAAATGAAAACGTTGATTCTTTTTTGAACAGGAATTGATTTAGCTAAATATATGTTTTAATAATAATGACAGTTCATATAACTTGCACATGCTAGATATATTTTAATGAAGTTACATTTAATGCAAATGTTACGGAAAATTCGTTATAGAGATTTAAAATAAAAGGTATAAGTATTTAATAATATTTAACAATAATGATTTAATAATCTTTTGTATAACGATTTTTATAACATAATAATTTTTAATTATATAATGTTTTAGTGCATCAAAACTTATTATTTACATACTTGTGGAATATTACTTTTTTTTCACGCCTCTATAAAATAATTACCATAAAATTTTCAATCATAAGTGTTAAATTTACTGATGATAAGTGAACTTTTGCTACAGAGAAATATTTATTTAAAACTTCATATAGTTTCAATGAGGAAATTTTAGAGAAAAGGAAAAAAAAAAGTTAAATCTTCGAAAACCATTTTGGGAAATTAAGTAATCTAGGCAAATTGATAAGTATTTTTTTCATTGATAAAAATAATCAATTATGGGTTTAAAATTTATAATCTTAAAATATTTAACTACGGCATGATTATTATATGTATATATAGTATATTCGTAAATGTAAATTTAAATCACTTATATACTAACAGTCAATTCTAAAACAACAAACAAGCTGACTTCAATAAATTTTAAAAGGTTTTATGTAGAAATCTGAAAAAATATGTTAAATAAGATTTTATTTTTAACAACTGACATATAAAATAACATATCCTATATTTGTTTGTTAAATAAATTTAATTCGCATAATAGCTTGCAATAAAAAATTGACTCTCGTAAAGAAGAAGTCTGTGTCATATTTATCAAACTGAAAAATTATAACATTTAACATGGAATAGCTATAATAAATTACTGCCATAAAGCATTTCTTATCTGACATCGATTAATTATAATAGAGAGTAAAAAAACGAAAAAAATAATCAATATTTTATCTCTATATCATCATCAATCACTTTTCTACTTCTCTATCTAAATAATCATTGATAGCAATACCCCTCTTAACTTTACATTATCAAAACAAAGGCACATTAAAATTTAAAAGTTTAAACATCCTTAAAAATTAATAAACCATGAAAACTAACTACACAATGCAATGACATCGTGACGAAATCATAAAACAAAAACCAAACATTTAATTTTTGATAGCTATTTTTAGAAAATACAACAGAAAAGTAAAAGCTAAAAAAAAAAAATCTTACCTACGATAAAAAGCACTTTATATTCTCTTCTTCACACTTCCGCTGTTACTACAGGACTTGGAGAGTGAAGATGCAGGACAAAGAGTTTAGATGTAGATTGCTTCTTTTTTTATTTATTTGCAAATGTGTTTGCTTGTTTGTGCTAAAAAGCGATCAGCTGATAGCCGAATGTGCTTTGAATACAACGGTGGCTTTGGAGAAAGGTACTCTTCTGCCTCTAGGATCTCTGCTGCGTGACGTCACCGAGATGCGTCACTTGCGGTGCGCGGTGGGTGACTAGCTTGTTTCTAGCTGGTGTGGGTTTGCCATTTTCATCCACTCATCGCTCTTTGTGGTGACATTCAGTTGCCATGCTTTAAAACTGTTTTTCTTTCTGCTAAGGTTAAGATATTTATAGCCCAGTACCTACCACCAGACTCTGTTCTATTTCGTCGGTACTGTGTGAAAGAACACGCTTCATAAACAACTAATAAATTTATTCAGCAATTTGAGCCTTTTTATTTTCATTTTGCTTGGCAACACGGTTGGCCTCCCATGTTGCCAAGGGCTTTTAAATAATTATTTTTATGATGTTATTTTAGTTAGTTGCTCTTGGTACCGTCAGTTTTGAAATTGTGTTTGGTTTACTTTACCAAATTCCTGCAAGTTGTTGTTTTGCTTAAATCTTTCAGTAAAAAACCTCCGTCTTTTAATAGCTCATTTTAAATTTTCTAAAAGTAAGGGTAATAATATCTATTAGCATGAAGTATGGCTTGCTTAATTCTAAGTATATGCGAATAAAAACAAATTGCATTCAGGGTTAAAAAAGTTCTAGAATTAGTAACTTTATAAATTAGTTAGATATCTACAAAAAAAATCTTTCAACATATAAAACATTAACAATAATAAAGCATTAATTTTTATTGAGGAAAGTTCAAAATTCGAACATTGTGTAAATATTATATATGTTGATTAAGTATGAAATACGTCAGTTACTACTTACGTGTCTCAATACTTAAGTAGTAGTAGTTAAAAATTAATTAAAATAACAGAGAATATTACAATTTTTTCTCTAATGTAATGTTGAAATCTAATATAATTTTTAGTTCGTTTGAAAACAAAAGATATTCAAATCATGTTGTTCAAATTAATGAATTCTTTTACTTCTAATTAATTCTTTTGATGTGTTCAAGCTAAGAATTGACAAGTATAATTTTTTTAACATGTCCACCATTAATAAAAGTAGGAAATGAATTATTCTTGAATAGTTTGTAAATTAACAAAGGTGGAAAATTCACAATACAATTTAGTGATATTTTCTTCAAGAATTGATATATATTTTAATTTTTTTTAACTCAATGCATCTATTAATATGTAATAACATTTATCTCAAATAAAATAAATACTTTTTTGCTGCACATTTCCATCATTTTTTTCATTGAAATATAATTATTTTCTGAAATTTCTTTTTCTGTTTTTTCCTTAAATATTCATTGGAAATATATAATCAATAATAAAAAAAATCAAATTCTTCTAATATATAGCCCAGTTCAAAAACTTTACAGCTTTTAGGAAGTATTAACCAAACTATTTGTGCCACAAAATGAAGCCGAAGATTTCTGGATATAATCATCATGATATAAATTTTTGTATAAGTTCCCTTAATCATGAATCGAGAATTACTAGAACTTAAGATAGGTCCTCTAATACAACAAAATATTTTAATGAATATTTTTACGTTATTTTTTAATCAATAATTGTACTTAATTGTTGTTGTGCTTAAAAACCTACATTCTTAATGTTTTTCACTTAAAAAAAAATTAGTCTTATTTTATCCTTTCTTTATTTGAAGCACGCTACACTGACGTTTGAGTGCATGTGTTTCTTTTCAAAAGTGGCTTATTTTTCACGTCTTCCTGAAGTTTCTTCAAGAACTTTTGAAGCATGTGATCATTCGCAGTACTTTACATTTAACTGTTTACAAATTTTAAATCGGAACTTCTCATTGACAATTTTTATTAGCCGTATTGCAAACTTCTAATGCATATATATATAGAGCACTTTTAAGATAACTAATAATAATAATACGGTTTTTAAATAAACAGCCTTTATATAATGAGTAATAAAAACCTTTACATAAGCATACCATATTGATATTAAGTCAATTTCAAATACTTACATTTATAAATATGTACCATACCATGCTGAATATACCGGTTCTCGTTAGATCACCGAAGTCAAGCAGCATTGGGCGCGGTCAGTACTTGGGTGGGTGACCACATGGGAACACCGCTTGCCGTTGGCATTCTCAAATTTGGAACCTGAATGGCCGAGTGTCTCTAGCGCTTTGGCGCTCGGTGCCACAGGTTTCGGGTTCGAATCCCGGCGGTGGCCATGGATGTTTGTAGTGGTTCGGAATCCACTTGAAGCCGTAGGTCCCGGTCTCCTATGACTGTAAGAGCTTCACGGAACCAAAATCAGACTTCTACCTACGGGTGCTCCATCACAACAGAAGCTGCTTCCTTCCCCTTCAATCATGAGTACGTATGGGCTCGCGGGCTTGGCCAGCCAAGTGCGATAAGAAACAACAACATAAATATGTTATTTATTAATAATTACAAATAAAGAATGATATTATTAGTATGTTACCCATTTAAGTTATTCATTTTGAAATATCTTATTTATTTCTTAAAAATGTTGAATTATTTAGGGAATTAGATCAATATCAATCAATCCAAACTAACTCTAAGCAAAAAATTAGAGTTCCACTTCATTTATTTTAGAATTCTTTAATTCTTACATTTGGATTTTGTTTACTCAAAAAATAAAAAAATTTCATTTATATATTTTATAAAAAAAATTTCTTATTCTTTAATGTTTTTTAAAGTTTTCATAATTACTAATCGACTTATTTGTGACTTTGTAGTGTGTCACAATATTAATATACATAGTGAAGAATTATACAACTAGTTATGAATAATTATTTTATTAAAAAAGTCGAAAAGTTCCATTATTTTCTTGTTAACACAATTAAAACATGAAACTTTATATTTTATGGTGTTTCCAGTAGAATGTGTATAATAATAAAGTCATACAAAAAAGTTTGCAAATATCATCTAAAAATTTCCTTATTTAAATATTTTAATATAAATATTTTTTTCCTTATTAATTCCAAATTTAATTTCCTTAGTTAGTTCCTTAGTTTAGTTCCTCTTACAAATATTGTCCAGACACTTTCGTGATTGAAAAAAAATTACAAAAATCAATCCAAAACTTTCTTGATTTCAAAAGTGTTCAAATATATATCGTCCAAAACTTTCTTGATTAAAAAATATCTTACAAGAATCTTCCATTTGTATTAAACGAAATAAAGGAAAAAATCAATAATGAAGTTAATGTTACTACACATATTCTGCAGAAAACATCACAAAATGGGGTTTGACATGGTCAGTGGTGTTTACATAGCATTTAAGAACATTTTCAACAAATTGCTTTGCTAACGTGATTCTGTTTAACTAAGTGTACATTTCTGACCATGTTTTTTGTGTGATTTATTGAAAAGTCTTTAGCCAATTAATACGATGGATCACCATGCATAAAATTTTGATTCTGTCAACAGTTACATCAAATGTACATTATTCATTTAATATCTATATTTAACAAATATACATTATACATTTTTAAATTATATCTATTGCTATAAAAGCAGCGCACCTAGAAAACTTGATGAAGTTTTGTATGTAAATGATTAAAGTAATCGAATGAATGCTTTATCTAAGGCCAGTAGAGGACATTGATGTGCATTCACTGTAGCCAATACATAGATACACTGTGGTATTCTGTATGTAGTTTATTTATGTCAATGTACAGCTTTATCATCATATTCCCACTTTTACGACGCCATAAAAGCAGAGACAGGGTTAGGCAAAGAATCATTCTGAGGATAGAGGCTTAGTGAGATGATTCCCACCTCAGTCATTCTGACAATATCGTATTGTGAGACCAGTGGGACCAGAATGAGTTTACTCGCGTTCTGAGTCAGGAGCCTGTAGAACGACCAATACTTGTGAGGACCTCCTCATGATCCGGCAAATACACACAAACCACGTACATCATTGCTTGACATGCATACTCTAATGAATGGGTCAAACAGATCTCTATGTCCATTAGTAACTGATTTGACTGATAGTTATTTGCTGTTCAAGCACTCATTACTTTTATTGTTCCTGGCAGCCTTGATACTCACTGTTACCTGAATAGAGTGGTGCTTGACCCGAGGAGATTGACAATGATGTAGTTGAAACATGCCAACTTCAGTAGCGAACTGGGAATCATTTTTTATTTTGATGACAATTGTGTAAGCGTATGGAAGCGTCGTGGTAAACATTTCAATTCTCCTACTGCTCAGAGTGGTATACATCCACACCTGCTGAGGTATGGGTGGTCTGAGTTGCGATTTCATATGACACTTAATCAATGGCATTATGACTTCTCAGCCATGCATTAGTGAGACCCTTCATCCACATGTGTTACCATTCAAAGCAGGTTTTCCAGGAAGGATTTACTAACAGAATAATACACGGCCAACACATAGTAAGGTGTTAAAGGACTACCTCATCAATGACGATCCATTTCCTTGGCTCTCTCGATACTTATACTTAATACCGATTGAAAATTTGCAGGATGACCTAGGTTGAAAAGTTTATCAGGACAGGAATTTTGACGAATATGTTTACAGGGGCTCGAATATGTCGTATTCCTCCATGTGGCGCTCCTGATAACACGTGTCCAAAAGCACGGCTAAGAGTTCTGCAATCTTCGCATTATATCAACCTGGTATAGTGCCAATGTTTGAGATAAAAAATGTGCTGTATGAACATTCACAGTGGCCCGTGGCAAGTGTTCCCTTTTCCGTTGGAATGTTCACTAACGCTGAAAGCTGATTTTATTTGGCGGGGAAGTGGCATACAAGCAAGCTTACAGCAATTGTGGAACTTGATGTCACAGGACATCAGAAAAATTTTATGTTTTAAAACTTGATGCTACAGCATCGCGCATTATAGCTAAAGGTAGAGTAATGAGATATTCGATCCTGAATTTCTTTTTGACTTTCCTTTTCCTCACATCAATATTATTTGCTTGCCAACATTAAAAAATATATATGTAAATTTTCAAATGAATCTAATAATTCCTTTTCGATGTGATATAAATCTTCGATGCGATCTTCATTCTCTAAACCATTTTTTTTTCTTTATGGAAACCGAAAAACATTTAATTTTTTTAAACAATGACTTTTTATGATTTATATCTAAACCTACTTTTCTTAAAATATGGGTTTTATCTATGCAACGCATTAAATCCATTAAGATTGCTTTCATTCTCTTTTCTTTCTACTCTTTTGGACGTTTTTATCTTTCAGTTATTTGTATTAGATAACTTCTAAAAAAGATTTTTATGTCTCATTCCTTTTATAATTGAATGAGATCAAATGACAATAGTTCAAAAGATATTTAATTTTGTTCAATATTTGATAAAGCTCCAATTTTAATCTAATTCACACTAAATCATTGTTTTTATGTTCATTTTTTATTCAATTTCAAAGCATTATAGAAAAATAGATTAATAATAGTAAATAAAATAAAATAGTACATTATCAAATCTTCGGCATCCAAAGATGATATAAATTATTTTCTACAACGTAGATATCATTTAAACATGTAAACCAAATGTTGTATGTTTGTCTTTAAATTTATTTCATTTGAAATAAATCGTATTTTCTGCACCAACAATTAGTGAATCTTCCATTTTAAATTTACTGCTTTTGACGCTGTTTTCAAATATTGGCCACTGTATTTAAGATCAATCGCAATTGATAATCAGCATTCGCTAAGCTACCAATTAAATCTCAGTGAATTTCATATTTAAAAAAAAAATAGGTTAAATCAGCGTACAAAGTAAAATTTATTGTAATAAAGGTAAACAAATATTGCTTTTCCACATTATGCATTAAAGATAGTTAAACAAAATTATTTTATACGCATGAAATACTATACTCTATCCTAAGCTACATCAGTTTAACAATCTTCAAATGTTTTTTTTTCCTCTAATGCAGCTGGCAAATAGACCGTGATCTTCGCCATAAGGGCTGCGCCGATGTTACTCACTTTGCATTACCCAGGGGGGGCGTGTAACTTGATGGTAAGCCACGGACGCGGAGTAACAATGCCCCCGCAACGCTCTACGATCCTATTAGGACCGGAACCTACGGTTTAAAGTGGATTCCGAACCACTACAACACCCATGGGCAAAGCCGGGATTTGAACCCGATACCCGTGGTACCGAACGCCAGAGCGCTAGCCATTCGGCCATCAGGCCCCGTCTTCAAATGTTAAAAGATATTGAAAATTTTCGACAAAATAACTCATACGGATGAAAATTATTGCTTTTTTAATGCTGGCCTTTTGTGCTTTGGTCATTCGCCACTAGAATTACGCAGATGTAGCAAATTCAGCATTGCCCAGAGTGTACCACGAGGGGACCTACCACATTATAATCTCATTTTTACCCTTGCATCCCCAAGGGAATATCTGGAGAAATTTCACCCTCCAAGCCCAACTGAATGATATTCTGACCAATACATCTAACGTGCCCAACCCCGTCCTCTGGGATAGAAGTTTCCATTTAGAAATCGCTTTCAAAAAATTAAGAATCAAATATCGGAAATCCAACGCGATGCCCACTAGGACGTTTCAATCCATTCCTATGAAAATATAATTATCGATTTCGCTCACATTAGCAATTTCTTACAAAAGTATTACATTACCTTTACTTTCACATTATTATTACATTACCTTTTTTGCCTTCCAAGCAGTTGACCCGGGTTCGACTCCCGGCCGACGTAGTCAATTCTTTTAGGGGCCTGGCGTTCGGTACCACAGGTGTCGGGTTCAAATCCCGGCGTTGCCCATGGGTGTTGTAGTGGTTCGGAATCCACTTTAAACCGTAAGTCTCGGTCCTAATAGGATCGTAGAGCGCTGCGGGGGCATTGTTACTCCGCGTCCGTGGCTTACCATCCAGTTACACGCGCCCCCTAGGTAATGCAAAGTGAGTAACATCGGCGCAGCCCTTATGGAGAAAGATCACGGTCTGTTTGCCAGCTGCATTAGAAGAAGGAGGCCTTTAAAGAAACTTTTTGTAGAATATTAATAATTTAAAATTCACAAACATTTGCTATACAGGCATACAATCATAAAATGAATGCATTCTTTTGTAGAAATAATTCCCAAATCGTAAAATTTGGCAAACAACAGTATCTAGCATATTCAACGTTACCTAGATGTATTCGCATTCGCTCACTGCTAAAAATTGATGTGTTTCGAATTTCAATGATTTGTTTTTTCACCAACACCAGAAACCATTTTGAAATATTTATATTCTCCTCCAGCACAGCAGAAAAACTTTCTGATCAACGAATTTATACATTTTATCATTTTCATAAACACGGAAAGTTTACATTCTGCTGTGCGTGCCGAGATTTTGCTCGAAAATTCTGTATTAGTTTGAAAAACCAAATATTTATTTGTCAGATTGGATCAGGCAGATACAAAAAATTATTACAATATTTCAAGTATTTAAACAATTCCATATAAAATGAATTTCGATTACACTAGCATTTTTGCTGAATAATTTTCAAAGTACTTTACTGTAACTTTTTATTCATTTTTATTAAATATCTTTAAAAGTCTCAAACAATTTATGTAATCTTAAAAGAGTAAAAAATGGCGAATACTGTTATTGAACCATTTAAATAATTCACGCTTGTCTACTCAAATTTTAGAACACTTTATTTCGACGTTAATTTGGGCATAATTATGCAGGCAGTATAATTATGATGAATAGTAGGAGCTAGAATTACAAAGTAATTGAAAAGGTTACGGTTACGATACCATAATTGCAGTTTTGGAGTTTATAAAAATTACCATATCCTCTTTCTTTCCCAGAAAATTAAATGCATTACTTAGAAACAATAACAAGATTTAAAAAACTATAGCAAAAAAACGTAGCAGTACATTAAAAAATAATTAGACCAAAAAATAGTTTAATGGAGATAAATTAAATGTTAACTCACTTTCGACTGGCATCATTAGCGTTTTGAATATACATCCTTTTTATGCTTGTAAAGAGTTGCTATAGTAAGAAATATTAATATTAATTACATTTTTATTTAATGGAATTAATCAGCGATTTAAAAATATTTTTATTGATACTTTTCATTTAGAATTTTTTTGTCTTATTAAAAGACAAAGAATCATTCTTTTTACTGCAGAAAAATATTTTATTTGATAAGTATTTTTAAACGTACTATATCATTAACATACTTAGCTGGTACAGATTCAAAAAGTGTGATTGAAATACACTATCTGGAAGAAAGTGACGGGACACCCCTCGAAAAGTAGAAAAGTCGACAATACAGCTGACGCATGCGCAATAATAGGTATCACGTGTCAGCCATATCCTATAAATACTCTGTGCAGTCGACTAGAGTTGTTTTTTGTCAAGATGCCGCCACGGGAAGAGTTGTCTGAGTTCGAAAATGGTGTGTTGGTTGGATTGCGTCTTGCCAAGGTGTCAAATAGGGAGATATCCCGTCTCCGTAACTGCTCAAAATCAACTGTAGCACATGTTATATGTCACTACAAGACTGAAGGACACTGTCAGAACAAACTCCGAAGTGGACGACCTACAGTTCTCACCAGCAGGGACCGGCGAGTGCTCGGCAGGGAGATTCGAAGTAACCGTCAAACATCCATGGATAACATCGCTAATGAGTTTAGACAAGCCACAGGTGTGGCTATTTCGACCAAGACTCTTCGTATCGAGGCCCATAAGTTTGGTTACACTAAATGTTTGGCCGCCCATAAGCCTTTGATTACGAAAACCAACAAGAAAGCGCGCCTTCGATGGGCCAAAAACCACTGTACTTGGACTCTGGATGACTGGAAACTCGTCCTTTGGAGTGACGAGTCACGATTTACCCTTTTCCGTTCCGATGGACGTGTTTGGGCATGGTGTTTACCAGGGGAACGCCTTTTTTCCCGAGTGTGTCGTCCCAACTGTAAAGTTTGGTGGAGGAGGATTGATGGTATGGGCCTGTTTCTCCTGGTATGGGGCTGGCCCACTGGTGAAAAATGATGGTGCGATGAATGCCGATAGATATTGTGATATTCTCGACAATCATGTCCTTCCTACCTTGTGGGCAACGTACGGTATGGATGATTGCTGGTATCATGACAACAACACAACATGCCACGTTGCAAGGAGGACTCTTGATTGGTATGTGAACAACAACGTTAAACGCATGGAGTGGCCGGCGCAGAGCCCTGATCTTAACCCAATTGAACATCTCTGGGACGAATTGGACCGTCGGTTGTGGGCCTGCACCCCACTCCCCAAAAGCAAGGCTGAACTATGTAACTTCCTGTTAAACATTTGGTAGGAAATTCCTCTTGCCACTATGGCTAATTTAGTGGAAAGCATGCCCAGAAGGGTTGCAGCTGTGATCGCAGCCAAAGGAGGCCCTACCTACTATTAATTTTAATAAATATGGGTTTATGTCGTTATAGTGTCGTGTCCCGTCACTTTCTTCCACATAGTGTAGAAAGAAATTACGATTTATTTGTGTAAATATTTTACATTACATTATAAAATCAACATATATTTTATGCTTATTAATATATATAAAAACTGGCTACTAAAATGAAATTTAATCATACCATTTCACATATACACTAACTTTATGATTTTTTTTATCTATAAAATATATGGGTGTCATTTAGGGGAAGGAGGAATTTTTTGTGTCCTTGATGACTTTCAATTTTGGAAATTTTCACTGAAATCTATAATTTTTTTAATTTCTTACTCGAGAGTTTTTATGCGTTATATTTATTTAAATAATTCTGTAGTTATTGAACTATTTAGTAAAAAAATTAAGTCAGAAAAAAATTAATATAAATTTGTTTTAAAATAACATCTGGTGAAAGTAAAGACATTTTTATTTCAAAGTGAGAAGTTTAAGAAACGAAAATTGTTTGGAATTCTATAGTTTTTTTTATTTTTTGAGATTGCTGCTGTGTAGTGTGCAAGTTGGCAACCAGGTTGGGTGTACTGGAGATACAGTCTGGAGAACTCACAACTTTATTTACACACGCACAAACACCCCACACACCCAAGACAATATGTAACACATTTAAATACATTTAATTATAAATTCGCGGAAGGATTCCACTTCTAAGCTGAAAACCCGATACTCGGCTATGCAGAGGATGCGTGAAATATACTTCTTCTCCTGGGTGAGAGTCTGTAGGCCAACTAATACGCAGGGTTGCATTAAATATATTTCCTCTTGGGATGAGAGACTATAAACTAAACATTTTCCAGCGGGAGCGCAAGTTGCGCTGTACTTTCTCTTGGGTGATAGTCTCGACCCCTAGTGTTTCTTTCTCCTGAACGCCACAGGGGGTGCCCTTGGCAGTACATAGGAGAAAGCAAGGTTACAGTTATGCTTTTTTGTTCTTACATTAAACTCTAAATTTTATTGGTAAATTCTGTATAACAGCCAAACAGATCTTTTGCCTTTTCGTGTTTGTGTATTGTCTGTCATTCAGAGAAGAAATGTATATATAAAGAAATATTTACAAGGTGTTGATAAATTAATGTAGAAATTCAAAGTAATTATTATTTAGATAAGAATAAGTGTTCGTAATGTTTCAAACAGATGACAAGGAAACCATTCAGATGAATCCGTTATATCATTCCTGGAAAGTAATGTATTATCTCAGATTTTACTCAGATTTTTTATGAAAAAACACAAATGTACAACAAACTATTTCATAAAAAACCTTACTCTAATTAATCCGTTTCTGTTACAACTACATAATCATAAGCATGTCTGAGAACTTAGAAGTGTAGTATTAAATATCGTTAAAATACCATTGAAGATGACGCGTTATGCTGTAGGTAGGTTATTAATGTTTTTTTTTAAAAGGCAATCCATTTTCAATCTAAACAATTATTCTTCGTCTTATCCTTTCAAACTTTTCTGAAAATGCAAAATTTTCAATCTTATCAATCTAAATAACCAATATTTGAACACATTTTTTGTTAAAAATGTTTTAATTTGAGACCCTATAACACTTTTTAATATTTGGCCGGGTATTTTTAAAACTGGTTAAGAAACTTGACACTGTTTCCAAAGTGTGTTATTTATTTTTATAAATGAAACGATGATTCATATTTTTTTATAAAAAAAGTTCAATTAAAATATTACTTATATTCTTTTAAGATATTTTAATATATATTCTTAGATTTGTATTAAATATTGAATATTAATTAAAACAAACATTGCAATTTTTTTGCAGATCTTATCAGTCAGACAGCCTATATCTCATAACCAGTAAGACAAAAACTTTTAAAAAAGGTTAAAAAACAATAATATAGAAAGAGAAAATCAATTTCGCCAATAAAATTTAACCATTAAACAAAAGCTTAACGGTTTAAAAGCCTCTGAAATATAATATGAATTTTTAAAAACAAAAAAGTAAACCCAATACCTTAAAATTCTTTAATTTCATATAATAGAAAAAGGTCTAGTTTCTTAAAAACTTATTTATTGGTATAAAAAACAGCAAATTGTTTTTCGAAAATTCGAAAGTGGTTGTACTGACAATTGAAAAATATTTATTTGTTTATTTTTTTTATGTATAGAATAAACAATAAACATTTATCTAATTAGTTATTTTTCATTTTTTACAATTGTTTGAAAAATATACGTTCTTTAAATGGATTAAATCGCATACGTAGCTGTAATTAAAAATATTTCTGTAATGTGATATTTAAACAAATTGCAAGAACATTTTCGAAATAAAACAATTGTGCAACTTATTTAAGTAGAATTTGTTAATTAAGCGTCCTGTCGAATAAGCTTAAAAAAAAAAAACTTAAATTAAACTTAGTATAATTTCATTATCTTTTTTTAAGAGATGCTATTAAAAAGAAAAATTGATTGCCAAGAACAATACATAGCCATCAAATTAATTGCATAGTTTTTCATCAAATCATAAAGTAATCCATAATATAAACATTATTTTAGTTTTTACCGTACAAAGTGCGTTTTAAATAATTTTGTTTAGAGTTGTTAACCATTAGCATTTTTTTAAACTGGCATGCAAATAAAAATTGGCAATGAAGAACAATATTACAACAAATCTCATTCAATTTAATATTGACATTCATTAAATCAGTGCATAATTTATTTTTGTATTATTTGTTATTCGCACCTTGCACAAGATTTTATTTAAAATAATTAAATTTAAAATAAATATAATTTCATAAGTTTTTTACCAATTTAAAAATATTTATTATCAGCAATATTTAAAACAATACCATCTTATTATCCATAACATTTTGGGTATTGTTTTCGGAAGAATGGGTCAGCGATGTCCTGGACACTTTCAACTTTTCTTATTGGTTTATTTTTTAAAATTCCATTCAGAAGCTGTTCTTATTGGTTTATTTTTTTCTTAATTTCCTTCACAAACTATTCTTATTAGTTTATTTAATTTTAATTTCCTTCACAAGATATTCTTATTGGTTTATTTTTTTAAAATATCCGTCACAAGTTGTTCTTATTTGTTTATTTATTTATTATTATTTTTTTTAATTTTCTTCACAAGCTATTTTTATTGATTTATTTTTCTTTAATTTCCTTCACAGGCTATTCTTACTGGTTTATTATTATTTTTTTATATTTCCTTCACAATCAGCACAATTGCACAATAAGCTATTCTTATTGGTTTATTATTTTTTAAATTTCCTTCACAAGATATTCTTATTGATTTATTTTTAAAAAATATCTTTCACAAACCATTTTTATTGGTTTAATTTTTTTTAAATTTACTTCACAAGCTATTCTTATTGATTTATTAATTTTTTTAATTTTCTTCACAGGCAATTCTTATTGGTTTATTTTTAAAAAATTTCCTTCATAAGCTATTTTTACTGGTTTATTTTTTCTTTAATTACCTTCACAAGCTATTCTTATTGGTTTATTTATTATTTCTTTTAATTTCCTTTACAAGCTATTCTTATTGGTTTACTTTTTGTTAATTTAATTCACAAGCTATTCTTATTGGTTTATTTAAAGTGATTTCACGTGATTTTATAAAATCTTTTGGAATTCTATAGATTTTTATTTTTTATTTTTAAAAATTTCTTTTAATGTTTTTCTATAGAATCGTTTGGAACTCTATAATTTTTATATTTTTAATTTAATATGTTTTCTTTTTTAACTGTAACTGATGAACATAGTTTGTTTCCTGACTATATTTTTTTAATATTTTTTTCTTTCTTTGTTTGTTTAAGATTGCTGATATGCGTTTTGTTCTTACATTAAATTCTAACTTTTTTGTGCAACCTGTATATCGACCCAACCGATTAAATTTTTATGTACTTTTTCCTTTTATTTAATTCGTAATACTAAACATAAACAATTTCTTTTGTGGACAGAAAGTTCTAGTAAATAACATATTTAAAAACGTTAATTAGAGTAACGATAGAACGACGCAATTGAAACCTTTTGTCAATCAAATTGACAGAATTGAACCCAATAGAACAAAAGAGAAAAACAATTCCGTCAAAATCAGGAAAAACCTCGTAACCCTGCTGTTGGCGAGCTATTGGCGACTTGAGCAGAGGTGTCCGTGAACAAAGGCTTGGCAGCAGGTAGAAAAATGGCATTAACCTCTTGCTCAATAATATATTACGAGGAAACAGCTTAATTCAAACACATGTGCTTCATTAACTAAAGAAAAAGAACGATTTCTTTTTACGAATGGCTAACGTTTTTAATAAAGTAAGCCAACGGACACGCAATATTCTTTTTTTTTTAAATAAAGGTTCTTTATGATTGTGTTAAATGTTACATTCTGAATTGCTTAATTCTTTTACACAGTGTCATGATCAATATTTTCTGTGATTTAATGTATCTAAAATAATTTATATTCCGTTTTGTATAAAATATATTTTATAAATGCTTCAGATGATATGCAAATGTGTTAGATTAAAATGCGAGGCATAATTAAAGTTGTTGTCCTATTAACGCATTTTTAACACCAATAATGTGTTGAATACATACACAATTAAAAAAAAATTAAAATTAATAAATTTAATTTAAACAAAACACATTTTATCTTTATTTATTTAATTTTTTTGTCTAGTACACAATCAAAAATGACTTAACTAACTCTATTTAAATAAATAAATTAGTAGTTAAATTTCAGTTAAGAGTTTATCTCATAAAAGTAATAACGTTAATAGTTTACTCTATCATAGTTAGATCTCATCCAGATCCTCACCAGTTAAAACGTTGAGAGTGGTAAAATAATAATAATAATAATTAAAAATAATACAAAATTAATTTAATTAATTAAAACTCATTACACGACATTAACATATTTACACGAGTACCAGTAAAGCATTTTTAACGCCAATTATGTACCGACTGCTTATTCGATTAAAAAAAAATATTAAAATGCACACATTTAATTAAAACAAAACTACACCCATATTTTATTTTTATTTTATTTTTGTCTAGCACGCAGTCAAAAATACGATATAAAACTCTATTTAAATAGTTAAATTAACAGTTATCTCATACAAATAATAAAGTTAATAGTTTACCTCATAGTAATAAAGTTACAACTCACTCCCGTACCTTCCCGTAACTTCCCGGGCTGTGTATCTCCTCATCAGTTAAAATGGTGAAAGTGGTAAAATAATTAATAATTATAATAATAAATAATACATAATTTAATTAATTAAAACGCATATTTACACGAGGACCAGTAAAGTATTTTTAACATCAATAATGTGGCGACTACATATTCGATTAAAAAAAACAAAACATGGTTCCTCCTACGAACTGCAAGAGCGTCCCTTGCGTGATACAGAAGAAATCGTCAGTAGGCAATCAGACTCACACGCGAGAGGACGCACGGCGCAACTGGCACTGTATTACGAGCTTTCATCTAAAGAACTAGAAGTGAAATCCTTCCACAAATGTATCATTAGATGCTTTAAACGAGAATTATATTGCGTGTTATTTGTATGTAATTGTGGTACTTGTGAGCATCAAAATAAATATCTTATTGGACTTGAGTTGACCACACCCAATTGAAGCTGCACAAACAAACAACGACACATCTGCTATGAGATTAGAATACATAAAATCAGAAATACATCCATTTTTTATCTTTATTTTATTTTTTGTCTAGCACACAATCATAAATATATATAACTAATTCTATTTAAATAAATAATTTGACAGTTAAATTACAGTTAATAGCTGTGTGTAGGTTCTCACCAGTTAAGACGGGGAGGATGATAAAATAATAATAATAATAACAATAATAAATAATTTCATTAATTAAAACTCATATTTACACGATTACAGATAATTATAGTACAGAAAAAATATACTACGCTACTATCTAACTAACATAAGAATGAATGAAACGAAAAGTTTATAACGTAGAAAAAATAAATAATGGTTATGTTGTTGTTCTAATGCAGCTGGCAATACAGAGACAGCTAATCTTTATGCCATAAGCAAGAGACGCGCCGCTGTTACTCATTTAGCACTACCTAAAGGGTACATGCAGCTTGATGATATGCTACGGACTCGAGTAACACTACCACCACAACGCTCTACGATCCCATTAGACCGGGACCTATGCTTTAAAGTGGATTTCGAACTACTATAAACTTTCATGGCACCGCCGGAACTCGAACCCTGAGATACTGAGCGCCAGAACACAAGCCACTCGGCCATCATGCCCCTTCTTATAAATAGATGGATATTTATTACTTTAAAGTGTATTAATTTTTCTTGATTTATGTTAAAATTTAATTTAAAATAACTTTTAATTTTATAAATACACGAAAAATACAATATGGCATAATATACAAAAGTTTATGACAACTTTCAGTCTACGAAGTATGCAATAACAAAACGCTTTTGTTTAAAGTGAAAAAATGGGCGTAGAAAATTCAATAGGTATTTGAGTAATGGTTATTTGGGACGATGAATTGTTCATTTTCTTTAATAAAGTTTTTCATTTTCTTCTATAAGTATTATATTTTCTTCTATAAGTCATTTTGTATTATTTATTATTTTACATACGGTTCATGAGTTGTATAATCTATTTATATTCCACTTGGCATCTGAATGGCCGAGTGGCTAGCGCTCACTACTACAGGTTTCGGGTTCGAGTCCCGGCGGTGCCATGGATGTTTGTAGGGTTTCGGAATCCGTGTTAAGCCGTAAGTCCTGGTCTCGTACGACTGTTGAGCATTGGGCGTAGAGCTGACAACCTTACACCGTAAAAAGAAAAACATCTCACTTCTCGAAATCTACCAGTAGGCCTTGGCATGATGATGATATTCCACTGAATATAAAAATTAAAAGTTATTTTAAGCTAAATTTTAACATAAACCAAGAAAAATTAATATATTTTAAAGCAAAATATGTTTGTATTTCTGAAAATACATCCTACATTACGTTAATATTAAAACTTAAATTCTGATTTTTCAAAACATAAATATATGGTATTAAATAATTTATTTTATAAACACAAATAAAATATATAAAAAAAATATTTTATGAGATTTTTAATGTGAGAAGTATATAACAGTTAAATCTTCTAAGAAACAAATTCTATCAGAAATTCATTTTATTTTATCTAATATAATTCACTTTTCAATTTTAAAGCATTGAAATTTACCATTATTTAGAATTTGAAAAACGTACATTTTCGTAACAGCCACGAAATTTTATATTGAAATATTTTAAAATAAGTTTCAAATATTTTTTCTCAAATGTAAAATAAATTATTAAAATTTTTAAATAGAACAGAATATTTTCAATGATTTCAGAGTTTATTATTTGGAATAAATAAATTTTAGAAAGAAAAAAACATTTTAGAACATATTTTTTCCCCTATCATAAAATTTTGAACGGATATTTTGTCATCTTGAAAAAATAATCTATTTTAAGTATATTTACTACTTTCAGTATAAATTACTATTTGAGATATTTATGTAACTGAAATATTATTACTAATTGTATACCTTTTAATACCAATAAGGTTAACTGTACGGAAATCAATAATACAAATTTTAAACATATAATGTAAATCATTGCAATATTTCATAAAATTTCTTTAAAATATTGAAAAATTCATTAAAATTATAAAAAAATGATATACAATTATATTAAAAAATTTCATTAAACTTATATTAATTAGATTAAAAATTAATTAAAATTATAGTAGTTGAAAACATTTCATATAAATAATTGTGACTGTGATTCTCGTACTACAAATATATAAGTTCAAGCATTATCGTCTATATTTCTGTAATAAATTTATAAGTTATACTACCTGATTGTATAAAAAGTGAATTATACATCGTATGCTTGTTAAGTGAGTTATTTTTGATATTTTTTAATTATTCTTGCCTTAAAAAAATTGGCACAGTTGACTGTTTTAATATGGTACAAATTTTACGAAGGATGTTATAGATCTTATTATACAACTTAATATATGTTTTTCAGTGGCTACAATAAAATAAAAATCTACAACTGATTGAACGCAATATTGACAAAATTAATAAATTCTTCTTCTTTTTTATTGGCGCCACAGTCTCATGGGGGACCAAGGCCGTCTGCCTACTGGCATATTTACAGATAGGAGATCTTTCTTTTTTATGGAGTGGGGTTGTCTGCCCTACTACCAACAAGCATGTAGAAGGGGATCTACGTTTTAAGGTGGGTTCCGAACCACTACATCCGTTGCATCCTGGGACTCGAACCTGAAAGTTGTGGCACCGAGCACCAATCACTCTGCCATCAGGCCCCATAATAAATGCTTAGGAATTTGAAATGAATTTTTCGCCTTAATAACATGAGCTAATCACATATTTTCTTAATTCCGTATCGCAAGCCATAATTAATCTTTAACTTCTGAGAATACACTGGAATTTAAATATTTATTGTAATAAATATCACAAAAAATATTAATTAAAATATTTATTATGTAACAAATATATTTTATTTGCAATACTAAACAAAATCGATTTTGGTCTTAACTTTTTTGAGTCAAACTGCATATCAACTTAAACTTGAAGAAATAAGTGAAAGGCAATTTAGAAATAGAATTTGGAATTTATATCTCGATAAATACTTGTGAAATGTTGAAAATATGCATGTTTCGAATGCATTTGTAGGTCAGAAAACATTACTCAAAACATCACGATGAGTAACCCTGTGTCACTACTTTTAAACAAAAGGTGCGAACATAAGATGTTTTCGTTTTACGGGTAGGGTTATCAACCTTACGCAATACGGACCTAGGGTTCAAAGTGGATTTCGAACCACTACAAGCATCCATGGCGCCGTCGGGACTCGATCTCGAAACCTGTGGTACCGAGCGCCAGTCACTCGACCATCAGGTCCCACAATAGATATTAATAAATCTTACTGTATATTAAAATATTTATTATATAATAAATTAAAATATATATTAAATTAAAATATTTATTATATAATAAATATTTTAATTAGAATGCTAAGCAGATTCTATTTTTGTCTTAATTTTCTCCTAGAGTCAAAATACATATCATTGCAAAAATTGACGAAATAAGTGAAAGGCAACCTAAAAATAGAATTTAGAATTTATATCACGATATATTGCCAAATATAGTGAATACGCTTGTTTCGAATGCATTTTTAGGTTAAAAAAACATTACTCAGAACATCACAATGAGTAAACCCTACTTTTCAACAAAAGGAGAGATGCCGAAAGCGTCATTGAGTTTGCAGCTAAGCATGGCGTAATAAATTCACTGATGTGGGGCAATTTTCCTCAAATAAATGCTGTTTAAACATTTCTTGTAAATACAACTCTTTTAGTACCGTGAAGAGTAAAGGTATATTAAATAGCGGAAGAAATTAGGCAGAATTTATGGATAAAGAAGCGGAAACATATTTTAAAATTCATTTGATTTCTATTGTTAATCATCGTATTATCAGTATATAAATTTTATTAAAACATACTATTGTGTAATAAAGCGCTCTAGCGCTTGGTAACACAGGCTTCGGGGTCGAGTCCTGGCGGTGGTATGAATGTTTGTAGTGGCTTGGAATCCACTTTCAACTTTAGGTCCTGGTCTAATATGACCGTAAAGCGTTGGGTGTAGGTTTGGCAACCCTACTCCGATAAAGATGCCGCCTGTCTCGAAATCTACCAGTAGTCAGACGGCCTTGGGCCACCATGGACATTTGCGCACATGATGACGATGATCATGATTGCGTAATAAGGGCCTGATGGTCGAGTGATTGGAGTTCGATGCCACAGGTTTTGGGTTCGAGTCCTGGCGTTGCATGTTTATAGTGATTTGGAATCCACTTTAAGCAGTAGTCCCCGGTCTAATAGGACTGTAGAGCGTTGAACTCACAACCCTACCTAGCAAAAAGAAAATATCTCTTGCCTCGAAATTTGTTAATAGGCAGACGGCCATAGCCTACCATTGTTCTGTTGTTGGGCCAATGAAGAAGAAGAATTGCATAATAAAATTTTCAACAATCTTATTTGTAGAAGGATGTTCTATCAAAATAAATTAAATTAAATAAAAAAGACTATCATAAGAACTTTGGTGCATTAAAACGAACCTTTTGAGATGTTATCATCAAGAATTAAAGCACTATTAAATAATCTAGTAAGAAAAACAGTGATTACCCCTGCAGAAAAAAGAAATTTCTAACACTTTAGAATTAGAAAAAACAAACAAGCATAAAATTTATATTGTGTTCTCCAAACTTTATCATTTTGGATGAAATGGTATTGAATCCATACATATTTGTCTTATTCGTTCATTTCGAGTGTAGATTGAACTTCAAAAATCTGTCATCTTATTGAGTGTATTTGATATTTATTCATTCAAATGAATTTATCGCATTCTCATAAATTCAAAAAGGGAATGGTTTAGTTAGGAGAGAGGGAATGGTTTAGTTAATTAGTGCATTGGATTTTGAAGATAGTGCCTCATTTCGAAACTTGACGAGTGAAATGGAACCAGATTTTGTGTCTGCGAGGAAAATTAGAGCATTAAAATCTTCATGACTTAAATTATTTGCATTAAATCTAAGGAGAGTGATAGAGGTTGAATGTGTTCTTCTTCAATGGCGCAACAGCCCCATGGTGCGCCGAGGTCGTCTGCCTACTGGCGATTCCGAAACATGAGATGTTTTTTTTTTTAGAGGGTAGAATTGTCAGCCATACGCCAAACGCTCTACAGCCATATTAGACCGTGACTTATGGTTTAAAGTGGATTCCAAATCAAACACCCCAACCTTGGAACTACAAACATTCATGACACTTCCGGGACTCGAACCTAAAACTATGACATCTTCTAGAGGACTATATTCAATAGGGGAGTGACAAAGTGACTAGCGTTCTGGTACTGGGTGCCACATGTTTCGGGTTCGAGTCCCGGTAGTGACATGGAGGTTGTAGTGGTTCGGAATCCATTTTAAGTCGTAGGTCCCAATCTAATATGAATGTAGAACGTTGGACATAGGGCTGACAACCTTACCACGTAAAAAGAAAAACATCTATCGTCTCTTAATCTGCCAGTAGGCAGACGGCTTGGCCTACCATGGGGCTGTAACGCCTGATGATGATGATGATGATTATGATATTCAATTGAGGTATCAAGAACAGCCATTTTTACACCAAAATAGCATTCTCTTTATTAAATTGACAAATCGCATGAGTTGGTAACCATAAGTAAAAAACATCCTATTAATCTCGGTAAAATATATTTTTAATATTATAATTGGAGATCAAAAATATATCTTCTTGTACTAAAATGGGTGGATTCTTTGTAACAACAGAATCTATTTCCAAGATTCACTAGGATAATTATGTTATATTTCACTATATATGCGCTGTATTTCACAATACAAGAGATTAATGTATTAATCTTGACGAGATTATTCCAGTAAATGCTAGACAAGTTATTACGAAAGGCGTGAATTAATCCCAGCTTTATGAATATCTTCTCAACCTAGAGAATTAAGCCTTCATGAATGAAGCATCGGTCTATTCCAATGATTATAGCACGTTGCTCTTTGAAGTTTCTTAATTGCTTCAATTGAAATTACTTGATCACCTTATATTATTGAAAATATATTTTAAAAAATGTCATTGATAGATGTGATATAGATACAAAAAAATGGCGTTTCAGTTCTGATAAGTAATTAGTGTTTTTTAACTAAATGAAATTAGAACTAATTAGGTATACTTCCAGTTAATGTATGGCGAGACTTTTTTTCATTCTTAGAAAAAAATAATTTTATGAGTAATTTCTTAGAACTGGTAGTGAATTTTTATTAACGATGTTGAAACATGGTGATATTCGAAATAAAGTAAATGTTATCAAAAAATTTTAATGAAAAGCAAACTTCCAAAAAGATATGGAGAACAAACAGACGCAAATAGTTTTTATACTTTTTTTTCCCTGTCAAGTCAATGAATCCTATGATGGTTCTCTTAAGTTATTATTTCTTAACTTTGTGTCTAACCCAAAAATTACGAAAATATTCCAATTAGTTTATGTGATAGTAATATTTTATACATATATTTATGTTTATCTTAAATATTCCTTTATATAGACTTGCTTACATATTACTTCTTAAATTTTTCTTTACAATTTGTCAAACCATATATCTTAATCCTTATCACTAACAGGTGGGCTGAAAGGTTCATAGGCTGATACATAGATGGCCCTACTAGTATTAAATCCATATGAGTTTTAGTTAGCTCTAACCTTCAAAAGGAACGTGTATAAATTTGACAGCTGTTGCACTATTAGTATGTGAGTTATAGCATTTTTAGTGAAGCAACTTTTGCTAGTTTGAAAAAATGGACAAAAAGGAATTTCGTGTGTTAATAAAGCATTGCTTTTTGGCGAAAAAAAATACTATTGAAGCCAAGGCTTGGCTTGATAAACATTATTCGGACTTTGCAGCAGGAGAAAATCAACCGTAGAGAAGTGGTTTGCTAAATTTAAACGAGGCGAAATGAGCACCGAGGACGATGCACGCAGTGGGAGCCCCAAAGAGGCTGTTACCGACGAAAACATCAAAAAAGTCCACAAATTAATTTCTGATAACCTTAAAGTGAAGTTGATTGAGATAGCTGAGACCCTAAAGATATCAAAGGAAAACGTGTTGGACATATAGTGAATGAATATTTGGATATGCGAAAGCTCTGTTCAAAGTGGGTGCCGCACAGAGCTCACAATCGACCCAAAACAACAGCGAATTGATGATTCTAAGCAGTATTTGGAGCTATTCAATCGTAATAAACCCGAATTTTTGCGCCGATATGTGACAATGGATGAAACATGGCTCCATCATTTCATACCGGAGTCTAATCGACAGTCAGCCGAATGGACTGCACGTGATGAACACTAAAAGTGCTACAACTTCACTAAAAATGTTATAACTCATTAATAGTGAAACAGCTGTCAAATTTATACACGTGTCTTTTGAAGGTTAGGGCTAACTAAAAAGCATATGGATTTAATACTAGTAGCGCCAGCTATGTGTCAGCCTACGAACTACTCAGCCCACCTGTTAATTTGTACCTGCGATTGAGATGTCCTCTTCATTCTTTTTTTTTTTTTTTTTTTTTCCTAATAAAATTTACGAAAACTATTGTCGAGATTGTCGAATCTTGAAAAAATTCTCATGAAATATTTTTTTTTTTATCTGAATGTTTGTTAAAATCAGAATTTAATAGGAAATATGAGAAATAAAGTGAATTATAAATTTAGGAAGATGGATATTTTCAGAGATATTTTAATTCCATGAATGATAATAAAAATATTGGTTTTTCTGTAAACGAGCACTTTCGGGTCAACTATTTTCAAAAGAGAGAATAATTGAAAGATCAGCACTTCGGCGTTAGTTAAAAGGATAGTCTTTTTTTTATAAAATTAGATAACCACAACTATCCCCCAACTATGTAAATAACCATTCTTCTTCTTTCAATGGCGCAACAATCCCACTGTGGACCAAAGCTGTCTGACTACTGGAAGATTCCGACACATGAGATGTTTTTCTTTTTAAGGGTTAGAGCTATCAGCCCTACGCCCAACACTCTACTATCACATTAGGGAAGGACCTGCTAAGATTTAAAGTGGTTTTCGAACTACTACAAACATCCATGGCACTGCCAGAACTCGAGCTCGGAAAATAACCATTATATAACACTAAATCACGATAACACTCTGTGGCAAATAACCATAATATAACGAAAATATAATTATGTGGGATCAGTCTTTCTTTCCCGCTGTAAGGCGGCCTGATCACCAATTGGTTAGCGCTTCGAGCCTTTGGAATCACACGTTTCAGGTTCACTGGCGGTGGTATGTATGTTTGTTCGAAGTTGGGAATCCCATTAAACTGTAGGTCGCGATCTGATTAGCATAAAATGTGCGAAATATGACCCTAGAGCGACACACACAACAAACAAACTTTTTCCCACTTTAAATAGAGGGAATGTAGTTTTGTTCGAATTTGTTGTCAATTTCTACTTCTATTTGACAAACTACTGCAGATAGGCGATGATAGATCAGCGATAGAATTTTCCGATACCATCCAGTTTTTGTGTTCTAATTTCGTCTGCCGCAGAGCTGATATATACAGTCTACCTTCCTACTTAACCAAATTATCTTAATTTAACTTGCTTGAGAGAGAGGGCTATTCTTTCTACTAAAAATGAGGACATCCATGAATAACGAAAAAATATTTTGCCACATTATCAGGAATAATCATTGAATAAAAATCTTTCAATACAGTACTATATGCCCACGAGGTCATGAATTATCACCAGAGTTCCTAAACTTATTTGATCCGATTGAATTGCTACCATATCACCTTTTACTTAAAGTGGGATCTATAATATTTTTATCCCTAATTTTTCTCATCACTTATTTTATCGCATTAATTACTTATTTTATTACATAAACCTCAAAATATATCGCTTTTAAGACATATTACACTTTTTAGGTTTGTAATTGCTGCTATTACCCTTTTGTATTTGAACTTTAGTATGAATGTTGTAATAATTAGGTTAACCATAATTATTTTCTTTCCGTCCTTTTTTTATATTTTTATGCCCATTTAATTTTTCGTTAAACACTTTTAGTGCTTTTATTGAGAACCAAATCTCGAATTCCGTTTGTAGTGTATTTTGTTTTATATTTGTGGTTTTTTTTTGTGTTCTTTTGTACCGCATTATCTTCTATATTATTGTTACAGCTTAACTGTTTAAGCAACATTCGTATAAGGAGTCTCTTGTAGAGAATGAAATAGCAGATTCTCTCGCAAAATCTGCAGAAGAGACAATAATTTTTCATTGGATATCACTGAAATACCTTATATTTCAACAAAGAAAGCACAAATAAAGGCAACAGAAGAATGCATAGGTGGCAAATATGCTCAGAAAATTCAATCATTTAGAAAGTATTAAACTTTCTCATAGATTTCTTCCTACTCATTGAAAAGACTACATTCTTCTATCCCGGTTTCGCACAAAAACATATCCTTTTAATTTTAAACTCCATAGATTTGACTTGATTCCATCTCCATTATGCCCGATTTGCAAAACTCCGAAAACAGTTGAATAGATTTTGTTTCAACACGTAAAATATATAGAAAGAGACAAACTACAAAGAGCTTTTGGATATAAAGTGCTTTCTTACTCTTGCATATTTGGATATGTCAGAGGATGCAGATTATAATACAGCAAAGCATGTATTTATAATACAGAAATTTCTGCGAAAAATCCCGTAACTCTGTAAGCTATGGAGTAACACACTTTTTCTTTCTGGGGTTAATTTTTTATTCACTTTTTATTTCAAGTACTTGTTGTACTTCATATGTTCTAATCATTGTCCAACTGTTAAAATATTATGAGCTATTTGATCTGAAGTTTTATCCATTTCTATCTTTTTTTAATTTACCCATCTTATTTATTTTCTTTTTGTTGCCGAAAGTATATAAAACGATATTTTTTCTCTTAAAAAAGTTTTGTAATACATAATGGACAATGAAATCAAGAATTTCGAGTTGCAGAGTAGTTCCTTTATAAAGGTTTAATTTTAACCGTTGACAAATTTTTTATTTGTGGGATTATTTTGGCAGCATTTGGATAAAGCAGCAACAGCGAGCATACATTTCAAAGCACTTAGTTAAATCAAGTGAAATCACCGATTCTCTTTCTCTCATTTTTCTTTTTGATAATAACTCAAGTTGGATAATTACGACTGACGCTGTATTCTGACCACAATAATGTTTTCAACATTTGCCAAGACGCTATTCAATTCCGTCTATTAGCTGACACTCTCCCTACATATATCTTGTTCAAATTTTCAATCGTTCATAAAATACTTTGTATTCATCCACTCGAGTTCAAATCATTTTTTTGAACTTGTAGTGGTGGGCACTGGATGTTAATGCAGTTTTTTCAAATATTAATTCAGTAATTAAATTTAACTAATTTTAGGTGTGTTTTTTAGATTTAAGTTGCATCTATCTACCAATAAATGGCGCCAGATAAACTTAAAAAAATGAAGGAAAATTAATTATAAAGGACTTTCTGCAATACAGTGAAAAAAAAGTAGGAATTGACTTAAATTTTTTTTTTTTTATATTACTTGCTCATAATAACTCAAGTTGGATAATTACGGCTGACGCTGTATTCTGACCACAATAATGTTTTCAACATTTGCCAAGACGTTATTTTCTATTCTAATAAAAAGACGAATTTTCCCGTTTGGTATAGATCCATTTATGCATGTAGGAAACACTTAATTCAAGTATTTCGGACATTTCTTCGAAATTCTCGATTCAGTGTTCAACACATCGCATGGAATCGACCCCGAATGGTTCTATATAACATTCGATATCATTAAAATCGTCTAGACATCTCCTGAACTGATATCTGCGCACTATTTTTGTGCTCAAATTCGTCATCGGTATCAGTGTCTTCATTTTTTTTTTCTTCTACCTTAACTTTAAGATCGCATAACAAGGTTGCAATATAACTAAAAATTTCTTCTTTACTTCCTTCATTTCCTACGTTTATTTAATAAGTTACAAATAGAAATAACTTCGTTAAAAGTTAATGATTTGTTTATTAGTTTGAGTTTAGCATTAAATTCATGGTGTAATTAATCCTCAGTGTCTGGCAGTGGGTGGGATGGACAGCCCATGAGTAGTCTACTCATGGATAGAGGAAAAGAGTCACCTTCTGTTGTGATGGAACACCCGTAGGTAGATGTCTGATTTGGCTCCGTGACGCTGAAGAAGGAGAACAGTGCCTTCCGAGAGAACTTTCAGAGGGAACTACAACGCATTTGCGTATCGTATGGGAGAAAACCGGGAAAGCTCCAACCAGGTAGTTCCACTAACGAGGCAAGATGCTGAAAATCACAAACGCCATCGAGTCTCCACGCTTTGTGAAACAGTGTCTACATCAAACCCGCCAGCTGATTGAACTTCAGCCCTAATGCTTACCAGCGCCGCTCGTCGCCACTAAGCCACGAGACGGGCATTAAATTCCTCATTTCTTAAGTTAAAATTCTTCCTTTCAAAATTTCTTCAATTTCTTTAGATAGCACTGTCTATTGAAAGTATTAATCCGGAAATTTTTATTAATTTAATTTCGAATGATAAATAAATTGGTATAAACTACCCCTTTCAATGTCTTCCATCTTCCATTCTTTCACCTTATTCTAATATTACTGTCTTTATGAATAAAAAAATATTAAAATACTATTCAATAATGCTGCAAATCGTTAAAACTAGAATATGTTTATATGGTCACCATGACAACCATCAAGACTTCGAGGAATCTGAGTATCCAAATTAACTTCTATTCAAACAATTGATGAAATTGGACGTATGAATATTCTAATAAATTTCATTAACAGTTTAAAAAATGTTTTCAAAAAACGTGGATGATTTCCAATATAAATATTTGAAAGTTCTGTTTTGTTAATAAAGCTTGAAGTTTTTACAACGCATTTACTTCTAAATTTAACTAAAAAGGAGCATATAAGACGCTTTCAATATTGCGACAATTTTATTTTTCAATCAGTAAATTTTCAAATAATTGCTTTAGTTAATAATGTATATTTAAATTTAACTGTGAATTTTGTCACTTTAACTGTGTATTTATTTTAGTTTAATATAAATGTGTACATTGCTCTTTTAAGTGTCAAAATACCAACGTCTATCAGAGTTTCAAAAAGTACAGAAAGCAATTTTCTCTTGTAAACTAAACGAAACTCTTCAAAATTTCTTTGATGTTTCTCTTTCCAATGTTTACTCAATATCCAATTTAGAATGCATCAGTTTCAAAATGAGATTCAATAGATCAAAGCGCGATTTTTTTTCTTTAATGTTTAACTATTTCACAAGATGAAAGATGTATTAGCTTTTCGTTTTTATTAATGCTTCAAAAGTAATAGGCTCCAAATTTTTTTGTGATTGATTTCATCTATCTATACATATAAAATAAAATACTAATTCTTGAAACACTGATCAGAAAAAACATCTTATTTGCTTTATTTACTTACTATAAGTTTAAAGAGCGCAATTTGAAAAAAGCTTAAATAAAGTGCCTTTATTTATTATTTATATAATTGCTGCAATATGGATATAAAAATTTAAAAATTACTTACTAAAAAGGCATTTTGAAAATACCTGTTCACTTCACTTCTTTATTCTGTATAAGCTTAACAAAACAGCTATTATGTTTTCGTACATAAAGAAATTCATATTGATGCTTTGAATTCAAATTGTAACAGTGCTTCCTCCTACCCATTGGCAAGAGCTCCCCCTGTGGTGCGCGCACCCTGCACGTATCCGAGTTTCGGGTTTTCGGCTTAGAAATTGGATCTTTCCACGAATCTATAATTATATATCTTTAAATGTGTTTAGTATGTCTCTAATGGTATGCATATAGCATTTGTGTGCGTGTCAATAAAGGTGTGAATTGTCCAACCTGTACCTCAAGTATCTCAGCCCAATCCCACCCAGTTACAGTCACACCCAGTCAGTTTACTTGCGCAGCTTTCATACTACGCTCATACAATAACTGCAACAATGAAATAAATATTTAAAAATTACTTACTAAAAATGGCATTTTGAAAATACTTCTTGTTCACTTGACTTTTATTCTTCATTTCATTAACAACACAGCCATTATGTATACAGAAATTAAGAAATACATATAGATGCTTTGAATTTAAATTGTAACAATTCAAATTGTTCCTTCAAATTGCACGACAGTTCAAATTGAATTCAAATTGTCACTTCCTGCTACCCATTGGCATGAGCGCCCCCTGTGGCTTTCAGGAGAAATGGTCAACTGTCCTATGGACTCTTACCAGGAAAGGAAGTATATTTCGCGCACCCTGCGCTTATCCGAATTTCGGATTTTCGGGTTAGAAATGGAGTCCTTCCACGAATCTATAATTAAAGTCATTAAGTATTATATGTCTCTAATTGTATATGTGTGGTGTTTGTGCGCGTGTCAACAAAACTATGAGTTCTCCAACCTGTGCCTCAAGTATCTCAACCCAATCACATCGTGTTACAAAATACTTTTACTAGTAAATACGTAGTGTTTAAGAATGTGATTGTTCCAGGAATTTTTACTATAACAACCATAATTTTTAATAATAAAAGCAAGAAGTGCGTTTCAACATTAGATGATCTAGTAATGTATGCTGGATTTCAACAATTGTTAATAAACTTCAGTTGATTAAAATGACGTAAATCGTAAATTCCCAGAATTATCTGCACATTAATTAAACAAATATTTATGTTTGCTTGTACAAATATTTTGGTTGACATTTAATTCGACTTTCTTTAAAAATGGATATTTATAAATTATGTTGAAAAAAAAATTAACATGTACAGCTTCAATTTACAATTTTTTAGTGTTATTTATAGATTGTGGGGTTTTTTTTCTCGATTTATTTCTAGAATATACTTATGTCGTAATATTTCAATCAAACTACAACTAATTAAACAAAATATAGTTTGGTTTAATGATTTGAATAGTAAAAATTGTATAACTTTTATATCGATTAAAATAAAATTTAAATAATATGAAATGAATACATAAAAATATATATAATTAAAAGAATCTATGTAAAGCAAATCTTTCAATAATTTTACTTATCTTTAAGTAATTATACTTATCTTTTACTCATTTAAAAGTAATTTTTTTTATCTTTGAGTAATGTACTTATCTTTTATTCATAAACAATTTTACTTATGTTTAAATAATTTAACTCATCCTTTACTTAGCTATAAGTAATTTACTTATCTTTAAGTAATTTTCTTTTTTTAAGGTAATTTTACTTTTTACTTAACGTTAAGTAAATTCCCTTATTTTTTACTTATCTTTAAGTAATTTTGCTTATCTTTTATTTATTTTTAAGTAATTTTACATGGATTGACGTAATTTTGTCAATCATATTTCTGTCTGGAATAAGTCTTTTCTTCCCGAAGTGCTTAATCTTGCAAATACAATGTTAAATATGATGTTTGATAAAAATCACAATTATTCTAACAGTTATATACTAAAGCAATAATAACAACAACTGTTTTCAAAGATTACATATTAAAAATTTTTAACACAAATTTTGAAAGAGAAAATTATTTTGAAATATTAAGTTTTTGTAAATCTTATTTCCACAAATTTGCAAAAATTTGAATTGATTACTAAATTATATTTATTTTGAAATTGATTAATTTAATGCTTACAAAATATTAATATGAAAAAATCTACTAATATTTTGTAATCAATTTCTTCGTACAGTTTCTGTTTTAAGGTTTTGTTTAAAAAATTCATTTCTTCTAATTTTTGTGTTTGTGTCTGGTGTGTGTGTGTGTGTGAGAGAGAGAGAGTTACAGTAGATTAAAAAAACGTATCTGAATAAAAGTCTATTTAAAGTAAAGAAAATAATAAATTTAATTAAAAGAGTTTTTACTTTTCGTAAGTTGAATAAAAAGATATACATCTTTTGGTAAATTTTTAATGTGAATAATGTTTCGAAATATAGAATTTTATTTGGAACTAGCATATCCTTTTTAGTTTCAGCAAATTTCCTTTCCAATAATCCCTATACTTTGCTGTGACATTTTATACGTAAAAATATAAATTTAGAATGGAATAAACGTTAATGAGGAAATTTATTAACGTAATTAATATGAATAAAATTTTATAATAAGACGTGAACTAAAATTATCATATCCGTAGACATATTTAAAAAATTAAAAATATGAATACAATTGTTTGAAAAATTATCCAATTATAGATTGGGTCTTTCATTAAAGTGAAATTCTAATAATAGTTTTAGTTTTATTCGAATACTTATAAATTTTAATTGTTATAAAACCATATTTCTACATACATATGAAAAACTGATTTTTTTTAAAAACAGAAAGCAGAAAACTTTTGCACACGAAAAAAGAATAATAAACAAAATTTAATATACAATTTCTATTCAAATGTTTACAAATAAATCTATGAATATAATTACTAAGGAAAATATAATTCATTAAATATTCATAACACGTGTATATTTTGTGTTTTTTTTTTTTTTTTTAAATGAAATTATTTTCCTTCCAATATAGTTACGATTAGGAAAGCATAAATGAAGTAAACAGGCAATATTCTTCAAATAAAAGAGTTTAATTGATCAATTAAGCAATTAATTGCGTTATGTCACAAGAAAATATTTCAGAATATTAATTGAAGAAATATTATTTATAATGTTATGTATAAATATCAAATACAGCTGTAAAAAATTCAAATTAAAAATATTATGTGTTTCCATGTTGCATTTTTAGATTTACCACTGCGCTCAAAAAGTAAGACCAATTATCTTCTTTTTTCAAAAACACTTTACTTATTCTTCCAAATTTATTTCATCGCCTTCAAAGTAATCACCTCCGGACACAATGCACTTATGCCAACTTTTTTTTCCAATCCT
Organism: Caerostris darwini; assembly: GCA_021605075.1. Taxonomy (NCBI): domain Eukaryota; kingdom Metazoa; phylum Arthropoda; class Arachnida; order Araneae; family Araneidae; genus Caerostris; species Caerostris darwini. Next base: position 20,959 of record BPLQ01015713.1, on the reverse strand, counting down.
CAATGCATGCTAAAAAGTCAATAGCAAGGATGGCCTTCAAATTGAGCGGCGATTCACGTTGAATCTCTTCAATCGACTCAAAACCGTGTCCATGGAGTGGTCTTTTGAGTTTAAGGAATAACCAGAAGTCGCACGATGTGAATACGGTGGTTGTGGAACGATATGGTTTCATTTTTGGCGAAAGAGTCACGAAGAATCAATGCAGTGTGACTGGCGCGTTCAGTGTTTTCGGTACCAATCGAGATTTGACGCGTTTGAGGCGCAAAATGGAATTGACCAACCCTTTTGAAATTCCAACATCATCAATAAGGTCTCTAATTGTAAATCGACGATTTGCAAGCCCCAAATTTTTAATTTTCTGGAGGTGAGCTTCGTCGGTTGAGGTTGATGGTCGACCAGAGGGCCCTTCGTCTTGTATAGAATGTTGCAGAAGGCATTCGGTGAGAATGCCTTCTGCAACATTCTATACGTTTCCGGCGGAATCAATTTTATCATCTCACAAAGCCAATCGTAACTCTAACACGGGTGAATATTTTGACGTCAAATTTTACACAGATATGAAGAACAGTGTCAGCAACCTAAAAAGGAAAGAAAAATTGAAATTCCATCTGCCTCGGGAGTTTTAAATTGAAAATTGGTCTTATTTTTCGGACACAGTAGTATAAAAAGTAGAATAACATACATTCAAATATTTTGTTCCATAAATTTGTCGTTTTTTAGAATGTTTGTAAATGTTTTGTTGTTCTGTAAAATGTTTGTAAAAGTTTCGTTATTTTGTTTCTTATCCCTCTTGGTCCCCAACATCATCCAGATTAAGTCTATGAATCCGTGTGGTCTCAAGGTAGGAGGAAAGGGAGACAGCTTCTACAGTGATGTAGTACCCGTAGGTGGAAGTCTGATTTGGCTCCGTGTCGCTGAAGAAGGAGAACAGTGCCTTCCGAGAGGACTTTAAAGGGGAACTACTCCGCCTTTGCGTATCGTATGGGGAAATACCAAGGAAAAATCTCACCAGGTAATTCCACTAACGTGGCAAAAGGCTGAACATTACAAACGTCATCATCTCTAATGCTCACCAATGGCACACGTTGCCACTGAACCACGAGTCGGACGTTTTATAAATGTAGCGATAATAGATTATAAATGTAGATTTCAGTTACTTTGTCATACATAGTAACTGAATATTGACAGGGTTTCCTTTTTTATTTCTTATTTAAAATAAAATTTAATGTTATAATGAGTTTCAGAAAAAGTTAGTGATACAAACGTAATATTTAATTTCTAATATTTATTTTATTATTTTTTTTAAATACTCAAGACTTTCAGTAATGCAAATTTAATACACACTACTTGAAAATGAAACTGCAAGAATATTTATTTTTCTTGAAAGAAAGAAAGGAAAAAAAAAATAAATAAATATTCTGATACTTTACAGAAGTACTGATTTCCAAATGAGATCTGGATACCGAATCGATGTCTTGTTTCCCAATCCATTCCCGACTCTTTAAATTTGCTGAAGTCGGTTTCAAGGCCAAAGGGAATGTCCCTAATGGAAATATGATGCGAAAGTTTGTTTCGGATTTTTAAATTTCCGCAACCCGGGAAATGTCGGGAGACCGAGATTTCCATTACAAATGGAACAAAAATGTTCTGTAGAAATGTTCGAGAATTTTAAACTGGAGAATTCCGAAAGAAAAATACCTCTGGGCATGTTACACTTACCATATCTTCACATTTATATTTAAAGTCCTTCTTTGAAGTAAAATTCTTGAGGTTTCGTTTCTTTGAATTTGTAATGCGAGTACAATGTTTCCTGCCCTATGTTCGAAACGTACTGTTGAATATTTGCTTTATTTTACACGTTAAGAATTTTAAATATTTAAAATTGTCAAAGGATTTTCTGTTTGAAAATGAAAATTCTCTTAATGTTAATAAAGAGTTTCCTACACAAATATACTGCTGTATGTATGTAATGTAAAGAAGACTAAAATGGAATAAGTATTGATATGGTATTGACTTTATCTATAAATGACAAATCTTTCCTTTTTCTTATCCCACTTGGCATACAGCAACATCAAGACCAAGAACCGTGTGGTCTCATGGAAGGAGGGAAAGGGGGAGGGCAGATTCTGTTGGAGTGGATCACCCGTAGGTAGAAGTCAGACTTGGCTCCGGGATGCTGAAGAAAGAGGGCAGTGCGTTCCGGGAGAACTTTTAGAGGGAGCTACTCCGCATTTGCATATCGTATGGGAGAAAACCCGTCAAACAATTGTTGACAAACAACAACAAAATAATTGTTTAAATTTTTAAGAGAAAAAAACGATATCTGATATTCTATAGGACAGAAATATTAAAATGATAGCAAAAAAATATAAGACATTTAAAGCATAACATAAAACATGTGTTTTTTTAATTTAATCTATATAATTTTTATCAGATTCGGCACCATGTCACAACAGAGGACATTATGTCTACAAGAAAATTGGAAGAATTGTTTGTTTAAAGCCTTTTTGTTGTTGTTTCTTATCTCATTTGATCGACAGCAATATCTACTCCATTAACCCGTGTGTTCTCATGGAAGGAGGGCAGCTTCTGTTATGAGGGAGCACTCATAGGTAGAAATCAGACTTGGATCCGTGTTACTGAAGGAGGAGGACAGTACCTCCAGGGAGGACTTTTATGGGGAACAACCCAGAATTTACGTATACTATAGGAGAAAACCCGGAAAATTCCCGCCATGTAGTCCGACTCACGAGGCAAGTTGTTGAACAACACAAACGCCACCGAGACTCCTCGTTTTTTGAAACAATGTCTACACGAAAGCCGCCAGCGGATTAAACCTCAGCCTAATACTCACTAACAGTGTACATTGCTGTGTCATGATTTGGGAATGTTATTTCTACTATCAATTAAATAAATAAAGATAATTACTATAAATAATTGTGCAATTCATGCTCACTGTAAGTTATAGTCACTGGACTTGCTTAAATTAAATACATTTTTCTGGTGGTTAAGATCTAAAATTTGCCCCTAGACATAGGTAATTTTTAATATATATAAATCTTCAAAATTCAGATTTTTGCCAATAATTTAAGAGTTAATTAATTAAGAGAACAGTTAATAATTTAAGAGTTAATTATTTAAGAGTTAGTTAATTCAATTCTTATCTGATTTAAATTAGAAACTCCTAAGACAGACCATAAATGTATGACTGGATGTAAATAATAGATGATTTTTCTAATAGTTTTAGAATATATAATATAAAAATTACGACATTAAATTTAAACTAAGGTGAGAGAATAGCAGTAATATAGTACGTAGAACTCCAACAAAAGGCGATGTATGGGATTTTGAAATCAAACTATGAATAGCAAAATTGAAATTAACAATGTTGGTTGTGACATATAAAACTTTACAGGAAATAATTATCTACTGCCAATATTTAGTTTGTTTCAATCACTCACAGTCCTTGTATAAGATACAGGGCATGCAGGACTGCCCGTCTGTCTGATATCCGTCTGTCTAGCAAATGTCCGTCTGTCTGAAAAAAGATGTCTGACAAATGATCCGCCTCCATGCAGCAAGTACACTGAATCCAGGCAGAAACTCTGTCCTTTCTTGATTTTTTTGTTATTAAAAATATTCCGATGAGTTAATCACAAATCTGCGTAATTTAATGCTTCCAACCAAGCTGTTACACCTGGACAGCACAGTTTAGCGTCAGTTAATATCTGAACAGTAGAAATATTGTCTGAGACTTAACTCTTTTCATATTTCGACGTCCAAATAAACCAATGACTTAAATTTTATTTTTTTATGCTTCAACTTTGAAATTTCTTTACCAAAGAGCAAAATTTTTAAAATATCTTTACTAATTTTTTATGCATTTTAATAAAATAATATTCATATTCTTTTGCTATTTAATATAACGATATAATTATTTGGGGGATTTTTTGTGACTCTAGCTAGATTTTTGCGATATTATGAATGCGATTGACATTGGCAGATTAGATCGCTGATGATTATTGAATCGCGGTTTTCCTAAGGCCACTTAAAATGGTAGACAAATATGAATTTTTACAACGTACTAGACTTGCTATAGTCAGTAAGGCCGTTTTTGTGTGTTTTCTTATATTTCTCCTTTTGTAATATAAAAATAACAAATTATTTTTTAAAAAGACTTTTGCCTGACTCCGTGGCGCAGTAGTAATGAATGCCGCTCGTGATCATTAGAGCTCATTTTCAATGCGATGGCAGCTTTGTTGTAGACACTGTTTCAAAAAACGTGGAGACTCGATGGTATTTGTGATGTTCAGCTTGCCTCGTTAGTCAGAATGCCGGCTGGGAGTTTTCCGGGTTTTCTCCCATACAATGCGCAAAGTTCCCCCTAAATGTCATCCCGCTCATTCTTCAGCTCCACGGAGCCAAGTCAGACTTTTACCTACAGTGGTACTCCATCACAACAGAAGTTGTCCCCTTCTTCCATGAGAACACACGGGTTCATGGACTTCGTCTAGATGCTGCTGTCGACCAAGTAGATTAAGAAACAACAACAGAAAGATTTTTAACAAACAATTCTTCCAATTTTTTTATATACATAATGCACTCTGTATAATGCCGTATCTGATAAAGATTACAAAGACTTATTTAAAACATACATGTTTTATATTGTGCTTTAAATTCCTTATATTTTCTTGGTATCATTTTAATATTTCTGCCCTATAAAATATCAGATTTTTTTCCTTAAAAATTCAAACAATTAAACAATTATTTGCCAATATAATTTCTGACTGAGTACTTACTTAATAGCAAATATAGTAAATCATTTCTTTTAATATTAATTTAAGAAAAATAACATTAATTAATTATTTTTATTTTACGTTAATAAAATAGCTAAGATATGATCTCGTAGCTAAAAATTAATAAAAATAATTATTGCTAAAAATAAATAAAAACAAGTTACACATAACCTAAAATTTTTTATTTTTTCAATATTTAGACATTTTATTACCTGACTAATAATCATTTTCGGAAAAAATCAGTAATGATATTTGCGGAAGAAATCTGCTGTAATTAAAAATAGACTTACATTAGATAAAAATAATCTAAAAGTAAACAGCGAAAGAGCTTTTTTTTTCATATTGTTTTGCTACTTAAATAATAAGACAAATATCTTTCAAGCAATGACATCTGTAAAAAAACAATTGTGTGATTTTTTTTGCAGAGAGATGTAATTAAATTAAATCAGGTGTAATAATTCGAATTGCTAAGCATGTAAATAAAACTTCTCATATTCAATCTTCCGTTAGCCTCTTCCTTACACATTTCGTTTAATCAATAATTTTTTTAAATAGAAAAGCTGCAACGCGTTTAATTTCGCATTCAACTGGAAATAATTATCAGCGAAAAAAGATGTACACTTCTAATCTCGTTTTTAGGAACACTAGAATGCTATTTGCATTTCTTATAAAAAAATACCTTTTTTTTTCTTTACTTAAAATACACTACTAGCAATTAATAAACATAACTGATAAAAGAAAGTTTTAGCAATAAATTCCTTCTGATATGCATATTTTTGCTACATATTTTAAAAGAAGTTTCAAGTTTCGGAAATAAATTCGAATTAAAAACTGAAATAAATAACGTCTTATACTTTTTATCGTTAAAATTTGTGTAAGTACATTAGCAGTTTGTAATTACTTCTATCATTTTAACGTAATGTAAGGTTTAAAACATATATTATATACATAAAATTATAGAAAATTTCATAGAAGAAATATATAGAAAATTAAAAAAAATATATATATATATATATATATATATATATATAGGGAATTTAACATAAAAATTTTCATCAATATGGCTATATTTTTTTCGAATACTGAGCACTTTGATCTGAAGTTATTCGCCATGAATCGTAGATATACAGCAGATTCAGTGTTACCCAGGAGGCAACAGGAAAGATTTTCTGCCTTGCACCACGATTTGCAAAGAACACACCCAAGACGGGCATTTAAAGTATTCAGGTCTTTATCTCTTTATAGTCATACAATGGAAGTACTTCCTTACCTTTAGATTTATGTACCCATCTCCGGCATAGACAAGTAAGCTTTCTGGTCGAAGTATATTCGGTTACGAATCGAATTCTCTCAGTTGAGAAAATTAACGCTCTATCGGATAGGCCTTTCTGGCTCTATTAATTGGAACAGAATACATATAAATGCACCCATTAGACATTAATTAATATATATATATATATATATATATATATATGAATTGTAGCATTGTAAATTTAAAATATTGTAACATGTGAATTTTAAATATCGTAATTTTAAACATTATAACATTGTACATTTTAAACATTGTAACATTGTACATTTTAAACATTATAACATTGTAAATTTTATTTTTTGTAACATTTCGTAACATTGCAGCAAAATGCTTTAAATTTGTATGATTTAGACTTTGTGATTTTGTAACATTTAGGCATTGTAATTTTGCATCATTTGTAACATTGAAGAAGAATATCAAGAAAGTAAGTAAAATTGCAAAGCACAAATGTAAAATATGAAAATGTTATTATGCATTTTTCTTGGATTCCTAATCTTCTTTTACTTACGGAAAATATTATTTTGGGAAAATATCAGAGATATGGATAGGAATATTATTCATTAAAAATTCATGGAAATTTTATCATGAATATCAAAAACTTCATTTCTAAGAGAATTTCTTATCAAACAGGCATGCATATGGCGAACTTGAAGGATGACTCATTTTTTTTCTCGGTAAGATGGAAATGTAGTGCATAATTCTTATGGACTACCAAACTGAAATATGTAAATAAAATTCTTACCCAACCGATATTTCTAGGGAATATTGGAAAAAAAAATAACCTCTTTTTCCTATATATACTGCAATCTTGTATCAATTCAAAATCACTGTATTTTCTCAGCAGATAGACTGAGGTTTTGGGACATGGTTTTGATTCGTTTGGTGACGTTTGATGAAGTCACTAATTTGAAAAATTAAATAGATTCTGGTGAAATTGTAACAATCTCGCATAGTGAACAACAGGCCATTTTAATTATTTGCAATTGTAGCAAATAAACAAATGAAGCAAAACATATTAGAATCAATATTATTTTTTTTAGTCATTATTTTGTCCTTTTATTACAAAATTCATTAATTCTTAATCAGTAACAATCATTTTACGTAATAAACATCAATCTGAAATCTTCTGAAGTGTGATAGGTTTGGTTTGTCGCTCTACGGTCGAACCTGAAGTCTGTGGTACCAAAGACTAGAGCCAATTGGTCGCTTTCTTTTAATATAGCAGGTTTGGATTGTCGCTCTACGATTATTTTGTGCACACTTTGGGCTAATTAGGCCGGAATCTATAATATAAAGGATATAGTTTTTTGGATTCCAAACCACTAACAAACATCCATGCCACCGAACCTTAGCCAGAGCGCCAATTGGCCATCAGGCTGCTATCGTGTGAACTATTATACATTTCATTTGCTACAATTTTTTAAGATATTGAATGAATTATATTTAATTTTGTTTAAAATTACTTCTTCAGCCTTTCAACACACTGGGAACTGGGCGACGCATTAAGATACTTCAGATACTAGTCTAAGTCGAATTAAAATCTTAAAAATGTTTTAACCAATAACTTATTGTGCAAAATAAAGAAGAATGGAAAGTTACCCTTTCTGAGCTTTTTTTTTTTGTTATGAAAATACCATTCATACATCAATTAAGGAACCTCCTCATTCCATCAGTATTCAAATCGGTAACTTTTTTAACGATGATTTTTTTAATGCTTCAGCAGCAATAATATTCCTCTGTTCTTGACTAATATGAAAAACGAGATAAGAGAGCGAGCTTAGAGATGTACGTACTTTACTTGTAGGTTGCCTTCTGAGACAATCATGCACCACCATACTGTGCTTTCCATGAATATGTTAAAATATTTTATAACAGAATTTTGTTCTTTGTTTTGCATTTCTCCCGTTGATATGGCCATCTTTACACTGTTATCGTGAAGATGCTCGTTCCTCTTCATTCGTATGATACCTATTGGACATTATTTACATTATTAACATCATTGTTGATAACTTACGAGATAGTTGCGCGATAGTTTGAAATGTTCTTAATCATTTAAGGTTAATATTTGACTAATCCTTGTATAAAGTTAGAATTGAACCTTTTATTGGAAAAAATTGAGTGAAAAACTAGCAAAGAAGCTATTGCCAATTTTAGATTAAGATCTGGACATGATTGCCATGAGCGAACATCTAGGGATTGTGAACTCTGATGCACGTGTTTTATGTAAGACATAGAAAATGAATAAGGCCCATCTACGTGTTGTCTCGGGACTGGACTCTAACTTACAATAGAATGATGATTTGAGTGTTCTTTACTGGAGGACCAGATAAAACATATCCTGATCACACGGACTTTTATTAGGGTGCTTCTAGCTTTTTAAATTTTTATCCTTAGAACATTTAACTTGCTTTTAACTGTTTTTAAAGCTTCTTGGTAGTTTCTGTTAAGAATGCCTGGCAGTCTGGTTTCCTCTTGGTAGTTTTTGTTAAGAATGTCTGGTCTTTTCCCTATGTAATTTTGGTTTTTTTATATGTTATTTTTGTTTCTCCAGTAAGTGACCAAATTTGTATGGATTAAGTTCCAATAAAGCCACGGTTAATAACAACAACAATCTCTAGCAATATTCATTTCAGACCTTCCTGCTTTCAGTATCTCTAAGATACGCACATATATACGCTTACGTATTCGACTTTAGAGATTTTGCATTTGTCTTACCTTTCGTTCAATGCTTATCTAGAAAATAAAATATGTGAATTCTCTTAATTTTGTACGTTATAAAATATGTACATTTACATTGATTTGAAAAAAATTGATCGCACCCCTAGTTGTAAGATCAGAAAATTCTCAAAGTTCACTCTAATTCATTAAAGAGTTCTGAAATCGACAGATAACCCTGAAATCAATGCATACAATAATATTTCACATTTCCTGCATTTTGTATTCTTACCTCAAAGATCTTCGCTAAATTATTACAATTTGAATTATTTTTTTGATCATCCGGATTGGTGCAACAGCCCTGACCGCCAAGGCCGTCTGCCTACTGGCAGATTTCGAAATGCATTTTGATTCATTCACATTTCACATTTCATGCATTTTGATGTCTTCTTTTTACGGGATAGGGTTGTCAGCCCTACACCCAACAGTCATGTTAGTCTGGGACCTAATATCAAAAGTGAATTCCGAACCACTACAAACATCCAGGGCACCGCCGGGACTCGAACCCGAAACCTGTGAAACCGATCGCCATTCATGCCCAGACGGATATTTTAACGGATAAAATTTAATTTATTGATATCACATTTATTCTAATTTAATCAATTTAATCACTTTTATTCTATTCTTCCAATAATATATTAAAAATATTAAAAATTTAGATTTTCTTAGATAGAAAAAAATTGAATTTCATGATCAAATATTTTATTAAAATTAATTACAATGTAATGATCACAAATTAATGAACCACAAAAAATGATTGTTGAATTTTTAAGTTAAGTTAAAATTAATTAACTTATATGCTACGAGAAATGTATCTCTATCAAAAATTAAATGATTCAATTCAAAAGTCAATGTTTCATTTTTTTTTTCTTTTTGTGTGTATGTGTATGTGTATGTAAAAGAAATTTAAATTTTTTGTGTACGATGGCTTATAAATTCTAAGCTTCTTAAAACTTTTCCAAGAAACAATTTTAACTTTAAGTTAATTACTAAAGAAGAAAAACGTTTCACAAAATATTGTGAAAAATATTGCTTATTCCCTGGAGAATAAATGTTTGATTTCAATTAATTTGGGATTTTTGTGTAGCTTGAATTTTTTTTGTCTACCTTTCATTTTTACAGGAAAAATGAATTGTCTCTTAATAATACATTTCACTATACATTGGATACAAGGATGAAATATTATTTTTATTTTTCATGTTTTTGTGAAAAATAAGAATAGATAAATCTTTCTATAAAAACTCATATAGTTTTAAAATATTATTGGACAGAATAAATGGCATACAATAATTAAATTAAACTAGCTTTCAAAAATGCAATTACTTTTTAAAAAAAAAGATCTAAAAAATTGTTTAATATATTTATATAAAATTTTGAAGCGACCTACTGAACAGCTCGCTGGATTTAAAAAAAAAAAACTTGACGACTTGATTGGCAATTCGATCAGCGGAGCTCAAAAAAGAAGTTTCTTTATTAATGCTTCGAGTTTGGCTGACTTAAACTCTTTGCCATTAAAGTTCTTTTGTTATGCTGGGAGACAAGGATGCGAATCCCTGTGGGTATTCTTTCAGACTATTATAGTAAATTGGGGGTTTGTTGCCTGTTTAATGCTGAATCCGCTAATATGCTCCTATGGTGGTGACTGACCGGATATCTAGATAGCACTCAATTAATTGCTGTAATGGGCAGGTACTGGTTACAGGTTTAGGTACCACATAGTAGTGTGCAGGCTGGGTAACAAGATTCTAACTAAGTATGGTTGGGTGGAGGCACAGGTTGGAGAACTCACAGCTTTATTTACACAAGCACAAACACCACACACATACAATATTTAACACATTTAAAGGCAGATAATTATAGATTATTGGAAGGATTCCACGTCTAAGCCAAAAATAGGATACTGAGCTACGCGCAGGATGCGCAAAATAAATTTCCTCTCGGGGTGAAATACTGTAAGCTACACATTTTTCACAGAAGCGAGTGGTTTCACTGTACTTCCTCTAAGGAGGAGACTCTCGAGGCCGATTGGCCATTTCTCCTTACTATTTCTCCTCTACTCATCAATGTAAATGTAAAAATATTTAATATAGAATAACTTTATATAGTAAGCTATCCTCAGTGATTCAGATTATTAACTTAGGGTCGAATTTCTCTTTTAGTGTTAAGATCAATCCACCTAGCACAAGTAGTTATTTCCGGCATAATTTCTTTGGTGGTGGAAAAGTACTACCTCTCCAAAAATATTGTCAATAATTTGCTATCTGCAACTTTACAATGGGAAGAAGCAGTTATTAACAAATGCAGTTGAATGGTGCATCAGTTTCAATACAAAACCAACCGAAGCAAAAGTTAATCTTTAAAATTGCCATATCCTCAGTGCTTCAGTTTAGTACCATGGCACAGGACATCATGAAATACTTGTAGATTCTATAGAAAATCTCGCCATAAGAATCATTGCGACAGAAGACAGGATAAACACAGGTCATTGATATGGTGTGGTATAATTTATGCTAAACCTTGGGTCCCACTTTGTTTTTAGCTAAAAGCAACTTGCACTGACGTTAAACGATTTCGTTAATCCCTTTTTTTTACACTGCTGGAAGATCACCTTGGGCATCTAGCTAAGCACTTATTGAACAAGCAATGTAATTCAAATCCAGCATCTAGAGTAAACAAGTAATATAAAAAAGATTTTTTAAAGTTAATTCCTACTTTTTTTTCACTCTATTGCAGAAAGTCCTTTATAAATAATTTTCATTCATTTTTTAAGTTTATTTGGCGCCATCTATTGGTAGATACATGCAACTTAAATCTAAAAAAAACTAAAATTAATTAATTAAATTTAATGATTGAATTAATATTTGAAAAAAACTGTATTAACATCCAGTGTCATCCACTAAAAGTTTAAAAAAATGTATTTTAACTTGAGTGGATGAATAAAAAGTATTTTATTGACGATTGAAAATTTGAACAAGATATATATAGGGAGAGTGTGAGCTAATAGAAGAAATTGAATAATATTAGTCTTAGGAGGTGCTAAGGAGAATAGAGTTTACGAAAAAGTTACGAATAAATTAATTTATTTGTATAGTTAATTTTTGTTCAATGAAATACCTCATAATCAGTGTTTATTTGCAATTTTCTAATTATAAAAAAATAAAACTTATTATTGCATTATTTAAAGATATTAATCTTATTTTTAATAATGAAGAATAAATAAAAAAGCTCTATTTTATAAAAAAATAAATATGTTGCCTTTAGTAATATTGCGATTTAAAGTTCTTTTTTATTCCTTTTCTAGGAAAAAAATTAATTGTTTTTGTAACAAATCTGAATTCAAACTGTATGTTGTTAGAACAATATTTGAATAACACAGTTGTAATAAATCTGAATTCGAACTGTCTGTTATTAGGATAACAATACAATAATGCTATTGTAACAAATCTGAATTTGAAGTGTCTGTTGTTCGAACATCATTAGAACTGTTGTAACAAATCTGAATTTGAAGTGTCTGTTGTTCGAACATCATTAGAACTGTTGTAACAAATCTGAACTGTCTGATGTTCGAAAAACATTAAAATTGTAGTAACAAATATGAACTGTCTGTTGTTAGAACAACTTTAGAACTGTTGTAGCAAATCTGAATTCAAACTGTCTGTCGTTAGGTTTGGTTTATTTTGTCGCTTTACGATTATCTTGTACACACGAGGGCTAAACAGATTGAGATCTACAGTTTAAAGTGGATTCCGAACCACTAACAAACATCTATGCCACCGCCAGGATTCGAACCTGAAGCCTGTGGTAGTCTGTTGTTAGAACAACATTAGAATTAACAAATCTGAATTCGAACTGTGCGTTGTTAGAACAACATTAGAACTGTTGTAACAAATCTGAATTCGAATTGCCTGTGTTTATAACAACATTAGAATTGTTATAGCAAATCTGAATTCGAATCGTCTGTTGTTAGAACAACACTAAAATAATGTTGTTGTTGTTTTTAAATTCCTGAGAGTTTGACCTAATTTCCTCTATAAAGGGGGTATGTAGCGACCCAACGTGTTATCCTAATGTTTAATCGATGTTTAAACTGCATTATTCAAATTAAACAAAGCTCTTCTCTTAATTATTCTTCTAATTTACATCGAGACTGATGTCTGAAAGGACAATCTCAATATTCATCACGAATTCACCTCAAGCAATTCTAGTTAAAGAAAATAGTTTAAGGGAAATTGAATTTTTATTTTTTATCTCATTTCATTCTTTAGCCCTAAGCAAGAAAGACCAAATCAATAAAAGAAAACATGAAAACATTGTTTTTTATCGTGTAAGTATATGCAAATTTTGAAACCGCGTCAACTTTGCTTGACTTCTTCTCCTGCGATTTCCATATTCATGAGCCGAAATAAACCAAAACCACAAGAACACGAATCTTCAAACTACAAAACCCGCGAGTTGGCTTTAATAATCGCATTTATATGCATCGAGATGTGATCTTCAGACAAAAAACATGATTAAAAATTAATCTTGCACGCCATCTTGAACATTATAGGAAAGGGCGTGGAAACGAGAACTGTATTTTCACCACTGAATCAGTTGACTTCACTTCGCAGGACATCTGATTTCAAGGATAACGAACAGCTGTCCACAGTTCACTGCTCCAGGAGTAATTAGGAACGAGCCATGCGTGGATTGGCATATCAGCCCACTGGGAAGGGAAAATTGCCAAAGTTTTTCTCACAGGATACACAGAAAATTGCTCTTCATATTGGCTCATCGGTCAATCTTTGCGCATGGTGGCAGGAGGATAACTTGTAAATCAAACGTTGCACCCATCTAATTACTAGTCTTGGATTTAAACTGCTTTGATTTACCATTTGATGGCATTGTCTTTAAATATAGCCTTTTGTCTGTAGCGGATTTTTTTATGGTTTTTTTTCAAAGGATTAAAATTCATTATTTTTTTCTTCTTAAGGTTAGAAAAAATTTGCATTGATTTCCTCGTATGCAGGAATTCTTGTAAGCTTAAAGATCTACTCTTTTAACAGTGAATATCCTTTTAGAAGACGGTTTTTATAACAGTTTTAAATATTCTTTAAAGATTAAAAAAGATATTTCCTTCTATATCAGAATCTTCGCTAGGTTCTACAGCTGAGCCACAATCAATCGGATATCTGCTCAGTTGTCAACGTCATCTTCTTCGAGATTAAATTAGAACTTGTCACATTCTAGACTCCAAATTTAGATATCTGAATGTGATAAATTTGTCATTTTTGGGATATTCAAATTTTTCAGATTAAAAAAAAAAACAATTTGAAATGGTTTAAAAGCAATTAATTATTTTATTTTGAAGATTGAAAAAATACGCTATTTTTTGTTGTTGTTTCTTATCCCACTTGGTAGACTGCAACATCTAGACCAAGTACACGAACCTGTGTGGTCTTATGGAATAAGGGAGAAAATAGTGGAGGGTAGATTCAGTTGTGATGGAGCACCCGTAGATAGAAGTTTGACTTGATTCCGTGATGCTTAATTTTTACGGAGAAGAGTTATCAGCCCTACGCCCAACGCTCACCATTCATATTACACAGGTACCTACGGTTTAAAGTGGATTCCGAACCATTACAAGCATCTATGGCACCGCCGGAAATCGAACCTGAAACCTGTGGCAACGAGCACCAGAGCGCTAGTCACTCAGCCATTATGCCCATGCCGTTTTTTAAAGCCTGATATTTTAACCGACTAGCGCTCTGGCACTCGGTGTTCGGTTTCGAGTTCGATTCCCTCGGCACCAGGAAAGATTGTAACAATTCGGAATCCGCTGTAAATAGTAGGTCCCGGTCTAATAGGACTACTACTACTACACCACACCACATCACTGTGCTAAGAGCTGAGTTGCCGCAATACAGCTTGGGAATGATATTGGTGTGAAGTTTGACTGGGCTCAGGGACGCTCTTACGTGACCTCATATGAGCCCGTGACCTATGGCTTAAAGTGGATTTTGAACCACTACAAACCGCCGGGACCCGAAACTTGTGGCACCAAGAGCCAGAGTGTTAGACCCTCGGCCATTCAGGCCCTGTCTAATACGAGTATAAAGTGCTGAGCGTATGGGTGATATCTATGGCACTGCTACCTATCCCGAAAAAAAAGAAGGCATCTCCTGTTTTGAAATAGGCCAGTAGGTAGACGGCCATGGTCCTATATGAACTGTAGTACCAGGGAGTTAGAGTTAGTTAATTAGAGATAATTTAATTAGAATTAATTAGAGTTAGTTAATTAGAATTAATTTTAACCTGTGGAAATTTTCTATTACAATGGCATTTATGTAACATATTCAAGAAACGCCAAGGGAAATCTACTCCAATGCTCCCACACTAACTTACTATTAATCAAAAAGTTCATCCATTTGAATCCTTAATTGAGGAGTAAATTGCTATCCCCCCCCCATATGCTTGTTTCAGGTCAATGGATACTATATATCATATCTGTCCCTGTTTAGTGTCATATATTATGTCAATGTCCCTTTAGTTCTACATCACTTATTGGGTTTTGAACCAAAACCTTTTAGTTCGGAAACCCAACATTCTATTCACCAGAACATTCCATGTCCTAGATTTGATATAAATATGATTGATTCATTTTGTAATCTATGGGTTCCATCTGTTAAAATAAAATCTTATAGTATTTTGTATTTCCTTTAGCACACGCAAAAAGGTCTCAAAATAATTCATGAAATTAAAATCGTCGTGGTATAAAAAATAAGAATAGATAATTGTAAAGATGCAAAGTATTTCTGCTATAATACTATAAAAAGAGATGAACAAAGAAATCATTTATATCAAATTCTATAAATTGACCACAGCTACTAAATCAATCACAGTCTGTTGAATCTATTACAGTCGGTTTCTTTGAAACAGGTTTAATGGTGAGTAAAAATGTAGTGAATGCACTTAATGAAGTTATCTTTAGTAGCTTTTATGTCCTTTTTCATAGCTGTTACGTTCTCGATAGGTTATTACATAAAAGTATCGTTAAAATTATATTTATATGAGGAAACTCTAAAGATTTCTACTTCTAGATTCAATAATTCCATTTAAATAAATGAAACTACGTTGATAACTATTATGAATATAAAGATATATTTCTTTGTCCTTTGCAACAGTTTTAGATCTCCAAGATTTAATATCTTCATCAAACTACATTTAACTCCTTTAAATAGACAAAGGATTTATTATTATTATTTTCAATTTGTTAAAACGAAAAACCAATTCCCTTTTAAATTCATTAAATTCTTAATATTCTATTTTATAATTATAGATAACTCTTTCTTTTGAAAATTTAAGGAAATATTTTAAAAGTAAATACGATTGTAGGACATATACGTATGTTAAAAAGGCTTTTTTTTTTGTATTTTTAACAGACTTTGTACTTTGCGATGATGCAAAATCATTCCTTTTATCTCCTTTTATTTTTAAAAGATATTTTAGATAACATTTCTTTTTTACAGGTTATATTATATACATATATATATATATATATATATATATATTATGTATAACCAAACAGCCATATTATTACAAATAGTCACGAGATTACATCCCGATATTTACATTATATAACAGGATTGCACTGTCTCCAATTCTATACTTTGCCAGCTCTAAAGGGAAGGTTTGATTTGAATTCAATCATCTATCAAGCAGTAAATAACATGATTTATAATATCTTGAGGATATGTATTACTTGATAAAGATATCCTCACGACTTATAATTAATTCTGCTGGAATTCAGTAACTTATAATAGGTTCTACGGATTTCCTGGACAACATCTTTTTACATCTTGTCACATATTTTGTAAAATGTAAAAAATATTTGATTTCTTTTTAATTTGCCGATATGGGTAATGCATTAAATAGACATAAAAAGCTAAAGGTTGAAACCTTTGGATTTTTATGTTTATTTAATAATTTTCAGTTTCGTTGCTGCAACTCAAGCATGCTTCGAATGTTGAATAATTTCTTCATTTTATCCATACAATTATGGGTATTTTTTTCGAGAGCTTAATTTTTCGTTTAATTTATCATTTTTTTTTTTTTTGTCTTTAACCACCTTCAAAGTATTTTAATTGATTTTTTTTTTAATTTCTTTCACGATCTATTCTTATTGGCTTATTTAAGTTTTTTTTCACAAGCTAATAATTAAATAATGTTGAATTGTTTTGAAAGATCGTCTGGTGAAAGCAAAGACAATATTATTTCAAAGAGAAAATGAGATTTTTCAAGAAAACGAAATCGTGTGGAATTATACAGGTTTTTTCTTTCTTTTTTTTAAGATGGCTGCTATGCGTTTTGTTGTTATATTAAATTCTAAATTTTATGAGTAACTTAGCCTATTATTATTATTTATTTAATTTTTTCCGTATTTAGGAGGTCTGAATGTGAGTCACCTCTGATTTTTGTATTATGTATGCTTTGGTGATTTTGTCATAACAATTTGCATGTAGCGAATGTCAGTCGTAGCTGTTGGAATGCAAAATGGTCATGTTCCTAGTTTACTCCTTGTTTGAACTTCTTTGATTTTGTGTTCATTATATGAACTAGTCATGTATATTAATTAATTTTGTAACTGTTTTTACAAGGTAAATTTTAATACTGTTAAATAAGGAAATAACTTGGTAATTTTGAATAAGAAGCATTGAACTTTTTAACATAAAAGTGTAAGTACGTGTTTTGGCAGTTTAATTTAAAATACAGGGTCTCTATCAATTCAATAATTTCTTTAAAATATGTTAAACATAATGCATTTAAATTATGAATTTCGTCCATATTCAACGGTTTCAGAACATCTTGTAATAGTATTTATTTAATTAAATTAATTGAGCTCTTTTTTTTTCTGTTGAGTGTAGAACATTCAGCTGACAAAAAAGAATGCTTTAATAATCACGCAAGCAATAGTTATTCGACTGAAAAGTTCAAAGTCCATTTCTCAAGAAATTGGCATAATCACACAGCACGCAAGGCAATAGGAATTATAAAGAGAGACCTTTTATATTAAAACATGATAAAAGATTGCTTACATCGTAAAAGAGATGTTATAAAAAGGGTCTCACCCATCAACATCATATGAGATGTTGTCGATTTAATCATAAAATCACAGAAGTGAATAAAAACAACAACATAAATGAAAGTTACGTTAAACAAAAAGTTATGTGCAACACAACATGAACTTACATAAAACTCTGCGCATTCAATCAAATGAATGCATTGGCATAAAAAGACCATATTTGGCATTCAATTTAAATAACTGTTGTATTTATTTGCTTAAATAAGTTTTTAAGGAAAATGACATTTCTGTTTAGGGATTATTTCCATTGCTAAGGACAATCATGCAATTATCTTTAAATGGATGTACAGTAAATACAACAAAATATACATTCATAATGAACATAATATAATATACATTCATAACAAGCAATTCATGAATATACGGGATAAGGAAATAGTATAAATAATTTAAACATAAATGGCCAATCATGCCTTTAAATCACCTGTTGTGTCTAATCCTCAGTATCCTGCAGTGCGGGATGGACAGCCCATGAGTAGTCTACTCATGATTGGAGGGAAGAGGGAGGGGGGCAGCTTCTGTTGTGATGGAGCATCCATCGGGAGAAGTCTGACTTGGCTGTGTATAACTGAAGAAGGAGGGTACTGCCTTCTGGGTGAACTTTCAGGAGGAACTAAAACGCATTTGCTTATTGTACGGAAGAAAACCCGGAAAACTCTCACCAGGTAGTCTGACTCATGAGACAAGATGCTGAACATCCCAAACGCCATCGAGTAACCTTGTTTTTTGAACCAGCGTCTAAAAAAAATGCCGCTAAGGGATTGAACCTCAGGCACTTTACCACTGAGCCACAAGTCGGGCTCTAAATCCCTTTATAAGAACTAATGAATCAAAAGTTCTTAATTTGGATAGCTTCTTAATTAATTAACTCAGATAATCTTCCCATTTGAGGATAAATTAAATCAATAAAAAAATCTCAGATTTCATTCAGTTTCCTTAATACGAATAAAAATTCTATTTAAATACTTGATATCCCTTCTTTAGTTCACAAACATCGCTTTATAGAGCTACCATAAAGCGTCATGTGTCATGTCAGTGTGTCAAACACTGACCAACGATATTTGACCCTCAAAGGGGTAGGACGAATGTATTTGAAGGAGAAACGGTATATATACATATATTTAAATATA
This sequence comes from Caerostris darwini, assembly GCA_021605075.1. Lineage (NCBI taxonomy): Eukaryota > Metazoa > Arthropoda > Arachnida > Araneae > Araneidae > Caerostris > Caerostris darwini. Next base: position 1,885 of record BPLQ01015713.1, on the reverse strand, counting down.
CATTTATCTGTCTTAAATAGTTAAAAGAAAAAAATACAATTAAAATCTAAAATTAGAAAGATGTAATTGAAAAATTAAATATTCGTAAAAGTTCACTTAAAGTTGATAAAATTGTTTTTTTTTTAGTTGAAAAAAACTAAGCATTTAAGGGGAAAAACTGTAAAACTGCAAAGTTCATTAATCTTTCATTGATTGAAATCATACAAGTGCTGATAGAAATCAAAGGTTGAAATTGATGAGAATAACGAAAATGAAAAAATACATACATCATCTTAAAAAGTTTATGAAATAAGAACTCATCATTATCATAATCCTTATCGGTCTCAGCTCATACACTGCGGGAAAAAAGTAGAAGGACATTAGATTATTTTTGATAAATGAATAATGACGCATTTTTTAAACAATTAATTTATTCACAACGTTTTTACATGCAGATACCTGTATCTAGACAAAACAAAAAAAGTATACAATTAAAAAAATGTATACTTAATAAAAAAATTGGTTTTGACGATCTCATGATCAGTGAAAAAAGTAGAAGGACACTTCTAAAAAAGAGGTGTACCATATAAATTAATATGGAATTCTTTTCCTGTTGGGTCGAATTACTTCGAAGATCCTATTTGGCATCGAACTGTATAAAGATTGAATTTTTGTTTGGCAAAAATTGTCCCATACAAAGTTTAATGATTTCTGCAGCTCAGCTACAGATTTAAACTGCTTTCCATCCTTGTAAACACGACATACAATCATTGCCCATATGTTCTCTACAATGTCGAGATAAGGACTTTTAGCAGGCCAATGTAAAAATCGAACATTGTTTGCTGCAAACCAATCTTTAACACCATTTGCAGTGTGAAATGAGGCTCCATCTTGCTGAAAAATTCAGTCATCTCCTCCTAACTCAGTGCCATACCGGAGAAGTTTGAGTTTAGAGTCTGGATGTAGTCTGTATGGTTCTGTCTACCATTTAGAAAGACTAAACTTGTCCTGCCTCCATGGCCAACTGCTAACCATACCATTAAACCACCTCCTCCCATCTGTCAGGTAGAATAAGTTTCTTCTTCAATACCAAGACAGTGCCAATAGTGCTGATAACCATCTGGACCATCAAATTGAATTTTTCTCATCGGAAAATATAACTGAGGTCCATTCTGAGCTCCAGGACATGTGGTCTTTAGCCCACTGCAGTCGGTTCTTCATGTGTCCTTCATTCCACTTCGGATGGTGCATCCGTTTTTGAAAGACGAACTTTTTTGAGCGTTTTATGTAGTTATAGACAGTTCTTTTGGTTAAATGTGTAATTCTTGATTGAAATTGCGCCTTGCCGACACTTCCACCAGTCTTTTTGAGTTCACGAATGATTTTCGTTGATCACGTTGGGTGAGTTTTTGGTCTTCCTGTCTTCTTTTTCTTCTGTCACTTTCAGGGTTTCTTATGAAGTTCAGAAACAGTATTAGGACTGTTTCGTAGCTGCCGATAATCTCTCTCACACCTTTGCCTTCATTTTTATAAGCAACTATTTGGCCCTTCTGAAACTTACTTAAGGATATTCCTCTGGGCATCTAAAAACCAATAAAGACTATGAATTTCTAGCTAAATATTTTCTTGTTAAAAAGGAATTAAAAGAAAAAAAAACATTTACCTATAAACTTTCAACAGCTTCTAAATAGATTTTTGAATGTGTCCTTCTGCTTTTTTTCACACACCCCAAAGTTATTAAGTATTGCATTCCTAAGTTAAAATGATGGTAAATAAAAAAATCTCATTTTAACTTTCACTTAACGTAAATTAAAACTCTAACAAAACAACTCTCTATAAAAATCAGATCCAAAAGCAGTAAAATAAAAAGCATATTGTACAAAAAAAAACTGACTGTCCTTCTACT